>OY754313.1:19590258-20190258 GCA_963573325.1 Astragalus glycyphyllos | reverse complement strand
AAGTAATTCCCTTCAGATTGAAAAACGCTGGTGCGACCTATCAACGCCTGATGGACAGAGTCGTCGAAGAAGTGATTGGCCAGGCAATCGAGGTTTACGTAGACGACATGGTAATAAAAGCAAAAACCGACAAAACACACCTCAATAATCTGTCTAAAGTCTTCCAGTTGTTAAGACAACACAACTTGAGACTTAACACGGATAAATGCTCTTTATGACGTATAGGCAAGAGAATTCTTGGGTCTCACAGGGGGATCGAGGCCAACCCCGCCAAATGCAGGTCCATATTCATGCTTCGCCTTCTATACCTGATGCTTGGGCCGGATCCAGTGTTGGATTGGGCTGCTCTTTGTACGGATTGGACTTGGCCCAGTTCGGAACAAAAATATATAAATTTACCATTATGACTTTTTAGTTTTTTTGTTTCTCACCCAATTTAATAAGTCATAGAGCATTGTATAATATTCTAGGTTGCTACCCATATACAAATGGAACCAAATAATTTTAATAAATAATTGTAAACTCTCATAATCTAGCTTTAATGATTCAAGCTATCGTTTTTACCTAAGCTAAATTTTAATTGTTACTAAACTGTTAATATTTGCTACTATAACTATCAAGCTTACAGAAAATCATAATATCAAAATAATTTGGATGAAATTATATATATTCTCGAATTTAATTAATATGAAAAACATGAATTTCTTAGTGTTCCGGACTGGGCCAAACCCCCAAGCGATTTGGGCCGGGCCCAATTCTGCACTTGATAAGACCCGGACCACACTCCACCAACCAGCATCCATGACCAACGGTCAAGATCTAAGCATCCGTATCCAACGGCTCGGGTGCAGCACTTTTGTCTATAAATAGAGGTGCACCCCTCCATTTTCAGGTATGTTCTCATTCCCTTGCACACCTCTTCTCTCCCCTTGCTGACTTAAGCATCGGAGTGTTTGCAGGTACCACCCCAGGAGCGCATGGTCAAGCTACCTCGGACCACCCGAGGCCAATCTTTATCCATCCGAAGTCCATCTCCCAAATATCAGAAGCACTCATCAACTTGTACCTCGGACAAGATTATACCCGAGTCCGAGTACCGAACACTTAGAATTTGTAAATAGATACTGTTTCCAGAAAAGAAAATTTAGAAAACTACATTTAAGTCATACGCCCCTTTATAATTTAATTGTTTGAGTTTAAAAAGTTGCACTTAAAATTGAGGGTGTTTCAGAAAAGAAAATTTAGAAAACTACATTTAAGTCATATGCCTCAATTTGATAATCTCTACACTCAAAATGGATGAGAACTTAAAAGTATAACATCAACATAATTAGGACCATTTATCTCAGACACTTTTTCCTCTGAGTTTCCTCTCAGACACTTTTTGACATTCCAACATGTATCTTTTCCATTATTGCTAATGAAATGAATTAGACTCCTTTTGTCAAAAAAAACATAATTAGGAATAAGTGTAATTAGAAATAGAACCATTTATCTCTTCGGACATTTTAACACACAAAATGTTTAAAAAGATATGAGGCTATGAGCTTCTTAGAATTAAATAATCAAATAAGAATGAATAGTTAGACGTTACAAATAAAAGGAGTGAATATATCTTTCAAAAAATATATATATGAACCGTAAAAATTAAATAAGCATTGCATGTGATATGAGAATGAGAGATCCTGTAAAAACTGATGGAAATTTAAAACAACATAAATGTTATCAATGTTAAAAGAGCTGCAGTTAAAAAGATGGAAATGAATTGTGAGGAAGATACTAATGAGGTGATCAGTTACAATATACCCTATTTACTTTTTTTTTTGGTTGGACTGAAGACCGTATTTACTTTATATATAGTTATAGATATATATTTATTTACCAGTGTAAATGTCACCACAATCTAAACACAAAACAATGGCGTCAAAATCCATTATTCCTACCTCTACCATCTGGCTTGTTCTAATTTGCTTGCTTTTTACAAGAGAAACTTCTGGCTATATTTCTGTCCCTCCATGCTTTCCTAATGGAAGGTGTCACAATGAATTGCAAAACAGAAAAATGTTACCTACTTTGAAGGTTAGACCAAGAGTATTGAGGCTTGTTCCTAGTGGTCCAAATCCATTGCATAATCACAAATCCCCTCCTCCTGCTCCTCGTACTTCAGCAAACCCTTAAAATCAATCCTTTTGTTCAGTAAAAGTTACTAGAAGAATTGAAAACTAACTGTAGCGATTGAAAAATTCAGATAATGTATTCGGGTAACAAAGAGTTGCCACCAATAAATTATTTAATTAGTGAAAACGTTGGAAAATTTCTTATATAAGAAATTTAATTATCTTAAAACCTAGATTTTTAGTTCAAGGGTCGATTATGCGACAAATATGTATTTGCATCACATGATATCCTTCAACAATAGATTATCACTATTTATTTGTGGAAAAAAAATATCAACTTAATTACAAATATTTATTGCCCCTTTTCATTATAAAATAAGAATTTAAATATACCTAATATTTATTTTTTGTGATTGAATAGAGCGGAGATTATAGATAAACAAAAATATTTTTCAACCAAAAATGTGTTTTTGGTTGAATTTTTTTATTTCCTTTTTTTTTAGATTAAAATGTTTAGGTGAGTTGGGCTCTGGGGGCTCACCAGGGTCAGGGCAGACCTCACGGCTCTTTGAGCGCTTATAGAGGTACTTATAGATCACCCACCAAAGAGGTCCTCACATTGACATGGGGAGTTGAACTCATGATCTTGTGAGGAATGAGCTAATTTCTTACTAACTGAGCGAACCTTCATTAGCTTGTTGGTTGAATTTAAATATACCTAATAAGGTAGACATATTTTAAATTAAGATTTACTTTTTGGGGTTTGTCAAGTGGCCTAAATCAAAAGTGAGCATGTGAATAAGAGGATGATGTGAGGTAAAGGACAATTAAAAAAATATTGAAAATGCTTTTTTAATAGTGTTTGGTTTCTGAATTGTCCTGGAAAGTCGGTCTCGGTCAACGAGGTTGGACCGAGAGGCTACAAAAGTTTGATGATGAACTTGCTTTGAAAGTTGATCTGAGATGCAGTCCTTCATGTTGATTCGAAGAAGGGGGGGGGGGGGGGGGGGGGGGGGTATCTGAACACACTCTGACGCTCAAATGTGGCAGATTGTAATAAATGTGTACTGACATATAGAAGGGATAAAATATTTATAGGGAACTGCGCCAATACGTGGCATGATTCCTTTAGAGAGGCGCATAATCCCGAAGCCATATCTAGGGTCTGCGATGGAACGAAGAGATCTTGAGCGTGTCGTTGTTTTGCATCATGGGCCTAAGTTACTAAGGTCGAATAAACTTCATAAGGCGATGCTCAGTCCAGAACAACTGTCCCCCAAGCCGGGGTCACTTCTAGAAGAAGAGCCTCTGATTGAAAGCCTATCATTTGTGTTGAATGCTATCAGGGTTCCATAAAGGATTCAGCCGGTCCACCCCTATGCTTAAGTCAACATTGGGAATAGGTGATGTGAGGTAATAAATGTGTACCTGACAAGTTTATGGGACAACACTTTTATAGGGAACAGTGTGTAGATGTGTCGCGCCATGACAGGTCGTTGTGTGGAGGCACCTGAACTGTTTAATAAAAAGGGGGAATGCATCTGCAACATTGATTTGCGTGGATCGCAGGCCTTGCTAAAATGGGCCTAAATGTATTTGGCCGATCTTAAACACATTATTTGGCCGTTTAAACTAATTTAACACACTATTGGTTGAGAACTTACAATAATTAAAGCTAAAGAAATTATAAATTACTCTTATAAACAAGAACTATCAGTAGGGAGGAAGAGCCCGAGGTGGATGACGAAGACATGGCCAACCCTTGTTCTTTTGAATATAAAAAAGGGAGGAAGTCTTGAGGAAACTTATGAAGAATTTATGGGTAAACAAGACACAAATAAAAGGGAGAACTTGAATATCTCAAGCCTTTTATAGTGAGAGACTAGACCGAAACGAAGGTTGAGTCACATAAACATGTCAGACAAGACATGAGTTAGTGGCGTACAGATTGTGCGGGAACCTTGGTAAACGTGTTTTAATAATGAGACCCACACGTGCCACTAATGGAATTTAAACTGAACGATAGTTATTTCCATTATATATAAATTCGAAAGGTTTTTGATAGCCTTTGTTTCGAAATCTTTGGTAAACATGTTTTGAAACAAAACGATAGTTATTTCCAGTTTCGTTCTGTTCTTGTTTTGTACTTTATTTATTTCCATAGTCAAGGGATTTTGTGATGTTCTTTCCTTCTCAAGAATGATTTCCGCGAATTGTTTAAGCTAATCTTGTGTTTATTAACACTTTGGAAAACCATTGGTGCGAAGTGCTTAAAGGATTCATGATGTTCAGGCTTCTGAGTCTGATTCTCGTGTTTTATTCAAGTAATTGGTGCTAGTTGTTTACTTTGAATTCCATTACGTAATTGGAGAACCATGGATCTGATTCGAATCCTCTTATCTCATCTCTTTCGAATTCATTTGTTTGATAGAAAACCTTAGCAAAATTTACTGGAAAACAATGACACAAATAGGAAGTTGAATAATCATGTATAATTAAAATTTACTAACAATCCACTCACTAATGGGAGTTGAGAAAATGTGGAAGTCTATAGATTGAAATCCATTAAATTATTATTCATAACACATTTTAAATAGTCTTGACTGATTTTAGAAAGGATTTATAAAAAAGAGCGATGACACAACATGGATATATCTTGGGTTTACCTTGAAATATACATAAGATTTTTGTAGAGCTAATATACTTGAAAATTTTGGGCAACCACAACCCTTTCCCTTTATATATTCCAGAAGGTACAACAGCTGATAGTATCGGAGCATTAGAGAGGACTAAAGTTTGGGCAACCACAACCCTATCACGAAGCGGAGTAGATCCCTGCCCATACTAAAGTTTGTTTTTGTGAACGGATAAACTTGTATCCCTTATATTTATAATATTTGTTTGCCATTTGGAAGAAGAAAAAAAATACCAAGGCCATCGAATGCTTGCTATCAAACAAAAGTGTCAGATTTTTCATATGTATCACAAATGGTAAATTTAAATCATCAGAAGAAATAATTAAGTAACTAAAGGCTTGTTTGAATGAGTTTTGTTTTTTAGTTTTATTTTATAGATCCATTTTTAAAAACAGTTTTTAAGAAAAAATAAAATAAAAAGTTGTTTGATAGTTTAGTTTTAAAAACTGTTTTGATGTTCATAATACTAAAATCTTGTTTGGTGTAACTGTTTTCAAATTATGTTTTACAAACGAAAAAAACACAAAAGTTGTTTGAAACATAAATCTACCTTTTCTTCATAATTTTTTTTTTATGTTTTCTTTTAATTTGAATATAATAATAAATTTTTTCAATGTAATACAACCTCATGACTCATATATAAGCAACAAACAACATTTTAGATTCATTGAAAAAGTGATGTATCTGGACTATATGTACTAAAAAACACTATTACGAATATATATTAAATAGGTTTTTTTTCCAACCAAAAAACACTTGTTATACTAAAAAAAATTCCTACCATTACGAGTATATATTAAATAGGGTTAAATATGTTTTTGGCAAAATATCTCCCGAGGTCCCTTAACTAATTTTCAGATAACAAATAGGTCCCTTAATATTATTTTTTGACGACTATGTTCCTTAATTTTTAAAAACCTAGCACTGTAACCCTTTTTAACAGCTTTTGTTTGACTCCGTTCACTTGGTTTTGCCGATCTGTGCTGTTATTCTATCTCAATAAAGTTTTTGCTACATCCAGACTCAAACTCGGGACCTTTGGAATGAGATCTGAACCTAGTTACCGCTCGAATCAACCATTGTCGGACAAACATTTTTTTCTCCACATGAAGGTAACTCAATTGGCGGCGAGTTAAGGAACGTGAAAGCGGGCCAACATTCAAATCCAAGAACCTAACATTTCTTTAATCCCGTAACTAATTACTAACCACTAACATTTACTATAAAAATAGTAAGTATTTTATTGGGTAAAATATGTTTTTGGTCCCTACAAAATCTGGTCATTCTAAGTTTTTTAGTCCCTATATTAACGAAATAGGCGTTTTTGTCCCTAACTTATTTCTCTGTTTCCGTTATTAATTAGTCCCTGACGTTAATTACTGCTTAGTGGACAAACAGAATGCTGACGTGGCATCGCCTAAGTGGCATTTTAACTGATGTGGAAAAATGTGGCTTTCTACGTGACTTTTTTGCTTCATTAATTTTTTTCGTTCCTAAGTCATCTTCCCAAAATCTCCCTCACACCATCAAAATCCCCCATTAAAACCAAACCTCCATTTCCTTTCTCCCTCACACCCCCATCAAAATCCCCATTTTTCAGGAAAAAAATCGCAACTGCTAGTAACATAGTGCTTGACAACATCCCTCTTGTAAGAAACAAAACTAAAAATTCAATTATGCAGAAGAATTTTTCGCACTTCGGTATTATTAATTGCGAATGAAATTAAACTAAATCTGATCGAACTAGAATCACTACATCCCCAACATGATCAAACCACAATGCTACTCATATAAAAACTTATGTCAAAGTAAAGAAATAAATATAGTTTTATCTTTGTGGTGAAATATATTTTATATAACACTTCAACCCCCCTTTGTAAAATTGTCTATAGATATGCAGTTCTATGGGATTTATTCATTATTTATTTACTAGCTACTTACTAATTTTATTTAATAATTAAAAATTAAATAAACTATACAAAAGATTCCCAATCTTTCTATTATATACAATTGATATTTATATAAGTATTTAACTTCTTTAATATAAATGACTTTAGTAGTTAAATTAAATTTGTAGTATTTGCCATTTTTTATAAGCAAAATTATATAAGTGTGGGTGCAAACGGGCACCCCAACTGTTACATATACAAGGAGCCTCATTAAAGCCTCCTTGGGCCAAAACCCCATGGGAAAAAGACCCAAGGAGGAAAGAGTACCTCAGGAAGAGTGAGGCAAAAGCCAATTATAATGAATTCATACAATCAGAATGATTCCACCACCAATCAGAAATCTTAAAAGTTGAATTACGACCTTGTCTGCTAATGAACCAAGTCCATGATAAGGACCTAACTGTTGGACTATATGATAACCTTAGAGAGGGGGGGGGGGGGGGGGGGGGGGGTGTGAATAAGGTTATATGCTAAATATGACTTCTTTTGGATTTTTGAAAAATTAACAATGCTAGTTTAAATCGAATGCGGAAAATGGGATTTAAATTATATGCAACAACTTATGCAAACTATAACAAAGCACAAACAATTATAATTATAACGATAATCAAATATGCGCGCGATAATAGCAAGTGCGATGACAGTTAACAATTATAAAAGAAAATGCAAAGTAAAGATAAGGGATAGGAGTACACCGTGATTTTTACGAGGTTCGGGATAAAAGCCCTACGTCCTAGGCCTCCGGCTTTGCAACCTTTGGACTTGATAATAACCACTATATGAGAAGATACTTCTTCAACGTCTTACAAGCAAGCAACTTCGATATAGCTACCACACCAATCTCAATTTTCCCCAAATTGAGAACCCATGCTCCCCGCTAAGGATTTCGCTACAATTCAATCTCCCCGATTGAATTACCCAAGAAAACTTCCCAGGATTTCACAGCAACCAAGTATTAGATGATTACAAAATGAAAGCTAGGATCCAATCACTCAAGCAGTATAACAAGATGTAGTTGAGAGAGATGAGCGATTTGAAACCCTAGATGAAGAACGTGAAGAAAAAGTGTGACGGTAAGTGTTTGCGTTCTTTTCTTTTTGATTTGTGTGTTGTGTTGTTGTTTGATCGTAAAAACCCTAAGTCCTATTTATATGGATTGTGAAAATATGACCGTTGAAACACTTTTTGACACAATTGTGATAAGTGAAGAATGGATTGATTGCTTAAAAGAAATAGGAGAGAAATCGATTTTCTTCTTTAAAAAACAAGTAATAAATCGATTGCTTGCTTCAAAAAGCAAGCTAACAATCGATTTCTTGCTTCCTACCTGGCGAACTAATTGGATTATTGCGAGCCGAACGAACGGGGCGTGCCTTGGAAGAAGCAATTTGTTACCGAGCTTTATTATTGGGAATAACAAAAACATCTCTTAATACTCAAAGTTTCATATCCGAAGCGAGTTTTCAAAGGAAGCCAACAATCAATTGCTTGCTTCCTAAGAGAAGCAAATAATCGATTCTTTGCTTAATGAGTGGAGTCAAGAATCGATTCTTTTCTTTATAAACCAAGTCAATAATCGATTGTGTTCTTTGTAATAACAAGCCATCAATCGATTGTTTTCTTTCCAAAACAAACTCTTTCAAAACCAATTGAGAAGTGGCAAATCGATTTCTTGCTTCCAAGGCAAGAGGGAAATCGATTTTGGGCTTTACTAATCAAGCCGTGAATCGATTTTGCACTTTTAAAAACACAAAGTCATCAATCGATTGTTTTCTTTCCAAAATAAGTTCTTTTAAAAACAACGAAGTGTGAAATCGATTTATGACTTGGCAAGAGGGAAATCGATTCATTGCTTTAAAAAGCAAGGGGGAAATCGATTTTTGGCTTTAGAAACAAGAGGAAATCGATTTCTAGCTTATTGTACCAAATCAAGAATCGATTCTTTACTTCAAAAACAAATTCTTTTTAAAACACTAACTCATGAATCTATTTTCTTTAAAAAAAACAACAATTCAAGTCTCAAACTATTTCTTTAAAAACACTTTGTGCCTAACCTAATTAAACATGGTTTTATATAAAATATTTTTCCAAGACAGTTCAATTTTAAAAGATCATCTCTCAACTACAAAAGTTATAAAGCAGAAGTGACAGGATCTTACACGCGTCCTACACAAAGCAATATAACACATAAGTCTTGAACGCTTTAGTAGTTTCTCCTCCGAGCTTCTACACTTTAAGATATCATGTCAAGCGCTTTGGTTCATGCTCTGTGCTTTGGTTCATGCCCTGCGCTTTTGGTTCTTGCCCTGTGCTTTGGTTCAACTATAACCATTAGTAAACAGAGTGTAATTGGTTATCATATAGTCCAACACTAACATGATTAACAACCACCTGTGAATTAAAAACTTGAACTTTGAAAAGAATAGGGTTCCGATGTGACCATATACACCAAATGATCGCCATCCAGATCAAATACTTCAATCTATACACCTTCTTTGATACCAGATGCAAACCATGAGCTCGAAAATGCTCTACACCTACTAGAGTATCTGTAATCGCCAATCCCGTCCAATTCTGAATACCAAGCCAAACTAACCTGGAGCACCTGCACAAAAAAATAGATGTGGAATCGGCTCATCTTGCTCAAAACAAAAAGGACAACACACCCCAAGAGGGTCGTTAATAATACCCTTAGAAGTAAGGAAATCACAAGTTGGGAGCTTCCCTAACAAAAGCCTCCAACCAAAAACTCCCACCTTAGTGGGGATAGATTGCTGCCACATATCGTCAAGCGCACTCTTAATATCACTACCCAACCTATCTTTCTGCATCAAATTCACCAAGAACACATAAAATGATTTAACAGAAAAAGAATGGTGGTTGTTCTGGAGTGGGCCGAAGCCCACTTCAGCCTTGGAAACGAGGAGCGGCCCAGACAAGAATTGGTTAAAGGCTGAAAGCGCGAATCAACGGCGCGGATGAGTCCGTACGACCATCCAACGGCCGGGCGTGATTCGCGCTCCCTATATAAGCATTCATTGCGTCAGTTGTCAGGTACACACGATTCATTCAGATTCATATTCTGCCTGTTCGCTCCTGACTTGGGCGTTGGAGTGTCTTCGCAGGTACACCCGCCCCCGGAAGTTACGTATGGAGCACGACCAGAAGAGCACAGGTTTGATACCTGAGAAGCTGCGGTCCATCACACGAGAGGGTACAGATCAATTGGCGACCACAGTGGGAGCCCGCGCGCTTTCCACCAATCTCAAAGATGCCCCCGAAGGCACCCCGGGGCCGACCAAAGGCCACCGCTCGTTTACGAAGCGTGGCCGAGATCCCGACTCGATCACCACCAGAGGGTGGTGAAGGCAACAACACCGTCCCTACACAGCCGGCCACCGTAGAGCTTCCTGCCGACCTGGTCCAAGAGCTGCGAGAGCTCCTGCACGACCGAAACCAGGCTCTGAATCGCAACAATGACCGCCTCACGCAGATACAAGATCAGATCGCCTCGAGGCGAGCACACACGGCCCCGGAGCAGCGACCTCATTATGAGGGCACCTCGGTCGTACGAGCGCGCCCGTCTAGGCCTCATCGATCGCCTCCGCGAAGGCAGCTGGTCCATCGATCTCCACTCCCGAAGAGGGGACGAGGAGGAGCGACCACCCCACCGAGAAAGACTCCATCCACATCTGATTACGCTTACTGGCCTAGAGAATCATCGCGCGAAGATTCCTCTAGGGGTTCGACCAGTTCACCTACTCGTTCTCGAAGCCGATCTAACGAGCGACACTCATATCGGTCAAAAGATTATTCCAACCACGGTCGTGGAGCAAGCTACCCAGGAAAGCGACTGTGTCGTCAAAATAGAAGGGATACCAGCTTTGGACCATTTACGAAAGAAATAGATGATTTTCGCATCCCACGCTCATTGGAAAAACCTCCTGTTCCCGAAAAATCCGGTTTGGGACTTCTCGTTTTGCAACGTGAAAAATAGTAGAGCCGCCACCAATATTTATTTGGGAAAACATCGGAAAAACCCTTTTTTTTTTTGGAAAAGCGAGTGGTCTTTCGAAATCAGAGATGTAGGTTCGGGGGTCAGTTACGCATGGGGAAGGTATTAGCATCCCATACGTCCTTTCTACTGAAAGGGAACCATTAACTCGATGTGTGGTTTGACAAAGGTTTGAGTTGAAAGCGATTTGTTCTACTTCTTTTCTTTTCTTTTCTTTTCTTTTTATTTGAAAAATTGTTTTATTGAGAACGGAAGACAGGAATATTTTTGTTATCTTTGAAAAGTGGAAACAAAACAAAGATTTATTTTTAAAAGGGTGCTTGACGGGACGGACCCGCTCCTACGTACCCTCACTGGGTTGAGGGATCAAAGCTACGTAGTTCTCGGCTTTTGCGTCTGAAAACGGCTTAAGAGTTTTTCGCAATTGGGTGAGCGTTTGTGAAGACCGAACAACAACGGTTAGAATGGCCTCACTACTAACTCTTTTTTGAAAATAAAATCATCATTAACGATCTAAACGGCAACAGCGCGAGTGATCATCAATGACAATTTGTTTTATTTAATGGAGGAAGAAAATGTTTTCGCAAAGCAAGGAGCGTTTGAAAATGAGTTTAGAAAATGGGTTTTGGAAAACAAGTAGAACATTATTCAATCAATTCCAAGTCCATAACCAAATGCGACAATGAATGAACAAGATCCAAACATACTCACCAATCAAGCAATCATAAACATGTTGATTATTAACCAAGATTAAACATGCCAATATAATCAAGAGATCCAATTATTAAGGATGCAAGACAAAGTTCTCAAGACAATTGTGTGCGTGTGTGAGAATTGCTACGGGACGGGCAACAATCTCAAAGGGGTGCATATACCTTAATGACTCTATGCTACAACCGGAAAAGTAGGCTTACGTCTTCATTAAGAATACATACTAGTGGAAGGAAGGGCACACAATTAAATCAAGTCATTCAAATGGCATCAAGAACAAGTGAACACAATTGATCATAGGCATAGAGTATTCTAGGTTTAATGAATGAACATGTGAGCGATGATACATGATTAAGCAAGCATGTGAATGCATGAGCATACAAGAGAATGCATGAATAAGTATACAAGAGAATGCATGAGCATACAAGAATGCATGAGCATTTATTATGCATGGTATACAAGTATGAGTGAATGTGTGTGCAAGCATGCAAGGTGTCGCATAGATGATGCAAATAAGTGAAATGCAAAGTTTGAAAATGTTTTGAGTAAGAAGTGGTAAAAATGTTTTGGGGTTTTAAATGAGAAGTAGTAAAAGTTTAAAATGCAAATGATTGAAATGTTTTGGGATTTTTTTATGCAAATTTACAAGTGGTAAAAAGTTTGAGTGAGAAGTTAATGAAATGGTAGAGTAAAAATGCATGAGGTAAATGGTAATTATTTAATGAGATGGTAAAGTAAAAAGGTAAAAGGGTAAAAACACAATTGCACAATTGCATTTATTCACACAAGATCAAAACAACACGTTTTCAAGCACAAAATATGCACAAAAGTGGCCTAAGGCCGAAGCAATGCTAAGCACAAATCACCATCAAATTTCATGCTAAAATTCACAATTAATACATGAAACAATTCACAAGACTAAACCCTAGATCATCATGCCATGTTCTAAAGTAAGCATCAAGCATATCATGTATTTTATTCTTCACAAAATCAAAGAAGTAAAAAGGCAACAAAAACCCTAGGTTTTGAAGCAACAACCCGAGGCACCCAACACCAAAATCAAGCCAAAATTCAACTTAAAATCATGAAATGAACAAAATGAACACAAGAACCCTAAAATCCATGCTATGGCCGAAGCAAAATAGGTAGGAAAACAAGGTTTTATTTCACCAAAATCATGCAAATGAGGTAGAAATGCAAAGAATGATGAGAAAACACAAGAATCTTTCCTTCAAGGCCAAGGACTCATCTCAAACACCCAAGGCTCCCAATGTCCTTGTCCAATAATGTTTGAAATGAGTCCTCAAAGCTTCTTTCAAGAAGGAAAGAGGAATAGAAAAGAGATTACATGATGAAAATTAAAGAAAATGCAAGGGTTAGCAGTGAGCTTACCTCTAGATCTAGCTAGAAAATGAAGAAGGAAAGAGAATAGAAGCAAGAACACTTGAAGAACACCACAAGAACCTCTTGAACCTTTCGCAAATGCTTGATTCTTGATGGTTTTTGATGAAACTTTGATGATTATGCAAGTTTAGAAGTAGATTTATTGAAAGGATGAAGAATAAACAAGGTTTTATGGTTGATTTTTTGGAAGAATTTTGAAGAAAAGAATATGGGTATGGTGGCTGGTTGCTTCGAAGGAATGAGAGAAAGAGAGGAGAGATTTGGGTGCTAGGGTAAAAAAAAATGAGTCTCCACCTCATGGTCTCTTATTTTGGGTTTTATATGAGGTGCAAAATTAAGGGTATATAGGACATTGTGCTTTTGCAAACCATTGAGATTTGAGCTAGAATTTGAATCAAAGGCCAAGATTGCAATGCACATGGATTAGGGACAAGGAGAAAACACAAATGAGTGAGGATTAGCTGGTCATACACAAAAATTATGAGTTTTTGTTGCACAAAAATTGTTGAGGGCACCTAGGTCATTCTACACAAAGTTGTAGCCTAGGATTTGATCTAGAATTTTAATCAATGGCTAGGAATACAACTCACATGGATCAAGGGCATGAGGAAACACAAAATGAGGTGAAAATGACCTGGAAAATTCGGAGCAAATGAGGCCTTGGTGCCCAAGTTTTGCAAGCTTGTCAAGAAAAATAGTACATTTTGTCTTATTGGGGACACTTCCTTATTTTCACCATTTTTGATTATTCTTTTCTAGATAATTCCATAAAAATCATGCCACTTTGGGCCATGTCCTAGGAATCAATGATTGGGCCCAAAATTCCATGATATCACCCTTCCCAAAATTGATTTGAGACCTCATCTTGATGGAAATTCCCATTTTGCCCTTTTGCTTAAAATTTGAATTTTATGCCAAAGATCATGCATGCATGCGCACAAAAATTCATAACCCAAATCATCTAGATCCAAATAAATTCCTCTGAGATTGAACAATGATTTTTGGTGAGAAATTGCTTAATTTTGGAAATGACCAAAATACCCCTTTTGCCCAAAAAACCCTAATTTTGCTCCAAAAGGCATTCCAATCCTAAAAATGATTTTAAAAGCGCTGAAATGACTTTTAGAACCCAAAAATGCATGCTCATAGTTCTTCACATCCTTCAGAATGATGCTTCACTTCATAATTTATTGCTTTTTTGTGGAAAATTAAGGTTTTGTTCCAAGCCGGACAAAATTAGGGTATGACACCTCCAACCGACCTTAAGATGTACAACGGCATAAAAGATCCGGATGCCCATTTAAAGCACTTTGATATTATGATGAAATATCGGGGAGCACCCGGACCGGTAAAATGCAAAATCTTCCCCCTCACTCTAGAAGGATCGGCGTTGGAATGGTTCACCGAGCTAAAGCCCAACACCATTTCATCTTGGGAGCAGATGGCTAGGGTGTTCACCGCCCGCTTTACAACCTCCAGGATCAAGCCACAATCCCAGGACGTGTTGATCGCCATCAGACAAAGCTCGCATGAGTCTTTGAGAAGCTATGTCGAAAGATTCAATCGAGAAGCCGATCAAGTCAGAAACTTGGACGATAATCAGAGGTTATTCTTCTTGAGAACGGGCCTCTTAAGAGGTAGTCGTTTTGAAGTAGAGGTAGGACTCCACATTCCCAGAGACCTAGAAACGTTCCTAAGACGATCCCAAAGGTTCATGAATTATGAGGAGAGAACGACCGCTATTGAAGTTGCTGAGGCGAGCATGAACCAACACTCGCGATCAGAAAAAGATATAAAGGCAAAAGAAGAGTGCGTCAATAACCTCCCGACTAGGGAAGGTAGGATCAAGAGATTCGCTGAACACACTAAGCTCAATACCTCGTACGCGAACATTTTAGCAGAATGTGCCAACCCAGAATTCAGAGATGTTAAACCACCGGAACCTCTCGTGCTCAAAGACGGGCAGCGTCCCTCGAAAAAATATTGTAGGTATCACAAGAGTAACGGGCATGACACAAACAACTGCATGGCTCTTAAAGATGATGTGGAAGCTCTGATCCGAAGAGGGAAGTTAACTCGGTACGTAAAAAGAGATCATGAGGAAGCAAGAGAAGAACGGAAGGTTACCTATTCACCCAGAAGGGGAAAAGCAGTAGCAAATGAAACGATCAAAGTTGTAGAAGAGGACGATGATGAAGAGAATGGCATAGGCGCTAGGACGTCAAAGGGAAGGCTGGTCGCTATGGTCATATCCGGAGGAATCCCCACGGACGCCTCGACTAGCAGATCGATCAAAAGAAGATGGGACGAGATCATGAGCGTCGCCTCGACCTCCACCCCAAGGCCGCCTTCCGTACGACCGTCCATCTCCTTTGGAGACGAGGACCTCATCGACGGAACGCCCAACTGCGAAGTACCTTTGGTGATTGTCGCTGTAATGGCGAACATAGAAGTTAGGCGGATATTAGTGGACCAAGGTAGTTCAGCGGATATTATATTCGAAGACCTGTTAGACGCGTTGAAGATTTCAAAAGACGACCTAAGGCCATACAGAGGAACAGTTCTCACCGGGTTCAATGGTGCCTCGACAACCCCATAGGACGGCTAGAGCTGATGGTGACCTTTGGAGATGATACTGAAGAGAATCCCCTCTGCAGGACTGTCAGAGCGGATTTCATCGTTTTGCCGTGCAAATCGGTCTATCAATGTATCATTGGGCGGCCAACCCTTGCCCGCTTAGAAGCAGTGCCGTCAACCGTCCATCTGAAAATGAAGTTCTACACCAAATTCGGAGAGGTCGCAACTGTTTCAGCAGACTTACTGTCCGCAAAGCGAGCATTCCTCCTGGGACTAAGGGAAAAAGGTAAAAAAGTAGCACGAGAAATAGAAGAAACAATGAAAGGCGGCGGACAGGTGAATTTGGCAGATCTAGATGCTCGCTGGGACACAGATAGCAAGGAGGAAGAAGGAGACGACCTTCTGACCAAAGAACTGAAAAACAGAATCAAGCGACCAGAGCCAGATGGAGAGTTTTGTCACGTGCAACTAGGAGACGACCCGAAGAAGACAATCAAGATTGGAAAGAATCTCTCCCCTGAGACTCAAGACGAGCTCGTCCAATGCCTAAAAGACCACGCGGATCTGTTTGCCTGGAGCGCGGCGGACATGCCAGGAATCCCCCCGCAAGTGGCGTGCCATCACTTAGCAATCAACCAAGGAGCGAAATGGGTTGCCCAAAGGAGTAGAGTTCAGAAAGAAGAGAAGGCGCGAGCAGCGTCCAAGGCCATTGAGGACTTGCTCGATGCAGGCTTCATAAAGGAGATAAAATACACTACGTGGCTATCAAATGTCGTCTTGGTTAAAAAGGCAAATGGCAAATGGAGAATGTGCGTAGACTATACTGACCTCAACCGAGCGTGCCCGAAGGACGCCTTCCCCGTCCCCAGCGTTGATCGTCTAGTAGATAATGCGAGTGGATACAAAATCTTATCCTTCCTAGACGCCTATTCTGGACCGCATTGGAAACGAGGAGCGACCCAGACAAGAATTGGTTAAAGGCTGAAAGCACGAATCAACGGCGCGGATGAGTCCGTACGACCATCCAACGGCCGGGCGTGATTCGCGCTCCCTATATAAGCATTCATTGCGTCAGTTGTCAGGTACACACGATTCATTCAGATTCATATTCTGCCCGTTCGCTCCTGACTTGGGCGTTGGAGTGTCTTCGCAGGTACACCCGCCCCCGGAAGTTACGTTTGGAGCACGACCAGAAGAGCACAGATTTGATACCTGAGAAGCTGCGGTCCATCACACCAGAGGGTACAGATCAGTGGTTTTCAAGCCTCCACCGCAACCGATCATGCTCTGAATTGACAGGATGAAGTGGGTGTAAAATGGCCAACAACGCATCTTGATCAACTCACTCCTCTTCAGACAAACCACGACACCATTCCAGGTTCCAAGACCATCTATTGTCAATCCAATGACCTTGCTCCAAGATACTACCTTGTTTAAACTTTGCCACACTAAAAAGAGTAGGAAATAAATCCTTGAGAATCTCATTGCTAGCCCACCTATGACTCCAGAATGAAATCATATTCCCCTGCCCCAACACAGGCCTAATTGCCGATTCGAAGGCTCCCTGCCACGAAGGATTACCATCATCCAAAAGTAAAAGGTCTCTCCACCAAATAGAATCCTTAGTACCACCTCTAGACAAAGAAACATCAGTGAAGATATGCCTCAAATCACCATACCGGTGTGTCAGAAGCTACCACTAGCTTGCACTAATGTCGTTGATGCATCTTCACTTCCACTTATTCAGAAGAGCCAAATTGAAGGCTTCCAGATTCTTCACCCCCAAACCACCATCCTTTTTGGGTCTGCAAACCTTATCTTAAGACACCCAATAAACTGGCCTGCCCTCTCTACTCCCCCCCAAAGGAAGTCCCTCTGAATCTTTACAAGCTCTTGAATGACAATCTTAGGGGCCTTATAAAAAGAAAACATATAAAGCGGAATACTGTTAAGGACAGAGTTAATGAGAGTCACTCGACCTCCAATAGACATATAACTTGTATTGAGTAACATATTATATAGCTATAACCTAGTTACTTTAAAGTATATATAACAATTAATTAAAAAAAGTATATATAACAATCAACCAAAGTTTATCATACTAATTTTTCAAACTACAGGGTTAGTTTTATCCGGAGACAAGCAAACCACGTCGCACACACTCTAGTTAGAGCGTATTGGCAGTATGCCAGTCCCAACATCTTTGATTTTATTCCTACTTGTTTTGCGAATTTGATTCTTAATGAAATGCAATAATAAGTTTCTTTTTGTCAAAAAAAGAGGTAAACATGTAAGATTATATCCCCATGCATGACGCAGGTAGAAAATCTAATGTGTGTATATATATATAGCATTGACTACAACCTCGCATTTTTTATTTATCTTTTAAGGTTTATTTGATAAGGCAAAAGTTCTTTACAATATGATGCATATTTAAGGTACCCAAAAAACCCAAATACAGATATAAAAATTCATTAAGAGGCCAAAAAGTAAAAAGACTTCTAATTTTTTTTGCACAAACTAATTAACAGAACTAATAAAATTTGTACGAATATAGACTGCCATTAAAATTTAAACTATTATATTAATGAAAATGATTGCCATTTTAGTAGTGCAAGAAGAAAACATACAAGACCCTAGAAGCTAAATACGCATTGAAAGGTATTACATTGAGAATGGTTCAGAACTTAATCGAACCAACTGGTAGGAACTTTGTAGTCATATCCCAATAAGAAGGATTCCTGTAGTGCTTCAATGTTAGGTATCAAAATGTCATCTTCAGACAGCACCTCCAGGTTAAGGTCCTCCATGTTTAGGTCAACGCTTTCAAATTCTCTTGTAGCAGTTACATCATCCCTCATAGCAACCTCAGTATTGCCGGTGGTAGCAACACTGGTGCTTCCAGCAACCTTAGCAATATTCTCGTAGGCAACTACAATATCGTTGTTCTCTGACATAATAGGAACCAACATGTTGGGATTGATCATTGAGTTTGCTGAGTAGGGGGTTGACCCAAAATCCTCGCCAACAACAACTTGAGCACCATCGACAGTAACATGAGTTGCACCTGTAGTAACAAGCGTATCGTCGCCTTTGACTACCTGAGCATTTTCAAGGGCAACCTCAGTATCAGTCACCAACATCTTAGGATCAATCACATGCTCGGTTGAGTAGGAAGTTGACATTAAAGAATCGCATGAAGCAACTTGTGTATTTCCTGCAGCAACTCGAGTTTTGTCGATGGTACAAAAAGTGTTCTTTCTTGCGACCAGAGCATTGTCAGAGGTGGCGAGAGTATCACAGTTCTCCAAAAAAGGAGGCACCAACATCACGGAAACATTTGCATTGTCGCCTTGGACTACCTGAGCATTGTTGGAGGGGACAAGAGTAACAGGAACAAACATATGGGGATCAACCCCATACTCTACTTTGAAAGAAGTTGACATTAAACTATCACATGAAGCAATCTGAGTATCACCAACAACATTATGAGTGGTGCTTGCAAAAACATGTGCATTTTTTCCTTGGATTACCTTAGCATTGTTGGAGGGGACCAAAGTAACCGGCGCCAACATATGGGGATGAATCACATTGCGGGAAGTAGTTTGAGTATCAATGATACTAACATAAGCGTCGCCTTCAGGGACTTGAACATTGCTGGAGGAAACCAGAGCATTATCACTCTCTGGCAAAACAGACACCAGCGTATCAGGATTGATCTCCCAGTCTGACGAGTTGGAAGTTGACCCATATTCTATGATAGTGGGTAAATTGGATGACTTGCCTTGATTAGTGTAAATGTGGGGCTTTCGGTGAATCGGTGCTTCATGCTGGTGAACGCCGCAATATGTTATAACATACATGTTCGGATCTCTAGTACATTTCTCTACATGCTTTTTTGCATCACAATATCTTCCGCTGCTGCATCTATAGTAGCTCCTTTAAAATAATAAAGAAAATAAAATGTCTTAACTTCTAAGTAAAAGTTTTAGCGTTAGAAAATACAAAATTTATCTCTAAATTTATCACTGAATTTACATCATAGTTATCTATAAAGTTTAATTTTTACCTTGGAAATTTAGACCCTTTTATGGGCTTTTGTCCATATTTTCTCCATGTCCAAATATCTCCTGTGTTTTCAGGAGTAACTTGGCAGACCAATTTCTTTTGTGGAGTTTTCCTGTATGAAAAGCAAGGTAAAAAAGGTACTTTCTAGGTCATGGCCAGTTAAAAAAATTAATTTTTTTTTGGGCATAACGATTTCATGAATACAAGCTGTGAATGAAAAATAAATAATTTACCTTTTTAATGGTTTGGGTGGCTTTGACTTTGTGAAAACGATGGTAGTAGATTGAGGTGCTTGGACAACTGGGAGATGATTAGGTTCTTGATGTTGTTGTTGTTGTGGTGGTGGTGATTTTGTGGGTAGTGATTGTTGTTGATGGTTTTGGTGTTGGGTGTTAGCATTTAAAGTAGCGGGGGTGGTGGTGGAATTAATATTCGGGGTGTAAATGGTGGTAGTAGGTGGTACACCCCTCGTTTGGTAGAGACCATGCATCATCAGCCTTTGTGAATTTCCAACAAATTTTGTAAGGTCAACAATTGGGGAATTTGGATCATTAATGGTGATGGGTGTGGTAGTTTTAGTGTTGACGATGTTTGAGGTGGTGATGGTGGTAGGAATGGCGGTTGGAGTGATAGTGGTGGTGGTGATCGGGGTGGTGATGATGGTAGGAGTTGTGGTGGTGAGGGTGTTAGTGGCGGTTGTGAATAAGGTGGGTGTGGTGATTATGGTGGGCGTGGTGGTGAAGGCAGGGGTGTTAGTAGGACTAGTGGTAAGGGTGGTGGTCATCATTGTGAATGGTATGGGTGTGTTGGTGACGGTGGGAGTAGGAGTTGTGGTTAAGGTGGTGGCAATGGTTGTAGGACTAGTGGAAGGAGTGGTTGTGGCAGTGAAGAATGGGGTGGGTATCATGGTGATGGTTGGAGTTGGGGGGAAGGTGATAGGAGCAATGGTGAGGGTGGTGGTGGTGGTGGCATTGAATGGGGTGGGTGTGGTTGTGATGGTGGTGGGAGTTGTGGTGAAGGTGGTGGTGACGACGTCCGTGAATGGGTTCGGAGTGGGGGTCAGGTCAATGTCCATTAATGAACTTTCCAATGAATAAGATTGATATCCAAAAGAAAATGGGTAATTTGATATAGGTTGAGGATTAAAAGAAAATGGGGAGTTTGACATTGGTTGGTGATCAAAAGAAAATGATGGGTAATTTTGTCGTGTAAAGGGGAAAGTTTGAAAAGTAGATGCACTATTTGAAAAAAGGGATAAGTGGTGATGGGTAGTGATTTGTGGTGGCGGTGTGGGTGGAATTTGGGTGGTGGTATTAGTTAAGTTGGAAAGGTTACAGCTTTTTACGAGGGCAAACAGATCGTCATCACCATAATCCATTGATTTTTGGAACAGAACAACAGAGTGACAGTGACGGTGAGAGTTTGTCTGCGAGAAAGACACACACACACACACAGAGGGAGAGAGAGAGAGAGGAAACTCAGACAGACACAAAAGATGGCGTTGACAATTAGGTTGTAACAGAAAAAGCGAGAGAGAGAGAGAGAGAGAGTTGATGGTGACGGAGTGAAAAAGTTGGAGACTTACTAAAATATTTATAGGAAGTAATGGACCATTTTTTATTAAAGAATTAATAAAATGTATTTTCAGTTTTAAATACCTACATGCTTTTAATGTGTTGTGTATTAATTTTACTTTATTTATATTGTATATTTGAACTTTTTATTCAATTCTGCAATAAATGTTAATAAATGTGCTTTTGTTCGTTACCATGTTATTGGTGCGCAGTTTCCACTGACTCTATCCATGACTAATCTACGCCGGGAAACCTGGCTAGCCTGGTGTATAACCTGTTTTGCTTGTTCGTGTGGTTCTCCCCTTCCAATATAGTTTTTGCCACACTCAAGATTCGAACCTGAGATCTTAGGGCGCGATCTAAGCCGAGTTACCACTTAGACAAACCCTTTTTGGTAACCATTAGATTATATTGTTTTTTCAAATACTAAGTAGTTTTTGAGCTTATAGCATATCATTTTTTCTAATTTTACATTTATTATTTTATTCAAAATTCTCGTTTATACTTATTAATTGAACAATTTTTTTTAATCAATGCAGTCTTTGTCTTATTAATTATGAATGTTTTATATTTAAAAAAATTGTGTTTTTATGTCAATTATATTTATTATTTTGCTCAATTATTAGTTTTATGATAAGTTTGAAATCAACCCACCAGTCAAGTTTATATACTACAATTCCATCTATATCTTAGCTTATACGCTATCAGCTATCTTATTTGTTATTCACTAATTTTTAACCAAACAAAACCGTGGTTTAAAAACACGTAATGATGCTAGCTAAGTTAAGGGACGTCATAGTATAAGCTTAAGCTTTGATTGGTCAAAATTATTGGCTAGACACATAAATTAGTTGATAGAAAAATAATCTAGCTTATAAATGATGACTATAATCATGTTTCACGCGATATCGTTTATTATATTATCTTAATGTTGTTTTACTACATTTGTTTTAGCGGCATACACTTTTGGTATAAACGAATTTTACATTAACATATAACAAAATCTCACCTTTTTTTTTTCATGTCAATACATTTTTGTAATCATATCCTAAAATTGATTTAGGATAGTGCATCTCTTATATCTTTTATAAGTCAAATATTATTAAGGATAGTATAAAGATTACTTCAACCCGTAAAAATAAAAGAGGTCTCTCGTTAAAACAACTCTTATTATATTATATATTTTCTAAAGGGTATTTTTTTGACAAACCTGAAGGGATTTATAATATTCATATTAGATACGATTTGCATATTTTAATAAAAGCTTATAGAATTTCTCATCTCACGCTAAAATAATTGTCGGATTGAAATTCGCTTGCCTTTTTAATTGACATGGATATAATGTCAAAGAGGTGACCAATACTGTTGCTTTTTTTTGTGTCCAATACCGTTGCTTTCTCAATACGCTTATAGCCCAACATACACACGTTGGATTTTTCGTGGATATTAACTTGAGAAACACTTGGATCAATAAAAAAACTGAGAAACATGACTTTGTCCAAAAATAAAAATAAAAAGAAGTACTACTATTATGGTATTTTTCCGGACTGAGCCAACCCATAAAAAAAGCTTGGGCCTGACCCATTACCGGGCTGCACCTTGTCCGCACTCACGTGATCCAGATCCAACGAACATGAGCCATCCACCTCATCCAATGGGTGGGGAGCGGCTCCATCGTCTATAAATACGCATTCAACCCACCGTTGCCAGGTACACACTCACTTCTCTCTCGAATACCTCTTCTCTTCCCTTGCTGACTTAGGCATCAGAGTGCTTGCAGGTACCCCACCCGAGGCGCGGGAGAAGACTACCTCGGCCAATCCGAGGTCCAAGTTCAACTATCCGAAATCAACCTTCCAATCTCGCGGTGCAATCCAATTCATTACTCCTACCCGAACTCCGGTACCGACCTGACCTCGCGGGGAGAATCATCAAGTGGGCCGTAGAGTTGTCCGAGTTCGGCATCAAATACGAGGCCAGGTCCGCCCTCAAAGCTCAAGTCCTAGCCGACTTTGTCGCAGAGATGACGCCATCACCCTCTGAGACCAATTCTTTGCACTGGAAGCTCCACGTCAACGGATCCTCAAATTCAAAGGGTAGTGGAGCGGGGCTCATCCTCGAGAACTCTGAAGGGCTGATGATCGAGGTCTCCCTCAGCTTCGCCTTCACCACGTCGAACAACCAGGCAGAATTCGAAGCCTGCATTGCTGTACTGAAGCTAGCCTTGGATTTCGGGGCAAAGACCATCGAGCTGAACACAGATTCATTACTGGTAGTCTCCCAAGTCAAGAAAGATTTCGTAACAAACGACCCGATTCTTCAGCTGTACCTAGCGCGGGTGCGGGAGTTACTCCTCTGTTTCGAGCATGTGGAACTTAAACATGTACCTCGGGCTGAGAACGCCCGAGCCGACGTCCTAGCCAAGCTCGCCAGCACAAAACCAACAGGCAGTCTGCTGAGCATCATTTAGGAAAGCCTGACGAAACCATGCGTCGACCTATCTCCGACCTCTGTGTCCGATGTCCACGTCGTTACAAAGGGCGAAGGGTTGATACAACCTATCAAGGACTACATCGAGCTCGAGGCGGAGCTAGCTGACCCCAAGGAGGCCACCGCAATTCGACTCCGTGCAACATCTTACTCCATCATAGACGGAAAGCTTTTCTGTCGTGGCTTCTCCACCCCCCTTTTGAAGTGTATTGAAGCAGAGGAGGCCGAGTACGTACTCAATGAAATACATGAAGGAATCTGCGTACAGCACCTGGGGGCCCGGGCCCTAGCAAAGAAAGCCCTCAGAGCAGGGTACTACTGGCCCACCATGACAAAGGACGCTTCCGACCTCGTCAAGAGATGCGACACCTACCAGTGTTACACCGACATCCATCATGCGCTCCCGACCGAGATCTCTTCTTTATCGGCAGCATGACCTTTCAGACAATGGGGAATAGATCTTCTTGGGCCTTTCCTACCAGGACGAGGTGGGGTCAAGTACTTAATCGTCGCAGTCGATTATCTCCCCAAATGGATCGAAGTAGAGCCTCTCGCTCAAATAACTGCCAACATCTGTATCAAGTTCGTCAAAAAGAACATCTTGACCAGATTTGGTGTCCCCTCCATGGAAATCACTGACAAAGGTACGCAATTTGCTGATAAGGGATTTCGAAAATTGATGACAGATCTGAACATCAAGCAGCACTTCACTTCCGTCGAGCACCCCCAAACCAACGGGCAGGTCGAGTCGGCAAACAGGGTCGTGCTCAAAGGACTAAAGAAAAGGCTGAAAGGGGCAAACAAGGTCGTGCCCGAGGAACTACCGTATGTCCTCTGAGCATATCGGACAACGTCGCATTCCACCACCAAGGAGACTCCCTTCAGAATGACATATGGGACTGATGAGGCCGTCCTACAGATGGAGGTCGGAGAGTCTACCTGGAGGACTATATACCCTCTCAGCAATGAGGCAAACTACAAAGCTGCGAGAGAAGAACTAGACCTCGTACACGAAGTTTGGGATAAAGCACAGCTTGCCGAGGTCGTCGTCAAAGCTCGGATCGCTAGGTGATACAATCAAAAAGTCATCGCCCGAGACTTCAATGTCGGGGATCTCGTACTCAAGCGTGCTGACGTCGGCAATAAGAATGCCCGCAAGGGAAAGCTCGCACAAAACTGGGAAGGACCCTACCGAGTCACAGCAAAGATCGGAACATGAGCTTATCACCTGGAAACTCTTTCTAAAGAGCCAATACCTCGTACCTCGAGTGCTACTAAGTTCAAGATGTATTATAGCTGAAAAATGTAACATTCGAACCTTCTTGACTCTGAGCTTAAATGCTCTATCAAGACACAATTGACTCCGAGCGTAAATGCTCTGTCAAGATCTACTTGATTCCGAGCTTAGATGCTCTGTCAAGCCTTTTGCAGGGCATAATTGAAGCCGAATTCAAATGCTCCATCGAAACTCACCGCCAAGGCTCAACCTTACAACGTCGGACAACAATGACCCTCGTTATCCCGCGATGGAAGTAAAAAGTGTCGGAGGCCTAACTTCTCAAGCCGAGCCTAACTTCCGTCGTCCAACCTCGGCTTGGGGGGCCACAATTCCGGACTGGGCCAACCCATCAGAAAAGACTTGGGCCAGGCCCATTACCGGGCTGCACCTTGTTCACACTCATGTGATCCAGATCCAATGAACATGATCCATCTACCTCATCCAACGGGTGGGGAGCGGCACCGTCGTCTATAAATACGCATTCAACCCACCGTTGCCAGGTACGCACTCACTTCTCTTTCGAATACCTCTTCTCTTCCCTTGCTGACTTAGGCATTGGAGTGCTTGCAGGTACCCCACCCGAGGCGCGGGAGAAGACTACCTCGGCCAATCCGAGATCAAAGTTCAACCATCCGAAGTCAACCTTCTAATCTCGCGGGGCAATCCAATTCATTACTCCTACCCGTACTCTGGTACCGAACATGTATTTATTACACATTTTTTAAAATACTCTCTTTCATATGTAAAAATATAAATGAGATTTAGTAATTTATATAAGCTTCATGTAAATTAAACACAACCATAGAATTCGCTACAACTCTTCTGAAAAGATATAGGTGGAGCTTATGCTCAATGATGTTATAATTAAAAAATGTTAATATTATTTACCAAAAAAATTAACACTATTAATAATTTCTACTTATAGAAAAATTATATATAAAATTACACTAAAGAAAAATGTAGAGTATCATTTTGGTTAAGCATAATATTTTTGGCTAATTTTAATTTTTATAGTCAACAAAAATGTAGAGTATTTTGTCAAAAAAATGTAGAGTATGTTCTTTTGGTGAATTTTATGATATTTTTTTTGGTGAAAAAAATGTAGAGATTTTTGTCCAAAAAAATATGTAGAGTTTGTTGCAATGTGGGGTCTCAAACAAAATGGATATGCCAATGAAAACTTATGTCGGTGTGCATGGCGTGTCCTAGTCTTCAAACATTCACTCAGCTATGCGTTTTCAGTTTCAATATTCAATGCAAAAGTTGCATTTATGTAAGAAAGTTAATGAAAGTTGTAACTCTTTTCTTATTAAAATTAAGTCAACTTTGAAGGTTTCTACTCCCTTGTGTCTGAGTTAGATTCTATCAAGTACTTGTTGTGTCAAGTAGGAGAGTGATTCATACAATAAAATAATAAATGTAATAATTGTTATATCATTTTGTACGTGTCACTTTTTCTCTCCTATTTGACACAAAAAGTACTTTAGATAATCCTAACTCGTAATGTTCTATATAAGAGAAAAAATACTTTTTAGGTTCATTTAATAACTAATGTATAATTTACTCTCTCTGTTTTTAAAATTTTGGTACTTTTCACTTGTCACACATAAAATTAAGGTATCATATTAATTTGTTCGATCTAGCTAACTACTAAAATACGCCCTTTGTAGTTTATCTTAGGATAATTTAACTCAAAATAAAAGAGTCTTGGAACAATTAATTCATACTTTGCGACTCTAAAAGACTCAATAAATATAATTATAAAGGATATATTTGGAAAAAATTGTTGAATTGTACATTGAAACTTAAAAGTACAATTGTTTTGGGACAAAAAATAGAAGTTAAAATTACCAAAGTTTGAGAATAGAGAGAGTTCCTTTTTACAAATTTTACCCTTTAGTTAATACCATGTTCTTTTTTTTAGATAAGCAAAATTTATTGATGGGAGCACTAGGGAGCTCCAACCTGTTACATCAAAAGTGAGGCCTCGTTAAAAATTCCATAGGCCAAAGTCCATTGAAAAAAATACCCAAGGAGAAAAATGAGTACATCATATATAGAGTACATTACACTAAAAGAAGACAGGCATATGGCAATTGAACCACTATTTCTCCCTTTCCTAGCTCCAATTTCCGTTGAAACCAGACTTATCAACATATACTCCAAATAGGTTCAACATACCGAGTCATAAGCTGTTATGAAATCAAATTTTAGGACAAGACGACCTTGCTTCCTTTTTGTTGCCATATCCAGAATCTCATTCATAACCATAACACCATCCAAAATCTATTTACTGGGTAGGAATACATTCTGACAATCCGAAATCACCTTCTCAAGAGCATTGTTAAGACTACCAACTAGTACCTTTGCAAGCATCTTGTATAAGTTTCCAATGAGTGAAATAGGCCTATATTAATTTAATCCTTCTGGGTTTTAGTTCTTCAGAATTAGTTCCACGAACGAGGCACTTATATAGCTTTAGGGAGTCTTTTCAAACTATGGAATTTGTTGAAGAATAAGTAATTTGAGTTCCCCTCTACTATCCACTTGCCCCTTGACTTATGGGCAAGGAGCCTTTCCCTTATGCGTGGTCACTCTTGCCAATTTTCAGCACTCAATGCATTCCTTTGCCCAACTTTTAAAGATCCTCCCTGGGCAGCCAACCTCTCAACTTCGTTCAATTTTTTTACAATATCCTCCAATTGAAGGTCTTTTTATCCAAATACTTCTCTATTCCACCACCTTAATTTTTTTTTTAGCAACTTCAATATCTTCGGCACCATATAGTAATCTCTTCCTCAGCTTGAAAATCAGGTCCATTACTCTTGCACAAACTTCATAATATCTGTGTGCTAACCAAAATTTGTTAAATTTGAATAGCTTCAAGCGCCAATTAAGATTTGAGCTCACCAACAAAATAGGACTATGATCAGAGATGTCTCTATTACCAATCCATTGAGCACTAATATTCCACCTTGCAACATGCCCCTCAAACAGGAAGAATCTATTAATTCTACTCATTGACCTTTCATCCGCTCTGAAACATGAGAATTTCTTACCTAGCACCAACATATCAATTAATTCCGTATGTTCTATAAGGTTTCAAACTCTCTCCTTTCTATTTGTTTAAAACAATCCAAATCAGCGCTCCTTTCCTCCCTTGATAAAAATTCATTGAAAACCCCAGCTACACACCAATTCCCCATCGTAAATTCGCGTTTCAGCTCGTGAAGTTCCTCCTAAAGATGTCTCTTATTGACCATGTTGCATGCTGAGTACACAATTACCAAATAACGTATATAGTTCTATCGCTTAACACAAATCCCAACAAAATTCTCACCTAAGAAAGAAAACTGAATAACAAAGATGCTTGTTCTCCACACGCTCAATAATCTTCGTTGATTAACGATTTTCCCCCTTCCTTCCCTTTGCGTCCTGGTCCTTGACCTCCATCGAAATAATCTTTGTTGTGTAAACCTCGTCTTTCTCATTTCATTGCACTTCCAATTTGTCCTATGCGAATCTCTTTAGACTTATCTGTAACAGAGAGTTTGTGCTCTACTCTTATTCTGTCATTGCAACCCCATATTTCATAATCTCCCACCGAGCCATATCGAAACAATGAGCCATCTCCTACGTTGTTGATCGAGATTGATAGAGAGGATTTGGGAGGATTTCTTACGACACAAACCTCATTCTTTCTGTGTGTTGAGACATGTTTGTGAGTTCCCTAGGGACAGAACTAGAGTTCGTATAGTTATTCCCTTCTCCAAGCCCAGCGAAATGTTGTTGTCCTACTTTTTCTTTTTCTATTTCTAGGCCATTTTTTCCTTTTTACATCCCTATTTTTTACTGTAGAAGCCTGCTTCAAAATAACTACCAATTTAAGATATCAGCTCACTAATAAGGCTGAAATTCACGTCAGCTTGAAACGATTCTGAAGGCTCCCACCTGATTGAATAATCTGCTGGAATGCTCTTCACATCTCCCCCAACACATCCCCTCTCACAAACCCTCAAACCTCCCATCTCTCTCACTCCACACCCTAATCTACTCTTCAACTTGAATCACATTGTAGTTATCACCCTCACATTCTCAAGCATATTAAGGTTCCCCTTCTATCCATTTCCTTTTTTTTTCACGCACACAGTATCCATTGTTCCCTTTTTTTCTAGAATCGCGCTCAGTTCGAAGTAAACTTCCGAACCATTTTGGAACTTTACAATCGTACTCGTTAAAGGGGATGTCTGATCCTTATTGGTTCAGAAGTAAGATTATTATACAAAGATAAAAGAAATTTTTTTTCAAATGAGAGTCTACGGGGAAATTATTCTCGACCATAGAATTGTTCAAAATTTTTTGATTTCTATCCCCGTAAGTGTGACCCAATCATGACAACGATTAAGCAAACAAAACATTTGTCCAATTTATCCGTGACAAAAATAATAGGCTCTTTTGAAGCTTATGAGAAGATTGAGTAGGCCTAATGATGACTCCGTAGAAAATGCCTTTCAATCAAAGCTTAGATTACGGTCTCAAAATAAAGGGTATGGAGCAAACAAGAATAGTGGAGAAAATTCTCGAAACAAAGAGGATTCTAGAAATATCTAGATGATTATCCTCCATGTGGAATTTTCAAAAGGACAAATCATGTCGAGAAAGACTGTCGATGGTGTGGAAAAGCACCATGTCGGCATTGTAAGAAATTTGGGCACGTGGAGAAGAAATGCTACAGTAAAGATAAACATCAAGCAAAACTTGTCAAAGAACATGAAAGTGACCAGAATAAGAATGACAATGAGGAACATCTTTTCTATGCTACTCAAGATTTCAATGATGACAATAAAGGTACCTGGTACTTAAATAGTAGTTGCAACAATCACATGGCCAAAGATGAGAGCATCTTCAAGGAAATCAACAACTCTGTCAAATCCAAGGTTCAACAAGGGAATGGTACTACCGTGGAATCGAAAGGAAAAGGCTCTGTCATGGTGAAGACAAATAAAGGTACGCGACTCATTAAATATGTCTTACTAGTTTTCAATCATAAAGAAAATCTCTTGAGCATCAATCAAATGAAGGAAAAAGACTATGTTCTTTACTTTGAAGGAGATAAATGCACAATCTATGATAACAGTAATAAAAGGGTTGAGATTGCCGAAATAAAAATGGGAAAGAGGAACAAAAGCTTCCTGATGAATTTTAAATATACTACTAACATTGCCACGAAGGTGCAAGCTAATGATTCGGGGTTATGGCATCGAAGATTTGACCACCTCAACTCTAAAGCCTTAAAGTTGTTATATCAAAAGAATATGGTGATAGATCTTCCATGTCTAAAAGAAGATAATGGAGCATGTGAAGGATGTCTTCTTGGACAGCAGCACAGATTACCGTTTTCAACGAGCAATGAATGGAGAGCTAAAGACGCGCTAGAGCTCATCCAAACTGATGTTTGTGGACCGATGAGGACAACGTCACTCACCAACAATAGGTATTTCATCCTCTTCACTAATGACTTTTCTATAATGACTTGGGTCTATTTCTTCAAAGAAAAATCAGAAGTCTTTAGAATATTCAAGAAGTTCAAGGCCCTTGTCGAAAAACAAAGTGGTAAACAAATAAAAAGGCTTAGGAGTGATCGTGGAAAAGAGTACAACTCTCATGAGTTTGATTGATTCTGTGAGGATGAAGGCATCGAAAGGCAACCTAGAGTCGCATATTGTCCTCAACAAAATGGATTATCTGAAAGAAAAAATCGCACTGTCATGGAGATAGCTAGATCGATGCTAAAGGAGAAAGGACTACCAAACAGTTTTTGGGCTGAAGCAGTTTATACGACTGTTTACATTATCAATATTAGAGTTCCTACTTTTTCTTGTGAAAACTCTGATATTTGGAGCATTAAAATGAATAAATTTTTTTTGTCAAGATCTATGGGAAGTTGTAGAAGAAGGATTTTCTATTCCCGCCAATACATCAACTCTTTCTGCAGCTCAAAAGAAAGAGTTAAAGGAAAATAAGCAGAAAGATTCAAAAGCATTATATTTCTTGCGACAAGCTGTGGGTGACACCATTTTCCTGAGGATAATGGGAGCTACTGGAGCCAAGGATGCATGGAGTACATTACAGGAGGAGTTCCAAGGAACCGCCAAGGTACGTGCCGTCAAACTTTAAAGTCTAAGGCTTAAGTTTGAATTATTAAATATGAAGAAGTCGGATACCGTACAAGATTATTATTTAAAGATAAAAGAAATTGTTTTTCAAATGAGAGCCTACAGGGAAATTATTGTCGACAAAAGAATTGTTGAGAAAGTTTTAGTTTCTATTCCAAGATACTACCTTTGAACCAATAAGAGGCGCACAATTTATTAGTTTTGGATTAACAGAATGAATTAATAAAATACATAAATGACTCATGACATTGTGATGAAACACCTAGCATTATACTGAGATTTAACCATAAACCGGCTCAAGATAGTCAATAGAGTCATCACAATCTTACGTAATATAAATCAGAAGTGCATACATCCTAATACAATTTGAAAGATACGGCACACAATTCATAACAATGTTAATAACAAAATATCTCAACACATGAGATTAACCAAAATAAGAACATAACTTCATCTTGTATGCCACGTGATCCTCCACTAACTAGAGTTCTTCCCCCTTGCTTTGCCTTCAATGGTTTCATCTGTTAATCTGTAACCACAACATATACAAAGGGTGAGATTATAAAAATCTTAGTGAGCTCCTCGGCGATACCTCACTATATTTATACTCACGGTGTCTTTTAATTTTATTACTAATAAAGCATCCCTTGAACGCTACAATCTTACATTTTATTAATGCTACAAACGTGCCGACGGGAGCCCACATTCAATATTTTGTTGAGCTAAAAACTAAGGACCTTGAGCTTAGGTTCATGAGACCACTCCCAAGTACGTCAAATAATCCTTTAATTCATTTTAAGTATTATATAGATACATAGTTTAGTTCTTCCACACATAGTCTCGATGAACGATAACACTGACAACCATTCATATCATAAACAAAGCATATATGGTCTAATCATATGATAAGTATTTGATTTTGAATTAGGGGTGGAATTGGTACTCAAAAGAATAGTAAAATGTAAGTTTTGGGTTTAAGAAACAGAGGGATGCACGGTGTAACACCCCAAATTTCTAATTAATATGCGTGTATATATGTTTGGATATATTAGTATCTTTATGTGTGCATATTTTAATAATCAACACACTTTTATAGTATATTATTATTGTATTATATTATTTTTGAATATTAGTCATGAGTTAATACTATTATTTTAAGTTATAAGTTTATTGACTTTAAGAGATTAGAATCTTTGAAGTATTAACAATGTTTTATTAACAATTAGTTGTACTTTTATTTGATATTAATATTATATGGTTGTTATTGTTTGATGTTATTTGATAATGTGAAGTACCTTATTGTTATTGTTGTTGTTGCTGTTACAATTATTATTAATATTTAGTGAAAATATTTAGGTTTAAGAAACATCTAATTATATTCTAACAGTAGATGTTAGAATATAATTAGAAACAAGTTGGGCTTTTCTAGTGATCCATTTTCTTGTTTTAATGAATTTAGTGTTCGCACCCCTGGATTTAACTAATACACCCCCTATTCCTAAGTCCAACCCTACGCTACTTTTCTTATTCTCCTCAGTTGATTTCTTCATTGTGCAGCCGCCGAAGACAGTTATGAAACCCATTCGTTTTCTTAACAGTCCTTGTTCTCTCATATATGGTCGCCAAAAATTACCCAAATTCATACTCCTATACAAAATCACCTTCTGAATCCGCTTATGCTGCTTTTCGGTCATCAGAGACAGAATTTACACCGTATTTCGTACTGTCTTTTCTTGATTTTGGATACCACGGTCATCGTTTGGAAAAATGGACATCGTATTTGGATTCCTCTCATCGAAACATTTGAGAAAAGGTATTGCTTTTGTTATTTTGGTGAAGTTGAAAAATGATCTGTTTTGCTGGTGACTACAACTTCCGGTTTCACTTCTGGCCGCATCAGTTATCACCTTGAAAAACCGAGAACTTCTTTTGCCTAACCGAGAAGAGTAATTTCAGTCTATATAATCAGATTTGCAAACTAATATGTTTCAAAAATGGATTCCGTTCTTCGTCGTTCTTCTTGATTACTGTTGAGCAATACTCAAGATGATTCTTAGTTCCTTCATTCCATGGACCTCAAGATACGTTTAAATCAATTAAGGGTCATTCCCTTTGCTATTTTTAAGTCTAAATTTGTGTCAAGCACATGTTCTTTATATTCAAGTCCTTTCTTTTAGTTTTATACGCCGTAAGAAACTGTTTTTGACATATCTTTCGCTACCAATGTCAGAATCACGTGCCGTTTGAAGCTACACACTCTTAGCGACGTGCTTAACACTATAAAAATAAGTTTTCAGCCTTTCATATCATAATTTGGTGTAAGCCTCTGACCCTTAGCTTTTTGGCCATTTTGGTCCCTACGATCAAATATTTAATATCTTACATTTGTCCTTTTGTTATACGTGACTTCTGGGATCATCAAGAGAATAATGTAAGAGGAATTTATTGTTGTTTGGAGGATATAAGTTGCTGTTATTTCTTTGTACCATCGTTTATGATCACTCGGATTCGAGTTAAGAAGAGTGGGGATGGTACTAGGGAACATGATAGTTTAGGATGCAATTGACATAACTGGATGTCTCATGATCCCTATGTCTTATGCTGACAACATAGTTTGCGTGTAAACCATTGTATGAGCAATGAATTTTAAATTCTTTATTATTAATTGGTTATGTCCTTGTAGGAGCAAGAACCCTATTATAATGTTTAAATACTATGTGTGATTATTCATGTCTTGTATGCCTACTTGTTGTTGTTTATTGTAACATCCCCCAATTTGGCTAATTTTAATAATTGAAATTAGCAAGTGTTTTTATCTAATTAATGGTTAAGTTAAATATTTGAGTGTACTCGAAATCATGATTTAGAATTTTAGTTGCTAAATTATATGAAATATGTGGATTGTTGATTAATTGTTTAATAGTAATGGGTTGTAAGTGAATAATTGAGAATAAGGGCAAATAAGTCATTTCATTAATTGATAATTTTGATGAGTTATTGTTAATCAAGTTGTTTGGTTGATAATGGAGATATAAATTGATTGTTTGGATTTGCTTGAAATCATGGCTAATGAATAATTAGAGTACATTGTGCATTAGTTGAGCAAGTTAAATTGGGTGTTGTATAAGTAATAGTGGGGGTGCTAGAAACCAAAAGGGTATAGTTGGGACTTCCACCCAATTCACTTTACCTTCAGCTGAACCATTTATCACTCTCACTCACTCTCACATTTCACTCACAAAAAGACACACACACCCACACCTCAACACACAAAATTCAGAAAATAAGAAAAGAGAGGGAGAGAGGAGAACCGTGAGGAAGAGGGAGAGAAGAGAGATTTCAAGATCTCACTTTCATCAACAAGAATCAGTTATGATCATCTTCCTCACCCAATTTCTGAAGTTACTGAGAGTCTAGTTCTCCATTCCAACTCGTCTTCTTCCATTTTTCAAAACACTCTAGGATTGGGGGCACTTAGATTAAGATTCTAGCTTGCATGTGGTTCTAATTAAGCTCTAGGATTTGTTTGAAGCGTTGCATGTCAGATTGGAGGATTGTTTAGCAAGATTTAGAAGCTACATTTCAATTAGGAGCTGTTTGGGGAGGTGTAGAAGCTGGATTTTCGAGTTAGAGAGCTTTTGGGTAGTTTTGGTGATGATTGAGTCTACATTGCCTTGCTTGTTGTGTTTGTTGTGATTATCGTCACAAAGAGGTGAGTTCTTTGATTGTTTGTGTGCTATGTGATGTTTCAGCTATTGCATGTTTAAAACCTCTTATTTTGATATTCTATGTTTGCTGAAATTGTTTGAGAATGTAGAGGTTTATTGGGGAAGTTTTGTGTTGTTGATATTGAATTGTAAATGATGATATGTTTAATGAGCTCATGAAAATGTATGCTTTGCATAGCTGCTTGGATGTTTGTAATTGCTTCAAAATATGCCTAAATTGTAGTTTAGAATATGTTTTTATGAAGGAAATGAAATGGGAAAGGTTTGGGTACCAAAAACATTGAAAAAGGAACATTTTAAATCACTTGTAGCAGGCAAAAGCGCTTTAGCGCATCACCGTGCGCCCAAGCACATGAGAGACAGAACCAAAATGTCCAAAAGCACTTCAAATGCATCACCGTGCGCCCAAGCGCACGAGAGACAGAACCAAAATGTCCAAAAGCGCTGCAAGCGCATGGCCATGCGTCCAAGCGCATCTGTCAGTTATAAAACTTATTTTTCTCACTCTTTTGTGTACCAATGTTGTTCCAAACCTCTCCCAATTCTATTCCCAACCTTCCCCAATGTTAAACGAATAATTATACTCCACTTATGATTATGTTGACATGTAAATTGGTTGACATTCAAGTTATCAATGTTATTATAAATCGATTTAATCTTTTACCGAGAGAGAAAATATGGCCAAGGCCGAGTAAAGGACACAAGTGTCCAAGTAAACATAAGACATTAAGCGGATAACGATCCCCAGTTATAGCACACTTGGCTAGGGGAAGTCATGCACCCTAAACCAATGCCTTCTTTACTTGACTCGGCAATAATTATTGTTGGGTGGGTTTCCCAAGGTATGAGGCTTGCAGTACCTGGGTTTGTGCTACGAGAAAGATAAGTTAAAACACCGAGAGTTTAAGGTGAGGGGTCGCGAAAAAGCTCACTGAGATTTGTAATCTCATCCCTCATATTTGTTGTTTTTCAGATAAGCAGGTGAAGGATAGCGCAGTGAAGAAATCCGATAAGGAGCGGGTTACAAGTTACGGAGTTAGCTTAGGTTTTGGTTAACTCTAGTAGTAGGATCCTTGAGATTGTCTAAGTTAAGACAATATTTTGGTTGTATCAAGTCTTTAAGCATTTATGTATTTAAGTTGGATTAACTTAAGAGTCGGCTTCGATAGGTGATTTCGAACTAAGTTTCTATTTTGTTGAAAAGCCCTATCATTATGAGTTCTTTAAGTTAGTTGTATTAATCCAATTTTAAATGCGTACTCTGAATGATCTAAAAAGTAGTGTCTAAGATTTTTATTACCGGTTAAAAATCTAGGATGTTACATTTTGGTATCAGAGCAGTTCGACCTAGTCGGGCTTAGTTATGTCACAGTTAATAGATTAGATAGATCGAGGCAGCCAGGGACTGTGACAAGTAATTGTTAGAATCTCTCAGGACGTTGTGTGGAGCATTGAGCTTGATCAACTCAATATTTCATACAATGTACTGAGAATAACAACAATTGGTTGCCTTAGCCCCGAAAACTTTCGAAAACACCGACCTATAGGATTTCCGGCCTCATTCTTATATCATCACGTGCAGCGGAAATTGAGGGCTACTGATGACTTGATGAAACAAAAGATGGGCATCCGTGTTGGTTCGAGGGAGTTGAGGGCGACTGTTCAGTCTTTGGAATCGATGCAACCGTAGTGTTTCCGCGTAAATAGTTAAAATTCATTCGGAGAGTTACAAGCTAAGAAAAGCCTTCTGGCGGTAGTAGTGTTAGTGTTATGAGATCTGCTAGGATTAGCTGACACTTTAAAATCCTAACCGTTGTTGTATCAGCCTATCATTGACTGAGATACTGTTTAGCAGTTAACCCCAACTTATGTTTCAATTTAGTGTAATCCTGTCGGATAAATCCCAAGTCTAGATGAGGTTCCGTTTTCCCCAGAACAACCTTCCGAAATGTTATGAAGTTAGCCTAGTAAACCGTAGTTCATTCTCATTACTGGCAAGCAGATTTACCGTAGTTATGAATGATGAACCTTAGGGTAGTTGAGCATATTTGATATAGTTGGTGCTGAAAATCTATGGTTAGATAGCTCACAGGTTGGAAACCAAAAATGAGCTCATGATTTAGTTGCCTCTAAGTTAATTAGCCAGGTTAGAATGTAGAATAAAAGACTAAATTGATGAGATTGAGCTCCCCTAAGCATGTTAATGGTTAACTTTAGTTTAAGAATGACTTATAGTGACTTATAGGCATGAACGAGAATGAGAATCGGTTAAGCTGATGTTTTTAGTTGATTGGAGCAATGGGAAGTATCTAAGATACAATTTAGAGCCACTTAACTTAACCGATTAAGCCTAATTTGTGAATATATTAGAACTATTAAAATTACCTAAGAGACCATCTGAAGCCTATTTGTTGAATATGACTAAGTTAATAATAGATTAAAACTATTAAAATTACCTAAGAGACCTTTTAAAGCCTATTAGTTGAACAAGACAAAGCTGTTACTGGATTAGGACTATTTGTAGGGATGTTTTGCATGATGTTTGACCCTTCCTAAGCTAGTTGTAGGTAACATTGACTATGGATGATGATTGAGACTATGAGTGTCATAGGAGCCTTAGGAAATATCAAATAATGAGTGAAGTTGGGATTAGAGGCATTCAATCAAAACGACTACATATGAATATAAGGATGATGTTATTGTATAGAGCAAGGATGTCAGAACCGGACCGGACCGGCCGGTTCAACCGGGAACCGGACCCCTATCCGGTCCAAATGAACCCCAGAACCGCCTGGGGTGAAAACCGGAAATTAAACCGGATAACCGGCTGAAAACCGGGAACCGGACAAGAAACCAGCCAAAAACCGGGGAACCGTGCAGAAAGCCGGATTTGGTTTATTTTCCTTAAAAAATGGTATACCAAGTTGATTTTTGGAAAAAAAAATGAAAAATGATGTTGATTTTTGGTATATGAGATATTTTTTATCATTTTTTATATTTAAATTGATGTAATAAATAAATAAATAATTAAAAAACAAATGTGTACACTAATATTACTATGAGAGTATTTACATTATAGTATCTAATTATCTATGATTGTTGAATATTATAGTTTTATTATGTCATATTATGATTCTTTTTTGTTTTTTATCATTTATATATTGTAAAAAATATATTAAATAATCTATTTAATTAATTCCGGTTCAACCCCCGATTCAACCGGTTGAACCCAAGAACCCCTGAACCGCTACCTCTTCCGGTTCAATATCCGGTCCGGTTTTGATTACCTTGGTATAGAGTTAGCAGGAACTTGGGTAATAGTTATGACCAAAGATGATGACCACAGTGACCCCCTAGTTGTATGGTGATACTCGAGATGATGATTATAGAACTAATGACCCCTAATTGTTGACGATACCCTCAGACTTAGGAGTTCTTAAGGAAGTTGATGATGTTTAAGGAACCTTGTCGCATGGACTCGTCGCAGTATGGGAGAGTCGTACCTTAAGGGATGGTGTGTCATCGCCATTCTTGTTGCCTCTGTTATTGTAGTTGTTGTCATTGCTACCTTAGTTGTCACTGTTGTTACTTTAGTCGTTGTCATCGTTATTGTCATCGTTGTTGTCGTTGTTGTTAGTAGGGTATTATCAGGCAAGGTATCTCGTTTGGTCAAGGTATCCCGGTCCTCATAGTCATCTCCTTGTTGTTCTTTAGAGAAATATTATCGGGCAAGGAATCCTGGTCCTTTTGTTCTTTGTATGGAATTATCGGGTAAGGTCTCAGTCCTCTTATTGTCTGTTGTAGGGGGTAATCGAAAAAGGTATCCCGTTTGGGCAAGGTACCCCGGTCCTATTGTTGTTGTTGTTGTTGTTGTTGATTGTAAGGTAGTATCTAGAAATGTATCCTGATCCTGTTGTGGTTGTTGTTGCTGGTAGCTTGTTGAGTCTGACGATTGAGCTTGGTTTGTTCCTGTATCCGTATGAAATGAAATGGTTTCATAGAGTTAGCATTGAGCTTGCTAGTTGTCGGGTCCGTGTATGTTGGAAATGCTTGCTGAGATTTTTATCTAATTCTTTCAATTTCATGTTTTTCCAGTGAACCCGCAGGAAGCATTGAAGATATATTATTGTATTAAATTTGTAATGAAGTAATTGATGTGTAATTTGTAAATAAATCTATGAGGATGTAATGTTAATTTGTATAGAGAGATAATTACTTAGATGGGATAGTCTTCTTTTGAAAAGTTAGAGTTACATGATTTTCGAATAAATAAATTATGAGTTTCACATTTTTTTAAAATGAACAAATTGTTTCGATCTTCGTTCTTAAAACAACGAGTTTACGAAAAGAAAGTATGATTTATTTTCTCAACATTTTTCTGCAACTACACGTTTGCTTTAAAATAAACTATAGGTAAATAGGGTTTTACACATGGGTCGTGCTTCCCCACGCATACGTCGCGCCCTCTGAGAAAGACAACATTGTCAACTCTCAAAGAGATGCATGAGTCGTGCATGATGAAGCATGAGTCGTGCTTTGTTGCGTTAAAAACACAGTTAGAGCAAGTGTACTCTCTCGCAGAAGTAGTATAAAAGATTATCGTCTCTACAGGGATTAATTAACAAGTACCAAACTACTTAAAATTTATTATTATTTAGACAAACAAATATTTGATGGTTATAGAGACTAAAATAAAAAGAAATAAACAACAATAATAAAAAGTAAGATTTGATTAATTGGAGAGAGGTCTAGGGTCTCAATTTCACTTACAAGCTTCGATTCTCCTATCTCTAATTCCTACTTAAATTCCTTTATTTTATTTAATTACCAATCCCTTTACTAAAGCTACAACTCCGTTTGGTCATTCGCGATTAATATTCCTTTTCCTAAATTAACCATTGTTTGTTCATGCAAGAATTTAAATTCAAGAAAAGCATAAAATACAAAAAGGTTGAATGATTGGAAGACTAAATTAAAGTTTTGTCATTCATTAATTATAGCCCCCAATTGTCCTATAGGTCCACCAACTAATTGCAGTACGGTCGCTAATCAACTAATTGATTATGAACATGAAAATGGTAGCTAATCCTAATTATGTGATAAAAACAATAGGACAATATTAATTGAAATAAAAACATGAATTCAAATAAGAAATTAGAACATAAAAGTCTCTAAACTTGCAAGATCCACCTAAGACCCTAGAAGAGGATTTAGGTATCCATAATAATAAAGACCGATAAAATAGAAATAAGGTTCATGAATTACAGATATAAGAATAACGGTAAATAGAGAAATTCCTGGTCTAAGTCTTCAATCTCCCTTTTCTGCTCCAGAGCTCTCTCACGGTGTCAAGAACGGTGCCCAAAAACTCTTTTCTTCCTCTCCTATGTGTTGTCGTCCTACCGTTTTTCCTAATTTAGTGTTAGTGTATGCGGTTCTCCTCATTCACAAGTGAAGCTCTCCTTTTATATTGCCACTTGTAATCTGTTTTAATTCTTTCTTGCTTATTTGCTTAGTGTCGGCTTTGGCACATCACAGTTGTTAACTCATCTTTTTGTTGTTGCAGGTAAAATGGATGAGCTGGATTTGGACGCCGTCTTCGAGGTGGTCGGGGTTGACACCACGGTCACGATAGATAAAAGTACACCTACAAAGAAGGCAACAGACAAGCCTTTTGGGTCAGCCACTAGGACCGGCCCATCAGATAAGAATGCGGGCAAGTCCCACTCCGGGGGGCCCGCATCAGAGAAACAAAAATCCAGTCAACATAAATCTCAGCAGAACTCTCCTACTGTCAGCTCCTCAACACCGCAGCAGGATTCGGGGGTTGGCCGGAAGAGGACCAACACGGAGGATGCCTCGAGTGAATCTGCCAAAAAACAAAGGCCCACACAGCAAAGCATGGATAAGGAAAAAGAAAAAGCTTCCCTTGCTGACTTCGAAGCCTGTATTTGAGTCTGCCAGACTGGTTCCAGGGTTATCAAAGAGTTGCAAAAGCTGGCAGCGGGCAAACTGACTGACCGCTTCCGAGGTAAGATCTCCGTCCTTGACGCTGAAAATAGAATTTTACAAGGCAAATATATTCAAATATGTCGTGAGCTAAGTACTTACCGAGATCGTAACTTGGTAGCCTACTCCGAGGAGAACCGGAGTCTGAAGGAGGAGCTCGAGAAGCTGAAGGAGGTCTGGCAGCAGCTTGACGATGCCCATGCTCAAGTTTCCCAGCAGAAAAAGCTCATTGCCGACCTTCCAAAGTTGAAGGAAGATCTGAAGGCGGCTCTGGAGAGGTCAGAGGTAGCTGAGGCCGCAAAAGAGAAAAAATCCCAAGAGGTTGAACAGCTGAAGGCGGACAAGGCTGAGCTCACACAGAATATGGCGAAGGCTGCCATGTTCGGCTTCAAGCGCTGTCACACTATGGTCGTGGTCTTGGAGCCCGGATTGAACACCAACTTTCTGGATGCCAAGTACAAGGCTGAAGGTGGGAACATAGTTCACAAGGGTTCCGTGATCGACAACCCTGCCGCCGTCCTACTGCTGAGGAAGAGGCTGTTGCGACCAACCATGCGAAGAATGCCGAGGCGGAAGGTGGAGCTTGCTGATTTCTTTTTCTTTTCTAAGTCTTTTTTGATTTGGTCCCAGGCATGTCCGGTGCCAATTCTGAGTTGTAACATACAATGGGCGTCGTCCCCTTTCTCCGGTATTTAATTCATTGCTTTTCATTAATTCTGTTTGTCATTTTACTATCTTGCATGCATGCTTTGATTGAACAATCATTGTAAAGTAGGAAAATGCAACCGATATTAGAGCATGAGCTGTCGCAGGACGGCCATCCTTTTATAAGAAAAATGCCATAACTCTGAACGAGAGTGGAAGTCCGAGGTAATCAATAAAAAACCCTGAAGATCCTGAGATAATCCTGCAATTTGAAACAACAGCTTGAGATAGAGCTGTTAATGTTCGTGCTTTAAAGAGGGGAAAGGCCACCACGGGCCCCCTTCTCCGTAGATGGACTGCTTAAGAGAGCCGCTCCGGGCCATAGTCTTCATAGATGAGAAAGCCGCTGCGGGCTCCTCTCTCCAAAGATTCCTCCTACGGAGATCGCTGTGGACCTCCGCCCTTCAACCCCTGATGAAGCGCGGAGCTCGGAGATCAGAGGCGCTGCAAGGAGAAATTGGGAAGACCTCGGCCTCTGATGGAGCTCGTCAGCTCGGAGATCAGAGGGAGGTCGGCTTGCACGGGGCGAAATTAGGAACCCTTCGGCCTTTGGTGGAGCTCGTCAGCTCAGACACCAGAGGGAAGGTAGAACTCTCTGATGGATGAAAACTTGCAAAGAAATCATGAGAAGATCGGATGAAGATCCGACCTTGAGATAGACTCCTGAGGTCAGCTGTAAGAATCCTGGGGGAGCCATTCTGATAATATCTGAGGTTGGACAAAAGCTCAAGCCGTGCTTGTGAGGCGAGCGGAATCTTTGAACTCAAGCCGAGGTTGGGAGGCGAGCATAATCTTTGAGCTCAAGTCGTGGTTGGGAGGCGAGCATAACCTGCAAAATAAGAGAAGAGAAACCCTGCAGTTTTGAAAGCTATTTATGCACCTCGGGGAGATGGTGTAGCCCGGAGGGGGTATGGTACTTAGAGAGGTGGAAGCAAGCGGCCATGCTCCCACTGTGGCCGCCAATGTTCTGTACTAGAGTACGAGGTCGAGGCTCCCGACACTGGTGAGACCCAAGCCCGGGGCTCAAATGCTTGAATGCTTCCAATGAGGCGGATCTTGATGGATGAGTACTGAACTCGGATAGTAAGAGCTGATCAGGCTCGGACATCCGAGGTTGTATTCCATCCACGCCGGGGGGTACTTGAAAGACACTCTGATGCCCAAGTCAGTATGAGAAAGATAAATAGAGAGAATAGAAAGATATAAAGAATGTAAGCTCGGGTGAATACCGAGGTGTGCGATGGAGAGTCCGAGCTCCGTGTGCTCGGGTGTGGAGAACAAGGCGTGTCGGAACGCGAGGTGTGGTTGTTGTATCGTACGTACCTGGATTGGAGGGCGGAGTCTCTATTTATAGATGAAGTGTTGTACCTGAGCTGTTGGATGCGTGGAATAGATCCTGACTACTGGGAAGATACGGGGTGCGGACACGGATGTCCTGGGAAGTAGAAATGGCCCGGGCGCAAGCCAATGAAGGGTTTGGCCCAGTCCAGAACATATCCTGCATCTTTAAATCACTAAAAATATTAGTTTCAACCACATCATCACAATAAGGAGAAGTTAAAGAAGAGAAAAATTCATTGGAATTTAGAGCTTTAATAACATCATCAACTTTACCACTCCTTAAAGTTACATTTCCCTTATAAACCTCAATCACAGCATCATCAATAGTTAAAACAATTTGCCCAAAAATTTGGGTTTTCTCCTCTTTCTACAACTCATGAACCAATGGATCTGTCTCATTCTCCTCACAACCGCTCTCATCAGTGGAATCTGTTGTCTCAATTTGACTCCCCTCAGTAGGAGTCTCTTCATCTTTCTTGAGATCTTCTTCCGCTAAATTAGCTTCTACAGAGAACTCTTCATCATTACTAATAATATTATCTTTGTATTGCTATGATTCTTCATTTGGGGTAGTTTTAGTTTGTAAATAAAGAGTTTATTTAACCATGATTTAAACTTTTTTGCAAAAAAAAGTGAACTACAACGAGCTCTTGGGAAAGTGTTATCAATTTTTTTTGTATATAAGATAAATAAAAAAAATGAAATTAAAATAAAAGCATAAAAAAAGTCTAAAGCAATAAAAACCTTTTCGTTTATTATTGCTAAATTAATCCCCGGCAACGGCGCCAAAAACTTGTTGCGTTAAAAACACACTTAGAGCAAGTGTGCTATCTCGCAGAAGTAGTATAAAAGATTATCGTATCGACAGGGATTAATTAACAAGTACCAAACTACTTAAGATTTATTATTATTTAGACAAACAAATATTTGATGGTTATAGAGACTAAAATAAAATGAAATAAATAACAATAATAAAAAGTAAGATTTAATTCAATGGAGAGAGGTCTAGGGTCACGATTTCACTTGTAAACTTTGATTCTCCTATCTCTAATTCCTACTTTAATACCTTTATTTTATTTAATTACCAATCCCTTTACTAAAGCTACAAATCTGTTTGGTCATTCGCGATTAAATTTCTTCTTCCTAAATTAACCCTTGTTTGGTCATGCGAGAATTTAAATTCAAGAAAAGCATAAAGTACAAAAAAGTTGAATGATTAGAAGACTAAATTAAAGTTTGGTCATGCATTAATTACAGCCCCAATTATTCTATTGGTCCACCAACTAATTGAAGTACGGTCGCTGATCAACTAATTGATTATGAACATGAAAAGGGTAGATAATCCAAATTATGTGATAAAAACAATAGGACAATATTAATTGAAATAAAAACATGAATTCAAATAAGAAATTAGAACATAAAAGTCTCTAAACTTGCAAGATCCACCTAAGACCCTAGAAGAGAATTTAGGTATCCATAATAACAAAGAACAATAAAATAGATATATGGTTCATGAATTACAGAGATACGAATAACCCGGTAAATAGAGAAATTCCTGGTCTAAGTCTTCAATCTCCCTTTTCTTCTCCAGAGCTCTCTCACGGTGTCTAGAACGGTGCCCAAAAACTCTTTTTCTCCTCTCCTATGTGTTGCCGTCCTACCGTTTTTCCTAATTTAGTGTTAGTGTTTGCGGCTCTCCCCATTCACAAGTGAAGCCCTCCTTTTATATTAGTTCCTTTTCTTTCTCTCCAAGCTAGGGTAGTGTGTTATTCCTTTTTCCTCAAGTAAAGATTGCTTCCTCTTTTAATTGCAAGAGCACATTTTTATCTCAGTCCGTATATATTGGGATTTAGGTCCTCCCTAAATATGTGTTGCTTGCTATCCACTCCATGCCTTTTGTTTCTCTCCAAGTCACATGTGCATCACTTTCAATTGAAATCACCAAGAGGATCTTCTTCTTTTTATTATCATGGGCCTTCTTGCATTAATGGACTTCAGCTTGGGCTTGCTTTCTTTTATTTGTTAGCCATATATTACATTTAAATGGCTCTAAATTGAATTTTATTCTTTTTCACATTTCCTTCTTTTCTACAAAATAAAGAGCAAATTAAGTCAATGATTTATATAATTAGTAATAATTGCTCTAAAAATGACCTAAAACTATCTCTAAAAATGCACTAAATTGGGGTTTATCATGCTTCCTTCTCAACAATAGAAAAATGAATTTTCCATGTGATTTAAGGCTTCCTTTTAGTAGCAAAATCATCCAAACTCCTTAACCAATTCAAAATACAATCTTACTACAATCATAAACCAGCTTAACAAAGGATAACCATCAATCCCCATCATGAAAATCACAGAAAATCAGCCGTTTGCTGATACAAGCACCAACAACCAAATTAACTTATGAGTGGGGTACTAGTTCAGAAAACAAACAATAACTTCAGAACATATAAGTTAAAACATATTAATGTGCCCAACGAAGTGAATAAAAGTCAACTAGAGTCACAAGAAAGAGGGGATTCGAATTTTGACCCTTTTTAAACTTTTGATATTGATCAACCAATATACTTAAGTTTGAAAATAATCTGCTACACTTAAGGTTACTTGGGAAGCATGGTCAAAAGATACTTGTATCTCTTCTGAATCTACCATCCAAGAGAATGCATATAAGTGAGGGCTAGATATGTAGCGCAGAGTACTTAAAAGATAGTTTGGATGCGTATAAATGTGATTGAGCATCTTCTAAGTACCCATGTAGTGTTGAGAAGACAAAGAAGTGGGAATGAGCAAGTATGGTATTCTAACACATGGTAAGGAATGTGAGAATGTTGTTAGGATTGTATTTCTATGTGTTTCAGATATTCACACATAACTGATGTAGGTGCAGTTTATTGAAAGGAAGATCGTGGTTTAAGAGAATAGTATGTGAATAGTTAATAGCTCATGATGGTGTATCATTGAGAATGTAAGATTGTGCTTACAATAGAGTGGAAGAATGATTGATGTGGTGAGGTTGAGCTATGAAGAGTGAGTTGTGAGGAAAACAGTAAATCACACAGAGAGATTTATAGTGGTTCACCCAACTCGTCAAGGGCTACATGCACTCTTCACATCCAGTGATATTTTCCACTGTTTCACAAATAGTTATAAGCCATCACAGCCTACAACATGAGAGTATTCTTCCACATTTCTATCAACTGTCACACTAGTGTTTTGCAAGTTCTGGTAACTTAAACCTCTAAGACAATGTCTTAGCCCTCTTCCCTCACAATACAACAACCAATGCTTATTGCTGGAAGGTATCTAACCCCTAAGATCTACATAGGCATCATCATTAAAAATCTGGCAACACATACCTTGTTAAGAAGGATAACAGATAAGATTGCATGTGTTCTATTTGGGAACTCACTTAGCTAGGGTGATTACATGATATGTATCAATCTTTTCCTTCCCAGGCTAAAGCATACTCAGAACAAATTCCCATATGAATTTGTAAGCCTACTGTTTATTGTTGAGAGAGATAATAGACATTCAAAAGCTGTGATGAAGAGCTTCAGAAGCTATGTGTGAATCCATATGAAGGGAAGAATTTTCTTAGGCATAGTCTACTCTCACATCTTGAATGTGATCATCTATTGGATATTTATAGAGTTCCAAACCAATAGGTTCGTTGCAAATCCTTTCCCGTGCCTTGAAATAGTCGTTGCATGCTTCTAACGGTTACCAAGTTGAGTTTCTGCGTTTGTACAGAGCCACACACCGTTTACAACAGGTCTCTGTTGGGAACTTCTGAGCCAAGAAGCTTCTAAGCGCATGTATCTTCTGAACAACATCAAGTTCTTTGATAGCATCTTATTATTCTTGAATACCAATCTTATTGGCACTTGATATACCATCTATAATCTATTAATGAAGAAATGGTTAGATGACTTAAGTGGTACTTGAATACTTGAGATGCGTCTTCTGAACATGTTCTTCTGCCTGTCTTTTGAACTCTATCTTCTGAGCTTTTATGAAGAATCTTCTGAAGATCTACTAAGCTACTTAAGTATTTGTAACAAGCTAAAGCTTGTTATACCTTTCTCATTTCTTCACTATATCATATAAACATGACATTGGGTTCTTTTAAGTGATCTTATGAATTTCATTTCTGCAAGTGCCCAAATAGAAGCAAAACCAGTCTAGTTTCCAATGAAACAAGAATCACTACAAATGGAGTTCTACAGAAGATTTTATATACGATTTACTGAACATATATTAAACGGTTTTCTGCCGAAAATCACTTTAAACCTTCTTTCATTCCCAACTCAAACCAAACATCAGGGACAGACAGCACACAATCCAATTAAACACCTCAAAACAAACATTCCAATGATTATTTTGAAAGCAATCATGGCATCATATCATCATTTATATCATAGGCAATTCAACTGTAAAACACTAACAAAACCAAAAATCAAGTTCAACCACCGAGAATTCTAATCATGCACTTCCATAGTTCAACACACATTTGACATATACTTGAAATGAGAACATGATCAGTGCATTTTAGTGCACTCTTTATATCTTTTCACATGGTGTTTTTAATTTTGTTTTGGTCCTAATATTTAAGTCCTAGCGCGTTTCTAGACTTTGGGTCTTAATTGAGCGTTATAGCAAATTCTTGATTAATTCTTGTTTTTATTGCATATTGACCCCTGTCTACTCTGCAGGCCATAAATTTGGCTGTGATTATCCGATTGAGGTGTGCGAGCATGCGTTGGAAAGCTAAGGAACAGAGCTACAATTCTTCTGTTGACCTAGAAACCCAAATCTGAAGTATGGAAGGTCAAAACTGCGAAATACCGAAGCAGTAATGTGTAAAACGGGTTTTGGGCCGAATATTAGTTTGTTATCGGGCTTCTATCTAGTAACCCAGTTAGTGGATTAGGGTTTTCGTTTTTGTCCTAGTTAAATACACTATTCAGAGTCGTTTTGGCTCTGTTACGCATTATTATACAATTTTAAGGATTTGGTGCGCTAACCTCCATGGAAGCTTAAGACCCTATATCAATCTATTGGTGAAGGGTGTTGCTGTAAGGATTTTGAGGTTCGGTGTTTAATGTTTATTTCGTTTTTATGGTTTTAATTCTTTCTCTATCAATTTCATCTCGGTAATTCTTGCTGCAAATTCGGTTTGTGTTTTGCTTAATTACTCAAATTCTGTGATTTACTTATGTGATTCGTTTTATGATTCAGTTTTGCTTAATCACTTAATCATGATTTCGTTTTACAACTTTCATTATACAAACTATTTTATCGCTTGTTTAATTTAGTTTGGATAGGAATTGATAGAGTCTATGACGCTTGTTTATAGGATTGATAGAATTCAGTTATGATGTTAATTGTGTTAGTGACGCTTGTTTACTATCACGATTGATTGAACACACTGTTTTGACGCTTGCTTTAAAAAGTGCGAATTCGTATAAATTGACTAGCGCTTGTTCACTTAGTTTATGATCAATCAAGAATTATCAAACGTTGCACGAATCTTTATTTTAGAATCGATGAGAAATCCAAGAAGCGCACTTGAAACCAATTGATTGATTGTTTATCTTTAATTGATTTTCTTCGTTACACATAAACTCTTTTCCTAAAAAGACCCCCTTTTATTGTTTATTTTGGTTCTTGATTTTGGTTATTTCAGTATTTAGAGGTCCTCGAGAGACGATCAAGGTTACTTACCTTGTACTATATTTTCTATCTTTATAAATATTTTGACCTGCGTACGACCGCTGATTAGAACACATATCACATAATGATACACAAAGCATGGTGAGGACACTCACCGGATCAGCGTAAATCAATTAGGCAAGAATCGTTTTCCCACGCCACCCTAAATTCCTAGAAACTCGGCAACAATTTCAAGTTCGTCTAGCAGCATCTGTGAGCAGTTTTGAAACAAATATAACTAATTCAATTCCTAACCAAAACTACCCAAACAAGTTCCTATTGTAAATATAATTTTGTCTAGTTCCAGAGGGTTCAAGTCCCATACTGATACAGTAAGTGTTTACGTAGTTTTGTCCGAAACAATGTGACTAGGTGAAATTTGTCACTAATTCAAAAATCGAACTTGTGACTAAAATTTCTCCCTCAATACTTAATGAAATCAGATGGTTCTTGTCCCTATTTTGAAGGGTTTTGAATCTAGTTTCTGAAGAAACAGAAATGAACTTCAAAGGATGTCTGTGTAGTGAGTTACGAAGCAAATACCAGAGACTGTTCAAAACAGTTTTCTGCAGAATTTGTTGTAAGTGGATATCTTCAACTCCACCACCAAGGACCACGAACTTAAGCCACAAAATCCCACCTTTGCTGCTTGTATTTAAACAACAGCTACTACGACTCTATATTCAAGCACTCAAATTCACATGCAAGATGAAATTCTTTGACAATCACACCAATGTTCTCCAAAAATAAGGAATGAACCCTCAAGACCCCCAAATCAAAATTACAACTCTAAGACTCTTCTTTGAAGGTTCTAATCTTCATAATCCAACTCCTATACTTGTTTCCTCAGCTCCTAACCCAATTGCATGAGTTGTGACTTCAAATCCTAGCCCCATCCTCAACATGCAACTCGAAATGTTGAAAGATGAAGTGAGATAAAACTTTGGCTTTCTTCTAATGGAATAAGGAAGTATGATGAATGTGAAGGAGAGAATGAGAGTGAGGTAAGGCATGAGATTTCAGTTTGAATGTTTGAGAGTGAGGGTTTGGTTCTTCACTCTTCTTCCTCTTGCTCTCTCTCGATGTCTCTCTCTTTCTCCCAACTCTCTCTTTCCTTGTTTTTCCAAAATGTTTTTGTGTCTTGTGTGAGTGAGTGAGTTAAGTGAGAGTGTGAGACAATTGAAATCAGCTGAAGGTGATGATTTTAAAATAGGTAAAATTTCTAAATTACCCCTAAGCTATTCACACCCCACTATTAATTATACACTACCCAATTTAATCTATTGAAACTAGCACACAATCCCACAAGCAATTCATTTATTCAAGCAATTTGAACCATCAATTATTGACCCCAAACAACAATTAACTATAAAATCGTTTACCAATCAAAACAATTAGAACAATCACTCTGGGGATGTTACAAAAATGATAATGGGTGGGGTTGGATTTGGAAGATGAAAGTGCCAGCTAATGTGCAGTTTTTTTGTGTGGCAAGTTTGTCATTATGCTCTCCGATCCAGCTAAGTCTAAATTGGCATCTAGAGGTATTCCTATTGTTGCTACTTGCCCTATGTGTGGTGTGCAGGATGAGACGATACAACGTTGTCTCTTCTTTTGTAATCGAGCAGTAGGTGTTTCTCTTTTCAGGTGAATTTTAGTTTGCCTACAGATAACTGGGTAGATTGGGTACATGAACAAGTTGATACATATGGTACTCTATTGCTTTGTGTAATTTGGAAGCTGTGGTGTAGTCGTAATAGATTGGTCTTCGATGGTGATCTAATTTCCTCATTTAGCGTAGCTCTTCAGACTCAAGTGCTTCATCGTGATATTCAGTTTGTATACGGGTCGAGTGGGCCAGAACATCATTTATCGGAGCCTAGGTATGTCTCTTGGGTGAAGCCTCCCATGAATACAATTTGTCTGAATGTGGATGGAAGTACGATTAATAGCAATGGTCTATCGCTGTTTAGTGTTTTGTTGCGAGATAACTCCAGAATTTTTATTCAATGCTTCTTTGGTTCGCTTGGTCCCTCGGACATTACTCATGTCGAAATTATGGCTCTCTTGCATGCTCTTTCCATTAGTTGGGATCTTAGATCCAAAGCTTGTTTGCTACACAGATTCATTGCATGTTATGAAGCTGATGAGAAATGCAGATACGAGATTCCACAAGTATGGTAACGAGATTTCAATTATTCGAGATTTTCTCCATAGAGATTGGGATTGTCAGCTTTATCATATTCTTTGAGAAGGCAACAGTTGTGCAGATTTGTTGGCTAAGAAAGAATCCAGTGGGAGTGTTTCTTTTCTTCTTTTGGATACTCCACCAATTGCTTTGGTTCCTTTACTTCACTCTGATGCTAGAGGAACAACTTTTGTAAGGCTTTAGGCCTGCCTTTTTCTTTTATGCCTTTTAGCATTTGTAACCAAAAAAAGTGTGGGTTAAATATATAAATTCATGGCGAAAAAATCGGACCATACCTAAGTTAACTTCTGCAAACTACAAAAGTAAAAAAGGTAAAATTGGTACCAAATTTTCTCTCTTTTATTTTATTTTATTTTATTTTGCTAAGCGTGTCATTTGTGTGCAGTACTCGTCGGCTTTGTCACCTACTAACCTACGGGGAACTTGACTAGTCACGTGTACTCAACTTTGCTGGTACGTGTAGTTCTCCCCTCTCAATAGAATTTTATGATTCTCATGTAAATTTCTGCATTTATTTAAAAAATTATCTCACTTTGAATTTTCTAAATTTTAACAGGAGAAAAACAAATTCTAAATAAAAGGTAATTATCTTGTGAGGGGTCTTTTCCCTCAATTAACTCTATATGGATTTGTCTCATTGTCTTATTTTATAAACATTATATTTGCCACTCATATTCTAATTTTGTAAACAACACGTTGGTTATGTAATTTTTTGTAAGAAAATAAACTAAAAATACAACTATGCAAAAGAATTTTTCGCACTTCGGTATTATTTATTGCGAATGAAATTAAACTAAATCTGGTCGAACTAGAATCACTACATCCCCCTTCTTGAGAGTTTCTCTCTCTAGCGAGCCTTGGCTCTGCTAGGGTTTCCCTCCCATGTGGCTCCGCCACTATGGGGTTGTCTCCTCCCTTCGTGGAGGTCGTTTCCTCTCTTCGCCGCCGCGGGGGAGCCCTCCCATCCTGGTACGTATCCTTTCCCCTTTCTCATCTCCACCAATCCCGTATTTCAAAACTCTATCTCACCCCCAAACATCCCTATCACGCCCTCCCCTGTCATCGCACCGCCATGGTGTCTCCCCAACCATCGGCCCACCCAAACCCAAACCTAACCTCCGAGCCAGAACCCCAGACTCACCCTACCCTCTGATTCACCAGACTAAAAAACCTTTAACCCCACCCATTCTCACCAAGAAGCAAGCTTTCCCTAAATCCTCACACCCAGACAACCACCACGCTCGCAAAACTTGTTCTGACGCACCCCACAACCCTACCCCTGGTGCGCACCTTCTCCGATTTGTTCCCTCCACCCAGGCGCTGGAGCGACCACCACCAAAACCTCCACCTTTGTGCTATAGCATCTCTACAACCGTTCAGAGGAGCTCTCGATTCCTCATCTTTGATCTGTGCTTGGGCGAGGCCCCTACCACTTCAGTTGTTGATTCACGACCGCCTCCAAAACCGAACTGGGAAGAAACTAACCTTTTCATCTTTGATTTTGTCTCTGTTGTTCCTCCTTCAGTTATGCTTTTTGTGTGGTTGGTTTTATGGTCAGGAAGGAGTTCGATAGTCTATCAGGGAGTGGTAGGTTTTTGCAAATGTTTTAGGTTTTTTGGGAATCTGATTGTATCCAATGTCTTCAATGTAATGGCCCTCGGACTGTTGATTGCTGGGAAGTGCAGGGCTGGCTCTAGGATCTTCACCAACCTCATTTGCGTCTACGACGGGCAAGCTTCGACCAATCGTGCAATTGAACCAGGTCATTTCGAAACCTTTGATAGTCGATCCGAGCTTGCAGCAGTTAGCCATATGATCCGTAACTGGATAGATTTAAAGACTATGGTTTCTCTCCGTCACTTGACCACAAACCACGAGTGGAAGTTGCTAGCTTGGTTGCTAGATTTAGATGGTTGGATTGGTGATGTTTTAATCTGGCCTAAACTTCTTCTATGTATTAATGCCATTTATTTGGATACTAGGTTTCTTAGGATCAATCCTAAAATGTGGACGGGGAATGCCCCAATACTTGCTGTTCAATTTGGTTGTAATGTTTCTGGTTTCGCTTAATGAATGAACCGTTTACCCTTCAAAAAAAAAAAGAATCACTACATCCCCAACATGATCAAACCACAATGCTACTCATATAAAAACTTATGTCAAAGTAAGGAAATAGATATAGTTTTATCATTGTGGTAAAATATATTTTATATAACACTTCAACCCCTTTGTAAAATTGTCTGTAGACCTGCTGTTGTATGGGTTTTATTCATTATTTATTTACTAGCTACTTATTAATTTTGTTTTATACTTATAAATTAAATAAACTATACAAAAATTCCCAATCTTTCTGTTATATACAATTGATATTTATATGAGTATTGAGTATTTAACTTCTTTAATATAAATGACTTTAGTAGTTACATTTGTAGTATTTGCCATTGATATTAATACTCATACACAAATAACTTGTATTAAATAATATATTATATAGCTATTACCGATTTACTTTAAAGTATATATAACAATTATTAAAAATGTATATATAACAATTAACCAAAGTTTCTCATACTAATTTTTCAAACTATAGGGTTAGTTTTATCTGGAGACAAGCAAACCGCGTCGCGCATCCTCTAATTAGAGCGTATTGGCAGTATGCTAGTCCCAACATCTTTGATTGTATTCCCACTTGTTTTGCGAATTTGATTCTTAAAAAATGCAATTATAAGTTTCTTTTGGTCAAAAAGAGAGGTAACCGTGTAAGATTATATCCCCGTGCATGATGCAGGTAGAAATTCTAGTGTGTGTGTGTGTGTCTATATATATATATATATATATATATATATATATATATATATATATATATATATATATAGCGGACGACTCGGGTGTATTGTGAGAACATGAGAACATTAAATAATACTCGTTAGATAAAAATAAACTGTTCATATTACGTCATTAATTACAATATTTTTCGTCACGGCCAGAGTGGCTCGGGTGCGTGAATTACTGTCTGAGGGAAAAGGTTACCGAGGAACTGAATGGCCTAGGTAAGGCAGGTTTGCTTGAAAGACAAGAGAGAGGAAGCACGAGGATAGAACCTGGGAGCAGTTGAAGATCAAGCGAAAAAGCGAGGCCTTGAAAAGCGGAGCAATGGAGTTTTACCCCACTAACCATGCTAGTGGGATCATGGGTGGTTACTTAGCCTCTTTAGGATAAGAACAATGATAGGCGTTGATCTTTAATTGATCCAACGGTAGGCAAGTGTTGGCTCGAGTAGTGGCCGACAAGGGCCTATGTATATAAACAGGAAGAGGATAATTGTAAAAAGACACACAACCTATCTTTATGCATTAGGCCTATTTTTTATCAGTTTATCTTCTTTTACCGCACTTTACCTTTATTTTATCTTTATGCATTAGGCCAATAGAATAATCCAACCCTCGCGTCCCATTCACCCAACCTAACCCTTTCTAGAGGAGTCATGAAACCCACAGCCGAGAAGCAAAGTTCCCTTCTCAGCGCAATTCCTTGAAGAACAGAGGAATCAAAGTCTTTTGAAACCTCTGGCCGATCCAATGGCTAGGACATAAGAGTTTGACGACAACACACCCAAAATTATTTAAGTCATAGGCCGAGGGCTGAGAGAAAAGAGGAAAACGACTAAGGTGTTGAGGCAGGCCACTAGACAAAGTCATAAGAGATAATTGCTTAGGAAATAAACTCAAGAGAAGCCCTCGAAACGAATCAAAAGATAACTCCCCGAGGAAGGGGTAAGCTCGAGGGATAACGAGCAAGGCCGAAGGAGAGGCAAGTCTCAGCCTATAGAGTGCCACATCCAGGGTGGCTCGGGTGCCTAAGTTAGAAACTGCTACCCGAGGACAAAGGTCAGCCGAGGAATTAAATGGCCGAGGTAAGACAGGCTTGCTTGGAAGGCATAGAAGTGGGAGCACAAGGATAGAACGTTGGACCAGTTGAAGATTAAGCGAAGGAGCGAGGCCTTCAAAAGCGGAGCGAGGGAGTTTTGGCTCAACGAGCTAGTGAGATCGTGGATGGTTACTCCGCCTCTTTAGAGCTTAGGAGCAACGATAGGTGTTGATCTTTAATTGATCCAACGGTAAACAAGTGTTGGCTCGAATAGTGGCCGACGAGGGCCTATATATAAATAGAAAGAGGATAATTGTAAAAGACACGCATCAATACAACAACTCTATTTTTTATCATTTTATCTTCTTTTATCGCATTTACTTTTATCTTTATCTTTATGCATTAGGCCAGTAGAATAATCCAACCCTCGCGTCCCATTCACTCAAGCTGACCCTTTCTAGAGGAGTTAGGACACCCACAGTCGGGGAGCAGAGTTCCCTCCTCGGCGCAATTTGTTAATAATATTGGCAAGTGTACCAATTCGTCGCAAGTAATCCTCAAGGATCGAATGCAATTACCAATAAATGCTAACAACAACTAAACGAACACAATAGACTAAGATTTGGTTGATATGATTGAGTAATGAAACTCTAAGGTAAAGACAATAAAATATTTTTGTATTTTTGATAATAGAAACCGAAGAACGCTTTGAAAAAGATAAGATTGTAAAAGATGTTAGGGACTAACTCCTATTGATTTCACAATATTACAACTGATTTATATTGAAAGATACTCTCTCTTTAACTTTGCTATCAAACCCACAATCTTAACTACTTCCTAATTCCTTAGGCAACTAATCCTTTCTTGATAACTAAAAGCCTTAATTCCTTAAGCGATTCTAATTAACAACAAGCATTAAAATCAAGGGTTTGTAATATACAACTACTCAAAGAGCATTCCTAAACTAAGAGTTGAAGGTATTCAATCTCAAGTATTCAAGAACAAAACTACCATTCCATAAATGAACCATAAATCATTCTATGAGTGATCAAACCATAAAAAGCATTAAGAACAGAGATTCAATACACAAAGTAAGAGAGATTATGACATAAAGTAAATCTAAACCAGCTACAATAGGGTTTCATCAATATTCATTCATCCCTAACAACAAGAGACTTAGCTACACATGGTAGGAGAAGAGGGAAAGCAGAAATTACAATTCAATGAAGAAGATGGACTCATTTGAATTACCAAATCTTGTTCCCAAGCCTTGAATCTTCAATAGAGATGCGGTGGAATGAGTGCCTCCAAATTCTAGGGTTTCCAAGAGTGTAAAAAAGTCCCTTTTTCGAGCTCCAAGTCACTGTTTAAACAATTCGCGCATTAGGAGCTGTTCGGGTGTGCGTACGCGCAAGATACGCGTAAGATACGAGCAAAAGCTACTGTAAAATTATGGACGTTTGCGCGTGCTTTGCGCTTATGCGCAACAGCTACTGGATATTTGGCGTGCTTTGCGCTTACGCGCAAGATATGCGCCACAGCTACTGGATTCTTGCGTGTGCTTTGCGCTTGCGCGCAACAGAAACGAGTAACTTTCACCGGTGGATGTTTAGTGCAAACTGAAACCGTTTGGTGCTGCCAATGTAACATGCCCTAAATCGCTCCAAACTTCACTTTTTGCTTGCATAACTTGTTCTTCAATTTGATCAAGTTCCTGAGCACATAAACATAAAGAAAACCAACATAACAACTGCACAAAAACCAGATTTCACAAATTCACAAAGTCTTCTCAAACTTTATTGTTGTTCATTAAAATCTTCATATAAAATACCCTTTTTAACATTAAAAACAAGCATGTGATGTGGATTTATCACAATTGCTTGAAGAACAGAGGAATCAAAGACTGTCCAAACCCTGGCAGATCCCACAGCTAAGACCTAAGAGTTTGACGACAACAGTATTGTGAGGCAAACAAGGTAGTTGATGGTTTTGCTAATAGGGGATGTGAAAACAAAACAAACTATACTAAGGCATTGCTTGTGAACTTCTATTTATAAGGGCATTGAAACCGGTAGACGAAACGACGCGACCCATCTCGGGGCAATAAATGATCAGGCACTGAAATCTCTGCAGTCATTATGAGTTATGACGAGGTGTTTCGTTTTGGTCAAACGTCACGTCTCCCTGACATAAAGGTCACATCTCCCTGACATGATGACACGTGGCATCCCAGGCATATCCAAGTCAAACCCAGAATCCTCCGACCTCGAAATCTACTTCCGACTCTGAAGTCATCGCTTCACATAACACCTTCTGCATGAGAAACAGTTCTGGACTAAGCTAAGAGGCCCTATCCGCATGAGAAACGGCCTAGTCCAACAATAGATCGGGCCTAGCAAGAAGTTAGCACTCGAAACCGAGATCGACGGTTAAGTTCTCAGCGACCCGATCCAACAGCTCCGGATCGGGCAAGACCCGCAAGACCCCCTGCTCCGCGTCTATAATACGACTCTACCCTCCAGAATCAGGTACATTTTGCTCATTTGTACCTATCACTGACTTCTAATCGCTGACTTTTTGGCATCAGAGTGTATGTAGGTACCAAACCTGCCGAGTCCAACCTCGGAGAAAGACGATGCTGAAGAACATAACCTCAGAAGATTCCGACTCCCGAAACACTGAGCCGACCTCAACCTAGGGAAGGACTATTGCGAGACTCAAGATACCGGTTGCTGATCTTGGACCCTGAATCCTAAGGTAAGGTACCAAACAGCTACACAAAGAAAATTTAATCAATTCAATTAGCCGTCTCACATTAATAATGTTATAATTATCTGGCTAAATTATAGTTTTGGTCCTCCTATTTTCACAAATCCGGATATTTGGTCCCCCTATTTTTAAAGCCAGATATTTAGTCCCCATGTTTTAAAATATTAAGAGTTTTAGTCTAAAAGGGGGTTTTCTCAGTTTTTTGTTGCTAATGTGGATGCCTTTTTTAAAAAAAGTTACGTGGTAGCTAGCACAACTTGCACACGAGCTGCCACGTCATTTAATGAGACACGTAAGCACACCACTCATCAAATGCCTTTTTTAATTGTTTTTTATAATTTTTAATATTTTAATTTTTTTAATTCAATTTTAATTTAATTTTATTAATTTAATAATGAGGTGGCTCTTACATGTCTCATTAAATGACGTGGCAGGCATGTGTGCAAGCTGTGTCAGCTGCCACATTATTTAATTAGTGCCAGGTAGGCATTTTTTTAAAAAGGCATTCACATCATCAACATAAAACTGAAAAAACCTTTTGGACTAAAACTCTTTGCATTTTTTTAAAATAGAGTGACTAAATGTTTGGATTTAAAAAAGGGGGACCAAATATCGGGATTAGTGAAAATAGAGGGATTAAAACTATAATTTAGCCTAATTTTTTTTTTTTGACGTGAATAATGTTATAATTGATGTTACATAAAATTTAAAAGCTGCACTACATATCAAATTAAAATTATTTGATGAATTATCAATTGTTTTCAAAATTGATAAAGACTTGTAAACTCGATTAACTTCCTAAAAAAATTAACTGATTTGAATATTGAATTGATAAAATATTTATAATTAAAGAGTTATCAAAAGTAATCATTATAACAATAGTTATTCTTGAAGTTAATATATCACAACACAAAAAAATGAGTATACAAATTTAAATTACAAATCTACTGACAGGGGTTTAGTATCTCTTTCTTTATTTTTGTTTAATATTTAAAACTTTCCTTTCATTAAAAAAATGTACACGACAAAAAATTAAAGCGAGAAAACTCACATGAGTATGACATGCACATGGTAAACGTAGAATCATCTTACAAATTATCATCGAAACCCCCGCTGAAGTGACATGGCAAATATATAATAGCCGCGTGGTTCAGTGTGTTATGTAATAATAATAGGAAATCAACTCATGGATACAGAATAATGCTGGATATTCGTGTCCCTCACTATTGGTCACCCCTCACTATTTGTCTAACTAGTAAAAAAAATAAAATACTGGATATATATTCGTTTCCAATACAAGATTCAAATTAAATCTTCTTTTTGCTGCTTACTTATATCTGTGCCTCTCCATCCAAATCCAAGTAGTCATTATGGGTTCAAACGATCAAGTTTCATCATCATCTAATGGTAATGGAAACACTGATGAGAAGGTTCTTCATGTTGTAATGCTTCCATTTCTTGCTATGGGACATCTATTACCTAATTTCGAGCTGGCCAAGATTCTTGCTCAAAGGGGTCACTATGTTACCTTAATAAACAGCCCCAAAAATATTGATCACTTGCCCAAAACCCCTAAAACACTTGAACCATTCATTAAACTGGTCAGGTTGCCCTTACCACGCATAGAGCAACTCCCAGAAGGTGCAGAGAGCACCATGGACATTTCTCACAACATGAGCATATACCTCCATTTGGCTTTTAATGGTCTCAAAGATGATGTAGTTGAGGTACTCAAATCATCAAAGCCAGATTGGGTTTTCTATGATTTTACAGCTTGCTGGTTACCACCTATAGCCAAGAGCCTCAACATCCCATGTGCCAATTACAGCATAACCCTAGCTTGTAACATATGCTTCATGGATCCACCCAAGGCTCAAACCAAGTCGAATCTCAACCTTGAAGACATGTGTGGTCCCCCAAAGTGGGTTTCTTTCCCCACAACCATTCATCTCAAGCCTTATGAGATTATTAGAGCATATAAAACTTTCAAAGTTGATTCAGAACTTGAATTTGATCTCCACAAAGCATATTCCAATTGTGACTTGTTCCTGTTTAGAAGCTCAAGAGAACTTGAAGGTGAATGGTTAGATTACGTTGCTAAAACCTACAAGGTTCCCGTGGTTCCAGTGGGGTTGCTTCCACCATCAATGCAAATAAGAGAGGTTGAAGAGGAAGAAAATAACCCTGATTGGGTGATAATTAAAGGTTGGTTGGATATAAGAGAATCATCATCTGTGGTGTACATAGGACTTGGGACTGAGCTAAAGCTGAGTCAAGAAGAGCTCACTGAGTTGTCTTATGGAATTGAGCTTTCTGGGTTGTCTTTCTTTTGGATTTTTAAGGATCTCAAAGAGGGTTTGTTAGAGTTACCAGATGGATTTGAAGATAGAACAAAGGATCGTGGAATTGTTTGGAAAACATGGGCACCCCAACTTAAGATCCTAGCTCATGGGTCAATTGGGGGATGCGTGTGTCACTGTGGTCCCAGTTCTGTGATTGAGATGGTTAGTTTTGGGCATGTTCTGGTGACACTGCCTTACTTGCTAGACCAATGTTTGTTTTCAAGAGCACTAGTAGAAAAGGAAGTGGCTGTTGAGGTACCTAGGAGTGAGGAAGATGGGATCTTTACTAGGTACTCTCTAGCCCACGCATTGAAGTTAGCACTAATCGATGAGGAGGGAAGAACTTATAGGAACAAAGTCAAAGAGATGGGAAAGGTTTTCAATTCTCAAGATCTTCACAATCAATACATTGATGACGTCATTGCTGCTCTTCAAAAGTATAGATTTGTTCCGACAACTAAGTAGAATGAATTCATGTGTTTTCCTTGTTTTTTCCTCAAGTTCATATGTTATCCTGTCCACTATATTTTCCTATTTTGTGTGGCAATAATGGTTTATTAGTTGGAGACAGCACCTAAACCCTGTATTCGAATTTGATAAATATATAAGAAGCAACCACTTTGACTCCACTTACCATGTTATCAATTTTTCTTCTTAGAAATTTTACAAGGGTATTCCATGGTGTTGAGTAAATCTTCTTAGATAAGATTTCAATCAAATCAAGAAACTAGGTTTCTCTACTGATATAAGTAGCTATCAATGATTAAAAAAGAGGTTGCTCCTAATGCATCTAATTTCAAATTTTGGATGCATAACTGAGTTAGATGATGATGATGATAATGCATCTAATTTCATGTTTTGGATGCATAAGTGAAGCAACTGAAGTGGTGGGGCAATATTGACTTATAAATATAGGTAAAATTGCACTTTTGGTCATTTGTCTCTTTTCCCATTTTGGTCCTTTATGTTCCATATCCGTGTCAGTTTTGTCCTATATCTTTATTTTTTCTCAGCTTAGTCCTATATATTTACTTTTTCTCACTTTAGTCCTTTATCTTTCATATTTGTTTCCATTGGTCTTTTAAAACAAAAGCTCCAAAAAGTGAAGAACACTATGAATGTCTTCAAGCACACCAAGATCCTTTCAATTTCTTGTTTCTTTATTAACTTATGCAATACGCAATCAAATTGAATGAAACATGAGTCAAAGACAAGGTAACATGCTTCGAATGCAAGTAACCTGGTCACAACAAATCAGAGTGTCCAAAGGTGACAAAGGAGAAGCCCATAAAGTACAACTGAAAGGAGAAGAAGAAAGGTCTCATGAAAACATGGGATGATTCAGACGCTTCATCATCCGATGAAGATGAAGAAGTTTCTAAGGTGGAGCTGATGGCAAGTTTACCATTAATAATAGCAATTTAGACTATGAATGCGAGGTTTGAACGGACTACACCATTTATGAATACAGAAGATATTTGAATGAAGCTATGCATGAACTTCATGATTTATATGAAAATGTGGAAAAAACAGATTCTACATCAGGAATTGACATCAGTTCAAAAACTAACTGATGTTAATAAAAAGGCGGTGGCATTTTTGAAATTATGTAAACATTTTTTGCATCAGTTCAAAAACTAACTGATGTGAATTAAAAGGCGGTGGCATTTTTGAAATTATGTAAACATTTTTGGCATCGGATGATGCTCGAACTGATGTAGAAATGCATTACTAGAAGACTAATTACACTTTTAGCATCAGCTCTGATTGCACCTGATATTGAAAAGCCCCAATTTTTTTAGCACGGAAGACCAAAAGCAAATGCAAAGCCCTCTCGCTCTCTGTGTGCTGAAAAACGCAAAGCCCTTCCTCTCCTCTCTGTACTGAAACGCAAAGCTCTTGCTCTCTCTGTACTGAAACGCAAAACCCTTGCTGAATTGCAACTCTCTCAAGAATCTTCCATTCCAATCTTGCTCTGAAGAATCACAAACCCCCACTCTCTCAAGAATCACTCATTTCCAAACGCAAACCCTCATTCTCTCTTACTACAATCGATTCTGAATCTCAACTTCTTGGTAAAATCGATTCTTGTTTACAGAAACCAAACATCAAAGTTCACGGCACAATCACATTTCACGGGTACAAACGCACGACAAAACTTTTCGCCTGGTTCCTCGTAGTCACACCACTATTCGCAAGTAAGCTACATCTTCCTTTTTCATATCATGCTATTTCTGTTTTGTACTTTCCGATTAGGTATGGAAGGGAATGAAATTAGGGTCTGAACTGGGATTTTTGGGTTTCTTTGTTTTTGTTTTGTCTTTCAACTAGATGCCATAGATATCACTGGTTGGTCGTTGTTGTAACCTCGATTATGATTTGTGAAGTTTCTGCACACGACTTTCATTTCATCTTGGGTATATTGTTGGTAAAAGATGATTCTTTCTAGAGAGAGATATTCATTGAGTTACTACTTATTACTCTTTCTGTTAAGTGTTCAATTGATTTTAATTTACTGTTGGCTTTAGTATTCGGTGTAATTCAAATTTTGATTGAGTTTGTGAATTTTTGGTCATTGAAATGATTGGTCAATGAAATTGGTTGAGTGGTTTGAGGATTACTTTCTACACAATTATGTTAGGCTTGAAACTTTACCATTATTTTGTACAAAATGTTCCAATTTGATTTGAACCACTATATCAATAAGTGTAGCATATGTTTAACCAATTAAGACCCTAGAAAATTGATTTAGAGAAGATTCACTACAACAGATTTGGGGATTGGGAGCGCTTTTTTTAAGCCATCAGTAGCGCTTTTGGGCGCTCCTAAAGCTTGCGCTCCTGTTGCCAATCCCCCAAAGGTAGCGCTCGAAAAGCGCTACCAATGAACAGGCAAGAGGAGCGCTTCTAAGCATAAGCGCTCCTTATTTCCGGATGCGCATAGACCATAGGTAGCGCTTCTAAACGTAAGCGCTCCTTATTCTCGGATGCGCATAGACCAAAGGTAGCGCTTCTAAGCGTAAGCGCTCCTTATTCTCGGATGCGCATAGACCAAGAGTAGCGCTTTTTTGTTCAAACGCTCCCCATTCCTAGATGCGCTTAGACCATAAGTAGCGCTTTTTACAGAAAGCGCTCCTTATGCCTAATTTTTTTTTAATTCTAGCTGTTTCTTCTCTATTACCATAAGTAGCGCTTACAGAAAGCGCTACCTATGCCTAAATTTTTTTTAAAGAATTTTTTTTTCTGTTTCTTCTCTATTAGCAATTCCTTGCTCCCTGCTCATATTCATCAACCAACAACAAACTTCCAAATGAAATTTCCAAATCAAAAACCAATTTCAAATCAAATTCCAACTAATTAATAAATCCAACATACACACATATATGCCAACCAAAATTACATAAATCATCATGTACCAAAACATGAATGTCAACATAACAGCAAAAATTACAAGATATCCAATATAGGTACTACAAAAATAGGATATCCAAAAAAATTACATCAATTTCGATTTTCATGTATAACACCGGCAACATGATAACACCACTCTCCTTTGAGCTCAATAAGTTGCTCATCAGAAAAAGGAACTCCAGACACATATCCAGAAAAATACTGAAAAAGTAAAATAAAATGAATTAAGAATTATATCAATATCAAACAAATATTGAATTACTTATCAAAAAACAAACTATCAAATTATATATACATTGATTGGGATTTCCATTTCGTTGTGATTGATGATGTCCTTCATAAATTTCATTACATAGTACCCGCAATCAATGTTGTTTGGTTGGAGTGGACCCTATAAAACAAAATATGACTTGGTTATTAAATTTAATTAATTACATATGCATAAGAATATTAATTATAAACTTACCCTTATTGCTATCCATTTTGTAGAACATGATGATTTTCTGTACGCAGTCCTGGAATCACTCAATCCCCAATAAGATGCCAAAGCACTGAAACAACATCATTTAAATAACTATATTAATCGAAATACAAACATAATTTAAACTATGAAATATGCAAGGTATCTAAATACACACCTATTAAATACTCCCACCAACTTGGTGTAGTAGTTGTAATGACCTAACAGTGAATCCAAATAGAAAATCACATCTCTTTTGGGATCAACAGCCAACAATATCCAATGACTCCTATAAAATTTTTGAACAATCAAATTAATGGCAAATATATAACAAATACATATTATATACGATTGATATATATAGATTTCATTACTCACCCTAAGTTGATGGGTGCCAAAAACAAACTATCACAGCTTGATTCACGTGCTAGTGCCAAGCGCTGACTGATACTGGTTGTAACCTCTTCCTTGTTCCTTTTCATTTGTTCCTTGCTTGTTTTTATTTGTTCTTTTGTCATTTTCTTAGGATCTAGGGGAAGATTAAGTAGAAAAGTACTTTCGGGGCATAAGAACACAAATCTTTTTGTTTGATTCTTCGGGACCAATATCTCATGGTACAAATACCTTTAATTAAAATGTATACAAATTATAATAATAATAAAGTTTCTCAACTCTTCACATTAATTCATTTCAGGTAACACCTCATTATTAAAGTTTCTCAACTGAGATAAGTATCTAGTTACTAATTTCTGCCAATAGCATTACAAATTCATAAAGCATGTATAGAAGTCAAATGAGTATGACAATGAAAAAGTTGAGATACCAAAGCAGATTTCAAAACCTATGTGAAAATTTACTTCTGTTTACTTCTGTTGTAGTGTTTCTCCACCCAACAGAAATTAAACTTTGCATGTTTCACAATCAAAGTGAGCATAATACCAACCACAAAATGATGATATTAGTGAGAGGATTCATTCAAATAATGGTAAGAGAATCCCTCAATCAATTTTAACAAACACAACCACAAATTTGTGAGCTTTGAGCAATCTGCTCATTCACAGAGAAATAAAATTCTATCCCTCTTGAAGGGTTTACAATGGAATATATATATATATATATATATATATATATATATATATATATATATCTTCCTGGATTAACAATAAACTAACTTGTGCTAACTAACTAACCACTAACCCTAACAATCTAACAAACTCAAAATCAAATGAAAACAGTTGCTAGCGGAAAAATATTTTAACAGAAAGTGCAAAATCCAAATCAACATAAAAATAAATCCAACTATTCCAAGTTAAGCTATCAAGAACGTCAGCAGCAGCAAGGGTTGAGAGGGATTCTGGAAGGTTTGGTGCCATGCTATCAAAACCTAAACTATCAAAACCTGAAAACCTAAAACCCATAAAATGAAAGGGGCAAGAACCAACCCTATTATCATGAACCAGAGAGAGAGTGAGAGAGAGAGCAAAGAGATGTTCCGAAGCTTAGGGTGTGCGTACCTGGTGGAGTGGTTAACGAAACGTGGTGGAGACAACGGTGTGGTTGAGAGGACGGCCGGCGTCGTGGAGAGGACAGCGTGCGTACGGTGCGGCGGGACGAAGAGAAGGTGAGGGTTTAGAGAGAACAATTCTGGAATGTTAACATTGAGAGACTAAGAGAGACGTACGGAGACTGAGAGGGAAGAATGCGCAAAATTAATTAGGAAAAGTGCCAAAGGGAGCACTCCTCAATGGAGGACGTGTTTTGATCAAAGGGAGCGCTCACTAATGAAGCGCTACTTATTGCACCTCCGTGTTTAGCCATAGGGAGCGCTTTCTTACCAAGCGCTACTTATTGCACCTCCGTGTTTAGCCATAGGGAGCGCTTTCTTACCAAGCGCTACTCATTGCACCTCCGTGTTTAACTATAGGGAGCACTTTCTTACCAAGCGGTACTCATTGTATGTGCGTGTTGGGAATAAGGAGCGCTTACCTATAAAGCGCTACTAATGTTGCGCTCTTTTTTAACAATTCTGTTGTAGTGATTACTACATAAGTGCAGAATTTTATAAGGTGAGTGAGCATGTCAAATTCTGAAACTGATGTAGTTATGGCCCAAACACTTTAGCCTCAATTCAAAGATGTGAAAATTAACTTGTATGCAAAATTTGTACACAATATCTAATTAGTGTAACTTAAAATTGATCATTAGATCACAAACTGAGTAAAAAGGAGTGGTTTAGGACTCTAAGAGTGGATTTTCTGCATAATGATATATACTGATGTGCTGCCATATTAGGAAAATGATGATTTCAGGCCTTTTGGTAGTGAAAGATACACCTTGATTGCATAAAGCTAAAAGTTTTTCAAGACTAAACAAATTCTGCATAATGGAGATTGAAATATGATAATTACACTGTAACGTAATCAAAATTGGACTGAATAGAAAGACTAAGTTGCGCCCCAAGTCTTAGAGGCGAACAATGAGCAAAACTCGAATGTACGAAACTGGTTTTCAACCAAATTGCCCACTCTGTTATTAATGGTTTTCCGATGTAATAATACAAACTGGTTTTCAAGTGAATTTTGAATAATTTTGATATTTCCGACTTTCTATTTGCATAATTTATGGGTTGTTTATGACTTGAAAATGATTCAGTATAAGGTACAGACCAAGACTGTTTTTGTATACATTATTAAGAGTGCATGTTGTGAATGAGGCTTTAAATTTAATTTGAATTTTAGTATTTTACAGACTTGAGCATATTGGTACTGTCATGAGAATAGCATGATTAAATTCTACATAAGGTGGAATATACGTGCTGTCATGGGGATCCTTATCCCGGATTTAGTGTGTATTTTATTACATCAGTGTATGGTAAAATTGGTTAATTAATTGTTTTGATATTTTTGATTCTTAAGCCACATGTGCTTGTGTATATTTGAGTAAGCTTTAGACAATAATGGCTGCAATTTGGTGAGAAGTTGTAATTTTTCATGATTTTGTACCAAGCTAGAATGTGGTTGGTTAAATATGGTCTTTTAATGTTTTTTTCAGCTTGTTGCTGGGTTGAGATTTGTGGTGGGATCAAATTACTTAGAAATTGCTTTGCTTGTGAAAGGATATACATGTTTTTTTGCCATTTTTTTTCCTTTACATGCTACACCGCCAATGTACCTCGAAGGGCAATAGTCATTTGTATGGTTTCATTGACCCTCAGCATATTTTGACTCCTGCAAATTGCTCAACACGTATCGATACCTTCATTCAAGAAAGGCTACATAAAGGCAACAAAGAATTTTACCTAGCGCCTTACTTGGATTCGTAAGTACATGCATGTTTATCAATTATTTTAAAATTCTTTGTGGCCTGTCACTAATTGTTCCCCAATTGTTCCCCATGTAGATTACATTGGCAATTGTTGATCGTTTGTCCTAGGAGTAATGAACTTGTCCTCCTTTGTTCGCTTGTTGAAAGGAAGCCGATCAATGAAACCCTCAAGCATAAAGTTAATACGTAAGCTCTCATTTATCATATATCATTTGTAGAAAAGTTAAAGTCTATAATGAAGTTAGACATTGTCTTCCTTTTTATTTAAGCTTGTATGATGTCTTTAATTCATTTTTTTTTACCAGTGCTATGGAGGGATATAATAAGTTTATGGGCTCTAGAAAGAAAACGCCTACATGGATTTTCCCCAATGTAAGTAGTTTAACTCTTGAGATTTAATTTCAACTTATAATGTATTATTATAATATTTATTATGACATGTGGTATTTACTAATTAGATTATTCATTTGTAGTCGCGAAAGCAATCTGGGGGTACTGAGTGTGGATTTTATGTTATGAGACATATGCTCAATATTGTCTCTGCAAGTATTGTTGATTTTGGGCAGAGATACATAATTCATATTTTAGCATACTGATATTTTAGCATACTAATATTTTAGCACGCCTTCTTCATATTTGCTGCATTCACATTATGTTGTAGACATTCTGTTCCATGCTTTTTCCATACTGTCACTTTTGCAATACTGTAAGCTTGTGTTGTTTCTTGTCAAAATGTTATTACTGGGCTTAATAATATTTTACTTTTTACTAATTGTCACAATTGTCAAAATGTTGGTTGAAGAACTTATGTTTAGTCTTATTTTATTTCATATTGTAGAGATTCAATACTACAGAGCCATTCGCGCTGAAGATGATCTTTACGACATTCGGTATTGTTGGGCAAGACTATTTCTTGATATTTATCCAAGTCGTATTATTGGGTGATAATAGGCTAATAGGTAAATGCATAAAAAATTCTCTCCCTTTCTACCAATAATGTTCTCTTTATTAATATGAGAATGTATATATTTCAATTAAAAAGTGGTTTCACACTCTGACCAATATGTTGTCAATTGTGATTTAGGTTCAAAGTGATCATCACAAGGTTTGATGCAGATTTGGTGGAGATACGCTTAGAACATGGAATTTAATGCAAAGTTTGGTGTTTGCTTAGGTTATGTTTAAGTAACTTTTTTGGTTAGATTTGATATTATGTTATAACTAGGTAGCTTGGGTTACTATATGGTAGAACATGTATTACGGAAAACTACTAATTTGTATTTTGTCCCAATGATATAAGATCTTGTTTTGAGTATTTGGGATTATGCTAGATATATAAATTTGGTACTATGTATTTGAAATTGTGAGGTTACTATTTGGTAGATATATGTTGTTGGAAAAACAAAATTTATATTTGAAAAAAAAATTAAAAACGTTTTAACATTGGTTCCAAAGAACATGATGTTAATAAAGCAACCTTTAACATCGGTCCCCACAAAACAACTGATGTCAAAAATATATTTAACATGGGTGGTTTTGAAAAGCCGATGCCAAAAAGGCGCTAAAATTTGATTAAAACAGATTTTTGGCATCGGCTGATAGGACGACTAATGTGAAAAATATTTTTCGCATCAGGTCCGTATCTGATGTTAAAAGCGTCTACTTTTAACATCACCTGAATCTATAATTGACGCGGACCTGATGCGAAAAGTCATTTTTAACTGATGCGAAAAGCCTGAATTGTAGTAGTGAAAGTGTGTTCAAAGCTTAAAAGATTTCAAAAGCATTGCTGATGAAAACATAAAGCTAAATAAAAAGTATTGTGAAGTTTTAAATGAAAATAAGTTCCTTAAGAGACAAATTTTTCATGCTAGAAGATACATGTGATGATGTGTTAAAAAATCTAAGCTATGCCAAAATCACTGATAAAGGCAAAACTATAGATTAATGCAACTCACATGAATATGAAGAAGCATTTCAAGAGTTTCTTAAAACTAGCATGAACAGAAACAAAGTGGCTTCTATGATTTATGGCATGATGGGTCACAAAGTAATTGTTAGCCAATGTTATTGTGAAGCTGGAGAATTTTCAAATACAAAACATGCAAAGTCAATTATGTTTTACTTGTTCGAGGACTAAAACATAATCTATTGAGCATAAGTCAACTATGTGACAATGGTTATGATATGGTCAATAATCAAAATGCATGCAAAACTATTAGTCAAACCAGGAGGAGGAAAAATAATCTTTACAAAGTCAGACTATTTCATTTACAAAAACACAAACCGAAAAAGTTTAGTCAATTATGGGTATATATATGAGCCAATTACTATTTGTGGTCGGGCATTTATCCAAGAACCCATTTAGTGATTAGATTTTTCGTTTTAGGCTTATATATTTGGCTGGTCACCAGCTATCTTTCTCCTCTGTTACGCATTATTATACAATTTTGAGGATTTGGTGACCTCCATGGAAGCTTATAGCCCTAGATCAAGCTATTGGTGAAGGGTATTGTTGCAAGGATTTTGAAGTTTAATGCTTAATGTTTATTTGGTTTTTTTGGTTTTAATTATTTCTCTATCAATTTCATCTCTGTTATTCTTGCTGCGATTTCTGTTTGTGTTTTGCTTAATTACTCAAACTCTGTGATTTGCTTGTGTGATTAGTTTTATGATTCAGCTTTGCTTAATCACTTAATAATGATTTTGTTTTGCAACTTTCATTATTCAAACTACTTTATCGCTTGTTTATTTTAGTTTGTTTAGGAATTGATAGAGTCTATAATACTTGTTTATAGGATTGATAGAATTCTGTTATCATGTTAATCATGTTACTGGCGCTTGTTCACTATCACGATTGATTGAACACATTATTTTGACACGGGGAGTGCTACGAACAATCGTTCTTGCACCCGCACACTAACACTCGCCTATATATCATGACACATTGATCGTTTTTTAACTCCATCCTCGGTGATCGACTTTCTAGGTTGCTTTTTTAACATTTTTGTTTAACTTGTTTTTTAATTATTTAACGACATTAAGCCATTTTACCGTCTCTTTTTTGTCTCTGCAATTCTTCTTCATCCATTCTCTATAACTTGCAAAAATGAAATCTATCATCCACTAAAATTCAAAGGACACTACAGCATTTTTGACTTTAGGCCATACCAATCTTTGCCACAACTAAAAAACTGTGGCTTGAACAGAGAATAGGCCACACGTTTACAAGTGTGGACAGTGAGATATATATTAGGCCACAGTTACATTAACTTACAGTTAGGCCACCCTTTAAAACTATATAGGCTACGGTTAAACAGGTGTGGATACCTAAGACCACATTTGTCTAACCGTTGGCTTTAAAAAAAAATTGAAACGCCTAAAACCGTGGACTAAAAAGGTTTTATTTAGACACCACAGTTATAAAACCGTGGAATAAAATTAAATATGACTGGAAAAAACACTAAGATAACCGTGGACTAAAGATGTCCAAAAATTAATTAGGCACGATTTTTTTGGACAAAGGTGCTAAGTGAAAAAGGAAAATTCGCCTAAAACTGATCACGCGCTCGAACCCCTTTCTCCAAAAATTCCCAAACGCAAAATACCCTTCATTCCAAAAACCCTTTTCGCAAAAACCTAGAACCACCGTACACTTCCACGCACAATGTTGTGTTAAAAACACACTTAGAGGAAGTGTACTCTCTCGCAGAAGTAGTATAAAAGATATCGTCTCCACAGAGATTACACAATAAGTACCAAACTACTTAAGATTAATCATTATTTAGACGAACGAATAATTTGAACCTCATAGAAACTAAATAAAAATAAGTAAACAACAAGAATTAAAATACTAGATTTAACAAGTTGGAGAGAGGTCTAGGGTCGCGGTTTCACTTGCAAGTTTCGATTCCCCTATGTCTAATTCTACCTGAATTCCCCTATTTTATTAAATTACCAATCCCTTTACTAAAGCTACTAATCTATTTGGTCATGCAGGAATTTAAATTCAAGAAAAGCATAAATTAAAGTACAAAAAGGTTGAATGATTGGAAGACTAAATTAAAGTTTGGTCATGCATTAATTATAGACTCAGTTATCCTATAGGTCCACCAACTAATTGTAGTACGGTCGCTAATCAATTAATTGATTATGAACATGCAAAGGGTTGCCAGTCCTAATTATATGATAAAAGCAATAGGATAATATTCATTGAAATAAAAACTAGGAACTCAAAGTATAAACTAAAACATAAAAAAGTCTCTAATCAAACAAGATCCACCTAAGACCATAGAACAGGATTTAACTATCCATAGTGTTCGAGAGCAATGAAATAAAATTAGGACTCATAAATTACAAAGATAAAAAATAACCCGGAGTAGAGAAATTTCTGATCTTGATAATTTAGTCTCCTTTTTTCTGCTCCAGAGCTCTCTCTTCACAGTGTCAAGAACGGTACCTAAAACTTCTTCCTCCCTCTCCGTGTGCGTTAGTGGTCTTCACTCCCTTTTGTGCCGCCTCGTTTATGTCAGAAACACGACTTCTTTTTGATTGAAGTGCTTCCCTCTTTTATATTGGAATCCCAGGTCATGCGATTTCTACCTGAATTCCCCTATTTTATTTAATTACCAAACCCTTTACTAAAGCTACTAATCCGTTTGGTCATTCGCGATTAAGATTCTTTTTCCTAAATTAACTCTTGTTTGGTCATTCAAGAATTTAAATTCAATAAAAGCATAAAGGTTGAATGATTGGAAGACTTAATTAAAGTTTGGTCGTGCATTAATTATAACCTCAATTATTCTATAGGTCCACCAACTAATTGTAGTATGGTCGCTAATCAACTAACTGATTATGAACATGCAAAGTGTTGTCGGTTCTAATTATGTGATAAAAGCAATAGGATAATATTAATTGAAATAAAAACTAGGAATTCAAAGTGTAAACTAAAACATAAAATTAAAGGTCTCTAATCAAGCAAGATCCACCTAAGACCCTTGAAGAGGATTTAGCTATCCATAGTGTTCAAGAACAATGAAATAAAATTAGGAGTTATAAATTACAAAGATAAAAAATAACCCGGAGTAGAAAAATTTTTGATCTTGAGAATTTAGTCTCCTTTTTCAACTCCAGAGCTCTCTCACGGTGTCAAGAACGATACCTAAAACTTCTTCCTCCCTCTCCGTATGCGTCAGTGGTCTTCACTCTCTTTTGTGCTGCCTCCTTTATGTCAAAAACACGGCTTCCTTTTGATTGAAGTGCTTCCCTCTTTTATATTGGAATCCCAGGTCATGTCACGCTTCTTTCTTGCTTAACAAGTTGGCCTTGGGCCTCATTTTAATCAAATTGGTCGCATGACCCTTTTTTATTTCATGGGCTTTAAGCCCTTTTCTCCTCATGTCATTAATGCTGTCCAGCATTTTTTCCTCACAGGCCTTATGAATGATGAAATTAACTTTACCCTAGTGGCCCTCATCCCCAAAGTTCTTATGCCTGAGTCTATTGGGCAGCTTAGACCTATTAGCTGCTGTAATTTTCTTTACAAGGGTATAGCTAAGATTATGGTAGCAAGACTTAAGCCACTTATGAACCAATTAGTGGTGGCACATGAAGCATTTCACTACCTCAAACAGAAGAGTGGCTCTAAAGGGAAAGTGATAGCCTTGAAACTAGACATGAATAAGGTTTATGATAGTGTTGAATGGCATTTCCTCCAAGCAACTCTTCTAAGGTTGGGGTTTAATCCCATCCAGGTCTCTAGAGTTATGGTTTTAGTGTCTACTGTGTCTTACTCCTATCAAATTAATGGTTATCAAACAAGAAGAATTAGACCACAAAGTGGTCTCAGACAGGGGGACCCTCTGTCCCCAAACCTGTTTACCATTGTGTTTGATGTGTTATCTAGAATGATAAATGAAGCTCATACTAGGGGTACATTTAAAGGAATTTTTTGAGCTCCATCCGCTCCCCTTCTCACCCACCTCTTCTTTGCAAATGATGCAGTCATTTTCTCCCAGGCCACAGAGGAAAGCATGTATACACTTAATTATTGGTATATTAAATAAGTTTACTTCTGCTTTAAGTCAGAAAATTAATTCCCTTAAGTCTGGCTTAATTTTTGGCAACAAAGTGGATGCTGCTTCTAAGGGGAAGATTGCATCTACCTCTTGCATTCCAATATGGACTAATCTGGGTCACTATTTGGGAATTCCTGCAGAGTGGGGAAGATCTAAGGTGGAGAACCTACAATGGCTGAAGGATAAAGTCCTAGCAAGAATGGAATGGTGGAAGGGTAGTCTTCTTAGCCTTGCAAGTAAAGAAGTCCTTATCAAGGATGTGATCCAAGCCATTCCATCATATGTGATGTCTATTGTTCAGCTATCTAAGACTTTTGGTGATGATTTAACTGCTAACATTATAAGATTCTGGTGGAGTAACTCAGGTCTGAATAAAGGCATCCATTGGAAAAGAAAGCAGCTGCTCTGCTCTCCAAAGAGTGAAGGTGGCCTAGGTTTCAAAGATTTCAACAAAATGAACACCTCGTTCCTCACCAAACGGCCTGGAGAATCCTACAGGACCCTCACTCATGTTGGGCCTCTACTCTAAGAGGTATCTACTTCCCTAAAGCTTCCTTTTGGGATGCTAAAGACAAAAGAGGGAGCTCATGGGTCTGGAAAAGCAAGCTGGGAGATGGGGTATTGGACCTGGTACACATATTGACATTAAAGAGGACATATGGTTGGCCTCAGGTAAGAAAGCTATTCTCAAAACTAACTCTTACTGCATCCTAGTGATCTTATGAATACTAACCAGGAATGGGATATTCAAGCTTTGAGGGACAATCTAGATGATAATTCTGCAGTGACAGCTATTCAAACTCCTATATCATGGTCTATTCCTCAAGACTATCTCTACTGGCCTGAATCTACAGATGGAGAATATTTAGTGAAATCGGGCTACCTAAAGCTCATCCAATTGGATCCCCCAAACTCTTCTGGTCCCTCTAGCTCAGCTGGTTCAAATAGGCAATGTTGGACTAAATTGGCAGCATTTCCTTGGAATTTTTGCTAGTATTGCTTGGTCAATCTGGAAATCCAGGAATGACTACGTGTTTAAAGAGCAAAATCCCAACCCAATAGGTACCCTAATTGGCGCTCAAGTCCAATCTGAGTCCTATGTTCAAGCAAATCAGATGATTAATGCCCAAGGCATACAAATCAACAATAAGGTCTCCTATGCTAAGAAATGGAGACCTCCTAGGGCTAATTGTAAAAAGGTAATTGCGGATGCAGCTTTTAACAAAGATATATATAGGTAAAGGGGCATGGGGAACTTTGTGCAGAGATGATAGAGGGCGTGTTCTTACCATGGCAGCCGCTACATTGTATGCTCCCTCAGTTCTGATTGCAGAAGCGCTTGGTTTGCGAGAAGCAGTGAAGATGGCCTCTAACCTCCGTCTTGAAGATGTCGTCTTTGAGACCGATAATCTCGATTTGGAGGAAACATGTGGCAAAAACAAGATGCATAAGGAAATTGAAGGGATAGTACAAAACATTCATCAAATCAGCTCTCAATTTAGAAGGGTTGGCTTTACCTGGTCGTGTAGGGAAGGAAACGAAGCAACGCATCAATTCGCAACTCTTTGCAGTAATAGCGATCTCCCAGTGAACTGGTGCTCTCATTCTCCAATTCCTCTCCGACGAGCTATAGTTGCATATGGAGGTTGACCCATATGAAGATCTCGAAGATAAGATGTTGCGAAGTCTCAGATGTTCTAATCGTTACTTCGAAGCCTCAAGATCTAGATCTGGAATGAGTAATGGATCGTAGTTGTGGGTGTTGTTTGTGGTTCTGCGCCGTTTGAAGTCAAAGTCTTCTCACTTCCATTATTGAGTTATGCTGAATTAGGGTTTATTTGTTGAGAGGTAGAAAGAGAGAAGTTATTTTGTTGCTATTTTTGTGTAAGTTGTTGTATTAGTTGGTAAGTCTTGGTTCCGTTACGGGGATCCAAACTGATTGGGCTTCGCCCTCTTCATGGTCGTGGGCCAATCTCTGTAATGTGTTTGGTTTGGGCCTCCGCCCCACTTCAACTAATCAAACTCAATTTCCACCAAATATATATATATATATATATATATATATATATATATATATTCCTAATTATATGTATATATTCCTAATAGCTTTAAAATGGACTTTTATATCTCTTTCATATTTTCTTTCTTTCTGCAAAATAAAGAGCAAATTAAGTTAGTGATTTATATAATTAGTATATAATTGCTCTAAAAGTGACCCAAAAATATATCTAAAAAATGCACTAAATTAGAGTCTATCACACAACCACACTTCCACGCCCTTCGTCGTCACCCCCTCACCTTCGTCGTCTCCCCCTCACCTTCGTCAGCTTCGAAGCTGCTTCTTGAAAGGAACATCGTTTCTTGAAACCTTCGCTGTCTTGTAGAAACCCAAATGAAGCACAACTACATTGACATGTTTCTTCCCTTTCTCAGTAGCTGAAGACTATTTATGTTTATAGTTTTAATGTCTATGGATTATATAAACCCCAACTTCTTCATAGTTCTGGATATAAACCCTAACTTCTCTTAGCAAGTCGATTTCGGTTTATTTGTGTGTTAGAATTTTTAGGGTTTTGTTTTTCTTTCGGTGATTGACATTAAAATGGCTAATTGTTCGATTTCTGTTAGGAAGTTCGACTTCTATTAGCAAGTTTGACTATGTTTGGTTGCAATTCAACTCTCGACGGCATTCCTACGTTTGTCCGAAACTTGCGTCTCATCTGAAGCTTCTCCTTCTTCATCCAACAAGTTTTTGTTCAAGGTAAACTTCATGAGTGGGGGCTAGCAATTAATAATAATAAATTGGGCAGCTAATGGATAATTTTCAGCAAGCAAATTATACCTCAAAAGAATAATTAAATTCCCCAAATGTTTTTACATAATGCAAATCAAGTAAATGGTTAAAAGACATATTCTAGAATGTAGTGAATTGGGGAACACTCATACAAAGAGATAATATGAATCCCCTGATAAATGTTCAAATCTCACGTTTAGAAGCAAGTTCACGAAAAGTACTAAAGAGACACATATGCTAATTATCATCTTCCTAAAGACAACTCCACATTCACAATCAAACACAAGTTTGCTAAATAAGTTAATTATGGGGTCCCTTAAAGGCATAATCTCTATTTTTTTAAGTAAAATCCCTAATTGATTCAAAACAAGCCAGAAAAATGCTATCAACTTATGTAACAAGTACGTGCATTACTAGAGATCAAGTGACATAGTATAGTATAGTCTCCTCCCCCACACTAGCATGAAGCATGGTACTCAATGCAAAATTTTAAACAGAGACAAAAATAAATAAATGAGACAGAAAAAGATTGACTTCCCTGAAAGAGCTTGTAATTGGAGTTTATTCCTATAAAAAAACAAAAAACACAAAATAACAGAAAATAACACACAAGTTGCCTCTTACAATGTGCTTGTTTAACGTCGTGACCCTGGCGATAGTTAGAGCTTAATCGACAGGCTTTCCGAAAGCAAATTTAATATCTAACACAGTGCCCCTTCTTAGCTTTCTAACATTGTGACCATTACAATATGACTGGGTAAAATCCAATGGCAGCAAACAAAAAATGAAAAAGTAAATCAAATGGAGCCTCCAAAAGGTTTCCATATTTATTGAATATGACCATTACAATAACATGCTCAACATTTAGTTTATTTGTAACAACATGGCTTGGAATATCGAGCTTGGCTAAGTATTAGAAAGCTTTATCACCTTAGCGAGACAGTTATCAATCGGTCTAGAGACAGGGATACAATTAATACGACATTCTGGATTTATTCGCTCCAACCTATAAAATTAAGAAAATAATAAAGAAGCATAATTTCAATCAATCCTCAATATTCTTTCAAAAAGTCAGCAAATTAGAAAATTCTTATTAATATACTGAAATGTATCATCAGCTTACCTAAAAGGGACTAATTTTTTTATAAATAAAATCAACACGATTTTTATTAAGGACTTCAAAGGAGGTAGCAAAGCTGTCATGTGAATGATCAGTGAAGAAAAAGAATTGCTTTTAAAAAGTGAGAAAGAAATGATACTAACTTGTAGTTAAGGAGGAAATAATGTAGAAATATGGAAAATTCGAATCTTGTAAGATCAAGTCCTGGACATAGCCGCTTTCCTATCCCAAAAGGAAGAAATGTTCCTTCCGTTAAGTTATAATCCTGTGGATATAATCAACATCGTGAGAAAACCCTTGTAAATAATGAGATATAAGGTTACATATGAAAGGAAACTTAATTACAATATTTTAGTTGTAGGTCTTTAATTAGTTTGACATTAATTACAATAAACTTAATTACAATATTTTAGTTGTAGATCTTTAGTTTTGTTTTATTTGTGCTTTTTAGTTTTACGACTTTAATGCTTATTAGTCGTATAAGTAGTCTCTTTGAGACATTTTAAGAACCAACCAAATCAAATAAAAAGTCTTTTAATTTCTAAGTTTGTCTCTTTAGCTTCATTTCCTTGTTCACTTACATTGATTTTACCTAATTTTCTAAAATATAGAATCAGCTGCCTAGTTTAGGAAAATCAGGTAAAACCAATGTAAAAGGGAAGAAGAAAATGAAAGTAAAGAGATAAACTAGCTTATTAGAAATTAAAATACTTTTTAGCTTTAAGCCTTTTTTTAATTCACTTTATATGTAGTTTCATGGAGACCTGGAAACCGAGATATGAAATGAATTTTATTTTTTAAAGTGAATCCGTCAGTAATCATACGGAATTTTATTAAAATATTTAGCTGCTGACTTTCAATTAGTTGGTATTTTATTTTGGTGTTTTCTAGTTTTGGGGTTTTAATCTTAGGCCTTTGATATTTATTAGTCCTATAGGTAGTCTCTTTGTTTTGTTTTTTTTTTTTACAATATGTAGTCTCTTTGTTAAATTCAACAACTAATGTATTCTAATTAAGTTCTTTATACGTATCTGTAAGGCCCACAGTACAATTGGTTGTTAGTCTAGATATTTTTGGTGGTTACCCGGGTTCGAACCTAGGGTCCCCACTTACATATGTGTAAGTTTACGGGTGGTACATCCACTCCGTCTACAAGCAAAAAAATTCAAGTGAATATATGATAAATTAGTTTTTATTTAATGTGTCTCAGTCTCAAACTTCAATTTCACTAATAGAAAAAGTTAAAATAGTGAAAAAAATTAGAGACATAGTAGTCTATAAGTTTGATGTCACTAATGCTTAGAGACGGAAATATAGACACATTTTACTTTTTCCTTTGTCTCTAACTCTTGTTGCTATTTCAACTTCTTCTTGTAGCATTGATTCTTTTAAAAAAATGGTGAACATAAACTATTCAACTTACATCCCATCTTGATGGAATAAATTCTTCTGGATTTGAGTGATATTCAGGGCCCATATGAAGAGCTCTTAACCAAACTAGGACTTTCCATCCTTTCGGTATGAAATAACCTAAAAATATTAAACAGGTGACATAATAATGTCAGTATTATCCATTTTACAATAAGATAGTGTCTCACATATTGTCAATAAACCAAGGAAATCAATAACATTTGTTGTTTTTAATAAAATTATTAGTCACTTCTTATGATATATTTGACAGTTTATTGCCTATTACACTAATTTCTTTCTCTACAATAAATAAATAAGAGTATAATTGAGAAATAAATCATTAATGAAACCTTAATTAAACTATCAAAATACAAAATAAAAAAGAACATTTTTTCTTAAAAAACGACAATTAAAAATAAATAGATTTAGCAACAATTAACATCTTAGAAATTTACAAAATTAATATTGTTTCAATGAATAAAAACAAACCATTGATGTTCAGATCAGATGTTGCCTCTCGAAAAACTAAAGTGGCATTACTGGTATGGCGCAACGATTCATTGATAACCTGCAAAGGGATAACACATGCAAAATTTTTAACTTATTCGATGTTGTCCTTTCAATGATCTAATTCAATTTTGCAACACAATTATAGTTACAAAATTATAAACGTCATTTAATATGCTTACCTGAGAAAGATAAACCATTTCTTTAATTTCCTTAAGACTTAAACGCTTTTCTGAGGACAATCTCGCTTTTATGATTACTTCTTGCTCTTCCTACAAGAAAAAGACATCAATATATATATATATATATATATATATATATATATATATATATATATATATATTATTTTACAGTCCATTAATTTAGATTTTCATGCCTAAAAATTCAAGAAAGATATACCCTTTGCTTACATGGAGGTAAATTTATCCATATATTATATGAATCCTTTATGAGAAAAAAATATCATAAAGGGTGAAATGAATAACAAACAGTTAAGAAAACATAATAATCCGGAAAGGAAACCTACTAGTAAGTCATGGATAGCCAAATGGTAACAAATTGTCACCCACAAAGAACAGAAAAATGTATATATTTATCGAATTTTAACAAGCTCAATTACGGTTAGACAAGGTTGCATGATCCGTCTAGAACTCGACCTAACTGCGAGTTTGATAACCGAATGGGAAGTTCGTTGTAGGTCCATAGTTGCTTGTTCAATCTTAAATGGGTTGATGTGGGTTGATTTCTTAAAATTGTCTGTACCCAAATCTGTGTTCAGTGTTAAGTAGATGGAGCTAACATGTGATATGATGTCCTTTTAGAATGTGTAGAAAGGCAGAAGTTCGCAACCCTGATCTCATTTTCCATTCTATTGAAACCCTAGAGGTAGCATTGTTTCTCAACCTCTCCACCACGCAAATCGACCTCTTCATCCTCCTTTCATCACCCTCTTACTTTCATCTTCCTCACGCCATCCTCCCAATGAGTCGTTCCTTTGTTGCACATGATTCTCCTTTTCCCATCGATCGAGCAGTTCTTCTCTCGTCTCTACCTTCAACTTCCAAAGGTGCTACCACATGACGAGGAGGAGGGATTCACATAGAGTAGAAAGTACTTGAGTCAAGAAACGGAAGGCAAGAAGGACACACAAGCTGTTTTCGGATTTTCTTATCTATTTCCTTGTTTACATCTTCATAATTTTTCTTTGTAAGGCAAAGTTTCATTATTTTTCAATGTGTCATCTAAGAAGTTTCAATTTGAGTAAAGTTTGGTTTATTTCTTCTCTGGATTTACAATATCTAGGAATTTCTTAGGTAATATTTTTTCTTAGACTTGTTTATCTTTGACCGAGTTAACCCACCCGAACCACCATTCAAACGTCGGACCCTTCACTTGTACAATTTGTCATCCCTAACATATGATATGATGGTGTGATTATTTGTTTTTCGTTTTTCTTTGATTGTTGATTTTGGGCCCAAAACTGGTTGTAACCGACGTGTCTCACCCCTAACCTCAACCTCTACTCAACAAAACACAAGGAATACTACACAAACATTGAAATTGGAAAAATACTAAGTACAGAATGAAAAGGACCATGATAGGGAGGAACTAGAAGAGTGAAAAATATCTCATAAATTCCAGATGCCCTTCTCATTTCACTCACTCACATACATAATCCTTGAACTGTTGTTTGGTTATTCGGAACTTTGTACCCCTTCTCTAATTCGTGATTCCTAGATCCAGAAATAATTGATTCCCTTGTGTGCCCTATCTTCCTTTGACTATTAGATATATAGTTAGTTAGAAGTTAGGGAGATAGTTAGTTAGTAGTTAGGGAGATAGTTGGTAGTTATAACTGAGTTTGTTATTAGTTGGTACATGCCTATAAATAGGTTTCATGTAATCATTTTAGAAACACTCTTATCATTTGTATCAATTCACTTTGATGAATATTAGAGTCTCATAATCTTTTCTCTCTTACCTTCCATGGATGCCATATTCTTCAATATGGTATCAGAGCAAACATGGTATCCACATTGAACCTAATTCCAATGCGGATTTTTTATTCATTTAATTTCATTTTATGAATTTTCTGTTTTTTCATTTCATTCATTTCCTTTCCAATTTATTTTTTCCTTGCTTCGTGTTCTATGTTTTGTTCTTAAATTCGATATCACTTTTCCGATTTTTCGGTTTGCGATTCTGATTTCATGAGCATCGCATCGCGATTTCTACTTTTTGATTCTGATTTTCCAATCTCTCTTCTTCTTTGATCTTGATTTAGAATCAGTCATCTTAATCTTGGTTTGATTTCACATTTAATCACTTCAAGATTACGTTACGATTTCGTTTTCAGATCGTTTTCTTTTTTCGATTTGTTTTTTTATTCTTGGATCCACTTTGATTCTATTCTTCTTCTTCTTCACGCACTCTTCTCGTGCAATTCTGTTTTGCGATTTAATTTCGCGTTCGTCATTCTTCTGGATCAGTGTTGTTGCATCGCATTACTTTATCATTTTTTATTTTGCAATTTACAACTCCATTTCCTCTTGTGCGATTTGCAATTTCATTTCCTGATTTGCATTTTCATCTTTTCGGTTGATTTGCGACTTCAACCTTCACTTTCTTGATTTCGACTCCCCATTTCTTGAGCTTCGATTTCAATTTCTCCGTTGTGTGTTCCGCATTTCCACACATCGCATTTTGGCGTTCTTTCACATCGTCGTCTTGCATTCCGCTTCATTGTCCTCCTTTCATTTTGATTTCCTATGATTGTGATCTAAAGCGGAGTTCTGATTTCATTTTGGATCGTGATATTCCTTTTCTCTTTGCGATTTCAATTTTCTGAAATTGACGTATCTTCTTGGATCGATTCTTGATCCAATTTCTGTTTTTTGTTTCCGCAACGGAAGTTTTCTGCTGCAGTCATGGGTTCACATGGCTTAACAAATGGATCTTTATCATGTTCAAATCCACAAAGGTTCTGCCAGTGATGATAATGGGTGACTTTATCCCTGGTTTGAGAAGGAAGTATATGCATGAATATATATCTGTTATACTTTTGGTGGTTGGCTTGATCCTAATTTCAGTGTTGTTGGTGTTGTTATGAAGAAGCAGACTATGATAATTTTTGCTGCTAGAGATTCACCAGCACAATTAATTGGGATTATATTTGAACTATTTCAAGAAGCTAAGAAAGATGTTCTTGCGGTTCCTATTGCACCTAATGTTTCTTTGCTCATAAGAATAATCAAGATGAATCTAAAACTAACTTCCTAATATGAATCATTGTAATTTTCTTTTGTTTTGATGTATCTCTCTATTGTTCATGTCAAGCTAGAAGTGTTGTGAATAAATTATAGCTTGCGGGGGACTATTAGATATATAGTTAGTTAGAAGTTAGGGAGATAGTTAGTTAGTAGATAGGGAGATAGTTGGTAGCTATAAGTGAGTTGTTATTAGTTGGTACATGGCTATAAATAGGCTTCATGTAATCATTTTAAAAACAACTCTTATCATTTGTATCAATTCACTTTGATGAATATTAGAGTCTCATAATCTTTTCTCTCTTACCTTCCATGGATGCCATATTCTTCAATATTGACCGACTCTCTCTCTCATCATGGGGATTCGTTACAATATATACCACTCCTTTTAGAAACAACAATGTCCTCAAGGTTGATGTTGGGAAAATAGGCCTTAAATTGAGTGACATAATCCAAGGTAACATCGACATCAGAAGCATTGGACTATGAATAAATTAATGCTGAAAGATTGTTGATTGTGCTACACATAATTGTGTTTGTTCTGGATTGGGCCACGCCCCATTCTAGATTTGGGCCACCTTTAAATGCCCATATCCATAATTCGCTCAAGATTCACGCTCCCCAACAACAAGCAACGGTGGAGATCGTCCCAAATCTCATCACATGATCAGGAGGTGACCTCGGCCTCAAAAGCCAAGCGCACCACCACGTAAGATGCCTCGCGTTCTCGCGCGCGTCAAGTAGGTAAACTCATATCATTGGCATAGTTCCATATAAATACGATGTCCAATCAATACATCGGGTACACATTTATTATTGTCTCATTCTCATCATTTCTCTTGTGTGTTATGTTGATATGGCCACGAAGATCATTGGCCTTTATTCTTTATGGGAAAAAATTCAAAGGTGCAGGTAGATGGTAGACTTAGTTACAGTTTTGGTCCCCTTATTTTCACCAACTCACGATTTTTGTCCTCCAAGAATTCTTTTCACGAATTTAGTCTCCCTGTTTTCACCAACTCACATTTTAGTCCATCAAGAATTTTTTTGATGAATTTAGTCTCCCTATTTTCCCAATTTGTAAAATTAAAGTCCCCTTCTAATTTGGTCAAAATTGGCGTTGAATTGTCAGTCGCTTATCCTACGTGGCTGACACGCTGTCTTGCCTTGTTCGAATTTAAACATTAAAATTATTATTATTTATTAATTTTTTTAATTATTATATTCAATAAATATAAATTTCGTCTTCTTCTTCATTTGATACTTCCTCTCCCTTCGCGAACCCTAAATTCAAACCCAGCAAACCCAGCATCGTTCCTTTAAAAGCAAACTAATTGGAATGTGTGAACAGTTGGTATTATCATGAGCAAATAATTTAGTTTCTTAAGCACGTTGTCGTGGATTTGGTCCTGTCATGTGTATCAAAATGTATTTTTGAGAGATTCCAAACTAACTTCGATAATCAAGTGTATGTAATGAAGAAAATTTGAACTCAAAATTCACAAGAATATTGTTCTTTAATAATTTACTTCTTTATAGAACTTTATCAACATTTATAAACACAAAACTATTCTTTTTTTGGACAAAAAACACAACTATTTCTAAAAACTATAATCAAACATTCTTAGAGGCAATACTGAAGAAGGTGGAATTTTTATTTATTCAATATAATAATTAAAAAACAATTTTTGTAATAATAGTAATAATTTTTATGTTTAAGTTCCAACAAGGCAAGCCGACGTGTCAGCCACACAAGATAAGTGACTGACATCTCAGCTCCAATTTTGACCAAATTAAAGGGGGACTTTGATTTTACAAATTGGGAAAATAAGGAAACTAAATTCGTCAAATAAATTATCGGGGGACTAAAATCGTCAAATAAATTATCGGGGGACTAAAATCGTGAGTTGGTGAAAATAGGAGGACTATAACCGTAATTAAGCCTAGATGGTAGGAGGTTCTAGGGACTGCTACTTCAGAATCATCCATGGGTTGAACAATAAAGATAAGCTTATTTGGGCTATTATGTCCTAGAGCATATGAACCGGAAGAAACGCAAATTTGAGGGATAATAAGGTTGTGTGAATAGAAGTCTAATGTTGATGCCTCAGTCTCTCCGCAGTTGAACAAAAATGGAATTGGAATGTGTATTATAGACGATCAAGTGTGTATTCTCATAGAAAAATAGAGTAGTTCTCACCTTTGTGTTACTTGTGTGAAGAACAAGCCCTTGGCTAATTACCATCGACAAATAGGTAGACACATCAAGTTTTTGCGCCAACATCCTAGACTTTACGCACATTCTATCTTCCTTTTTACACAACTCTCATGTTGAGTTTATCAGGTGGCTGGCAAATCAAGTTGCTCATGTTTCAAGAGTGGTCACATCTCAAGCTAGTTCGCATATTTTAAGTTATATTCCAACATGTATTCATCAACTATTTACATATGATAAAATTAAACTAACCAATTCAACGTACGATCTATATATATATATATATATATATATATATATATATATATATATATATATATATATATATATAAATAAAAGCTAATCTTACCTTGGCCCTCTTTAAACATTCTGGATTCTGGGTAAGATATATGATTGTCCACATCATAGCAGTTGCTACAGATTCATGACCTCCAAATAGAAGTACTATTAAGAAGTCAATAATATCTTCATCCTTCATTTTCTCATCATTCTCATCCTTCACTTCCAAAAGAATATCAACAATATCTTTCTTTTCCCCAACTTGACTATTATTCATCACTATTCTCCTTTCATCAATAAGAGATTGAACTATTTTAACCACCTTCTTACGCGCCTAAAGCCATCAAAAATGAGAAACTCAAACATATATTCATAATAAAAAACAAACAACAGAAACAACATTAATTATATAAAAATATTAGATTTAAGAACTATGTTATTTACCCCTCCCAAATTTCATTTTCCCACCTTCCACTTAATTGCGAATCACAAAACTACCTTACAGTAGTCGTAAAAAAACTAAAATTAGTGATAAAAAATAAATTTATTATTAAATAAGTATAAATATAGAAAATTAATTTATTTTTCTAACAAATAAAATATAGTTGCCACAATAGTTGTTTTGTCATTACATAATATAAATCACATCATTATTTGTTAGCTTGTCTAAAATAAGTAAAAGAATAACTTATGTTATCTTCGTACCTAAAAAGATAATAATATATCTTCTCTTATATTTTATCATGTGTTGCACGTCAAACACGTGATATGATATTGTTATCGTGTCACTATCATATATATTTCTATCCTGTTTCATATTATATTTTGTCTCTATATAGAAAATGTAGAATAGTACGAACCCGAAGTGCATTGTTGAAAGAAAAACCAGGCGCCTCGATCGGGATGAGCGAGAACAAACCATTTTGCATAACATTAAACAAGTCTCCAAATTTTGTAATGATCTGTTGATTGCAAGAGCCCAAGAAAACGTGAATAATCACTTTGAAGGAAACCTTCCTCATCTCTTCCAAGAACTCAATTGGTTCTTTCACGCTAGACATTTCTTCTAATGACTTGATCACAATATCCTCAATGCGTTCTAGGTACACTGCTAATGCATTCTGACCAACAATGGGAGCAGTGACTAGACGTTTAAATTGTCTATGTTCCCAACTATTATCCAATCTACTTCGCATCAACTTTTTGGTGGCTTTTGGATAACTTAACTTATAGTTTACCTCATCTGTTAAAACTCTTTTGCACGTGTCGGGTGTACACAAAATGATGCTTGGACTCCCAAACAATTGTGTCTTGTAGATGCCAGATCTCCCATATCTAAAGAAATAAGATGATTTCAGGGTTCCCAAGGAATAATTAACATGATTTTGTTTTATGTTTCTAATAAAACAAATAAAAATAAGACTAAATTATAGTTTTGTTACCTCTGTTTTAAAACTCAGACAAGACATGTAGTTCTTTATTATGAAAAAATTCAGACATTCAATTCAAATAGAGGTTTCTCATTTTTTTGCGTTTAGATCTGGAGATGAAGATTGACATAGGTTTAATTAGGGGTAAACTCTTTTTACTTGGGTTTAGATTTGGAGATTGAGTTGTGGGGTTTTGTTGGAGATGAAAAAGCGATGGTGGTGGAACACTTTTGATTTGGGTAAACGTTTTTTATTTGGGTTGTTGGGGAAATTGGTGTTGAAGGTAATTTTTACTCTGTCTTATTCATTAAATAATTTTAAACATAAGGGCCCATTTGAATTGATTTATTTGGGCTTTTCTACTGTTATAAGCACTTATGAAACTGTTTGGGAGAGTTTATGGAAACAGCTTATGACTTGATCATAAGTTGTTTTCAGCTAATTTCCTTAAACTCCTCGAGATAGCTTATGAAAACAACTTATGGCTTATATAAAAATAGTTTTAACATTATTTTATTGTTTATTATATAAACAGCTTATGCATAAGCACTTATACGATAAGCGCTTATGCCATAAGCTGTTTATCTAAACGGGCCCAAACTCTAAAGATAGAAGCAGTTTGTGTGTTTCTGAAAGGAAACATAACTAAGAAAGAGAATCAGATAGAAGATCACCTGGAAATAAAGTTGGATATGAATGAATCTGGTTGACCTGATGAAAAACATTTGTAGAATGAGTAAAGATTTCCAATTATTGGCCATCCCATCTCACCAGGAGGTAGTGGGTATTCTTTGTTTCTAAACTTTAGATCATAATACCATTCATTCAAATTCCTAACAACTTTGTTTGCAAAAATGTAGCATGCCAACAAAGTGGCAGCAGAAATCCAAAACCAGTGTAGTGCCATTAGTTGTTGAATCTACCTTTCCTCGTTCGTTCCAATGCTCTTTATATATTATATGTTTAATGGCTTTGAATTGAATTATTATTATACAGCTGAGCACATGGCACCATGTGTCATATAATGGATTTGAATCGTTGGTTAAATAATGTTTGAATTATTATTGTCATTAAACAATTTTCTTCAAAAGAAATTATAATTAAATAATGGCTAGTTGATCCTCGTGAGTGTACTCATTTTCCAAAGAGTAATGTTATTTAGCCAAAATATTCCAAACAAAAATAGCCAAAACCAAGTTACAATATCAATTAACCAAAGTTTTATAAGTCATTAACCAACCTGCTTTTTCTAGGCCATTAACCAAAAATATGTGGAGTATGCTACACTATTTTTAGGGGTGGAGGTAGGATCTTTATTGGAAGAGTGTCAATACCAAAATGTTTGATTTAATAAATTCTACATCTACAATATACGCAGAAAAGTAATTTTAACTAACAATATTATTTTTTAGTTATGCATTAATGTGCTACTCGACCTTAATATAAAATTAATTTACAAAAGTTGCTTAGGAAGGAAACCAGTTAATATCAGAGTCACGCGTCTTGCATGGAAAAGAAAGGAAACCGGTTAACCATGGAAATACCAGAACCAGAAAATCGACCTATTACTCTCACCTCTTACCTATATCTTCCCAAAGCTTGTAAAAAGACAGACTCTCCCATAAAATAGAAAACCTTGTTGAGTGTTCATATGTTTCAGATGATGCTCAAATTTTTGAAACCGTACCTCCCCTTTTAAGTCCTTATAATATTTTCAAGAGACAAAGATCAATAACTGGATTTATCGGGAACTTAATCTATACAAATATGTTCGGTTATCCCGACTTGATCAATGTAACCTTATAGGAACAAACCATGAAAAATATGTTGATTTAGAGATTCCTCAAAGTCTTATAAATCACTGGAAATCTGAAGGATATACAACTTTGAATTTTGGAGCTGCCAGACTAATTCTCTCTCTCCATGGAAGAAAAAATATGTCTGTCTTTTGCAAAATATAGCTCTTCTAGATTCGAGCTATCTTCATTATGAAAATGTTGTAATCGGAATTGTTATAACAACACTCCAAGCTGGAAAGTGTTGTTCTCACCATTTTCCCATATTATAATGTAACTCTTAATGACAGTACCCTGTCTACAAGACTGAAAGTCCCAGTTCATATCACAGGATTGATCATGTCCCAGAACCAAAATCCTTATTTCCGAAAATTATGCAAATTTATGGGAGACTATTAATGATTATCCTCTTAGCTTAAAAATTACTAAAGAATTAATGGATTATCTTTGTTTTATTAATCTTCATGAACGAGGAAATGATCAAGTTGATATTACTTCTATAAGTCATGGAAATATTCAGAGTCCATCTCAATGGCAGCCAGTCGATTCACAAGAAATTGAAAAGGGTTCAAAAGTCACTTGTGTAAGTCGCAAAGTTCTTGATGAATCCCAATGGCATATAGCTGGTACACAAGAAATTGGAGAAAGTTCTAGTCAAATCACTCAATCAGAACGAGACCTAAAGATGACAATATTGAACAACAACTTGCAAAAATGAATTTTAAAAAAAACAATGGAAATTGAATCTCGAGCAAGTCTTAATGAAATAACCATAGAAAAAATGTTGGAGGACATGATCTGTTAGTACAAAATGCACCAATCTCCAATTGATTATTTTGAAGGACACCTGTCTAGTCAAAATAAGTCTTCTGGTCATGCATTCATCTTTAAGGACTGATATGACGTGTTGGTTGTGTCTCTATATAGAACTCCAATAAGTCACCTATAAGGTGACATGTGAGTCAAAATCCCAAAACAACTTAGTCAAAAAGGCTAGTTTATAGACTAATGAGTCACGTGTGTGATAAATGTGGTATAGTGTAATATAGCCAAGTCACACACCATAAATAATTATGTATTATAATATCCATATTCGGTACAATAAAATCCAGTGTTTAGAAAATATGTGCTTCTAAAATTTCTATCATTTTTCTGAAAGCTCTTGTTATTATGTTCATATGATCCCTCTATAAAGATGTAAGTATGCTCTACATCACCTCAGAAATGAGGATCTTGTAAAAAGACCGATTCCCAAAAGTTAGAAAACCTTAATTAAGTACTCATATGTTCCATATGATGCTCAAATTGCTGAAACCGTACCACCCATTTTAAATCCTTATAATACTTTCAAGAGACAAGGATCAATTAATGGATCTATTAGGAACTTAATTTCTACAAATCGCCTTCACATGAAAGAATATGTTCAATCATCTCGACTTGATCAATGCAACCTTAGAGCAACAAACAAAGAATAATATGTTGATTTAGAGATTTGCCAAAATCTTATAAATCACTGGGAATTTGAAGTATATACAACTTCGCATTTTGGAGCAGTCAAGCTAATTCTCCCTCTTCATGGATTAAAAATTATGCTTGTCTTTTTCAAAATAGCTCTTCCAGATTCGAGCTATATTTACTATGAAAATGTTATAATCGGGGATGTTTTAACAACACTATGTGTCGGAAGTGTTGTTCTCACCATTTTACCAAATTATACTGTAAGCCTTAATGAGAGTACTCTGTATACAAGACTGAAAGTCCTGGTTCAAATCACAGGATCAGATCAAGTCCCAGAAGCCTTGTCTGCAACTCTTCATCATCAAATAGACCTCGTTTACTCCGTATAAAAGAGTACATGAATATTTCTAGACTCTTTATGGTGAATATAAAAGAAGGTTCTTTTTACGAAGAATAACATGAAAATGGATAAACATTAGTCACTGAAAGAGTTAAATAAATAGTGGACCTTGGTTCACGCTTGATGACATACCACCTAGTCGTTGGAGAAAAAGATTTCTCGAATTTGGTGCACGGCTTGATACACAGATGATGACATAAAATGCAGATACTTACAAAATCATCGAAGAATTTTGTTGCAGAATGACGGGCACACTGAAAGAATGGTGTCACAATCTTGGTGCATTAAAGCAAGATGAATTGCACACACTAGAAAATACTACTGTTGTTCTTGGAGTTCTTCACAATGAATTTATTGGTGATATGGAGATATTTGATTGAAAGAGCAGACAAGAATTCTTTCAAATGAAATGTTTTTCTCTTAAAGTCAGAATGTTGAGGCAAAATCCCTTGTATCAGTTTTGATGAAAACAAACCATTTTGATAAGTGTTTAAGTTATCTGATCCATTTTGGATCAAATGGATCTTCTTGAGTGATTTTAAGTGCAGGAAATATTCAATTACATCTAAAGAAGATAACATGCTAGAAGAGCATTATTTAAGAAGGCATTGAGGGTGAACTGAAAGAAGGAAACAATGAAGTAATAGTAGCTTCACTAGTCAAGAAGACTATCGTCTAAGAGAAAACCTAAATAATTGAAGAAGATGCAAGCATGTGTCTAAACAAGAGATGAATGATGATAAAAAAGAACACATAGAGAAAAAGATAGATCAAATGCTTCTGTAACATAGAGAGTATATGTTCTTCACTAAGGAAGAAGGCCTTACAAGAAAATCCTTGAGACAAGAGCATCAATGATCAAAGCTAGATGAACTTCATAAGTAATATCCAGTTGAGAAACTCTATTCAGTAAGAAGACACTCTTCAGAAGCCTATAAAGCAACAGTAAGAATCTTCTTATGACATAGTAGTTTTAGCCAAAGACGTTTCACAATGAGATGGAAAATGAAATCTTATAAACATTACCATAAGATGATATAGCAAAAGAACTCTTAAACAACTTTTGAGAAATCCCCAAAGCATCTTATGAATGGGTCAAGTCAAGGGTGCATGGACCTACATTCGTGAAGTGACAGAAGAAATATGATTGAAATAGTCAGAGTATAAAATCGTATACTTTGTCAAGATAATCAACCTATGAAGCTTAGCTCTTTAGAAAGAACATGTCAAGATGAAGGAAGTGCTCAGAAGATGCAATCATCAGAATAAACCTCTTTGAACACTGAATGAACTCATAAGGTCATGTGTCAGATACACAATCAAAGAAAGAGAAACATAAAGACAAGTGACTCAAGATCATCAGAAGACATTTAGAAGACTCTTCACACAAGCACTTCAGAAGAAGGAGTTCAGAAGATTCTGAAGATGACATGTTGACAAGATCTACTATGAAGGTACCTCAATGATATGAAAGTACAATTATGTCACTAGGCCAATTCTTCATAAAATAGTCTTAGAAGCCATTATCAAAGCCCTTGAACAAGTTCAGAAGCTACAAGGTTCTGAAGCAACATTGCTCCGAAGCTTCCAACGAAAACCTGTTGTGTCAGTGTACAGATCTGTACAAGTGCAAAAAGTAGACCTCGTTTACTTGAGAAGCTCTAAACGGATACTTAATGTCTTGGGTGAAGATATGCAACAGATCTATTGGGTAGAACACTCTATAAGTACCCAATAGATGATCACATTCAAAGTGTGAGAGTAGAATGCAAGCCTTCACTAATACTTCACTTCATACGGCTTCCTAAATACTCAGCGTGCTTCTAAAGATCTATCATCTCTCTCAACCATACTCAGCGTGCTTACAATTTCATTATGGGAATATTCTTTGAGTATGTAATAGCTTTGGAAAGCATAGAATGATAAACACATGTAATTATCCAAGCTAGTGTAGTTCTCAAACAGAACCCAAACACTACCTTATCTGTGAACCTTCTTAACAAGGCACTGGTTTCTAGATTATTAATGAAGATGCCTAAGTAGGGTCTTAGGGGTTAGTGCCTTCCTAACATAGCAATGGTTGCTGGAAATTTTAGTGAAGATGCCTAAGGTGTTCCTTAAGGGTATTACAGTTGCTAGTGCTGTAGAAGAAATCTAGTGAAACAATTGATAGGGCTGTGGAAGAAACTATTAGTAGCTTGTGATTGACTTGTAAACTATTTGAAAAATAGTGGAATTATCACATGGTGTAAACAATTGCTCCTTACTACTTTTATGTATAGTTTACTTTACACAACAACCTGCTACTAAAAAAAAGCTTCCTTCCACTCCATTGTTGGAATTCTCCTACAAGCTCTAATCAAGCTAGAGTGAGCTATATACAACAATTTCACTACAACCTTCTCATCTTCCTATCCAAGCTACTCAATAATACATCCGGACCATTTGTGTAAGAAGACGGAACATCACTTTCAATCATCTTATCTTCTTACACCATCCAGCATCTAAGAAGACAAATACATTATCCATATACATACTCTCTTCATCTTCTTAGTATTATGACCAACATTATTCAACCATATCAATATGCATTCTGTCGAATGATAAATTCTGAAGATAGGTAATATCTTATGATATTATGACCTACTCTATTCAACCATATAATTATTAGTATTACTTGTCCTATTACTTAAGAGTTTTTGGTTGATCCAAGTCAAGTTTTAAAAAGGGTCACAATTCAAACCCCACTTTCTTGTGACTCCAGTTGACATTCATTGACTTCAATTGATATCAGAGTCAGGTTCTTGGGGTTAAAACACACTTTACAATGTTAAGAGAAAAAAATTCTGGATGAAGTGATCATCAACCAAATGTCAAGAACACATGTTTCAGATGGCTGCAACAAATTGTCTTATGCTTCTTCAGATAAAATTTGCGATAAGGAAAGTTGATGATTTCAAAAGACATTAGTAGGGAAAATGGGGTAAAAGTGCAAAATCTTACATCTGCTAACTGCATAATCATCTGGTTGCATATTATTTTCTTATTTTTGTGCCAAGTTATCTTTTGAAGACAAATTTTGAGTAAGCATATTTCAAAAGCTACACTTTTCAAACAATTGTTTTTTGAAATATTCCTTTTAGAAAACTTTGATCAAGAATCATGGTTCTCATGCATATTTACATGACACTCATGCAAGTCTCGAGTAAGCATCTTTAAGGACACTCATGGATATTCTTCTCACAACATCCTAGTAGTAATAAAGACTACTAATAGAGGTATATTCAAAAGTCAAAATCTTATCTATGCATTTTTTGAAGTATTCCGACTCTTCTACAAGATAGGACAGATTGTTTTGGTCTCTATATCATGAATGCATGCTAAAAATTCAATATGTTAAAATTGCCAAAACTACATGCTTCATATTACATTCTGAAAATACACATGCATGTGCTATGTTCTAGTCAACATTTTTTATGCACATCATTGATGTTATAACTCTCTCATAATGATATGTTTGATCATATGTATTCTATACATGGGTAAAGAATCTAAAAAGAAATAGCTTTGGTGCTTTATGCCTTTAGAAGCATTATTAAACACAACTCCATCTAATAGATTCATTACCAAAGCTGATGTTAAATCTTTATCCATATATTATAAACATTGCCTGACTAAAATAATGTCTTACATGCTAACTGTCATGTTAGTATCATGTTGATGTGTTTCAAAATGAATCAACAGAAACATGAAAGGCAAAATCCCATGTCTCTGTCTGTTGTATTTAAAATTAAAAATTCTTTTCTTCAAGATGTTCTATTATCTCTGAAAAATTTCATGATCACCTTCTAGAAAATAGAAAAACCTTGTAGAGACCATGAGTTATCATCTGAGCAATATGAAAAGAATATGAAACTGGAGCTTCTAAAAGCATAATTCACTACAACAGATTTGGGGATGGGCAGCGTTTTTTTTTAGCCATGGGCAGCGTTTCTGGGCGCTGCTAAATTTGACGCTGGTGATTCCTCCCCAAAAATGGGCAGCGTTTGAGAAGCGCTGCTCATTAATAGCCATAGGCAGCGTTTGAAGGGAGAAGCGCTGCGCATTCCCCTAGCGCGTTTAGAAATGGGCAGCGTTTGGTAAGGGGAAGCGCTGCCCATTTCTAAACGCGCAAGGTGAATGAGCAGCGCTTGGTGGGAGAAGCGCTGCCCATTCACCTAGCGCGTATAGCAATGGGCAGCGCTTGGTAAAGGAAAGCGCTGCCCATTGCTGGTGAATGAGCAGCGCTTCCCCCACCAAGCGCTGCTCATTCACCTAGCACATTTAGCAATGGGCAGCGCTTCCCTTTACCAAGCGCTGCCCATTGCTATACGCGCTAGGTGAATGGGCAGCGCTTCTCCCACCAAACGCTGCCCATTGTTTAATTTTTTTTTTTTCCTTTTTTTCCTGTTTTTTTGTACTTTCCTTTTTATATTTGATAATTTCCTGGTCATATACAGCCAATTAATACCAATCCAATCCATTATATACTAACAACATATATATATATATATATATATATATATATATATATATATATATATATATATATATATAAACTAGTTATATATCCCAATGCACCAATATGATCACAAACCAAAACAAACTAGCTAACAAGTTATTATATGTATCCAAAACTTAGCAACTTACAATATTAACAAATTAATATGTATCCAAATCAAACTCTCTACCAATATGTATCCAAAACTAGCCAGATACTTACAATATGTATCTAAATTAAAACAAGTTAGCAGCTAACATATGCATGAACTAATTCATATGCATGTATCCAAAACTAGCAAGCTACTTACAATATGTATCTAAATTAAAACAAGTTAGCAACTTACATATGCATGAACCAATTCATATGCATGTATCCAAATAAAACGCTAACAATTTACAAGATTACAATCTATCTAAAATCAAAAGAATTGCGAGACATAACGGCACCACTCTCCTCTAAGCTCATCAATCTGTGCAGTAGAGTATGTCTTCCACCGACAATCGGGAAAATACTGAAATTATATAATTAAATAAAATTAGAATTGAAATATATGGTTAAACCAAAATAAAAAAGAGTTCTGTAAAGATACCTGTCTGGGGATAACCATTTGATTGTGGGTAATAATTTCCTTCATAAATCTCATTACGTAATACCCACAATCATTGTTATTTGGTTGTTTCGGACACTACAAAACAAAAGATTAGTTAATTGTTAAATTTAATTTCATACATTTTTTTGACAACAATAATGTAAATAAATATATGAGAAGATTGATTACAAACTTACCACTATTGGCACCCATTTTGTCTGTGATTGTTCCAATCCCCAATATTCCTTCAAACAACTGAACACAATTGGATATAACTATATTATTAAAAATACATATAGTTAACAACTAAAACAAAGAAATATGCAGAGTGATCGAAATACACACACCTATTAAATATGACAACCAAGTCTGGGTGGGTGTTGAAATGACCATGCACAGAATCAATGTAGTACACCGTATCTGTCTTAGGATTTATTGCAAGCAAAATCCAATGATCCCTACAAAATAAAACTTTGAATAAGTAATTGACTAGTATTTAAAAAATGCATGTTATATAAGAATAGATTAAATCTCTCACCCTACGAGACACGGTGCCAAAAACATGGTATCGACGCCTCTATGTTGAGCATCCGATAAGCGTCGAGTGATATAATTTGTAACATCTGTCCTGTTTTGTTCCACAAGGTCGTTATAATTAGACAGATCTTCCCTGACATTACGGAGGTGTGTACTATCCGGACACAAGAACACATATCTCTGTGTCCGCTCCGAAGGGACCAAAATGTTATGATACAAGCACCTACAATTAGAGGTATATGTATATATAAATTAAATTAACAATATAATAAAATAAACTCAATGATGTTAAATAATAAATTACATACGTACCTGATATATGCTCTAATACAAACACTGGTTGCCCAATTCATCTGACATAAATCATTAATATCCTGTTTTGGGATTATCAATAGTTGATCGGGATTTCCAAAAATGTTGTCATCCATCTCCAATACAAGCGGGGTTTCATCATCCATCTTGAATTGTGCATGCATTTCAGTATACAAAATAATCCTAGAATCATCAATGGAAGAGGCGGAGGGCTGACACACTATTGGAGGAGGGGCTGGCTGAGTCACTTTTGGAGGGGCGGGCTGAGTCACTTTTGGAGCAAGGGTGGACCGAGTCACTTTTCGAGGAGGGGCGGGCTGAGTCACTGTTGGAGGAGGAGAGGGCTGAGTCACTGTTGGAGGAGGAGAGTGCCGAGTCACTTTTTGAGGGGCAGGCTGAGAAACTTGTGTTGAACGGCCGGACCGAGACACTTTCTTGCTAGTAGATATTGCCTTGCTAACACTTTTGCCCCTAGATTTTGCATTTTGGCGTACCTATATATAAATCAAATAATTCGTTAGCTAGCACACAATAAATGACAAAATAAAATAATTAGTTAGTTACAAATATATTGTCACTTACAACAATAAGGTGTGCTGGCCATGCCACAAATGTACCAACTGCATCTTGCACAGTTAGTAAATCTATACTGGGTATTGGAGCAGGCAAAATGCAGTCCCCCACAATTGCACAATCAACTCTGACTCTAACATGATTTGGAGGTATGGGTAAATTGTGCATCAAAGTTCCCAATTGGTCACATGTGAAGCCTATTGCAACCATTTGGTGTGAGTTTGAGATATACAATTCACACTCACACTCATTGTTGTCCTAAATCAATTATAAGCAAAAATTAATAAATACATTGCGTAGAAGAAAGAGAGTTTAATAATTAATTTCTTATTTATCCTCAAAAAAAATATTAATACCTTAGTTGACGGAATGGTGCAGCTATCTCGTGCGCTATCTGTGGCAGGGGATGGTACTGCAGGCGAAACCAACCCATAGTGCAATTTGATTTGGCTAAGTTCAGACCTTAGACCTTCATACAATACCCGCAACTCTCTACTTTGTTTACAATCATGATGCTCCTCATAAGTTCTCTTCTTTGACCCAAGGTAGTTGGATGGATTAACGCCAAATCCACAACCCCTTGTACGACCTGGGTATTCTTCCTTTTCCAAGGCACGAGTAAGGATTTCCTTTTCAGAGCAATCAGTGATCTCTCCCTGTGACACAGACTCTGATATGGTTTCCTGATTCACAAACAAAAGTATAATAAATAAAATTATTATACATTTTAAATATCATAAAAGTTTCAAAACAATATTCGAATTTTGGAAATACTTACAATTCTGTCGGTCACCTCCTTAGTTTTGGGATCCACAACCTCTCCATCCTTTTGTCTGGCTGCTACCCACAAAAAATGTCGCTCAATGCTTTCTTTAGTAGGATCTTTCCCACTCTCCTCCAACTATATTTAAATTTACCAAATGTTAAGAAATTATAAATCAAAAGATTTATTAAACAAAGAGAAATCAAGCTTATTGTGTCTTACCAATCTCTCTTCAAAAACTTGATATCCACTAGCACCGCCTCTATAAGGGTACTCACAACCAGAAGCTCTCTCTCGATTCGCTTGGCATAGTTCCTATTTAGAGACATAAGTATACATTAATGTATAATATGTAATTGTCAACTATATTTTAAGTTATAAATTAATAGATTATAGTACTAACCATGAAATCTTTATCTTCGGTGCGTCTCCTAACAAATGTAACCCAATCCTCCTCCGTAATAAATCCACTATATGGCGCTGGAGGCTTCCATCTGAGGTTTCCACTATTATCAAACAACCATTTTTTTTTTAGACTACCCCTGAAATTCCGATGTAGCTTTCCAGCTTCCTTCATACACCAGTCTTTTCGGGACTCATCCACATCAAAATATTTCTGCATACACATATTCAATAAAAATGATATAAATATATATGGTTACAAATTTATTAAATAAGATTACTAAAGAGATGTAAAATTATATACCTGTATTGTTAACCAAAACTCCTCTTTGTGTTTCCCCAAAACAGCACTTTTCTCACTCCAAGTACTGATTGTAATTGGTATCATTTGTTTTACCTTACTACCGAGGAAGGTAACCAAATCTGCGCGATTATCCCCAATTGGCTGGCCCTTAATATTCCACAACACCTACATTATGTCATTAGTAAATTAGTTAACAAACAATTAAAACTAAGTGTTGAATTAATAAATTAATTAATAATTAGTAATTAGTAACTTACTGGTACTTTTCCTTTTCCTTTATTTACTCGATTGATGATATCTTTTTTAACCGTCATTCCACGAGGAGCCTGCCTTCTGATATACTTTTCAACCTCACACTGATGATCGCTGTCATGATCACTGTGATGATCACTATGATCCGCCATCTAACCTGCAATAAAACATAATCATTGTTATTGTTATATTTATCTATCCAAAATAAATAAATAGACAAGAAGATGAAAACTATGTAAAATAACTACTTGGAAATAGATAAAAAGCATATGATGTAAGTCTAAATTACCTTTTCCTTTTCTTGGATATAATTGTATTTGCAATTCGCGTCTTAGTATTTTTTTTTGACGAATCGTAATCCCATCACTATGATCGTTTCTAACATACACAAAATCCTCTATAGGAGTACTTTCCCCTACAATTGGTAGTGATGTCCCAAAGAAAGGGTCGTCCTCAATACCATCATCATCGGTTGCTTGATCCTCAATGTCATTCACCAATTTTTTATTTGTCAATAAAACAATGGACCAATTTGTATCAACTGGATCAGTGACATAAAACACTTGTTGAGCTTGGGATGCCAAAATAAAAGGCTCATCTTTATATCCTAACTTATTGAAATTCACCCGTATGAACCCCGACTCATCAATCTGTAAACCACTATTATTGTCAACCCACTTACATTGGAACACAGGCTCCCGAAACATGTTGTAATCCAATTCCCATATGTGTTCAATGACCCCGAAGTATGACATATTCGCATATATGGGATTTCTGTCTTTGGCACTTGATGTATGCAAAGCTTGAGCTACAAGAGTCACCCCACTATTTTGCATTTTACTTTGATCATCATGGTTTTTTGTATAGAACGTGTACCCGTTCATTAGATAGCTGGTGTAAGAGAAAATTTGCATATTTGGGCCTTTTGCTAACCATCTCAATCTTTCTGAAATCGAGGAAGGATTCATAGCAAATTCGAAATCAATGTGCTCTTTTAGCCACACTAAGAAACTCCGATTATGTTCTTTTGTTAACCAAACTTGAGTCTTATATGGGTGATCACTCTTAAGTATGTCCATGTGCTTGGAAACATATGAATCAACCTCAGTATCATTGTGCAAAACATATAAGTGTGCTTCATCTAGTTCTTTCCTTGATACCATCACTATTTTTGTTCCTGACATCCCTTTACTAATGCTTCCTAAGTGACGAGACCTTGGCAGTCCCACAGAATATTCAAGACTAGATAGATAGCCGGTACAGAACTCAATAGCTTCTTCAACTATGTAGCGCTCAACAATACAACCCTCGGGTCGTGATCGGTTTTTCACATAACCTTTTAATATCTTCATGTAACGCTCAAACGGATACATCCATCTCATGTAACATGGGCCACACAATTGTGTCTCCCTAATCAGATGAACTATTAGATGAATCATTATGTCAAAAAACGAAGGTGGGAAATACATCTCAAGCTCACACAAAGTGACAGTAATTTCTCTTTGCAATGATGGCAACTTTCCAGGGTCAATCACTCTACTACAAATCGCCTTAAAGAAGAAACTAAGTTTGGTTAGGGTCTTGCGTACTTTCTTAGGCAAAATGGAACGTATACCAATGGGTAGCAAATTTTCCATTAGTACATGGCAATCATGAGACTTTAAAGACTTTAACTTGAGGTCTTTCATCGATACAAGGTTCATAACATTTGAAGAGTAACCCTCTGGTACTTTAACTCCATGAAGAAACTTACAAAACACGGTCTTCTCCTTTTTAGATAAAGTATGAGCTGCCGGAGGTAGATATGTACGTGTACCCTTCTTTAACGGACCCAATTCTGGTCTCAACCCCATACTAAGCAAGTCCAACCTCGAGTTGATGGTATCTTTAGTCTTTCCTGGCATATTGAGCAAGGTACCGATGACACTTTCAAAGACATTTTTTTCAACATGCATCACATCAATGAAGTGCCTTACATATAATGACTTCCAGTATGGCAACTCAAAGAAAATTGACTTTTTCTTCCACCCCCGTTTGGCAAGCTCTCCTGCAAAAGGCTTCCCAAATTTAATGTTCAAACCTCTCACCTTTTCAAATAGTTGTTCACCCGTCAAAGCCATGGGAGCTTTACGGGTTTCGATATTCCCATTGAATGCCTTTTTCAACAGTCGATACGAATGAGTAGATGGCAAAAACCTACGATGACCACAGTAGATATTCTTCCTACCATGTTCCAACCACATCCAATCAGTGTTATCTTCACATATAGGGCACGCACACTGACCTTTGTTACTGTACCCAGATAGATTGCCGTATGCTGGAAAGTCATTAATTGTGCCAAAAATCATAGCCCTCAGGGTGAAAGTTTCTTCTCTGAACCCATCATACACCTCTACTCCAATCTCCCACATTAGCTTCAAGTCTTCAATTAACGGAGCCAAGTATACATCAATATCATTTCCCGGTTGCTTGGGCCCAGAAATTAACAAAGACAACATCATATATTTGCGTTTCATTCAAAGCCATGGAGGTAAGTTATAGATCGCCAAAATCACGGGCCATGTACTGTGGGAGCTACTCTGAATGCCGTGCGGATTAAATCCATCAGCAGACAATGCAAGTCGTAGGTTTCTTGGATCCAACCCGAAATCAGGATAATCAATATCAATTTTCTTCCATTGCGGAGAATCTGCCGGGTGTCGTAACATGCCATCTTTAATCCTTTCATCATCATGCCATGTCAAGTATTTTGCATCTTCTGAACTATGGTACATGCGCCTAAATCGAGGAATTATGGGAAAATACCACAACACCTTTTCTGGAGCAGATTCTTTCTTTTTATATCGCGATGCATTACATTTAGGACACGACTTTAACGAGGCATGTTCATTCCGAAATAAAATGCAATCATTGGGACAAGCATGTATCTTCTCATAGTTCAACCCAATGGACCCTAACATTCGTTTTGCATCATACGTCCGAGAAGGGAGCACATTGTCCTTCGGCAACATTTCTTTCAACAGTGCGAGTAATTCCGTAAAGCTCTTATCCGTCCATCCGTGGCAAGTTTTCAAGTTATACAACTTTATCACAGCCAATAGTTTTGTGAATTCAGTACAACCTGAATACAATGGTGTCTCCGCATCCGTTATCAATTTCTCAAACATTTGAGGACAATCATTAAGATCGTCTTCAACAGCCTTTGCCATCTCTTCAAATTCGCCCCCTTCAAATGTAGGTCTTTCGGTGTCAACCGGTGCACATCTCTCAGTACTATTACCCATATTTGAAGATTCACTTCTTTCCTCACCATGCATTGTCCAACAAGTGTAACTTTGATCTATTCCGTAACCCTTTAAATGTCCTGCCAACTCCTCTGCATTAACTGATTTTACATAACAACAACTCAAACAAGGACACTTCATGTTACTAGAAGTCCCTAAACGTTCAACAGCACACTTCACAAAATAATCCACTCCAGCAGCATATTCCTTGGACAGACGATTGGCAGACATCCACTCTCTATCCATAATTTCTCAGTATTTATTTATAATAAAATCCTGATAAGAGAACTTAAAAACCTATTATAGGTGACAAACAACAAACAATTCGCATATTTAGGCATATTTGATTTTACTTTGCTAGTTTCATTCACCACACATATACAAGTTTACATAACTTATATTCTTGTTCAAGTATAAATCATCATGGTTCAATCAAAACAGTTATTAGCAATTGATTTTTAGAATCATTGTTGTTGCCAAGACTAAGTTAGGTATCAATCTTTCATTTCAAGCACAACTAAAAGAAAAGGAACACATAAAATAAATAAGAGAGGCAATTTCAGTTTTAAATAAATAAATAGTCACTCTAGTTTTAAACAACAAAAGTACCTGAACAAGTGGAAGCAACAATGAACTCCAACCTAGGCGAACCACGCACTAGCAAATGAACCGAACTCTCGAACAGCGAATGCAAAGCTCCAACAAAACGAACTCGCAAAACCTAACAACAATTCACATATTCAGCAACAATCCTCAATTTCTCATGTTTAGAAATACATCACAAGTATCCCTTAACCTAGAACAACATTCAATTAACATGCATTTCACTAAATATCTCAAATTTATAAATACAACACAAGAATACCTTAACCTAGAGCAACATTAAATTAACAAGCATTTCATTTGGACATTTCAACAAACACTACACCTACATTTCCCCTCAAGTTTAGAAACACTTCACCCTTTCAAAGAACCAATCAACAAGCATCAAGTTTGAATCATCTAACTTAAGGTTTCAATGCCATTAAAATAACTAGAACAACAAGCAATCCTAAATATCTCAAATTTATAAAATCCCTTAACCTAGAGCAACATTAAACTAAAAAGCATTTCATTTGGACATTTCAACAAACACTACACCTACATTTTCCCTCATATTTAGAAACACCATTTCAAAGAACCAATTATCAAGCATTAAATTTCAATCATCTAACCTAAGTTACCAATGCCATTAAAATAATTAGAACAACATGTAATAATACTAACCTTAGTGAAAGAGAAACGAAAATGGGGAAGAAATGAGCTTCCAAGTACGAACCGAAATCCTTTGCAAAAATGGAGAAGTATGGAAGAGAAACGAAAATGGGAAGAAATGAGCTTTGGAGAAACGAAAATGAGAGCAACCACGAGGGAGGGTGAGAACGAAAATGAGAGTGAGCACGAAAATGGTGAGCTAGAGTGTGAGAGTGAGCGCGAGAGAGAAGAGAGCAAGAGAGACTGTGCGTGATACCCGTTGAGAAGAGAGGAAAATAACGAAATAAAAAAAAGAGCAATGGGCAGCGTTTTAGCAAGAAGCGCTACCCATTGCCTAGCGCTTTTTAACAATAGCCAGCGCTTCCAATACAGGCGCTGCCTATTGGCCTTGCGCGTTTAAGCAATAGCCAGCGCTTCATATAAGCGCTACCTTTGGCCTTGCGCTTTTTTGCAATAGCCAGCGCTTCCAATACAGGCGCTACCTATTGGCCTTGCGCGTTTAACCAATAGCCAGCGCTTCAGTATAAGCGCTACCTTTCGCCTTGCGCTTTTTTGCAATAGCCAGCGCTTCCAAATATAGGCGCTACCTATTGGCTTGCGCTTTTAAGCAATACCCAGCGCTTTCAATATAAACGCTGCCTATCCCTTTGACCGTTTCCCCTTACCTAGCGCTTTTTAATAAACGCTGCTTAAGGTAGCGCCTATTTTTCCTAATTCTGGCGTATAGATTTATATGACAAATTAAATACATCAAGAATAGAATAATCACCAAAATAAATTCTTCTGCTAAGACTATGTGGCTCTCAAAAGGCAGGTACTGTTCATGGTCTAAAAATCTCTAGCTTACATATTTTTGTCCAACTCAATGTGTAGCCCCTCTTTAGGGTTTTTTTCCATACCCCGTCTTTAGACCCCATACCCCCATTTTACCAAAAAACCCCAAAATGGCCCTATTTTTTTTTGAAAAAACTGTTTTTTAGAAATTTCCAGATTTATACGTAAATTCGGAAGGAAATTTTTTTTGGATTTCAGGAAATACGTCAAAAAGGGATATTTCCGGAAGCCAAATTGGCTTCTGGAAATACCCCTTTTTGACGTATTTCCGGAAAGTTTAAAAACTTATACCTCCGAAATCAGTTGTTTCGGGAAAACTTGGTCAAACTGGAATAGTGATGTTGACACGTAGTTGTTGGAACCAATGAGTCACGTGATTTTCAGATTGTTAACAATGACTAACTGGAATATTTATGAAGTGAATCACGTGATTCGTCAAACTTATACCTCCATTCACTTCATAAACCATTAGTTTTTAGTGCTACTTCATACTGACAACTTTCGGATTGTTAAGAATCACGTGAATATGTTGCAACAACTTCCGGATTTATTAGAGTTGGGATAAATCCGGAATTAACTTTTTCTGGATTTCCAAATTTATCACATTTTAGTGTAATTCCGGAAATACACTAAAATGAGATAAATCCGGAAATCCAAAAGTACTGAGTTCCAAATTTACCTCATTATGAAGTAATTCCAGAAACTTTTTTGATTTTAGGGGTAATTTCGTCCGTTTGGTCATTTATGGGGGTATGGGATAAAATGGGGGTACCAAAAAAACTATGTTTGCACAATCTAGTTCCAAGAAGTGAATTACCATGAAGAAGTAACCAATACTGATCTTCTTATCATCAATCACCACTTATAATGGAACCAATAAGTCTTCCTTATATGATTCTCAATCACACCCTAAATATCATGCAACCATTCAAAAACAAGATATGCCTACCTAATGATATGGCTCTGACCAAAGTATTCAGGCTTGTAGAAATAGACTTATCATCTAACCCCTATTATGATGACATAGTATTATTTTATTCACAAAACTTGATACAAAGAGGGATAGAGTTGAACCCAACCCTTTCACAATAATATCTAACCAAAATGATGTTCAAGAGATGAGAAGAATAGAAAGAACAATAAGAAAGTTGGAATATGAGTCAAAGTTGAAGAAAGATCTAGAAGTCAAATTTGCTGATATTAGCTACCATTTTTTAGAGAAAAAGATCATGAACTGTAAAAGAACCTGCTCAATAAAGAAAAATTGAACATATGTTCTTAGGAGCAATTTCTCTACTTATGTGAATCTATTCAATTCATAAGGACTAAAATTTATCAACTATCTGTTCAATTCATCTCTTGATCTTCCAAATGTAGGTTTTGAAGACTCAAAGTTCTTCGAGATGTTTGGGTATTCACATCCAGGTTATGCGAAGCCCCAACAATAAACTACAAGACCTACAAAACCATCTATCTATCCTTGGATCTCCAAAATAGGAAAACAAATAAGGACGATCAAAATCAGTTTCTGTTCGGTACCGGAATACAAGCCTAAGGCACCCGGACCCTGGCATGGGCCGGATCCGGGGCTCAGGATACAAGCGTGCTTCCAGTTGAAGTATTCTTCTAGGACAAAGGTTGAGTTCGGTAGATAGGAGATGGAGCTCGGGTCCTTCGAGGTGATCCTCTGCCCACGTCGGACTCCCAAGTCAGTAAGGAATAGAGATGGATAAAGTAGATAGAGATCAAAAAGAATTGTGTGTAATACGAGCGCGGCATTGTGCCCTGGTTATTTCGAGAATGCGCATGCGTAAGAAGTGCCAAAGTGTAAAGAACGTGTGCAGAACATACCTGAACTGGAGGGCAGAGCCTCTATTTATAGACAGAGTGCCGTACCTGGGCCGTTGGATGCGTGGCGAAGATCCTGACCGTTGGGTATGATTGGAGCGCGGGTGCGTGTGTCCCAAAGTACAGAAATGTGCCAGGCCCTGATTAGTGACGGTTTGGCCCAGTTCGGAACAGTGGCCCCCCAAGTCGAGGACGGGGGCAGCATGAGGACGGCCTCGGCTTGTTTCCCGTTTGCCTTCCGGGGTGAGGATTTGTCGAGCCATGCCTTTTCCTGAAAGGTGAGTCAGATAAATATGCGATGCTTCGGAGAGCTCGGCTACGTGTTTGCGCAGAGTTGAAGAGGCGCGCATTAATTCGTTGTGACCCTTCGCATCCTGCCTCCATAAAAGGCGAGTTGAAGGTTCATTTGATTATTCTTGCATATTTCGTCATTTTGAGCTCTGCAAAGCGAATCCTTTGCGTTGGCACGCTAGATCAGCATTTCGCCCGTCAATGTCATTTTCTGGATTTTTCCGTCGAGATCAAGATTCAGTCCGACATCCGCAACTTTTTGCACAAAGGTTAGTTCATTTCTACAAACTTTTTTAAATGTTTAAGTATGCTTTTGTCAGCGGTCGACGTCACCATCTCGGCGATCGTCGCTACTCACTCCAGGGGGAGGAGGTAGCCCGACCTCGGGATTGTCGAGGCTAGAGCCTTAGATAGGAAGCCTGATATAGATAGATTTAGTTAGTGATAGCACCATCCTCCCCTTGCTGATAATGGTCCGAACTAGGAGTGAGGAACACTCGATTCCCGAAAAGCCACTTGGCAAACCAATCTTGAGGAAGTCGGCCACAGGAGATCCGATGCCGGCCCCCAGGGGCGCTCCGTCCTTGTTGTCTTCTCGTATGCCCCTTCCCCTGCGGCGTCGGGAGCTTCGACTAGGGAGCTCGTTCGTCAGACTTCTGAGTGCACAGTCGAGGAGAATCCTGAAGTGGGACACGCTGAAGTTGGATCCCGGCCAGAAGAACTTGAAGTCGAGGCCGAGACGGATGAAGAGGAAGTTGTTGCTGAAAATCAGTACAATTGGGTTGCCAAGAGGATCTGCAATACTGCTGCGAGATTGAGGGCGGATAAGCCCATATCCAACTACGAGAAATTTATTGTCTCCCCTGTTGAACAGAGGTGGAAGCTGATCGAGTCCGAGGACTATCCAGTGTGCACGGAGCACAAAAGAATAGGGTTCTTCTTCTACGAGGCCGTCTTGGAGACCATGGGGGTCCGAATTCCAATTATTGATTTTCAGAAAGGCGTGCTGAAGTATCTGCATGTGGCTCCTTCACAACTTCAGCCGAATGGCTGGGGCTTTGTCCGAGGTTTTGAAATGGTGATGGAGCACCTCGGGAGGGTTCCTACTACGGAAGTCTTCTTCTGCTTCTTCAACGTGCTCCGTTCCCCGGAAGCCGGAACGGAAGGTAAGAGGCAAGGACACGTCAGACTCAGGTGCAATGCCGGACGTTCTTATTTCTTTCCAGCCAATGATTCAAACCGAGACTTCAAGCCGAACTTCTTCTTTGTCCGGGCTCTATGCAATGCTGCCAAGATTTCAATTGGAGACTTTGAGAATGGAAAGTTAACGACGGCGCACTTCCCGCTGTGCTAGGATCACGGGCACTTTATCCGGGATGGAGTGGAGATCGGAACCCAGAGCTACATGATGAACCCTGACCAACTGGAGGGAGTGAACAAAAAATCATATGAGCTTATTAATAAATGGGGGAAGGTGATGGTTAAGGCCGGCTTGAGATTTTACTGCGGCTCCATGCTGGAGGCCGTGGCCGAGTCCAAAGCCAAACTGAATAGATACTTCGATACTTGTAATTTGCTTTTTTGTTTGATCTTTCCTTGTTGACTTGTATTACGCCGGCTTCAGCAAGTCATTGTTGCTGATTCTTTTCTCATTGCTGCAGGTAAAATGGAAGAACTAGATCTTGATGCTATTTTTGTCGAGTCTGGGCTGGACACATCGGCCAAAGTAGATAAAGCTCCTGTCAAGAAGACCATGGAGAAGAAAACATCGGGGTCGGCCTCGGGGACCGACCCCTCGTTAGATAAACAGGAAGGTAAGTTCCACTCTAGGGGCAAGCCTGCCCAAGAAAAACAACAAAAACCAGAAACTCGAACGAAGTCTCCGGCAGTCCGGTCCTCCTCCCTGAAGCCGAACTCGGGGTCTGGCACCAAGGAGAGCCAAAAATGGGACAATGCTGAATGCGCCTCCGATGAACCTGTTGTGCTGAAAAAGCAAAAGCAAATGCAGCAGGAAAAGAGCATGGAGAAGGGGAAAGGCAAGGCTTCCCTGGCTGATTTTGAGGCCAGCATCCGGGTTGGCCAGACCGGTGCCGGGGTCATCAAGGAGTAGCAGGAACTGGCTGCAGGCAAATTATCTGAACGCCTCCGAGGTAACATTTCTGCCCTTGATGCTGAAAATAGGAACTTAAAAGGCAAATTAATTCATATATGTCGCGAGTTGAGCACTTACCGAGACAATAATTTGGTAGCTTATTCTGAAGACAACCGGGGCCTAAAGGAGGAGCTGGAGAAGCTGAAAGGGGTCCAGAAGCAACTTGAGGATGCAAATGCCAAGCTCAGCCAGCAAACAAAGTCCATTGCTGAAATCCCAACACTGAAGGCCGATCTCAAAGCGGTCCTGGAGAGGTTGGAGGTAGCCGAGGCTGACAAGAAAGAGAATGCACAGTTGGTGGAGCAGCTGAAGAAAGAGAAGGCTGAGCTCACCATGAATATGGCGAGGGCTGCCAAGTCTGGCTTTGATCGTTGCCTTAATATGGCCGTGGTTCTGGAACCCGGGCTGAACATCAACGTGTTGGATGCTAAGTACAAGGCTGAGAATGGGAAGATAGTTTACCAGGGGACCGTGATCTACGATCCTGCTGCAACTTCTACTCCTGATGATGAAGCCGTGCCGGCTAAACCGGAGCAGGGAGCCGATGCGGAAGGAGAGAAAGAGACCGAGAAGGTTGCTTGATTGTTGTGAATTTTTCTTGATTTTTGCTGATTGGTCTCGGGCATGTCCGGGGCCAATCTTCGTTTGTAAAGTACATTGGGCACCGACCCCTTTCTCCGGCTTTAGTTCATTTTGTACTTTACCAACCTTGCTTTTATATATCTTGAATTATTTGCATGTTTTGATTAAGTGCTTGCGGTGGAGTAGAAATCCGTTGCCGAGATGAGAGAATTAAATTTGTAGAACGGCCAAGCGCTGGCATAGATAAATAATATAATTCCTTAGATAGAAGAGTAGAAATCTGACGTTGATAATAGAAATCCAGACACCTGTGATATTCCCGCAATTTAAAACAAGATTCAAAAGAGAGCCGCTGAAGACCGAGCTTTATAGATGGGAAGGTCACTGTGGCCTCCCCTCTCCGTACCTAGATTGCATAATAGAGCCGCCGTGGGCCTTAGTCTTCGTAGATGAGAAAGCCGCTGCGAGCTTCTCTCTCCAGAGATTCCTCCAACGGAGATCGCTGTGGACCCCCGCCCTTCAGCCTCTGATGGAGCGCGAAGCTCGGAGATCAGAGGTGCTGCAGGCTCGCCCAAGGCGAAATTGGGAACACCTCAGCCTCTGATGGAGCTCGTCAGCTCAGGGATCAGAGGGAGGTCGGCTCGCGCGAGGCGAAATTGGGAACCCTTCAGCTTTTGTTGGAGCTCGTCAACTATGACATCAGATCTATTTTGATAAGTGTTTAAGTTATTTGATCTATTTTGGATCTAATGGATCTTCTAACATAGGTTTTGCCACATCACAATTTTATATTACTAAAAACATACCTAAATTACTCTAACATGTCATTTACATTTACATTTATTCAAATTTAATTATTAAAATAACTTTTATTCTGAATTCTGCATATAAGATAACAAATAAAGCAAGTTCCTGGGCTTTTACATTGCTCATTGTTATCTATGGGTTGGCAAAAGGCCTTTTTGCAAGTGCATTAAAAATACAAGGGCTTTTTTTTGTAACCCCACTGTTTGAAGCCATACGCCACGGACCCAGCGAAAGGACGAAAATACCCTTGACAATATTAAAAATTTACAAAACATTTATCATTTTTCACTTACATCCGTTTTACAGTGAGAGAGTGAAATTTTTTCGAGTAAATTGGATTTACCTATATCCGTTTTAACTATATTCGATTTTCTCAGGTTTTAACCCATCGAACTTAGATCCAATTTTCCTAGAATTTTCCAGAATTTCCCAGATAGTAAATCGAACTTACTTACATCTGTTTTCCTATAGGATCTACCTAGATCCGTTTTCGCATAGGATCTACCTAGATCCGTCTACTTTTTTTTTTTTAAATTTGTTTCCTTTTTTTAGTGGTTTATACGAGGGTCGGTGGCCGAATTCCCCGAGATTCACCGGGGTTGGTTAGGCGAGGGGTGTCATCATCTAGACCGAGTTTACAGGCCTCCTCGTCCTCGTCAGCTGATACAACTCCTAGTACACGCACTCGCGTGAGGACTTTGAGACATGCGTCTAACCGGTGTAGGCGCGCCCAGGGGCGACAGCAGCATGTGGAGCAGCTCGTGGAGGAGGAGGAGCAGCAGCATGAGATGGAGGGGGTCGAACAATACTATGAGCAGCGCCAGCAGAACCACCAGTACTATGAGGAACAAGAGTACCAGCCTCAGCATGAGCAGCACTAGCAGCACCAATCTCATGCAGAGCAGCACGAGCTGCCCCAGTAGCCTCAGCAAGAGCAGAGTTCTCTCTTCACTAGCCTTGAGGCTCATGTAGTTTTTCGCGTACTTAGAGACCACGTAAAAATAATTTAATATATTTATTTACATAGTCTTGTTAGTTCAATATATAGATTGACATAGCTTTATTTATTTTTTTATTTTAAATTCAGTAATATGAGCGAAAGTTGAAAGTTGCATCACATGGGAACAAGATGGGTAAGAGGTTTCTTGGTTATTCACAAATTAGCCCCCCTCGTCCGGCCATCTCACAGCACAGTGGATCATGAGCTGATGTCTGCGTTCATATTGAGAGATGGCACGCTCAGAGACATCGTCATTTCACCTACCATTTGGTGAAATGACGATTACTTTGGATGATGTGTCATGTTTGCTGCATCTTCCACTGATTGGCAGATACTACAGATCTCCACCGCGTTTTGTTACCACTGATCAAACCATCCAGCTAGCCGTGACGTATCTCGGGGTGGATCCAGCTGAGGCTACTACGGAGTGTCGAGCTGCGAATGGGCCATATTACCGGTTTTCATGGCTGCTGGAGAGAGTTAGACTGGACACCCAACTGGATGACCAGACCACTGCTGTCAGGGCGATGATCCTGCTGATTCTGGGGATGAGTATTTTCACAGTCAAGACTGGAGACAGGTCTGAGGCAAAATGGCTACTTTTACTAGAGAACATCACCGCAGATGGTGCTGGTGGATGCGCATGGGTGCCAACAGCACTTGCCCACTTGTATGACCATATGAACTTTTCCTCCTTAGACTCAGCCACTCAGTTAGGAGGGTAAGCGACACTTTTACAAGTAAGTTAATTTTTTCCCTTTTTCCGAGTTTGTTTAAATTAATGTTAACTACTTTTTAGTTAACCATGTTGTTTATTTCTGCATTTCAGTCATGGATTTTAGGGTATTTTCCTCAGCTAGCTGCGCCGCAGCCCACTGGGAGAGATGTTGGGGCACGGTGTGGGCGTTGGAAGAGGTTCAAGACAGATACAGTGAAGCTCACGACTTACAGGCACAAGATTGATGCACTCACACTGGATGATGTCGTGTGGCGACCATTTGAGGACCACCGTGAGCAGAGACCATTTGAGGTACGTTCAGGTCATCCCACGTGACCCTCTTACTGGTCGTCCTAGCCCGAGGGACTGCATCATGGCAATTGCCAATTATAATTAGAGTGTCTAGGAGGTGTTGAGGACTACTTATCCTGCTGCAGAGTTGGGTCAGATTCATCCCGGTTACTTAGAGTAGTACGTGAGAGTATCACTTCCTAAGCTCTTACCAGTTGTACCACCACCACCAGTAGCACCAGCTGCAGCACCAACTGTGAGGGGACATGCAAAGTTATTGGACATTGTGGAGCAGCAGTTGCGGTGGGGGCTTGAGTCGGGGGAGATTCCTCTCGACGGTCGGGTGTACAGTCGGTTCACGAGGTTGCTGGAGATGGTAGAGAGACGTGAGCGTGAGTGATTTGTTTGTTGCAAGTTTGTACTGTTGTATGTTCGAACTATTTTGTAGTACTTTATTATTAGTATTGCTTCCGTTATTATATTAAACTAGTTTCATTAAAATTTTGATTTCATTGATGCGATTATACAAAGTAACATAAAAGGTAAAACATAACCAACTACAATAACAATAGACAAATACATTTTCCTAAAATTCCGGTCCTCCAGAATGCAGAAACGTGTCATGGATGTTGAACATGTTCGCCACGTTTTCGTCGGTCTTGATTTTCATGGACGAGAAGGAAATGCAGTCATCGTCTCCAAGATCGGGTTTGCGATAAGTGATACTAGTGACATCACGATCGTCACCAGTCACTTGAACTTTGGACCACACTTTATCCTTCAAACCTTCGAACCCCCGTGCCGCGGTGGATTCTGCATAACACCGGTTTCAAACTCCAGACGTGGACACCATCTTCTATCATGGTGATTTTGTCCCGATGATGTATACCGCAGAGCCTATTGTCGTTTGAGCGTTGAGTAAGGCAGATCTGCATTTTGGATGGGTGTGGATGTGTGAAATAAGTAAGTGAGAGTGAAACTTTTGTGTGAAAAGAATGAGGGTGGTTGTGGGTATTTATAGAATTCGTCAATGATTATCCACAGTTGGTATTGTCGGTGCAATCTACACCGATGAAAATATAGCTGTTGGGGCATAGTTATTCAGGCGAACTAAATCTAACCGTTGATCAACATTGGCAATGGAATCTTACCCGTCGAATTTAGTACAAAACGGATTTACCTATAGGGGGTAAATCCGATTTGGTAATTAACAAAGCGAATTTACCCCCCCCCCCCCCCCCCCCTAAATAGGTAAATCCGTTAGCAATTTTATCAAAGCGGATTTACCTATAGGGGGGTAAATCGGATTTGGTAATTAACAAAGCAGATTTACCCCCGCCCCCCCTAACAGGTAAATCCGTTAGCAATTTTATCAAAGCGGATTTACCTCCATGAAGGGTAAATCCGCCAGCAAATTTTTTACGAAATGGATGTATCTCGCAGTTAGATACATCCGTCTTTGATTTTTTTGGAAACAGATGTACCAAATGCTACCTACATCCATTGAGCAATTTTGGTTATAATCGGATCTACCTAGATCCGTTTTTGTTTTTTATAAAGCGGATTAACATATCAGTTAGCTAAATCCGTTTTAGTCAAAATTTACTAGGGTTATTTTCGGAATAAAATTCTTGGTGGGGGTATAACTTCAAACTGTGGGGGTACAAAAAAAAACCCAAAATACAATCAGCAAAACCTGTCCTATGTTGACCAAAAAAAAAGGAAAAACTTGTTCTATTGACCAAAAAATAAGCAAAATCTATCCCAAATCTTTTTTGACCTATTTTCCCTTTTTTCCAACGCACAATCAGTCCCTCTCATCTCTCTTTTGATTCTCGACCCCCTCTCTCTTCACTCACATGTCTCTCTCATCTTTGACCTTTTCCCAACCTTATTTCTCCTCTTATGTATACATTTTTCTACACCAAAAACCCAACCTCTTCAAACTTCTCAAAGAACTCATCTCTTTGCCTTAATCAGACTGCAACAACACAATCCCACCCCTCTCTCTTTAATTTCATTTTCAGAAGCTGCACCCTATGTATCTTCTGTTCTTCACCTCCAAACCCCTAAATCCATGTTTCTGCATTAAATGCAAATTGATTTTGTTGTACATAATCAACAATTTTTTTAATTTCTAATTTCTTTTCTCTTTCAACTCTTCTGAAACCCTAAACCCATTCCTCTAACATTACCAAAATTTCTCTCAAATTTTTCATTTTAGGTTTCGACGATTCCTCCCTACCACAACCCATTCCCTTTTCGATGATTTATGATGAAACACCAGCTGGATTTCTCAAATCTCCACCACAATTTTTGAAACCGTGAGTATAAGGTTCCCGCTTTTTAATTTTAAAGTTCAATTTTAACTTATTTCATTTTTTGCTATTTGATTGTTTCTTCTTTCACGCTTTGATTATTTAATAGATATATATATTTTGTATTATAAATTATTTTAGAATTAGAAATTTTGCGTTTTTACACATTCTTGAGGTGAAGAAATGTGGAGTCTTTGATTTTAGGCTAAAATATGTTTTATGCCCTAGCAAATATGATTGTTTTTCAAATATACCCTTGCAAAATTATTATTTTTAAATATACCCTTGCAATCTGTTTTTGGTTTTAACATTCATAATCTCATTCAAACAACATAAATCCAAATTACAACATTCAAACTACATTACAACTTTCAAACTACATAAATCCAAATTACATGACTCTAACTACAACTTTCAGTACTAGATTAAATGCACCACAATTTCCTGAACAATGAACAACACCAATGTAAATATCAACCGAACGACAAGCAAATGAACCCTATGCCTTTCTTTGTTGAGCTTCTGTTGACGCTTGGGAGGCCTCCATTGAAGATTTTGGTGGTCACGATTTTGAGGAAGAAGATGATAGAAGTGTTAGGGTTTCAAAGGGGAAGATTGGGGAAGAAGAAGACTTGGAGGAAGAAGAAGATTGGGGATCTAATTTTAGGGTTAACTTAATACACATCAACATCAATAAAAAAAATAGGGAAATAAAAATTCTGACATGTTATTGCCAGCTCGGCATTTTTGTAACAGCAGAGTAACGGAAGGGCATATTTAAAACTACGCCATTCTGCAAGGGTATATTTAAAAAAAATAATTTTGCAAGGGTATATTTGAAAAAAAGCACATTTGCAAGGGCAATAAACATATTTAAGCCTTGATTTTATATTATGTATGTATTATCATATTGTTATGAATATTTATATTAGTGGACGTCCACTATCCTTCTCCCTCCTTCTCATTACTCTCAAGTGTAGTGGCATTTTAATGTAAACCACTCACTTTCCAATCCCCCACCATATAAATAGGCTTCACCCTTAAGTGAAAGGATGTACTTGAAAAGAGAAATACAAAGGCTACCACATTCTCTCTTTCTCTTATCATTCTTTTGTTCTTCTTTTGCTATATAGTTTCATAACACGTTATCAGTACGAAGCTCTACCGTATGATTGATGGGATAATGATCTCCAGGTTCTATTGCAAGAATAATTTTTCTTCTTCATCTTCTTCTTCTCACCATCATTTATTTGTGATCTTGTTTACGTTTTATCTCATTTTCTGTTTATTTATCATTGTTGATGAAAATTTGTTATATAGTTCCTGAAAAACAATAAATCCATTAACCAAACATCCCTGAAGGATTGCATAAATAATCGTTTTTATGTATCATTGTTTATGATATAGTTCCGGATGAAATTAAAAAAAACAAATTAATATCCAAGCATCCCTGAAGGATTGTGGTATAGTTTCTGAAGAACTAATGACATGGTAATCCAGTATCTTTGTAGGATTGTTCAAAGAATAGTTTTTTTTTTTATCATTGTCTGTGAAAATTTGTGATAGTTCTTGAAGAACTCAAAGAAATTAAGAAAGTATTCAAGCATCCTTGTAGGATTGTTCAAGGCATGATTTTTCCATCAATGTCTAGATTTTGTGGTATATTTCTTGAAGAATAATTGATTAGAAAATATATTTTTCTTTGATCATCGTATATGAAAGATTTTGTAATCGAATTCCTGAAGAACTTGACTTTTACACAACGATTGCAATCTATAAGGTCTATTTGATCTTAGTATGTTCTGAAGCAATGGAAATCAAGATAAAGGACATATAATTTATGTCTCAAATATTCTCATGAATTAGCAAAATGATAAAATATTTCCACCAATATTATGAATCAAGATTATGAGATATGGTGATTGAAAAGTGATAAACCCCAATTTAATACATTTTTGGAGATAGTTTTAGGTCATTTTTTAGAGCAATTATTACTAAGTATATAATATATTAACTTAAAAATTGCTCTTTATTTGCAGAAAGAAGAAAATAGGCAAAATAGTCATACCATTACATCACCAATGCAAACAGTAGCTACACACTAACAAAGAGAAGAGAGAGCCTGACGCACGGAATCGACAGAGAGGGAAGACGCGCACGGATTTCGAGGGAGAGAGAATTCAAGGAGGTACCAGACGCTAACAGGAGCATTTTGGGAGTTTTGGGCACCCGTTGTTGACATCGTGAGAGAGCTTTGGAGTAGAATACAGAGACCGAATACAGGATCAGAATTTACTCAATCTCCGGGTTATTTTTATATTCTGTAATTCATGACTTTTAATTTTATTCCAATGTTCTTGAACACTATGAATAGCTAAATCCTCTTCTATGGTCTTAGGTGGATCTTCCTTGATTAGAGACCTTTTTATGTTTTAATTTATACTTTGAATTCCCAATTTTTATTCCAATTAATATTATCCTATTGTTTTATCACATAATTAGAATTGACAACCCTTTGCATGTTCATAATCAATTAGTTGATTAGCGACCGTACTACAACTAGTTGGTGGATCTATAGGATAATCGAGACTATAATTAATGAATGACCAAACTTTAATTTATTCTTCCAATCATTCAACCTTTTTGTACTTCATGCTTTTCTTAAATTTAAATTCTAGCATGACCAAACTAGGGTTAGTTTAGGAAAAAGAATATTAATCACGAATGACCAAACGGATTAATAGTTTTAGTAAAGGGATTGGTAATTGAATAAAATAAGGGAATTCAGGTAGAATTAGACATAGAGGAATCGAACCTAGCAAGTGAAACCGAGACCCTAGGCTTCTCTCCTTTGATCGAACTTTTCAATTTTAGTTCTTGCTATTTACTTCGTGTTATTTTAGTTTCTAATACAATCAAACACTCGTTCGTCTAAATAATAATTAATCTTAAATAGTTTGGTACTTATTAGTTAATCCCTGTGGAGACGATATTTTTTATAGTACTTCTGCAAGAGAGTACACTTGCTCTCAAGTGTGTTTTTGACGCAACAAAAAGAATACTCACAAATCACTCAATGAGTTGAAGTTCATTTACAGAAGTGAATGATTCACATTAAAATTTTGGTACAAGAAAAATTGTGGTGATGACCATTGATGTGGTAAATGTTATCATTATCTTATTTAAATATCATTTGTATCATTTGTGATTGTGACCTTTGTTATTCCTAATAATGATGTAATGTCTTATGGAAAAATGTAAATTTTCTTCCTTCTTATGCTTAGAATTTCAAACAAAAATGTTACATGAAAGAAAAGGGAATAAGAAGAATTGATTGTATGACTAGATCCTACAAAGCTAGACACTCTTATGTTCTTATTTTCCATTCTAGCCTTTTGATTATGTTTTTGTAATTTCATTATACCAAAATGTTATAGCACATATGAAATGATATGGATCATACCTATTAAAATTTATTAAGTTTCAAGAATATCAGTCCAAATGGATATCATATTGAAACCAGAAATGAGTATGTTGAACATTTTTAGATAACGAGACATACTTCGGATAAAATAAGTGTAGTGGAAAAGTTGTCTGTTTTTTCCTTTAATTTGTACTACACTTATATATGTGCAATTGAAACACATGTTGTTGTAAACTATAAGTTTACATATCATAATAATTTTGTTATTGGCAAGATTGGTTGGACCATCCCGAGTATATAATGATGCGAAAAATGGTTAATTTTTTTTAATGTGAACTTGTATTGAAGAGCCAGTAGTTTCTTCAATCTACTAATTTCTGTGTTCACTAGTTCCCAAAAGAAATTGGCAATTTGAGAGAATAAGTCTCTCATAATTCTGGAACTCATATAAGGTGATATTTGTAAACGAGTACACTAATCACGTGGACCATTTAAATATTTGTGATCTTAATTGATTCATCAACTATATGGCCACATGTATAACGTCAACTCACAACCAGAAGTTTGTGAGATTGTTTGCTCAACTAATGTATAAGAGGTCATTATGTGAATTACCCTGAAAGCATCTCATAAGTGTTGTATGATACTGGAGATCACATAGCATATGTTCATTGATAAAAATGGTCTTGAAGAACCATTCTTTAGAGTTTTAAAATTAATTATATGACCAATGCTTATGAGGGTGTTTAGTAGGAGAAATCCAACCGATCCCACACCGACATGAGGGTGTTTAGTAGGAGAAACCCCAGTCCCATAAAAATAAATAACCCTTTATAATATATACAAGGACACTCATCATCTTACAATCCAATTTTACAAGATTGAGTTAGGACAAAATTCTAAAATTTCTGAATATGAAGTTTAAAATACATTTAATTGGTTCCTCTCTAAATGAAATTGAAAATATAAACTAAAATTGGGAGGTTGTGCTGACACTAATTACAACATTGTCAGGTGTTTGGTATGATGACTAAGCCAATGATAAGGTATTTACTGCCACTTGGTCCCCACCACCTAAAAGGAAAAACAGCTTGGTGAACATAGATACAGCTTCACCAAAATCAATCACTGTGCCATTTCTAGAAGATACCCAACAAGATTCAGAAGCTGATCTTGATAGCAATGAAAACCATCCTCCAAGCAGCATTCGTGCTTTACTTACAACTCCAACACACACTGTTCTTCGCTTATTGCGTAAGTTTGATGATGCAATTATGCGTCCAGTTTTTGGTGGCAGGGGTTTTGTTCAGGTAGCTCCTAGCTCACCAACTCAAAGCAATGGCCATCAGCAGCAGCAACAGCAATGGGATTAATAAGAAGAATGAGCAGAGTATGTGAATGTGTAATGTAAGAAAGAAACTACATATAGTTAGGTTGAGCACTTTTGGATAGTGAGATGGCTGTATGCCATCAGTTTTGTATTTATTTTTTTCCCGGTGAATAGGTTCTATAGTACTGTTTGGATCGGTTTGTTTGAGTTTATTTACTGGTATAAATATTTGTGAGACTATTTAAGAGAGCTTATAGAAACAACTTATGACATATTCATAGACCGTTTTCAGCTAATTTTCATAAGCTCCACATGATTGCTTACGAAAACAGCCTATGGCTTATAGAATAATAGTTATAAGTAAATGGACCACTCACCTTATAAGTCACTAAGTCACGCTAATGTTTATAAGTAAATGAACCACTAACGTTTTAAGTTAGTTTTGTAAGAATGAGTTTGTTCTGGAGTGGGCCGAAGCCCACTTCAGCCTTGGAAACGAGGAGCGGCCCAGACAAGAATTGGTTAAAGGCTGAAAGCGCGAATCAACGACGCAGATGAGTCCGTACGACCATTCAACGACCGGGCGTGATTCGCGCTCCCTATATAAGCATTCTTTGTGTTAGTTGTCAGGTACACACTATTCATTCAGATTCATATTCTGCCCGTTCGCTCCTGACTTGGGCGTTGGAGTGTCTTCGCAGGTACACCCGCCCCCGGAAGTTACGTTTGGAGCACGACCAGAAGAGCGCAGATTTGATACCTGAGAAGCTGCGGTCCATCACTCAAGGGAACAGATCAATTGGCGACCACAGTGGGAGCCCGCGCGCTTTCCACCAATCTCGAAATGCCCCCGAAGACACCCCGGGGCCCACCAAAGGCCACCACTCGTTTACGAAGCGTGGCCGAGATCCCGACTCGATCACCACCAGAAGGTGGTGAAGGCAACAACACCGTCCCTACACAGCCGGCCACCGTAGAGCTTCCTGCAGACCTGGTCGAAGAGCTACGAGAGCTACTGCACGACCGAAACCAGGCTCTGAATCGTAACAATGACCGCCTCACGCAGATAGAAGATCAGATCGCCTCGAGGCGAGCACACACGGCCCCGGAGCAGCGACCTCATTATAAGGGCACCTCGGCCGTACGAGCACGCCCGTCCAGGCCTCATCAATCGCCTCCGCGAAGGCAGCTGGTCCATCGATCTCCACTCTCAAGGAGTGGACGAGGAGGAGCGACCACCCCACCGCGAAAGACTCCATCCACATCTGATTACGCTTACTGGCCTGAAGAATCATCGCACGAAGATTCCTCTAGGGGTTCGACCAGTTCACCTACTCGTTCTCGAAGCCGATCTAACGAGCGACACTCATATCGGTCAAAAGATTATTCCAACCACGGTCGTGGAGCAAGCTACCCAGGAAAGCGACTGTGTCGTCAAAATAGAGGGGATACCAGACTTGGACCATTTACGAAAGAAATAGATGATTTTCGCATCCCACGCTCGTTGGAAAAACCTCCAACCGACCTTAAAGCACTTTGATATTATGATGAAATATCGGGGAGCACCCGGACCGGTAAAATGCAAAATCTTCCCCCTCACTCTAGAAGGGTCGGCGTTGGAATTGTTCACCGAGCTAAAGCCCAACACCATTTCATCTTGGGAGCAGATGGCTAGGGTGTTCACCGGTCGCTTTACAACCTCCAGGATCAAGCCAAAATCCCAGGACGTGTTGATCGCCATCAGACAAAGCCCGCATGAGTCTTTGAGAAGCTATGTCGAAAGATTCAATCGAGAAGCCGATCAAGTCAGAAACTTGGACGATAATCAGAGGTTATTCTTCTTGAGAACGGGCCTCTTAAGAGGTAGTCATTTTGAAGTAGAGGTAGGACTCCACATTCCCAGAGACCTAGAAATGTTCCTAAGACGATCCCAAAGGTTCATGAATTATGAAGAGAGAACGACCGCTATTGAAGCTGCTGAGGCGAGCATGAACCAACACTCGCGATCAGAAAAAGATATAAAGGCAAAAGAAGAGTGCGCCAATAACCGCCTGACTAGTGAAGGTAGGATCAAGAGATTCGCTGAACGCACTAAGCTAAATACCTCGTAGCGAACATTTTAGCAGAATGTGCCAACGCAGAATTCAAAGATGTTAAACCACCGGAACCTCTCGTGCTCAAAGACAGGCAGCGTCCCTCGAAAAAATATTGTAGGTATCACAAGAGTAACGGGCATGACACAAACAACTGCATGGCTCTTAAAGATGATGTGGAAGCTCTGATCCGAAGAGGGAAGTTAACTCGGTACGTAAAAAGAGATCATGAGGAAGCGATAGAAGAACAGAAGGTTACCTATTCACCCAGAAGGGGAAAAGCAGAAGCAAATGAAACGATCAAAGTTGTAGAAGAGGACGATGATGAAGAGAATGGCATAGGCGCTAGGAAGTCAAGGGGAAGGCCGGTCGCTATGGTCATATCCGGAGGAATCCCCACGGACGCCTCGACTAGCAGATCGATCAAAAGAAGATGGGACGAGATCATGAGCGTCGCCTCGACCTCCACCCCAAGGCCGCCTTCCGTACGACCGTCCATCTCCTTTGGAGACGAGGACGTCATCGACGGAACGCCCAACTGCGAAGTACCTTTGGTGATCGTCGCTGTAATGGCGAACATAGAAGTTAGGCGGATATTAGTGGACCAAGGTAGTTCAGCGGATATTATATTCGAAGACCTGTTAGACGCGTTGAAGATTTCAAAAGACGAACTAAGGCCATACAGAGGAACAGTTCTCACCGTGTTCAATGGTGCCTTGACAACCCCCATAGGACGGCTAGAGCTGATGGTGACCTTTGGAGATGATACTGAAAAGAATCCCCTCTGCAGGACAGTCAGAGCGGATTTCATCGTTTTGCCGTGCAAATCGGTCTATCAATGTATCATTGGGCGGCCAACCCTTGCCCGCTTAAAAGTAGTGCCGTCAACCGTCCATCTGAAAATGAAGTTCTACACCAAATCTGGAGAGGTCGCAACTGTCTTAGCAGACTTACTGTCCGCAAAGCGAGCATTCCTCCTGGGACTAAAGGAAAAAGGTAAAAAAGTAGCACGAGAAATAGAAGAAACAATGAAAGGTAGCGGACAGGTGAATTTGGCAGATCTTGATGCTTCGTGGGACACAGATAGCGAGGAGGAAGAAGGAGACGACCTTCTGCCCAAAGAACTGAAGAACAGAATCAAGCGACCAGAGCCAGATGGAGAGTTTTGTCACGTGCAACTAGGAGACGACCCTAAGAAGACAATCAAGATTGGAAAGAATCTCTCCCCTGAGACTCAAGACGAGCTCGTCCCCTGGAGCGCGGCGGACATGCCAGAAATCCCCCCGCAAGTGGCGTGCCATCACTTAGCAATCAACCAAGGAGCGAAATGGGTTGCGCAAAGGAGGAGAGTTCAGAAAGAAGAGAAGGCGCGAGCAGCGTCCAAGGCCATTGAGGACTTGCTCGATGCAGGCTTCATAAAAGAGATAAAATACACTACGTGGCTGTCTAATGTCGTCTTGGTTAAAAAGGCAAATGGCAAATGGAGAATGTGCGTAGACTATACTGACCTCAACCGAGCATGCCCGAAGGACGCCTTCCCCGTCCCCAGCATTGATCGTCTAGTAGATAATGCGAGTGGATACAAAATCTTATCCTTCCTAGACGCCTATTCTGGGTACAATCAAATTGCCATGCATCCACCAGATCAAGAGAAGACCGCATTCATGACGGACAAGGGAAATTTCTGTTATAGAGTAATGCCTTTTGGGCTGAAGAACGCAGGAGCGACCTACCAGCGCATGATGAACAAAGTTTTTCACGATCAGATAGGAAAGATGGTGGAAGTATACCTGGACGATATGATTATCAAAAGTAAGCAAGACCGAACACACGTAGACGACTTAAGAGAAGTGTTCAAAGAAGCTAGGAAAAATTCGTTGAGATTCAACCCAGAAAAGTGTACCTTTGGGGTAAGGGCCGGCAAATTTCTTGGATTCTATCTCACCGAAAGAGGGATTGAAGCCAACCCGAACAAATGTCGAGCAGTGACCGAGATGAAGCCGCCAACGACCAAGAAAGAGATACAGAAGCTAAATGGCATGATTGCCGCTCTCTCACGATTTGTGTCCAAAGCCGCAAACAAATCTTTACCTTTGTTCAGATTGTTGAAAAAAGAGATCGCGTTCGACTGGACGCCCGAATGCGACCAAGCCCTCGAACAACTTAAGGCGGCCTTGGTAGAACCACCGATCTTGACAAATCCTAAGCCTGGGGAAACGCTTTATCTATACCTATCCATTACAGACGAGGCTTTGGCCGCTGTTTTGGTACGAGAAGAAGGAACGAAGCAAAACCCGGTCTACTTCGTTAGTAAGGTGCTGCAGGGGCCAGAGCTTAGATATCAAAAAATTGAGAAGTTGGCTTTAGCTCTAGTCGTATCCGCTCGAAGATTGAGGACATATTTTCTAGCCCACCAGGTTGCTCTGAGAACCGACCAGCCGATCAGACAGATCCTTCATAGACCTGATTTGGCAGGAAGAATGATCAAGTGGGCGATAGAGTTATCCGAATTTGGGATCAAATACGAACCCAGGTCGACCATTAAGGGACAAATCTTGGGCGACTTTGTTGCAGAATTAACTCCAGGAGCGGAGGACCCGGTCCACGACATATGGACGCTTCATGTTGATGGGTCGTCCAACGGCAAGGGCAGCGGAGCTGGCTTGATCCTTGAGAACGAGCAAGGAACGACTATCGAGGTCTCCTTGTCTTTCTCTTTTCCCACGTCCAACAATCAGGCTGAGTACGAAGCCTGTTTGGCTGGGTTGTTGCTCGCTCGAGAATTCAATGTAAAGAAAGTGGAACTTAGATCAGACTCGTTGTTAGCGGTATCCCAGATCAAAGACATCTTTTCGGCCAAAGACGAGATTCTCCAGAGATACCTCGCAAAGGTCAAGGAGTTGATGCAGGAATTCGAATATGCCGAAGTTAGGCACATCCCTAGGGCAGAGAACGCCAGGGCAGACGTCCTATCCAAGCTCGCAAGCACGAAGAACCCTGGCAACCACAGAAGTGTAATACAAAAAGTTCTATCTCGACCAAGCGTAAGGCTGGAGGCCACACCGGGAGCAGATGTGTATGAGATTGACTCAGCCCGAACCTGGATCGACCCTATTTTTAGCTACATCAAGGATGGAGAAGAACCCGTGGACCCTAAAGAGGCTGCGCTCGTTCGAAGACGAGCAACATCCTACTCGATCATAAACGAGCAGCTCTATAGAAGGCGATTCACTATGCCCTTGCTCAAGTGCCTCCTCCCAACAGAAGCAAATTACATACTTAAGGAGATCCACGAAGGCATCTGTGGGAATCATATGGGTTCGCGAGCGCTGGCAAAGAAGGCATTAAGGGCGGGCTATTATTGGCCGACCATGGATGCGGACGCAAGAGACCTAGTGAGGAAATGTGACAAGTGCCAGAGGCACGCCGACGTTCACATCGCTCCTCCAGCCGAGCTCAGCAATTTGACCGCTCCATGGCCATTCTCATGGTGGGGTATCGACTTGTTAGGACCTTTCTCACTCGCCCCTGGTCAGCTGAAGTTTCTGGTCGTCGCAATTGACTACTTCACCAAGTGGATCGAGGCCGAACCACTAGCCACGATTACTTCAGGGAATTGCCTCAAGTTCGTCAGAAAGAACATCTTGGTGCGGTTTGGGATCCTCGAGGTCGTTATTTCGGACAACGGCACACAGTTCACCGACCGGAACTTTCAAAAAGCCTTAGCGGAACTAGGCGTTAAACAGCGTTTTACGTCAGTCGAACACCCGCAAACGAACGGGCAGGCAGAAGCAGCCAACAGAGTCGTCCTGAGGGGCCTCAAAAGAAGGTTAGATGAAGCTAAAGGGAAATGGGCGGAAGAACTCCCTTCAGTATTATGGGCGTGTAGAACGACCCCACACTCAACCACTGGGGAAGCCCCCTTTAAGCTGGTCTACAGAACAGATGCACTGATTCCCGTCGAAATGGGAGAACTAAGCTGGAGAACGAACAATCCTATGCAGCCATCAGAAAACGAACAGGCGACCAAAGAAGAGCTCGATCTAGTGGAAGAGCTACGGAGTAAGGCTGCCCTCAGGGAAGCGTTAGTAAAACAAGCGATAGCCACAAGACACAACGCCAAGGTCGTTCCTAGAGCCTTCGAAAAAGGGCAGCTCGTCCTAAGAAGGGCAGATATTGGCCGAAGAAATGCCGGTCAAGGAAAGCTTGCCCCGAATTGGGAAGGTCCTTACCGAGTGGCGGCCAAGACGGGCAAAGGGGCGTACATCTTGCACTATGTAGACGGAAGCATCATTCCAAATACTTGGAATGCAGCAAATCTTAGAAGATATTTCACTTGAGAGTTTGTAAAAATGTCTTGTTATAACAATGAATAAAAAATCAAACGAGCGGGACACTCTTTTTCCCTACGGGGTTTTTTATCGAGGCCCGCTCGCCCGTCATTTGAATGGCGAAGGTATTTCTTAATTTGATTCTCTTTAAAAGATGTTGATCGACTCAATAACCAATTACCTCTTAAGCGAGTTAAGTTCAAACCGAGTTTGATAAACTGCTCAGGAGGAAACTTAAGCGATCTTAAGTACGAACACACCCGGTCAACGAGCTAAATCTCAAGTAGAAACTTGGTAAGCTGTTGACAGGGGTCCCTATGAAGATCGACCCAACGAGGGTTGAAACAGTACTATAAAGCCTGTAGGCCCCGTGCAAAGTAAATCAACTTAGAAAAAGTAAAGATAGTTAACGTTAAAGTCTGCCCGAAGAAAGTCGGGCTCATAAAGATTACAAGAAAGCATAAAGTACACTTGTTGAAAATACAAAAGAAAGGGGCTAGTCACTCAGGACGGCTGTAGATGACTGTTTCTTCTTGGATGACGTTCCCATGCTCATCTTTCTCCGCAAGACGAACGATTTGGCCATTCCTCAAGAAATGATCGTTGCTCACGATCTCAGGATTAATCTCCAGAGAAGGATAGCAATACTGAATCTGCGCAACAGCCTCGTCGAAACGCCCTTTGGCGATTGAAATAGTCATGTCCTCCAAGGCCTCTAGCTCGCCCTTGGTCTGATCCCACTCGTCCTCAACAGCCTTCAAGTTTTCCTTTAGACTGACCACCTCCCCCTCCAGCTGATTCACCTTGGTAGATTGCTCGGTCAAACTGGCAGTAGCGGTGGCAAGTTGGGCTTCAGCATCTACCTTGGCGGTTATGGCCGCGTCACGTTCAGAAGTGACTAAGCCAAGTGCATTCTTCGTTGGTTGGAGGGCGACCTCGGCGTCCTCAAGCTTTTTCTTGGTACACTCGAGTTCTGCCCGCAAATCTGTAATATGACCAAGAGCGGACTTATACTTGTCAGTTTTATCCAAGAGGTCACCCTCCAACCATAAGTTTCTATGGAGTAAGCGCATACCTGCTTGACGGCCAGCCTCCTCGGATTTGTAACAAGCAAGCTTTTGAGATGCGGCCTGGGCAATTTCTGCAACGAACATCAGAGGGTCTGCTCGAAGCGTTCCAAATCGACATCCTGGAGATTGTCCAAATCTAAGGACGACCTCCTTGTTTCTCTTCTCTTTTGGGGAGGATCAAGGTCAATCGCGACGGCGTCCACGGAATTCGGAGCCCGATCCCTCTTCTTTGAAGCCGAGTTCGACCCCTTTTCACGAGCAGGAGGTCTATGGTCGCCCTCTGCGTGGAGAGTTTGAGAAGGAGAAGCAAAGGTCACCTTCTTCTGCTTCCTTGATTTGGTCTTGGCCAAAAGGGCTTCAAAGCCTATGCCTGACATTTCAGCTGAAAAGAGAAAGGGTTAGAAGCAATACGAAGTAGAAAGCAATTCAAAGCTATCGAACAAAAGAAAAAGTTAAAGCACACCAAGTTTATTTTCAGCTTTCTCAGACGTCCTAAGACAAGCAAATTTGTTGCAAGGAATAACCCCTTCGGACAGCCAAGTGACCAGGGTCTCCAGCATCAAGATGCTCTCAATATCGTAATCGCTCAGCCTCCTTTGATGCCTATAGTGGATGGTATCACGGTCATAGTGTGAGTGCGACCAGCCCAGAGGGAATTTCATCGAATTAATATGACCTTCAGCGTCCACAATTCCCACCATCACTTTAGCCCGATCATTGATTGGGACGACCCAAAGGAAAGCATGCCTCCAAGGCTTGGCCGATTCGCAGAAAGGTTTGAAGAGTCTGATCGTGCCCTTTCGCCCCTTCAAAGAAACTTGTTCCCATCGTCTGGGTTCGCTCTTCATCTCCACGGTACGACTGACGTCGAATAGGGAGAAGAAAAGACGGCAATTCACTTCCCGGTCGAGCGCGGCCATTATTATCTCGAAAGACTTAACAAGCGCCCAAGCGTTGAAGTGGAGTTGAGAGGGGGCGACCCCAAGGGTTCTCAGGACGCGTCTCTGAAAGAAAGAAAAGGGAGGTCGCACCCTCAAATCTCGGAGAACATTGGTGTACATGATAAATTTCAGAGAGGTCGGGATCATGGCAGCATGCTCGTGAGCAGGCACACCCTCGGCTAGCCATTCCTGGTCGCCATAACCAATTAACTTGGTTAAAAGCGGCAACATCTCATCACCTGGTGGAAAGACCGAGCGCTCGTTGGTTATGGCCGAAGAGATCCTAGAGCGGTCATCATCAAGCCTACCCCTCCAATCATGCTCTTCGGGCAGCATCTCATTGGTCGGAACAGGAGGAGGCGCAGGGTTCACTCGAAGAGATTGAACGGTGTCGACAGTATTCGACGAGCGACCAGACGACGACGAAGTAGAGAGATCGGTGGAAGAGAAATTAAGTCTCGGACGGAAGTCCGCTCGTGCTAGTATCTCCAGAGCGAGCAGCACATTCAGCCATCTTCACAGATTGACGGTCGGAGATCCTAGCTGTCTTCTTTGTTCGCGCCACTGCCTTACCCTACAAGGAGAGGGAAGTCAGGCTCACCCTAAACGATGATTTGCGGAAGGGGACGACAAGGTCGACCCCGAGCCTGACACCCCCTCCTCGCTCTACCCGACGAATAATCGAGCAAACTAAAGAAAAACGAGCAGAAAGAGCATACTTGGAGTAGGAGAAAACTTCGGACTAGAATGCTCCTTAATGAGCAAAATCAAGCGACCGGACGAGTGAAATCGCCTAAGTTGGAAGTCGTGCACGGGTGAGCACCTGGCCAGTTGAGACAGTAAACTGTTGTTCGCCTCGAGAGCAAAAGTATGACCGCTTTCAGAGCTTCAGGAAAAGGAGTAAAGAATGAGGAGAGGGGGGCAGCATATTTATAACGCTCAGGGAGCAAGCAAGGGAAACGTCGTGACCTTTCACTTGTACGCGCCTTGAAAGCTGAACCGTCATCATAACCAGGCGCCGCCTTTTTGAACTTCGAGGCACCATTAATGATCCCTGAAAGGATGTGAAACGTCACTTCATGAAAAGGGGCCACGCGTCGTAAAAGCTTAAAAGCAAGATTGTCAATACATACGGTTGACCGAGCAAAATTCCTCGAGGACTGTGGAGAGTGGTCCCGGTTAAAGCCTTCGCCCGTCCCTAGCACGATCTTGGCTTGGGGGGCAACTGTTCTGGAGTGGGCCGAAGCCCACTTCAGCCTTGGAAACGAGGAGCGGCCCAGACAAGAATTGGTTAAAGGCTGAAAGCGCGAATCAACGGCGCAGAAGAGTCCGTACGACCATCGAACGGCCGGGCGTGATTCGCGCTCTCTATATAAGCATTCATTGCGTCAGTTGTCAAGTACACACTATTCATTCAGATTCATATTCTGCCCGTTCGCTCCTGACTTGGGCGTTGGAGTGTCTTCGCAGGTACACCCGCCCCCGGAAGTTACGTTTGGAGCACGACCAGAAGAGCACAGATTTGATACCTGAGAAGCTGTGGTCCATCACTCAAGGGTACAGATCAGAGTTAAACATAAAATTTGAATCCTAGTGTTGTATCAAAGTCTAAACTGAGTTTTAATTGAGTTAGACATAAGAATGAGTTAGACATAAAGAGGATTAATTGAGTTTGATGGGTCAGACTCATCGTACTGATAAAAGCTAAACTGTTCATCAATTGTTGTATGGTTGCACTTATTTAAGCGCTTATTTTGGACTACCTCCTATACACTGACGATTATAAGGCTCATTTGGATTGACTTATCTTTTAGCTTATGAAAAAAAGCATATGAATAATACATAAAAGGTTATTTATTTACATAAGCTGTTTTACATAAACTCAAAAATAAGTCAATTCAAAAGGCCCTAATTTGAAACGCCGTATTCTACCTTCCTTGGCAACAAAAAATATTCAATAATTAGCATAGGGTCAGAGTTGAGCCGCATCTTGCTGTCAAGTCAAATTGCATAACTACCAAGCAAAATAACATAGGGAAGAGGAGAACAAAGTATAAGAACAACCTAGAATTTGGGAAGAGGAGATGGGATAGAAAAGTTGGCACCTTGCCAGTTCTTTGCATGTCCTAACCTGGCAAGTTTTTAACAATAACAACTTTCCAAAGGCCAGTGAGTGTAGGCTCTACCATCAGGTCTGTTTCTAATGAAAGTTTAGATAGTGTTTGATCATACAAGAATATGACAAAACAAACATTGTCCTTTGAACATTGACTGATCTGCAGCAAAGAGGCATATATAAAATTTTGAACATAACTAAAGGATGGTTTAGTTATGGTCAGTTAACTGACTTTATCATGTTAGTATTTAATTGTGAAACAATCTTTTCTTTCTCCAAAGAAACGTTCTATTCCTATAACCTAAGTACTTGGAAGTTGGAACATCTCTAATTCACTTGGCTGATAATTATATAGTAAATCGATAGGCGAGCATTGACACGTTTCTCACTTGAGAGAGTAAAGAACAATGATGATGTTGGATTCCAGGTTAATATCTGATGATTATACCATATGTATTTAATTGATGATTTGCTTCAGAGATTTTATCTTCATATGGGTTTATTGTGGTATATTCTTCAAAGACGTCGAATGAGTTGTGTTAAAAGTGACTAAATTACAAGATTTTCTCATTTAGTAATACTATCTTTTGAATATTTTTTATTATAGGACCACATTTCAATCCTCAAGGCAAAGAACATGGTGCCCCCCAGGATGAGAATCGCCATGCTGGTGATCTAGGAAATGTTAATGTCGGTGATGATGGTATGACTTTGTTCTCTTAGTTTTCTTCTTTTCAAGGTCATTTGCTTTCTTCTTTGGTAACGATTCATCTTTAAAACAAGTTTATTTTGCCTATCATATGAATATGCTTATTTGATTTCTATTTTTAAATGGTTTCCTCTGGTTGTGTGACTCAGGAACCGTAAACTTCACTATTACTGACAGTCAGGTATGTTATTCATCCCCAGAACAAAATTTCAGATGAACTATTCTAAGTTGACGCCAAGAGTTGAGAGTTTCAACTTCTAATTAGTTACTAAATGTTGCAGATCCCACTCACTGGACCAAACTCCTTCGTAGGAAGGGCTGTTGTTGTCCATGGTGATCCTGATGATCTTGGGAAAGGTACTAAAAATATATTTTGGTTGGTCATCTAATTTCATTTCAGACTAAATTTTGATTTTTTGGTCACAAATCTAATATTTCTCATCTAATTTTTTGGTCAATTTATATTAGTGGATGTCCACTATCCTTCTTGCTCCTTCTCATTACTCTCAAGTGTAGTGGCATTTTAATGTAAACCACTCACTTTCCAATCCCCCACCCTATAAATAGGTTTCACCCTTAAGTGAAAGGATGTACTTGAAAAGAGAAATACAAAGGCTACCATATTCTCTCTTTCTCTTATCATTCTTTTGTTCTTCTTTTGCTATATAGTTTCATAACACATATATCATATTATGTATTATTATACTATTATTATACTATTGTGGTGGAGTTTTATGTTTTAATTTTAATTTATCATTTAATTCTTTCGCTTAATTACAGTTTTGGTCCCCCTATTTTCACCAACTCACGATTTTAGTCCCATAAAAAAATTTTTCGCGAATTTAGTCCCTCTATTTTCACAAACTCACGATTTTAGTCCCCCAAGAATTTTTCTGACGAATTTAGTCCCCTTATTTTCCCAATTTGTGAAATCAAAGTCCCTTTACCCCTATAATTTTGTCAAAATTAGCGCTGAGTTGTTAGTCACTTCACTTATCCTACGTGGCTCACACCTGGCTTGTCTTTTCAGAATTTAAACATAAAAATTATGATTTTTATTACAAAAATTGTTTTTTACTTATTATATTTAATAAATAAAAATTCAATCTACTTATTCATTCGATACTTCATCGCCTTGGATATGGAGCAGCTTTAAATCCCTGGGCCAACTGTCTCACCCTTCAAGGTGCCTCCAATCTAGCAAGGGGATTAGTCACTGCGTTCGGCGGTGGATACCCTAGTTTCGACCAAAAGAAATAATAATAATAATAATAATAATAATAATAACAATAATAATAATAATAAAATATAATAATTATTTTTATGTTTAAAATTCCAACAAAGCAAATCAGTGTGTCAGCCACGTAGGATAAGTGAAGTGACTGACAACTCAGCGCCAATTTTGACCAAATTATAGGGGTAGGGGGGACTTTGATATTACAAATTGGGAAAATAGAGGGACTAAATTTGTGAAAAAAAATTCTTGGGGGACTAAAATCGTGAGTTGATAAAAATAGGGGGACCAAAATTGTAATTAAGCCTAATTTTTTATAGCATGGACTAAATTTTACTTCAATATAAACAGGGTTCTACGTTCAAACACACACATCGAAACCCAAACATCCTTAGTCTTCCTTAGTTTTTCTTCAAGGCATTTCCTTCCTTTGCACCAGCTCTCTCTCCTTTCTCTCCTGAGTGTTCTTAACCTGAACGATGGCCTGCCAATCCATTTCTCAAATCAATTCTTCACAAACTTCTTGGAATGTAAAGTTATTAGATTCTGGGTAGTTTGACTTCAATAGAAATATTTTGCTATTTTCTGTTGAGATGATCCTTTTAGATGCTTGGGGGGGGGGGGGGGGGGGGGGAGAATTCATGCAACCGTAAAAAAACATTGATTTACAAGTTTAAAAATGAAATTACTGAGTGTAATGTTTATATGTTTCAGAATATGGGTGTTGCATCATATGGAGGTAGTTATAGGACAGTCAACCATCCTTTTAAACTAAACTTCCAATTTTCAAGCAGAGTTGTTCCCCTTCCTAATGCAACCATCAAGAAAATTGGAGAATAGTGTCGGTCGATTCGAACCACCGCTAAGTTCCTTTTCGTCGAATCCAGAACCGACATTAAATCTGCCCCCACTAAGCCATATAGCGTCGATTTTTGCAACCGCTGGAAGTTGATATCTCGTCAGTTACAACCGACGCTAAACTCAAAACAACTCAATGTGTCAGTCGATGCTTTTTGATCGTGGGATAGACCGGCACGATCTCAGTCGTTGATCTCTTTACACGAGCGCTGATTGTGGATCTTTGATGGATTGGGCCAGTCGTGGCCAATTTCAGCGGATTGGGCCCTCTACCCAGTCCAGAACACTTACCCCCCAAGTCAAGCTCGTCCACAGAACGGGTTTAGGCTTGAGACCGTTGCCCCAAGTTTGTTTCAAATCGGTCCAAAGTTGCTTTGATTGGGGCGACTAGTCAAGGGTTCCGCGTGTGACAGGTGAGTTTTTCGAGGTGATTGATGTGACGTTTGAAATCCTCGAGGAGCAGGTAATGATGTCGCTTCAACTTCCGAGGATAGCATTTAATGCGCGAGTGAAGGGTCGCGTCGCTTCATTTCTGGCCCACGCTCTCTTGATAGCTCCACTATATCAGGGGTTCTCTTCTCCCTCATTTGAATCCTTACGCTATTTTGAGTTCATTGAGATTCTGGCGAGGTGCTTTCCGTTTCTGGCGAATAAATATCCCCCACGGTTATTCTACCCAGGGAAGCTTAACTTCTGGGCTTCTTATCGTCCTTACTTCTCAAGTAATAATTCTCTTTTTTGTTTTTGACACTTTTGTCTTCGCGTGTTGCGGGGAGGGGGTGTCAGGCCTGGGGTCGACCTTGTCTCCCCCTTCTAGAAAGTCGTTATAGACTTTCATCCCCCTCCTTGCAAGTCCTGGATCCTGGCGCGGACAAAACAAACCGCGCGGGTGACTTGAAAGTAACCAGTCCATATGGCCAAGTTCTTCGCGTGCAAAGAGACGACTCAAGCCATGTCTGGTAACCGCATGGAGTCAAGTTCATCCACGACTTCGTCTTCGATTTCTTCTTCGGAGAGTAGGGACTCCAGATCTTCTAGGATGCTTACGCCTCCTAAATCATCGAACTCCTAGCTCGCTCCACCGAGTTACCATGAGGTAGATCAGCCACAAGAGGGAGGCCGAGAAAAACTCTCCAATAGACGAGATCGTTCCTGAGGTTAAGGGACCATCATTTTCTCCTCATCCAATCAGAGACATTTCCTGGATTTCAGAGACCCTTGGTGGGATGACCCTCGTTGATAGACCCCGGGAACGAGTTAGCGGAAATGTTTCAAAAGATGGTTGGTGTCCCGGGTCAAGAGTGGACAGTTGAGGGAATTCCAACGGACGAGTGTATCGCAACCATCCTTGGTGAGTTGAAATTTATGATGTATTCGATGATCATGTTAAATATAAGAATCCGTCCTCCCTTTACAACGTTCTAGAGAGAGGTTTTTCGATATTTGTCGGTCTCCCCTTCTCAAATACACCCAAACAGTTGGGCGTTTATGAGGTTGTTTGAGCTGTTGATGGGTGCGATGGTTCGGCCCTGCTCTCTGAATTTGTTCTTCACCATTTTCGAAGTGAGCCATCGTTGTGAGAAGGGCACCAAAAAGGGTCGATGGGCGGACCTAAGTTTGAAAGGAAAGTTTGTTTTATGTGGGTTGTTCCAATTTTCCCCAAAGCTATAAGAATGGTGGAAAACATGAACGCCCAAGGTGATGTGACCGGCTTCAAATTCTCGGTCGCATGGTCGAAGGCTCATAACAATAGGTCGGTGGCCACCTACAAGGTGAGTGAAAACCGTCTTGACGAGGTCGACAAAGAGACGCTTAGGTTGCTAACGAACATGGTCTCCCATCTACCCGAGAATCCTAAAGTGATAAAGGTTCACCCGTATCAAGGGTTGATAATGAGACAGATATTTTCTCTGTCCTTGGTAGGTTATAGGCCACACTAGGATTTTGGCGATTTGTTGTGTTTTTCGTCTCTTTTTTTTTTACAAGTGTTTCTGATCGTTTTCTCTTTCTTTTTGTAGACCAAATGTCGGGATCTCTTGGCTTTCATGGACTCATGAAGATGTCAAAGAAGGGAAAATCGAAGGCCTAAGGTTCGTCGAGCTGTTCTCCAGTGGTCAATCCTCACCCTAACGTGGAGACATAGACCCCCCAGTTGGTAAATGGGGCGATCAGAGTGTGACTGCTGCAAAGAAGCGGGATCTGCCCTTGCTAACGCTGATGAGGAGATTGATCGAGCTATTGACTTGTCCGAAGAGGATCCTGACCAACCTGCAAAGAAATCCAGGGCGGAGTCAAGGAGGTTCGTAGAAAGTCTTCTCCCAAACTAAACTTGGAGAAGTTAACGGTGGTCGACTATGATCGCTATATTCAAAACCCTCTTTTAGCCGCAGCCAATGTCTGTAAGGCTGCCTCTGAGCTCTTCATGAAGTGGAACCATGAAGAGGATGATCGGGTAGTAGGTAAAAAACTCGAAGCCCATAACTTGTTGTTGGAGGGTGATTTACTTGATAAGTCACTTGGGGAAGCAAAGATATCTTTCACTGAAGCTAAAAAGTCACTGACCGTTCTCACTAAAGAGCGCGATGATGCTTTGGCCGCCAAGAAGAAGGTGGACCAGAAGGTGCAGGCAGGTGTCCTTAAGATTGGCGAACTCGAGGCGACAGTCGTCACCATGCAAAAAGAGGCCGATGACTTGAAGTCTGATGTTGTGGCCCTTGGGAAGGCGAAGGACAAGGTCCAAGAGAGTCTTGCTCGGGTCGTAGAGGAGGTGGTGACTATCGCTAAGAATCAATTGAAGAATGCTGTTGACCTGATTCAAATTGGGCACCTGAATCTCGAGATTGACCGCAAGGTCATCACCACAATCATGTGGTCAAGGATAATAAAATCATCAAGCCCGCTGATATGGAGGAAGATAGGACGATCATCGAGCCAGCGGTTGTCATTTTAGCCACTCTTAAGCACTTTGTAATTTGTACTTTTCTTTTTCTCATGGGTTGTAGTGAGCGGCCTCGAAGTCGCCTCTTTTATAATCATACTCTTTAGAGCCCGGCCTTCTCTGGGTACTTTTCTTAATTGATCGGGCGTTTCTCTTTTCTTTATTTAATCGATGCTTCGTGGTTCCTTCTTTTATCTTTATTTTTTCGTTTAAGTACGTGAGATCTACCGGAGATAGTTTAACGGATCTCGGTCTAGATTGAGCCCGTCTGAGGGGGTGCAATCATCTTTCTCGGTCGCTTCGATTTTCGCTTGGGTCGACCGAGCGTTTTCGACCTATTAGGTAGTTTATTGAGACTCGGCTCAGATTTAACTCGCCATGTAGGTTTATAGTTCTAGTGGGGCTAGTTCTTATCCCGCTCTTTAGAAGTGTTTAGACAAATTTATTTCAGAAAGGAAAATAAATTTCACACAAAGTAATTTTGAAAAAGTGCCTCGTCTTATTAATGACGGACGAGTGGGCCTCATTAAAAATCCCAATGGGAAAAAGAGTTCCCCGCCTGGTTTTACAATTCTTTTCTTTTCATCGTGATAATCATATAGCAACTACATTCTCAAGTACGTTTCAAGTAAAATATCTTCTTAACTTCGTAGCGTTCCATGTCGGAGGGATCACTCCTCCACTCATTGTATCGAGTTGGTAAGCACCCTGCCCCGTCTTTGAGATGACCCGATATGGGCCTTCCCATTTTGGGGCGAGCTTTCCCTGAGCTACATTTTTTTGGCTGACATCGACTCTGCGGAGGACGAGCTGCCCTACTGCAAACTCTCTTGGGATGAATTTGGAGTTATATTGAGATGTCATTTTTTGCTTGATCGTGGCCTCTTGGAGGGCGACCTGGGTCCGTAGCTCCTTAACAAGATCGAGATCTTCTCGGATGGCTTGATTGTTTTCTTGAGGCGATGTAGGATTTGAGGTTCTCCAGGTTAGTTCACCTATTTCGACAGGGATAAGCGCTTCAGTGCCATAAACCATTTTGGACGGGGTTTCTCTTGTAGAGGAGTGTGGAGTCACCCACTATGCCCATAACACCTATGTAAACTTTTCAACCCAGTTACCTTTTGCTTCATCTAGGCGCCTTCTTTGACTGCGTAGGATCACTCTGTTTGCGGCCTCAGTGTAGCCGTTAGTTTGGGGATCTTCTACTGAGGTGAACCGTAGCTTAACAACGTGGTCGGTCATCATCTTTCTGAAGCCTATGTCTGTGAATTGTGTCCCATTGTTTGTGACCATGACTTCTGGAATTCCGAACCGGACCAGGATATTTATTTTGAAGAATTTCTGGAAATTTTTGGTCGTTATGGTCCCCAGGGGCTCCGTCTCTATCCATTTTGTGAAGTAATCCACCCCCACTATTAGATATTTTAGTTGTCTTGGGGCCGTTGAGAACGGGCTAAGGAGGTGGATTCCCCACTAGGAAAACAACCCTTCCAGTATTCAGCTCGGTTGGTGGTGCGACATGGACATCGGCCTATCGCTGGCACTTGTCTCATTTTTTGACCATCCCTGAGTGCTTTCTTAGTTACGGAGCGCCCACCTGGGTGATGTCCGCAGATACCTTCGTGTATCTACCGTAGTACGTAATGTGTGTTTGGTTCTGCGGTGACAGGAATTGATTCCGATAGAATTGATTTTGCAAAATTGATTTTACTTAAAAGTGAGTTGAAGATGACATGATTTTTGTTTGGACACTTCTACTAAAAAGGTGATTTTTGCGGTGACAGGAATTGATTCTGATAGAAATGATTTTGCAAAATTGATTTTAGTTAAAAATGAGTTGAAAATGGTGTATTTTTGTTTGGACACTTTTTCTACAATGTCATCATTGTTGTTTGGATAGGTTGAATTAGAATTGCTTTTAGGTGTGAGATTACTAAAATGGATATCAATTTAAAATAACGTAAAACACTTAAAATTTGATAAAATAGACAACCAAAATACTAAATGAGCATGTAAAATATCTAAATTAAAATTATATTTTAAAAATATAATTTAAATTGCAATGCAACTTAGTGAAGGGCATTTGTGGAAAATTTAAATATACTAAGGAGCAACTGTGAAATATCAAAATTTAGTGAAGGGAATATAAAATTTTAAGGCTTAAATATCATTCACCCCCCCTACAAATATCACCATAATCCATTCACCCCCTGTAAAAAAAAACTCTTCAAACAAACCTTGCAAATATTAAGTGTTTCTAGTTACCCCCCTCTGTTGACTTTTCGTTAAAAAAAGCTGACGTGGCTAACGGACACGCCACGTCACCACTGCCACGTGGTGCTTACACGGAGATGTGGTACACCTCTGTTACTTAAAAATAATACTTTTGTTGGGGATGGGTATTGAACTTGTGACCTCTTACTCATCCCCACTTGGTTAAACCACTGGACCAGCTAGTGAGTTGTGATTACAATGTCAACCATAAATATATATTACATAAAGTCTGATCGGAATACTTCATCTTTTTCCTAAACCCATTTCATCTTCAGAAACCAAAAATAGATCTGGAAACATGGAAAACCAGAAAGCGAAAATAGAAAACGAAATTAACATCATCATCATCAAACCAAATCGATTTAACATCATCATCATCAAACGAAAATAGAAAACGAAATTAACATTATCTTCTCAGATCGGTTAAAAATACCCTTGATAATGGCGTTAAAACAAAAGAAAAGAAAATTCGTTAGTGTTCATCATCTGTTAATTTTCGTTTTAGTTACCGTTGATTTTCGTTTTAGTTCCAGATCTTAATCTTCTTCATCTCGTTTTAATGGTATTTTCCATATCTTAGTCTTCTTCTCGTTTTAATGGTTCGAATTTCGTTTTTCTGCCATTGATGAAAGAGGAAGATAAAGCAGTGGTAATGAAGACTGTGTTTTTGTTTTGTAATATATATTATTTGTTGGAAAAATGTTAACAAATCTGCATGTGATCTAGTGGTAAGTGGTAGCATGTAGTATTAGGAGGTCATGGGTTCAACACTCATGGTCTGCATATTTCTTAAATTTTTTTAGTGACAGTGTGCCTCACATCGCCATTTAAGCGCCACGTGGCAGCCAACTCAGTTTTTTTAATTGAAAGTTAACGACAATGGGGCAAATAGAAACACTTAATATTTGTAAGATTTGTTTTAAAGGTTTTTTTTTTTGCAAGGGGGTAAATGGATTATGGTGATATTTGCAAGGGGTAAATGATATTTAAGCCAAATTTTAATATTTGTTATATAATTTAAATTATAGTTAGTTTTATGATATTGACAAAAACAAGAATAAGATAGAACAGACTATAGCTGAAGAAGAGAATGAGAGAAGAAGAGAGCATTTGCATTCTACTCCTGAAGGTACTTTTTACAATGTTACATAAGTCCAATTTATAGGAACAATTATTGTAACTTACAAGCATATGAATGGTCAAACACACTGTGTCATTAGCATCTCAAATAAAGACCAATAACAATGTGTAATGACATGGGAGTAATAGAGCATCATATGGGAGTAATAGAGCATCTTAGGGAGATGGACATCCACAAAATATTCATAACACTCCCTCTTGGATGTTAATTGAGGATTCATTAAAACCTTTCTTAGAAAAAACCCAGTGGGAAAAATTCTTAGTTAAGGAAAAAGAATATGATATCCTATATGTGGGAACTGCCTCGTTAATAACCTTTTCTGGAAAATCCAATGGGACAAAACCATGGAGAAGGAAAAAAGAGTACAGTTTTCTCCCCCTGTTTGAAGCATCTGTTAAGAATATGAATGCCAAAATTTAATTGTTCTCCCCTAATACATTTGAATCAATACGCTTGATGATATATCTTCCTTTCAATTGAGCTTTGTGGTCACCATTGTCTTCCAGAAATCTTCCTTGAATTGTTTGTATTTGAACATCTTATGAAGAAGTGAGAACTATAGATTGAGATGCATATCATGATGATGGCTCAATGTCGCCATTTGTAAATAACCACATACTTTAAAACTGACTTATTCTTGATCAGAAAAATATCTCGTATCTGCATGGTTAATTTGATGAATATGCTCATAAAATAATTGCTTTAGTTCTATCATGAAAATATGAAACAAATATATATATATATATATATATATATATATATATATATATATTAAAATATATATGTATATGTATATCACTTTTTTAATGCATTTTGGTTGGTGTGATAAATTCTATCTCACTAATAAGTATCAAATACTATCACATCAATCAATATGACATTTAGTAGTATGCGCGCAATAATTTAAAGTCTTTGAGACCGGGATATTTGATATCTTCTCAATAGATATAATTTATCGTGATTCAATTAGTTAATTGATCGATCTGCAGGTCGAGACAAAATTTTGTTTCTCGAAAATATTTATTTAAAGATATTTCCCTATATCTTTAATCCTTCTAGGATTTTCTAGGTAGAGATCAACCTAAGGTTCAACCTCTCAATTTATCAAATGTAACTTATAGTCATTCGTCTAGAATTCTTTCTTTGAGCAAGCTATAATTTTTGAAAGCTCTTCAAGAGTTCCAATAATAGCAAATTCGTTTCTAGATCTTTTCATAAAACTATATAGACAATTGATGTCATTTTTATATCACTCTTTTAGAATATGAATTGAGACGATTATACCTCAAGCGTTTAAATTATATCATCTAATGGAGAGACCAATTAAATTTTATTAATCATCTCAAGAGTCCGAACAATATGTCTCGGAAAATTAAATCCTTCTGGGATCTTCATGTAATTATCACTATTAAGTGAGCTATACAAATAAATAGTAACATCCATCATATCTAAATTGAGCTATTCATGTGTTACTAGCCTAAATATGTATTAAAAATTACTAGCATTCACTACATGTGATTTTATCTTCAAAATTAGTGTTAGGCTTGAGCGAATACTCATGTGATCGTCAACGTTGACTTTGTTTCGGTTCCATCACATTTCATTCTTGATATAACTTATTGAAATCTCATTTCCACAGATTTCAGATAACTGATCAGTTCTTCTGGAACTTGAAAAATAATTATGTCAAATTACTCGTTTGGAGTTTCCATATCCTCTTTTGGGCCATCTTGCTTTTAAGCTCATTTCCTTGTTCGATGATTTTTATTCTTTGGAACTGACTAAACTACACGCTTCATTAGTTGTGAAGATTCATTTGCTGCTGGTGAATAATTTACAAAATTTTGCAAATGAATTATTTTTGAACTTCTGGTTCACATTGGTTTATAAGAGGATCAAAATAAAATAATAATAATTTGTTTCAAATAATACTAATTTTCAGCTGCTTATCTCTCCCCTTAATATTGGGGAAACTAAATCATCAAAATGATAATTAGCTAACTAAGCTATAAATACATTTCTTGTTGTTGGCTCAATATACTTTATGATGGATGGAAATTCATATACTCATATATTCCCAACATTCTTTAAGGATTCATCTTATTACGTTGTGATGAATTCATTATAGTATGTACAACACATCGAAAATATCTTAGATGGAGAATATTAAGTCATTAACCAAAAATAAATTGTAAAGGGGAGAACTTACAAATATATGTTGGCTTGATGCGTATCAATGTCCCAGCTTGCAAGATTGCATGATCCCAACTAGAAATCAGAAGTTCCATCTCATAAGTATTTGTCATATAACTAACTTTAGATGTCTAATGAGTGGTTCTTCAAGACCATTTTATGAATGAACATATGTTATGTGATGTTCAATATAAATTCTGATAGTCATAAAATACTTATCAAATGCTTTCAAGCTAACTCACGTATTGACATCTTCCTCAAATTAGTTGAGAAAACCATCTCACAAACTTCTAGTTGTGAGTTGATGACTAATATAGTTGATGCATCAATTAAAATAATAAAATATCTAAATGGTCCATGCGATTGGTGTATCCGTTTACAAACATCACCTTAAACACATTTTAGAAATGTGAGAGATTTATTCCCTCAAATTCTCAACTTCCTTTAAAAACTGATAATACACAATAGTTAGTGAAGAATCTACGTGCTCTTCAATACATGTTTTCAAATAATTCTTAACTATTTTTCGCATCATAATAGACTTGGGATGGGCCAACCGTCTTGCCAACGACAAAGTTATTATAATCCATAAACTTCTGGTTTAAGGTAGCACATGTTATACTAATATGCCTTTAGTACAGACCAAAAGAAACACAAGTATCTTTCTAATACACATTTGTATATTCTAAGGTAAGTCTCATGATATACAGACATTGAATATTTCTTCATTTATTGTTCAATTTAGTATATACACTTAGATGAGTATCCTTGAAACTTAATTTGTTTTTATGAGACTTGAGAGAATATAATACAATATCATTGTGTAATTTTGTACCTCTAATTAACAATACAATAGCTCTTCTAGAGTCCTCTACTATATTTGCAAACTTCTGGTTGCAAGTTGGAAATAAGTACCCAAGCTACCGTATGACTTGTAAATGGTAAAACTTTGTAGACTATTAAACTTCAGGTTTAAAATGTATATATATATATATATATATATATATATATATATATATATATATATATATAAGTGCATAGCAAACTTTTGATTTACTTTAGCATAATTTTAACTGCTCTCATCTATATTTGAATCGACAATGAATAAAAAAATGCGTTAAAATCTTCTCCTTCAAATAACAAAATATAAAAATATTAATTAATACATATAACAAAAATTACTATTTACAAATAAATAATTAGGGACACACATTTTTTCTACCATATGTTTATATGGAGTTCCAAGCATGAGAAAGAAAATAAGTAACATATTTCTATAATGCCAAAAATATTAAACCATTATTAGGAATTTTAAAGGTTATAACCAAAAATTATACTAACGACCTTTACATAGGATAATGATAACCTTTACTACTTCAAGAATCAAAACCACAACTTTTGTTGTACCCAAAATTTTAATTTAATTCATTGTCTTCTAGGAGTGAAGTTCATTGAGTGGTTTGTGATTATTCTTTCAAATCACAATATCACATAATCTTGATTCAAAATATTCTTGAAAATATTTTCTCATTTATGCTACTCCAGGAGCATATTCAAGTAAAATAAAATTTCAGTTATATTTCTTTGATTCAATTATACTAAGATCAAATAGATCATTTAGATTACAATCATCGTCTAAAGATTTAGTTCTTCAAGAACTTGGCCACAAATATTTCATTAGCGATGATCAAGAAAAATTACACTTTCTAACCATTTGTTCTCCAAGAATTATACCACGAGTTTATATGATTACCATAATTCTTTTAACAATCCACCAGGGATGGTTGAGTGTTAAGGTGTTTTTTTAAGTTCTTCAAGAACTCTCACAAATCTTCACATTTTAATCCTACAAGGATACTCTAATATTAATTTTTTTCTTCACTTCTTTGTGAACTTTATAACAAATCATCACAAAAAAATTCTTTAAGCAATCCTACAGGGACTCTTGAACATTTTTTTCTTCAATTCTTCAAGAACTATATCACAAACTTTCATATTTTGAGCAATCCTATAGGATGCTTCAATATTCAGTTATTTGTGCATTCCTTCTGGGATGCTTGAATGATGAATTCTTCTGGAATTCATCAAGAATATAGACAAACACAATATGCTTCAATATTAAGTTCTTTTTGCAATCCTTTTAGGATGCCTAAATGATGAATTCTTCTAGAATTTATCAAGAATAGATAAACATGATAGTTGTCCTTATGCAATCCAACATGGATGCTTGAATATTGAATTCTTCGGGAACTCATCAATAATAGACAAACATGCTAATTGTCTTTATGCAATCCAACAAGGATGCTTGAATGTCGAATTCTTCAAGAATTCATCAAGAAGAGAAAATGATAACCATGGTAGCTAAATTAAATTATCCATAAAATTTTTATACAAGAAATATAAAATATTAACTTGATAAAATAAAAGATACGAGGAAGAACATCATAACTTGATAATAAGTTAGAATAACATAAATATAGTAAAAGAAAGCATATCTTTTCCAAATAGCCTCCAAGCTTATTAAGTCATCATTTTGGTAGAACTTCGTGCTGATAACGTGTTATGAAATTGACGAAAACAAGAATAAGATATAAGCATTATAATAGACTATAGATGAAGAAGAGAATGAGAGAAGATAAGAGCATTTGCATTCTACTCTTGAAGGTACTTTTTACAATGTTACATATAAGTCCTATTTATAGGAACAAGTCTTGTAACTTACAAGCATATGAATGGTCTTACATAATGTGTCATTAGCATCTCAAATAAAGACCAATAACAATGTGTAATGACATGGGAGGTATAGAGCATCATGTGGTATATGAAAGGACTTAGGGAGATGGACATCCACCAAATATTCATAACAGTTACAGAATTGTTGTATAATTAAAAAAAGTAACAATGATAAATATAGTGAAGGGTAATTAAGGAAGATATAAATATGCAATGGTAGAATCAATTCCATGTCACCTTAGAAGCTACAGATCTAGCTTCTTGAAGAATCAATTTTGGACCAATAAAATTGATTTTAGGTGTAAGAGCCAAACATCAGTTTGTCAAACATGCTCCAAAAAGCATTTCTAAGTGCTTCCACCGCCAAACCAAACATGCTCGTAGTCAGCTTCTTCTGGTGCTAGGCATTTTAAGAGTGGCATAGAAAATCCACTTCTGAAGAGTTTGCCGTCTATGATAGAGTAAGATAATGCCCATCTCCTTGTTAAGGCCGCTTCCTTAGGATCAGTCGATTCCTCACCGTTCTGAATGTACTCAAGAATTGGATCGATCCACCAGTCTCCTGGGCCAATTACACACACGTCCACTACAGGGGAAATATCAAGCTGCACGCTTTGTCAGGGAAGAGTTTCCTGAATCATACTTCTGTGATTCCCTGGGTTCTTTGTACGAGCCAATTTGGAGAGAATATCGGTCCTCCTTGATTTTTGAAACTACCAAGAGGGAATCGAAATGCAGTTCGACTCTGGTGACGTTGAATTCTCGAGCGAGCAATAATCTAGAGATGCACGCCTCATACTCTGCCTGGTTATTCGAGGTGCAGAAGGTGATAGTAAACGATACTTTTAGGGTCATGCCTTCTGAGTTCTCAAGGATCAAGCCCACTCCACTGCCTTTGCTGTTGGAAGAGCCATCAATGAGTAGATTCCAGGTCGGTTGGCTCTCCACTTCTGGGACCGAGGTCATTTTAGCGATGAACTTGGACAAGATTTGAGCCTTTGCTGCCCATTTTATCATTTTATCGTTCGTCCGGCCAGGTCCGTCCTATGTGAAATTTGTCTAATTGGTTGGTTGGTCCTTAGGACAATCTGGTCATTTACGAAGTATGACCTCAATCTTTGAGTGGTCACTACTAGTGCCAATGCCAATTTCTCTACCTTTTAATATATGAGTTCTGGTCCTTATAGCGCTTTACTGACCAAGTAGAAAGGGTTCTGTTTAGAGTCAGTTTCCCAAAAGAGGACAGCGCGCAGGGCTTCATCGGTGATTTCTATGTAGAGACATAGTGTCTCTCCTGGCTCGGGCCTACTTAAGACGGGCGGTTGTAGTAAGGCGGCTTTGAGCTGATCTAGTGCTTGCTCACACTTTGGCGTCCACTTGAATTCTACTTCTTTTTGAGTAATTTAAAAAGTGGGAGTGACTTGTTAGCTACTCTAGCAATGAATCGGGATAATGCTACAACCATTCTAGAGATTTCTGAATGTCTTTCTTGGTCGTGGGAGATCTCATATCAGTAACTGCTCTGCCCTTGTTAGGGTTAGCTTCGATTTCTTTTTCTGCCAGGTGAAACCCAAGAAATTTTCTCGCCCTTACTCCAAATGTGCATTTTTCAAGGTTTAGCATGAGACAGTTCTTTCGAGCTTCGAGGAAGACTTCTTGGACGTCAACCAGGTGATCGACATCGGCCTTGCTTTTGACAATCATATCGTCAAGATAAACTTGAACAACCTGCCCTATCTCGGCATGAAACACTTTGTTCATCAGTCTTTCGTAAGTTGCTCCAATGTCCTTTAATCTGAACGTTATCACACGGTAGCAATAACTCCCTTTTTCAGTCATGAAGGTTGCCTTCTCCTGATCTGGCAGATACATAGCTATCTGGTTATATCCCGAGTACACGTCTAGGAAGGACAATAAGGGACATATGGGACTGGTAAGGCATCTTTAGGGCAAGCTTGATTGAGATCAGTGTAGTCGACACACATGTGCCACTTACCTTTTGCTTTTTTAACCAATACTGCATTGTATACTAAAGTGGTGTACTTGATTTCCCTGACGAAACCGACTTCAATCAGATCTTCGACCGCTTTGATGGCAGCCTGTGCCTTGTCCTCCTTCTGAACACATTGTCTTTGGGCGACCCACTTGACCGATGGATCTACGGCCAGGTTATGGCATGCTACCTCCGGTGGAATTCCCGGCATGTTGGCAGCACTCCAAGAAAATAGGTCGGCATGTTCTTTCAAACTAGCCATCGAGCTCTGGTCTCTTAATTCAATTTTTAAGTTCTCTGGCTAGGGCGGCATCGCCTTCTTCTTCCTCGCTATCAGGGTCATAGCGAGCATCCAAGTAGGCCACGTTGACTTGGTTGCCTTTCTTGATATTTCAAGTTTCTGCCTTTTTGGTTTCAAACTCTCCTTGTTCTTTAGGTCTCATGAAATGTCATCTCCGTGCTGAGTGAAGATCTTCCATCAGGGTGATCACTTCAACATGAGATGAACGGTCGAAGCAACCGGCCTAAGCCTCCCCATGGTGGGTTTGTCTATGACACACTGATATACTGATTTACACGGGAGTACCAGGAAAGGTGTCTTCACTGTCCTACACAATGGTTCCAAGGCGTTGTCGTCCCCAAATGTGACCATTAGTTAGAGATGGCCAAGAGGTGTTGTGGTCGATCCATTGAAACCGGTGTTGACACCTAAAATATAATTAGGTCGTAGGCCGAGGGCTAAGAGGGAAGAAAAGAGTAATGGTCTGAAGGCAAGCCATACGACATGTTTCTAAATGGGTATTCACCAAATAGAGTGAAGTCAAGAGAGGTCCTCGGGGCACATTAAACGACAAAAATCCCGAGGGAGGGTTACGCCTGAGGGCCAGTGAGCTAAGCCGAGGGAAACTAATAGCCCCAGCCTATAGAGTGCCTAAGTCTAGGTGGCTTGGGTGCCTAGGCTATTACCTAAATGGGCTAGTACGGCCGAGCCACCGAGTGGCCGAGGCAAGGCGGGCGTTGGTTTGAAGGCAAGGAAGACGTGGCACGAAGACAGAACGTGGGAGCAGTTGAAGTTCAAGCGGGAGAGCGAGGACGGAAAACGCGGAGCAACGAACATTCACCCACTAACCGTGCCAATGGGATCGTGGGTAGTTAGTCCTCCTCTTTGAGGGCCTAGGATGCAATGAGAGCCGTTGATCTTAGATCCATCCAACGACAGGCAAATGTTGGCTAGCATAGTGGCCGACGAGGGCCTGTGTGTGTTTGTGTGTGTGTGTATATATATATATATATATATATATATAGCAAAAGAGTAATTGTACAAACATACATCCAATCAATCAAACTCTATGTTTATTTCAATTTATCTTTCTTTTATCGATTTTTTTCCTTTAGTGTACTTTACGCATTAGCCAGTAGTATAATCCAACACTCGCATCCCCCACTCACCTTACCTGACCCTTTCTAGAGGAGTCAGGAAACCCACAGTCGAGAAGTAGAGTTTCCTCCTCGATGCAATTGCTTGGAGAAACGAGGAATCAAAGACCGTCCAAACCTCTGGCCGACACCACGGCTAGGACCTAAGAGTTTGACGACAACAAAGATTGGCACGCCCAGTGGGACAGGAACAGGTGAGCGAACATTTCCGTTTGATCCGCCTGGACTGAATTATAGTTGGCGTATGCACCTACGCTCTGGCAGAAACCTAAGTATGGAGCCACCATCGACATCAAAAAAGGCAATTTCCCCTAAAACGAAGAACACTGAGCCAGTAAGTGTTTCGGAGTGCTGAGTCTAACGACGATTCCCCTCAACATTATGAGGAACCTGTGGTCATGACCACGTTGTTTATCCAGCAACAAATCGACATGGGGATAAAGGACATCATATATCAATTGTCCCACCAATTAGCTGACATAGTTAAACATATGGTGCACAATGAAGTGCAACAGGCCAATGAAGTGGAGCAAAGACGTGTTGCGCAAGCTAGTAGCACCATGAACTACATTGTTTCCGACCAATCACAGGGAGGACAACCTTCTTCTATGGGAGGAACGCATCAGGCCCTGCCATACACCAACCCTGTTGGACCTCAGCAGACATCCTTTTATAACCCTATAGGAGGCATGCATCAGTGTTCACCGAGTGCGAGTGTGACTGGGACTCAGCAAACGAAATACCATCAGGTAAATCCTACTCCTGTAATTCCTCAGCTTAGTACTTTTGCCACTGCCAACACTGGGGGGAGTTTTTGGCGAATGTCACTAATACGGCTTCTCTTCGGCAGGGACAACTGCAATTGGCCAGAAGGCAGCCCGAGGCAGCAGGCTTGGTGGGTCTTCCGCAAGTATCATCCTATGGGTTTTCTACCGCGGCTAACTACCAGGCTGACGCAGGGGGGCAAGCCTTCGCCCCGGAATCAGGAAATGGCATGAACAGTGGGTATTACCCGGGTCAGCATCCATGGGTCCAGAGCCCACCTGGCTCGACAAGCCTACCTCCTAGTCAGCCGTACCCGGGAGCACTCAGTACCTACCCGGTGGGTTCCTATATACAGACACAGATGAATGTTGCTCCGATCGAGCAGCCATGGAGTCAAATTCCACCTCACCGAGGCTCACACGTATCTGTACCAGGAACTGGCTTTGTTAGCCTAACCCAAGTAGTGCCTGGGAAGCCATGGACAGACGCTCCACCTCAGGTACCACCGCAGTCAGGGGCGCAGGGTCCGTTAGATACACTATGGCGACCAACGTCTCCATCTGAAAGACCATCGGGGCCCCAACTTCTGGACCCTAATATCATCGCTGACACCATCAAGAAGTTCTTCGGTGTTTAGTTGAAACCGCTCGACCGTCCAGTGTACCGGAAGCCTTACCCCGAGTGGGTGGATAGATTGGTGCCTCTGCCCGGAGGATTAAAGACCCCTGACTTTGCCACATTTTCCGGGGATGATGGCAATTCTACTATGGAGCACATCAGCCGATTCACGGCCCAATGTGAGGAAGGAAACCAGAATGAGTATCACAAGTTGCAGTTGTTCCCTTTGTCTTTGATAGGGACTTCCTTCTCATGGTACTCCTCTCTCCCACCTGATTTTATACAGACCTGGGCAGACATGGAAAGGTGCTTCCATGACGGATTTTATTGGTCACAGCCTGAAGTTACCGCAACCGATCTCATGAATTTGCGGCAGAAGGTGGACGAGGCAGTGACTGACTTCATTGATAGATTCTGAAAGATGGCCGGAAAGTGCTCAGTACCTTTCCCAGAATCTCAACTTACTTCCATGGCCATCTCTGGAATGCACCCTCAATTGAAGGAGAAGCTTTTGGGACAAGCTTGTAGCGACCTTAGTGGCTTGGCTTCCAGGGCATTTCAAATTGAACATTTTGTACAAGAGAGAGAAAGGAAGAAAGCCACTCGAGGCCGAGGACCGCAGCTTGTGTCAGTGGTGGATGCAGTCGAGGATTTAGACTATGACGAATTAGCCAACTACACGGCAGACATCATAGTGGCCGAGATAGTTAAGGGGAAATCCTACCTCTGTCCGACTCTTAAACCTGCCAAAGGCAAAGAGAAGGACAAGGAAAGGGTTGAATATTCCTTTGACATCTCTAAGGCTGACCAAATCTTTGACTACCTTCTCAAAGACAAGAAGATCAAGCTACTTGGTGGCCATAAGATTCCCCCTCCCGAGGAAATAAAAGGGAAGAAATACTGCAAGTGTCATAATTCCTTCAATCACGCCACTTCCAACTGTATTATTTTTCGCCAAGCGATTCAAGAAACCATCAAAAACGTGCGATTCAAAATGGCCGGCAAGGGGGCATCAGAGATGATTGTCGACACAAACCCTTTCCCCAGTCTGAATGTCAATAGGGTCTCCTTTTCAGGTAGCGACCGGGGGAAAGGAAAGAAGAAGTATATGTGGGTCCCTAAAAAGGAGACTTCTCCAGAGAGGAAGACATTCGTGTTCAACCGTTTGGGCTCACCTCCCAAGGGATCCACAATTGCAGAGCGAATGGCCCTGTTAAAAGAAAAATTACAGATAGGGGCATCGAGTCAGCCTCAAGGACGCCAAAAGAAACTTCCTAAGCCGGGGAGGCTTATCCACGAACTTAGGGAGTTGCATTTGTCCAAACTCAACCCTGAGAGACACTTGCCTAAACCGAGAGACTTGAGGGAGAGACTCTAACACGTCCCACCTGGGGGGCATGGTATGCCCGCCAATGATTCCATTGAGCAGGCCACCCTGCCAAACCGGGAGAAGAGGCTCACCCCAAACACGAAAGAAAGGTGGTGCAGGTCACCGAGGAGCAAAGTTCAACTTCGATAGATGTGACGCTCCTCAGGGACCGAGAGCTGAGAGCCACCAGAACTGTGAAACCTCCTTCGGATATACCGCAGGATCAATATATGACACAGGCGACCGTTGAAACGCCGGCCCCTAGGGTGGCCTCCAAATCTCGCTTGTAGAAGAGGAGGCTAAAGAGAGCTAGGGCGTTCAACAGAATGAAGGAAACTCTCCAGATGCTCACCCCGGCTAGAGATGGAAATGCTCAGACCATCCCCGCAGCATATGTTGCTACGGCGTTAGAACAGGCTTTCTCAAAACCAGCTGAGAACATAGCTCCAGAACAGCTTCCCGAGCCAGCTGTCCCTGGGCCACCCGTCGACCAAGAGGGAGGAGACCAGGCAATGATAGCTAGGTACGGTGGAGGCGCCTCATAGCCCACTCACGAAGGCGGTGGTAGAATGCCTTTATGGGCCCCATAGTCCCAAGCAGCCTCAGCCAGTCGATGAGCCCCAGGTTGAGGGAACAATATTAGAGCAAGAGCTAGAAGAGAATGACCTCCTAGGGGAAGGAGAAGAAGAGAATCCCTTCGGTCCTCTAGATTTTGACGGGAATTTCATGAATGTGTCAATATTGGACGACTTGATGGATGGAATAGACGAGGAGTTTTGTGCTGACATAGAAAGGGTAGGCCTCCTTCCACCAGAGTTCTGGGGAGTCAGGGATCAACTGAAGACCCTCGAGGGAGAAGTTTTCTCCGAGGAGGCCGTATGGGCCGCCTTGACCGAAGCCGAGGGACCAGTTACCGAAGGCATGTTATTTGAGAAGCCAACCGCAGACATGACTAGACACTTGAAGCCATTGTACATTAAAGCCAATCTCAATAGGAAGTTGTTCAATAGGGTCTTCATGGATGGCGGTGTTGCGTTGAATATTATGCCTCTGTCAACCATGAAGAGGTTGGAGAAAAATGCCGAAGATCTCATTCCAACCACCATGACCATGACTAGTTTCATGGGCCACCCATCTCATGCATTGGAAGTGCTGGTGGCCGATGTGACGGTTGGGTCTAAGGTGACTCGCTCGGCATTCTTCGTCATTGAAGGGAAGCCCTCATACACGGTGATCTTTGGTAGAGACTGGATTCATACAAGTTAATGCGTCCCCTCCACTTTGCACCAGAAGCTCATGATATGGGTAGAAGATAAGGTAGAAATAGTGGAAGCCGACCCTAACCCTTTCCCAGCCGAGGTAAAGATGTTCGAGGACATGTTCTACTCTCCTCACCTGCGTCCTATCGCCATCCTAGGGGACTATGAGGAAGGTGGTATAGAGTCGTGCGATTGGACCAAGAAGGGCTTTGAATTCAAAATGTTGGCCGACCAACAGCCTGTCAATGAGGATAATGATTAGTCTCCTTCCAGAAGTACAAAGCCTACTGGACCGACTGCACCTATTTCAAATGGAGTCCAGCATTGAAGAGGCTATGTTTGGTGTCGTACATAGAGAAGATGAAGACTCGGACCACTTATTTGGGCCCAACCCATTGCTGCCTTTCGCCGCGCCCGGATCCGCATCCAACGGACCAAACCTGCTCATCTGATCCAACGGTGCCGGCACGGCACCCTACTCTATAAATATGGGACTCGCTTACCATTTCCAGGTACGCTTTCCATTCCCGTCTCTAGTACCTCTTCTCTTCCCTTGCTAACTTAGGCATCAGAGTGCTTGCAGTTACCCCACCTGAGGCGCGGGAGAAGCACACCTCGTCCAATCCGAGGTCCAGTTTCAACCACCCGAAGTCATCCTTCCGTCCTCGCAACGCGCATTCATCCGAGGTAACTACTTGTACTCCGGTATCGAACAGATACTATTGGCCGACGATCACGGCCGACTGTTTCCAGTTTGCCAAGGGATGCGAAGCTTGCCAGCTCCTCGGAACAATCCAAAGGGTGCCAGCGGATGAGCTGCATCCCATTGTCAAGCCTTGGCCATTCCGGGGTTGGGCCATGGATTTAATTGGCGAGATATACCCCCCCAAGCTCAAAGGGTCATAACTTTATCATTGTCGTCACCGATTACTTCACTAAGTGGGTGGAGGCCATGCCTTTTGGAAACGTTGACCAGGCCGCGGTGATCAGATTCATGGAAAACCAGATCATATTAAGGTTCGGCATTCCCGAGACCATCACGGCCGATCAAGGTACAATGTTCAGCGGGGAACGGGTGGTGGCCTTTGCCCAGGAGTATGGCATCAAAATGAGACATTCATCTCCTTACTATGCTCAAGTCAACGGACAAGCAGAGGCTACCAACAAGATCATCATCGAGCTCATCAAAAAGAACCTAGAGGATAAGCCTCGGCGGTGGCACGAGACCCTCAACGAGGTCCTTTGGGCTATGAGAAATTCTAAGTCCACGGCCACGGGGCGACCACCTATCATTTGGTCTATGGGCAAGATGTCGTGCTACCGCTAGAAATCAGTGTAGTGTCATTGAGAGTAGCTCGGAAGCACTCCCTTAGTATGGATGAGTACCAACAAGCCATGTTGATGGAGTTGGACTCGATGGATGATGACTGGCTGGCTTGCCCTAAAGCGGCTCGGGCCTACAACAAGCATGTCAAACCAGAGAGGTTTGTCGAAGGTGACCTCATATGGAAGGCAATTTTGCCACTTGGCAGGAAAGACCCCCCAGTTGGGCAAGTGGTCCCGGAATTGGGACGGGCCCTACATCGTTAGCGAAGTATACCACGGTGGGGCATACCGTCTAAGCACTCTAGACGGAGAAGATTTTGAAACAAAGATCAATGGAAATATCTTAAAGCATATTATCCTACTCTATGGGAAAGTATACGAGGAATAGAAAAGTGGATTTAAATACAAAACATTGTCAAGGTGGCTCACCACACGCCGGCGTCCTAGTAAAAAAAACCTTAATTCCCCATTACAGGGTCACCCCCTCCTAATAGACACGCACACCCCAGGCCTGCCAATGGACGACTTAGACCCGGTGTCCATGGACAAACCTTGAAATACAACATGAAAGTTAAGGCCGGTAAAGGATTTTCTCTTGAAGAGCTGAACGCACCACCGGTTCCGGATATCCCTCTTAGTAACGCAAAGACGCTTCGAACCAATCACAGTACTCGTCGGTGGGTTTGGCCCGGCCCCTACTCTCTGCCACCGTGACATCCGCGGTAAACCAACCCTGGGGGACGGGCGAGCCACCAGAGGTCCCAAAGATAGGCGTTAGTGCATCTAAGCTTCGTGGACCCGAGAATCAGCAGTTTGAATGATTCTTCTCCCCAGCAATGGCGACCAGAACATCCTGCGAGGTAGCCTCAAAAGAACAGCTCCTAGGGAACAGCGGGAAACTCAGAGAACTGTCACCACTACCGTGGGTATGACCTTCATTCTGGGAAACAGAGGTCGGAGGCATGACAGAAAGAAGGAGGGACAGCAGCAAACTAACAGAAAGCGGTGTTCATAAGAAGTGGAAGGTGAAGCAAATGGGAACGTTTCGAAGAGAACAAGTAACCGCACAGGGGTAATGATGAGGGCTATTTATAGCCTCAGGTATAAACTCAATCGGCGTGTCCTTGGGAACCGTCGCGCAGTCATTTCAATTCGCGCAAAGCGCCAAGTGTCACATAGCAGCAGTTACGTCTCGTCTAACCGACACCTCAAGTCATATCAAGGGTTTTTGTACCGTCAACCACGTCCTCACGGCGATACGACAACACAAAAAGGGGAGCAATTGTTAACACCCAAAAAATAATTAGGTCCTAGTCCGACGGCTAAGAGGGAAGAAAATAGTAATTGTGTGAAGGCAAGCCATACGACATGTTTCTAAATGGGTATTCGCCAAATAGAGTGAATTCAAGAGAGGTCATCGGAGCACATTAAACGACAAAAAAATCCCCGAGGGAGGGTTACGCCCGAGGGCCATTGAGCTAAGACGAGGGAAACTGATAGCCTCAGCCTATAGAGTGCCAAAGTCCAGGTGGCTTGGGTGCCTAAGCTATTACCTAAAGGGGCTAGTGCGGCCGAGGCAAGACTGGCGTTGCTTGGAAGGCAAGGAAGACGTGGCACGAAGACAGAACGTGAGAGTGGTTGAAGTTCAAGTGGGAGAATGAGGCTAGAAAGCGTAGAGCGACGAGCATTTACCCCACTTACCATGCCAGTGTGATCGTGGGTAGTTACTCCGCCTCTTTGAGCGCCTAGGAAGCAATGAGAGCCGTTGATCTTAAATCAATCCAACGGCTGGCAAACACACATCCAATCAATAAAACTGTACATTTATTTCAATTTCTTTCCTTTACTTTACTTTATGCATTACCCAGTAGTATAATCCATCACTCACGTCCCCCTCTCACCTTGCCTGACCCTTTCTAGAGAAGTCAGGAAACCCACAGTTGAGGAGCAGAGTTCCCTCCTCGACGCAATTGCTTGAAGAAACGAGGAATCAAAGACGGTCCAAACCTCTGGCCGACACCACTACTAGGACCCAAGAGTTCGACGACAATTGTTACTTCGTGAACTCCGGGTTCCCTTTCATTCTCAACTTCTTCCAAATTAGCCTTTATCCATTTCTGCAACCACAATCGGGTTTCCATGATATTCAAGGAAATTAGAGAGGCTCTTCTTCCTTTGTCCATTTTTGCACTCTTAAACTTCAACGTGTTTGCACTGTCTGTGGATATCTTGTGTTGCAGGTTAAGTTTTGACGATAAAGCATTTCTAAATAAAGTGACAAAAAGGAACTCCAAGACACAACCAACTCAAGAAAGAGAGTTCGTGTCAAGGGTAGTCGCTAGGAAGTCCGGTCGTGTCTTAGGAATGAAATGTAAACCGCTTTGGAGGATCGGCTCAAATCACTCAACACTAGCACTCACACAATTGACCATGCTAAAGAGGTTAGGCACAAATGATTACAAGCACATAATCGATCAATGAATGAGAAAATAGCTATTTGAAAGCACACAATCGATTGTCTTCTTAAGTTATGGACATGCACAATCGATTGTCTTCCTGGTTTTTGAACTTGATTTATAAAACACACAAAATCTATTATTGACTTGATTTCTAAAGCAAAGAATCGATTTTCAGCTTGTTGTTGGAAGCAACCAATCGATTGTTGACTTGTTTATGGAAGCAAAACTTGTTTTTGGAGCTAGCAATCGATTCTTGACTCATAACAAGCTCACAATCGATTGTTGGCTTGCTTTTGGAAGCAAGCAATCGATTGTTGCCTTGCTTTTGGAAGCAATAAAGTTAGCAATCGATTCTTGACTTGTTTTTTGGAATTATTGACTTCTTTTGGAAGCAAGCAATCGATTATGTACTTAAGGTTTTAAAAGAACTTGGTTTTGGAAGAAAACAATTGATTCATGGTTTCTAGTTTTAAAGAGACCAATGACTTGGTGTTTTTAAAACTCTCAATCGATTCATGGCTTCCTATTTTAAAGCTCCCAATCGATTCATGGCTTCTATGACTTGGTATGTTGTCACTCTCATTCCTTTTGTGTGAAGTCAGGATGTTGAAGGAAGCACCTCGGTTCCGACGTCATAGAAGGAAACGACTCAGCTCTGACGTCGCAGAAGACAGTATCAAATGGAGAACTTCACCAGTTAGAGGTGACTATCTCCGTGTTGTTCCACACTAGGCCGAGCTTAAACTTATGATTTCTGTGAATCGAGTTGAAGATGATTTTAGCGGTGACGTTGGCGTCAATGAAAAGAAACTGCTGAACTACTAATCAGCAACGACGTCTTGATGCTTGCAGAATTTAGTGTGAAAAACTAGGTCCAGCAGTGGGGTCGAACTCAAAATTGAAGCCGTAGTGTTGTGGAACCGAGCTACACAGCGTGCGGTGAGAACCGAACTCACAAGGGAAGATAACTCTGATGGAGTATGATCCAGATCTGGATCTGAAAAAACAATTATTTTGTAAGGTGTAGAGATTGATCTTCATGATGATCTTGTCCCTTCGTTTAAACAAATTCCTTTCATGTTTGAATATTCCCCCTTAGATTCACTACGAGTCTACTATTGCGAGGGAATCGAATCTTCGAGGTTCAGCAAGATGAAACCAAAACTCAGATCTATATGGATAGGGAGCGTTGTTTACAGATTTGTACCAAGAATTTACTTTTCCAGAAATGATCGGATTCTGATATTGAGATATAGCCTTTGATGAAAGATTGGACCGATCCAAAGATTGGTGAACAGCAACCTTTACTTGATTCTGGAAATTTTGACCCGCCGCCATGAGTGAGAAGAGAAAGAGAGTAACGAAGGGCTCCCACTGTGGTCGCCAATATTCCGAACAGAACTCAAGAGAGAGAAATACCTCACGACAACGAATCTGAGGACAATCTAATGTGACTCCGAGCGAATCCAAGATCTGGAGGAAAAAGAGGGGGGTCACCACCAGAAGCACTCTGACGCCCAAGTTAGTCCCTAATAAAAATGGAGCATATGAGAGGAGTGGAGAAAGCATACCATATTTGGAGCGCGTAGTTTGTACTAGTTCGTACCATTATGTATGAGTTTGTACTAGTTCATACCATTATGTACTAGTTCGTACGACTTCTGACTAGTTCTTACCACTTCGTACGAGTTACACCCATTCCGCACTAGTTTGTACCAGTTCCTACGATTTTCGTAGTAGTTCGTACCATTTTGTACTAGTTTGTACCATTTTGTACAAGGTCAAACTAGTTCTTACCATTTCCTACGAGTTTGTACCTGATGAGGACATGAAGCACCAAGATGCCATTCAAAGCTTAGGAGGTCCGATGACTAGGGCAAGATCAAAGAAAGTCCAAGAAAGCTTAGTCCAATTCATGACTAAGGCTATTGCAAAAGAGGGCAACAATGTAATTGCACCGAAAACCATGCTTGTCATACAAGCTATGGAGGAGGCGCAATTTGCATGACAAAGGCCCCAAAGCTATTTCATTTTTAATCAATAAAAAGTGCATGTGACCAATTGATTTATTTGGGACCAAGGCACTAAGTTATTTCATTTTAAGTTAATGTTTTTTAGTGTGTTTAATCCACTTCAAGTGGTCTATGTGTGGAACATATTTTTGTGAGTTGATGGAGTCAACAGACTTGCTAATCAAGAAAGGAAAACTTGCTAACCAAGCAAACTTGCAAATCAAGAAAGGCAATAAGAGGAGAAAATATTACAAGATCCAAGACATTTATGGCACATCAAGACAATCAGAGCAAAAAAGGAAATAGAAGATCCTAATCATTAATTGTGCATTCAATGCCAAATCAACTAGGATATTTTCTTAAATTGTTTTGTCTAGTATTCTTGTAATTGTTGAATACCCTTTATTTTTTTCTTGTATTAGCAAAAACCTCCCTTATTATAAATAGGGAGTATAAGTGTCAATGAAAAGGGAGAAAGACTTTATCAAAGATTTTGAGTTCATACTCTTTGGTTCTGGATTAGACCAGCTTATTCGATCTTATAAAGAATTCCTTTTCTTGTGGTGATCCTCACACTCATAGGCTTATCCTTGTCTTGGATTAGACCAAGGTGGCGCCCCTAACCTAAACACCATCTTCTTCACGAGTTCAAAAATCAATTCATTCTTCTCGTTAGTCTTAAACTGTTCCTAAACTCCCCATCCCAAAACCCACAAAATTCTTCACTCCCTTTCCCCATTATTCATCCTTTTATATCCAAAAACACAAAAATATAAATTACAACCAGAATCCATATTGAAAATCAAAAGAATGGCCAGTTTCCACAATAAGGAGGCCATCATGTGGTAATCAGAGCAATGTTCTAATTTGTTCAACCAATTTCAGGTTTTGTTTACATCTCTATTGCTTTTGAGTTTTTAAAAAAAAAATCAAAAAAAAAATTCGAAAAAAAATCAAAATAAAAAAATTCTGGTTTTTTTTTTCTTTACTAGTTACTACTATACCTTGAGATTTGCCTACAAAAAAAAAACCTATACCCTAAAATTCTACTCTTCCTTATTCTAACCCACAAACCTTGTTTTCAAGGCTTTTCCTTGCAATTCCAAGCTTTTTGTGTGTGTCGATTATTATTTGAAATTGTTTTTTCTTTGTTTTGATCATTTGCTGGTTTCTTTAAAGAACCGATAAGAGTTATGGATCCTCAAAATCAATTACTACTAGAAGCCCTCACGGCAAAAATGAAATAACTTTTGAAACAGGAAGTTGAAGGTATACATGAAAGAATTGCTCAATTAGAAAACAGGCAAAATAATGGTGACGAGGAGGCTCAGGGGAGAGGAAGGCGTGAAAAGCATAGAGGAGATAAGTTGGGTGGTATAAAAATAAAAGTACCACAGTTTGTTGGGAAAAATGATGCGGATGTGTATTTGGAATGGGAAACTAAGATTGAACAAATTTTTTCCTGTAACAATTACACTGATCTTCAAAAAGTGCAGGTTGCTTCCATTGAATTTACAGATTACGCTTTGGTGTGGTGGGATCAATTGACAAAGGAGAGGAGAAGGTACCATGAGCCAGCCATTGCCACTTGGGAGGAGATGAAGAGGCTCATGAGGAGGAGATTCATTCCATCGTACTACAACAGAGAGTTGCACAACAAATTGCAGCGGCTCACCCAAGGCAACAAAAGTGTTGATGAGTACTACAAGGAGATGGAGGTGGTGAAAATTAGAGCAGATATGGTGGAAGATGAAGAAGCAACCATGGCCAGATTCTTGCATGGTCTGAATCGTGATATAAGTGACATAGTGGAACTACAACACTATGCCCAACTAGACGATTTAGTTCATCAAGCAACAAAGGTAGAACAACAACTTAAGAGGAAAGCACAAATAAGAAGGAGCACTACTACTTCCAATCCTCAAAATTGGAGGAGCAATGTTAAGAATGAAGGTACTTCATCATCCAAAGAAACCATGGCTGATCCAAAAGGTAAAAACACTACAACTAGTCCTTCTCAAATTGTTTCAACTAACCGGGTTGTTAAGTGTTTCAAGTGCCAAGGTTTAGGACACATTTCATCTCAATGTCCTACCAAAAGACTTATGCTTGTAGAGGAGAATCAGGAGGAGGATGAGGGGACTGAAGAGTATGAAGGGGATTTTGATGAGGAGGAAACCCAAATGCCTAGTGGAGAGTTACTTATGATGAGAAGGTTGTTGGAAGCCGTGGTAAAGGAGGAAGATACTACTCAAAGGGAGAACATATTTCACTCAAGGTGTCTCATACAAGGCAAGGTATGTTCCCTTATTATTGATGGCGGAAGTTGTACCAATGTTGCTAGCACAAGGTTAGTTTCTAAACTCCAACTAGAAACTAAACCACATCCCAAACCATATAAGCTTCAATGGCTTGTCAATGATATTGAAATGATTGTAGATAAGCTAGTAGAAATTTCTTTTTCAATTGGTAAATATGAGGATGTGGCTGTTTGTGATGTAGTTCCCATGGAAGCTAGTCATGTCTTGTTGGGAAGACCTTGGCAATTTGACAAAGGGGCCATTCATGATGGGCGTACCAACAAGTATTCAATGGTCCATCATGAAAAATGAATTGTATTGGCTCCTTTGACTCCATGTGAGGTGAGAGCTGATCAAAAAGAATTGAGAGAAAAATGTGAAAAAGATAAAGAAAAAGAAAAAGAAAAAGAAAAAGAAAAAGAAGAAAAGATCGCCAAAGAAAAAGAGAGTAATAAAAAAAAATTTATGAAAAAAAGAAAGAAAGTTTGATGGCGACAAAATGGGAGGTTAAAAATGCTATTTTTGCAAATCAGCCCCTATATTTGCTTTTTAGCAAAGAGGTGGCCTTGCTAGAAAATTTACCTAACACCCAAGAATTGCCAAATTGCATAAGTTCTCTTTTGCAAGAATTTGAGGAATTGTTTCCTAAGGATGTACCAAGTGGGCTGCCACCTTTGAGAGGGATTGAACACCACATTAATCTCATCCCAGGGGCCTCATTGCCTAATAGACCAGCCTACCGGAGCAATCCGCAACAAACGCAAGAGATACAAAAGCAAGTGACTCAATTGGTAAGTAAAGGTTGGGTAAGAGAAAGTTTAAGTCCATGTGCTGTCCCTGTTATTTTAGTTCCTAAGAAAGATGGTAGTTGGAGAATGTGCACTGATTGTAGGGCTGTTAATAATATCACTGTTAAGTATAGGCATCCAATACCTAGGTTAGATGACTTGCTTGATGAACTGTTTGGTGCATGCTTATTTACCAAAATTGATTTGAAAAGTGGGTACCATCAAATTAGGATTAGGGAAGGGGATGAATGGAAAACTGCTTTCAAAACTAAATATGGTTTATATGAATGGTTAGTTATGCCTTTTGGATTAACTAATGCACCCAGCATTTTTATGAGTATAATGAACCATGTTTCGAGGGAATTTTTGGGAAAATTTGTTGTTGTATATTTTGATGATATCTTGATATATAGCAAAAATTTAGAGGACCATTGCACTCACCTAAAGACTGTTTTAAATGTGTTAAGAAAAGAAAGTTTGTACGCAAACTTGGAAAAATGTGTATTTTGCACGGATCAAGTTATTTTTCTAGGTTTTGTCATAAGCTCTCATGGAGTACACGTGGACGAAGCAAAGGTGAAGGCAATCCAAGAGTGGCCAACTCCCAAAAGTACAACTGAGGTAAGAAGCTTTCATGGTTTAGCAAGTTTCTATAGGAGGTTTGTCAAGGACTTTAGTACTATTGCGGCTCCTCTTAATGAAATTGTTAAAAAAGAAGTTGGTTTTAAATGGGGTGAGAAACAAGAAAAAGATTTTTCTAACCTTAAAGAAAAGCTCACCCAAGCACCAATTCTAGCATTGCCTAACTTTTCAAAATCTTTTGAAGTTGAGTGTGATGCTTCCACTGTTGGAATTGGGGCTGTTTTGATGCAAGAAGGACACCCAATTGCTTATTTTAGTGAAAAATTAAAAGGGGCTGCCCTAAACTTCTCAACTTATGATAAAGAATTGTATGCATTAGTAAGAGCATTGCAAACATGCCAACATTACTTGCTGCCAAAAGAATTTGTCATTTATAGTGATCATGAGTCCCTGAAGTACCGGAAAGGACAAGGTAAGTTGAACAAGAGGCATGCCAAATGAGTTGAATTTTTGGAACAATTTCCTTATGTGATTAAGCATAAGAAGGGTAAAGCCAATATTGTGGCTGATGCACTTTCAAGGAGGTACGCATTACTCTCTACCCTTGAAACTAAATTTTTTGGTCTTGAGCACATTAAAGATTTGTATGAGCATGATCTTGATTTTTCAGTTAAATATGTTGAATGTGTGCATGCTGCTCATAATGGATTTTTTAGGCACAATGATTATTTATTTAAAGAAAAAAGGTTGTGCGTGCCAAAAGGATCCATTAGAGAACTCTTAGTTAAAGAGGCACATGAGGGGGGCTTAATGGGACATTTTGGTGTTCTTAAAACTTTGGAATTTTTGAAAGAACATTTTTATTGGCCTCACATGAAAGTTTATGTGCAAAAATATTGTGAAAGATGCATTGTTTGCAAAAAGGCCAAATCCACAGTTATGCCCCATGGATTGTATACCCCACTACCTGTTCCTGAATATCCCTGGATTGACCTTTCAATGGACTTTGTCTTAGGGTTACCTAGAACAAAGAACGGGAAAGATTCTATTTTTGTTGTTGTCGACAGGTTCTCAAAGATGGCACATTTCATTCCATGCAAAAAGGTGGATGATGCCTGCCACGTTGCTGATTTGTTTTTCAAAGAAGTGGTATGCCTACATGGCCTACCAAAAACCATAGTGTCCGATCGAGACAGTAAATTTCTAAGCCACTTTTGGAGAACTTTGTGGGGTAAGGTGGGAACTAAGTTACTATTCTCTACAACTTGTCATCCCCAAACTGATGGGCAAACTGAGGTAGTAAACCGAACTCTCTCTACCCTTTTAAGGGTCGTGCTGTCAAAGAATTTGAAAATGTGGGAAACATGGCTGCCACATGTTGAGTTTGCTTATAATAGGGCTGTCCATAGTACCACAAATCACTCCCCATTTGAGATTGTGTATGATTATAATCCTTTAACTCCTCTTGATCTTTTACCTTTACTTAACACATCTCTCTTGAAGCATAAGGATGGCAAAGCCAAAGCTAAATTTGTCAAAGGTTTGGATGAGAAAATCAAATTGCAAATTGAAAAGAAAAATGAAAGTTATGCCAAAAGTGCCAACAAAGGGCGTAAACAGGTTACTTTTGAACCCGGAGATTGGGTTTGGATTCATATGAGGAAAGAAAGGTTTCCATCACACAGGAAATCAAAGTTAATGCCTCGGGGGGATGGCCCATTTCATGTGATTGCCAAAGTCAATGATAATGCTTATAAAGTTGACCTTCCCGGTGAGTATGATGTTAGTGCCACTTTCAATGTTGCTGACTTGTCTCCTTTTGATGTAGGTGATGAAGATTTCAATTCGAGGTCGAATTCTTCTCAAGAGGGAGGGAATGATGAGGACATGAAGCACCAAGATGCCATTCAAAACTTAGGAGGTCCGATGACTAGGGCAAGATCAAAGAAAGTCCATGAAAGCTTAGTCCAATTCATGACTAAGGCTATTGCAAAAGAGGGCAACAATGTAATTGCACCAAAAACCATGCTTGTCATACAAGCTATGGAGGAGGCGCAATTTGCATGACAAAGACCCCAAAGCTATTTCATTTTTATTCAATAAAAATGCATGTGACCAATTGATTTATTTGGGATCAAGGCACTAAGTTATTTCATTTTAAGTTAATTTTTTTTAGTGTGTTTAATCCACTTCAAGTGGTCTATGTGTGGAACATATTTTTGTGAGTTGATAGAGTCAACAGACTTGCTAATCAAGCAACTTGCTAATCAAGAAAGACTTTATCAAAGATTTTGAGTTCATACTCTTTGGTTCTGGATTGGACCAGCTTATTCGATCTTATCAAGAATTCCTTTTCTTGTGGTGATCCTCACACTCATAGGCTTATCCTTGTCTTGGATTAGACCAAGGTGGCGCCCCTAACCTAAACACCATCTTCTTCACGAATTCAAAAATCAATTCATTCTTCTCGTTAGTCTTAAACTGCTCCTAAACTCCCCATCCAAAAAACCCACAAAATTTTTCACTCCCTTTCCCCATTATTCATCCTTTTATATCCAAAAACACAAAAATATAAATTACAACCAGAATCCATATTGAAAATCAAAAGAATGGCCAGTTTCCACAACAAGGAGGCCATCAGTGTGAGTGAAATGTGAGAGTGAGTGAGGTGACAAATGGTTCAGCTGAAGGTAAAGTGAATTGGGTGGAAGTCCCAACTATACCCTTTTGGTTTCTAGCACTCCCACTATTACTTGTACAACACCCAATGTAACTTGCTCAACTAATGCACAATGTACTCTAATTATTCATTAGCCATGATTTCAAGCAAATCCAAACAATCAATTTATAGCTCCATTATCAACCAAATAACTTGATTAACAATAACTCATCAAAATTATCAATTAGTGAAATGACTTATTTGCCCTTACTCTCAATTATTCACTTACAACCCATTATTATTAAACAATTAATCAACAATCCACATATTTCATATAATTTAGCAACTAAAATTCTAAATCATGATTTTGAGTACCCTCAAATATTTAACTTAACCATGAATTAGATAAAAACACTTGCTAATTTCAATTATTAAAAATAGCCAAATTGGGGGATGTTACAATAAACAACAACAAGTAGGCATACAAGACATGAATAATCACACATAGTATTTAAACATTATAATAGGGTTCTTGCTCCTACAAGGACATAACCAATTAATAATAAAGCATTTAAAATTCATTGCTCATACAATGGTTTACACGCAAACTATGTTGTCAGAATAAGACATAGGGATCATGGGACATCCAGTTATGTCAATTGCATCCTAAACTACCATGTTCCCTAGTACCATCCCCACTCTTCTTACCTCGAATCCGAGTGATCATAAACGATGGTACAAAGCAATAACAGGAACTTATATCCTCCAAGCAACATTAAATTCCTCTTACATTATTCTCTTGATGATCCCAGAAGTCACGTATAACAAAAGGACAAAGGTAAGACATTAAATATTTGATCGTAGGGACCAAAATGGCCAAAAAGCTAAGGCTCAGAGGCTTACACCAAATTATGATCTGAAAGGCTGAAAACTTATTTTTATAGTGTTAAGCACGTCGCTAAGAGTGTGTAGCTTCAAACGGCACGTGATTCTGACATTGGTAGCGAAAGATATGTCAAAAACAGTTTCTTACGGCTTATAAAACTAAAAGAAAGGACTTGAATATAAAGAACATGTGCTTGACACAAATTTAGACTTAAAAATAGCAAAGGGAATGACCCTTAATTGATTTAAACGTATCTTGAGGTCCATGGAATGAAGGAACTAAGAATCATCTTGAGTATTGCACAATAGTAATCAAGAAGAACAACGAAGAACGGAACCCATTTTTGAAACATATTGGTTTGCAAATCTGATTAGATAGAATGAAATTACTCTTCTCGGTGAGTCTAAAGAAGTTCTCGGTTTTTCAAAGTGATAACCGATGCGGCCAGAAGTGAGACCGGAAGTTGTAGTCACCAGCAAAACAGATCATTTTTCAACTTCACCAAAATAACAAAAGCAGTACCTTTTCTCAAATGTTTCGATGAGAGGAATCCAAATACGATGTCCATTTTTCCAAACGACGACCGTGGTATCCAAAATCAAGAAAAGACAGTACGAAATACGGTGTAAATTCTGTCTCTGATGACCGAAAAGCAGCATAAGCGGATTCAGAAGGTGATTTTGTATAGGAGTATGAATTTGGGTAATTTTTGGCGACCATATATGAGAGAACAAGGACTGTTAAGAAAACGAATGGGTTTCATAACTGTCTCCGGCGGCTGCACAATGAAGCAATCAACCGAGGAGAATAAGAAAAGTAGCGTAGGGTTGGACTTAGGAATAGGGGGTGTATTAGTTAAATCCAGGGGTGCGAACAGTAAATTCATTAAAACAAGAAAATGGATCACTAGAAAAGCCCAACTTGTTTCTAATTATATTCTAACATCTACTGTTAGAATATAATTAGATGTTTCTTAAACCTAAATATTTTCACTAAATAATAATAATAATTGTAACAACAACAACAGCAATAACAATAAGGTACTTCACATTATCAAATAACATCAAAGAATAACAACCGTATAATATTAATATCAAATTAAAGTACAACTAATTGTTAATAAAACATTGTTAATACTTCAAAGATACTAATCTCTTAAAGTCAATAAACTTATAACTTAAAATAATAGTATTAACTCATGACTAATATTCAAAAATAATATAATACAATAATAATATACTATAAAAGTGTGTTGATTATTAAAATATGCACACATAAAGATACTAATATATCCAAACATATATACACGCATATTAATTAGAAATTTGGGGTGTTACACCGTGCATCCCTCTGTTTCTTAAACCCAAAACTTACATTTTACTATTCTTTTGAGTACCAATTCCACCGCTAATTCAAAATCAAATACTTATCATATGATTAGACCATATATGCTTTGTTTATGATATGAATGGTTGTCAGTGTTATCGTTCATCGAGACTATGTGTGGAAGAACTAAACTATGTATCTATATAATACTTAAAATGAATTAAAGGATTATTTGACGTACTTGGGAGTGGTCTCATAAACTTAAGCTCAAGGTTCTTAGTTTTTAGCTCAACAAAATATTGAATGTGGGCTCCCGTCGGCACGTTTGTAGCATTAATAAAATGTAAGATTGTAGCGTTCAGGGGATGCTTTATTAGTAATAAAATTAAAAGACACCGTGAGTATAAGTATAGTGAGGTATCGCTGAGGAGCTCACTAAGATTTTTCTAATCTCACCCTTTGTATATGTTGTGGTTACAGATTAACAGATGAAACCATTGAAGGCAAAGCAAGGGGGAAGAACTCTAGTTAGTGGAGGATCACGTGGCATACAAGATGAAGTTATGTTCTTATTTTGGTTAATCTCATGTGTTGAGATATTTTGTTATTAACATTGTTATGAATTGTGTGCCGTATCTTTCAAATTGTATTAGGATGTATGCACTTCTGATTTATATTACGTAAGATTGTGATGACTCTATTGACTATCTTGAGCCGGTTTATGGTTAAATCTCAGTATAATGCTAGGTGTTTCATCACAATGTCATGAGTCATTTATGTATTTTATTAATTCATTCTGTTAATCCAAAACTAATAAATTGTGCGCCTCTTATTGGTCCAAAGGTAGTATCTTGGAATAGAAACTAAAACTTTCTCAACAATTCTTTTGTCGACAATAATTTCCCTGTAGGCTCTCATTTGAAAAACAATTTCTTTTATCTTTAAATAATAATCTTGTACGGTCTCAGACTTCTTCATATTTAATAATTCAAACTTAAGCCTTAGACTTTAAAGTTTGACGGCACGTACCTTGGCGGTTCCTTGGAACTCCTCCTGTAATGTACTCCATGCATCCTTGGCTCTAGTAGCTCCCATTATCCTCAGGAAATGGTGTCACCCACAGCTTGTCGCAAGAAATATAATGTTTTTGAATCTTTCTGCTTATTTTCCTTTAACTCTTTCTTTTGAGCTGCAGAAAGAGTTGATGTATTGGCGGGAATAGAAAATCCTTCTTCTACAACTTCCCATAGATCTTGAAAGAAAAAAAAATTATTCATTTTTATGCTCCAAAAATCAGAGATTTCACAAGAAAAAGTAGGAACTCTAATATTGATAATGTAAACAGCCGTATAAACTGCTTCAGCCCAAAAATTATTTGGTAGTCCTTTCTCCTTTAGCATCGATCTAGCTATCTCCACGACAGTGCGATTTTTTCTTTCAGATACTCCATTTTGTTGAGGACAATATGCGACTCTAGGTTGCCTTTCGATGCCTTCATCCTCACAGAATCAATCAAACTCATGAGAGTTGTACTCTTTTCCACGATCACTCCTAAGCCTTTTTATTTGTTTACCAAAGACTTCTGATTTTTCTTTGAAGAAATAGACCCAAGTCATTATAGAAAAGTCATTAGTGAAGAGGATGAAATACCTATTGTTGGTGAGTGACGTTGTCCTCATCGGTCCACAAACATCAGTGTGGATGAGCTCTAGCGCGTCTTTAGCTCTCCATGCATTGCTCGTTGAAAATGGTAATCTGTGCTGCTTTCCAAGAAGACATCCTTCACATGCTCCATTATCTCCTTTTAGACATGGAAGATCTATCACCATATTCTTTTGATATAACAACTTTAAGGCTTTAGAGTTGAGGTGGTCAAATCTTCGATGCCATAACCCTGAATCATCAGCTTGCACCTTCGTGGCAATGTTAGTAGTATATTTAAAATTCATCTGGAAGCTTTTGTTCCTCTTTCCCATTTTTATTTCGGCGATCTCAACCCTTTTATTACTATTATCATAGATTGTGCATTTATCTCCTTCAAAGTAAAGAACATAGTCTTTTTCCATCATTTGATTGATGCTCCAGAGATTTTCTTTATGATTGAAAACTAGTAAGACATATTCAATTAGTCGCGTACCTTTATTTGTCTTCACCATGACAGAGTCTTTTCCTTTCGATTCCACGATAGTACCATTCCCTTGTTGAACCTTGGATTTGACAGAGTTGTCGATTTCCTTGAAGATGCTCTCATCTTTGGCCATGTGATTGTTGCAACTACTATTTAAGTACCAGGTACCTTTATTGTCATAATTGAAATCTTGAGTAGCATAGAAAAGATGTTCCTCATTGTCAATCTTATTCTGGTCACTTTCATGTACTTTGACAAGTTTTGCTTGATGTTTATCTTTACTGTAGCATTTCTTCTCCACGTGCCCAAATTTCTTACAATGCCGACATGGTGCTTTTCCAAGCCATCGACAGTCTTTCTCGGCATGATTTGTCCTTTTGAAAATTCCACATGGAGGATAGTCATCTAGATATTTCTAGAATCCTCTTTGTTTCGAGAATTTTCTCCACTATTCTTGTTTGCTCCATACCCTTTATTTTGAGACCGTAATCTAAGCTTTGATTGAAAGGCATTTTCTACGGAGTCATCATTAGACCTACTCAATCTTCTCATAAGCTTCAAAAGAGCCTATTATTTTTGTCACGGATAAATTGGACAAATGTTTTGTTTGCTTAATCGTTGTCATGATTGGGTCACACTTACGGGGATAGAAATCAAAATTTTCTGAACAATTCTATGGTCGAGAATAATTTCCCCGTAGACTCTCATTTGAAAAAAATTTTCTTTCATCTTTGTATAATAATCTTACTTCTGAACCAATAAGGATCAGACATCCCCTTTAACGAGTACGGTTGTAAAGTTCCAAAATGGTTCGAAAGTTTATTTTCGAACTGAGCGCGATTCTAGAAAAAAAGGGAACAATGGATACTGTGAGCGTGAGAAAAAAAGGAAATGGATAGAAGGGGTCATACCTTAATATTCTTGAGAATGTGAGGGTGATAACTACAATGTGATTCAAGTTGAAGAGTAGATTAGGGTGTGGAGTGAGAGAGATGGGAGGTTTGAGGGTTTGTGAGAGGGGGTGTGTTGGGGGAGATGTAAAGAGCATTCCAGCAGATTATTCAATAAGGTGTGGGCCTTCAGAATCGTTTCAAGCTGACGTGAATTTCAGCCTTATTAGTGAGCTGATATCTTAAATTGGTAGTTATTTTGAAGCAGGCTTCTACAGTAAAAAATAGGGATGTAAAAAGGAAAAAATGGCCTAGAAATAGTAAAAGAAAAAGTAGGACAACAACATTTCGCTGGGCTTGGAGAAGGGAATAACTATACGAACTCTAATTCTGTCCCTAGGGAACTCACAAACATGTCTCAACACACAGAAAGAATGAGGTTTGTGTAGTAAGAAATCATCCCAAATCTTCTCTATCAATCTCGATCAACAACGTAGGAGATGGCTCATTGTTTCGATATGGCTCGGTGGGAGATTATGAAATATGGGGTTGCAATGACAGAATAAGAGTAGAGCACAAACTCTCTGTTACAGATAAGTCTAAAGAGATTCGCATAGGACAAATTGGAAGTGCAATGAAATGAGAAAGATGAGGTTTACACAACAAAGATTATTTCGATGGAGGTCAAGGACCAGGACGCAAAGGGAAGGAAGGGGGAAAAATCGTTAATCAACGAAGATTTTTGAGCGTGTGGAGAACAAGCATCTTCGTTATTCAGTTTTCTTTCTCAGGTGAGAATTTTGTTGGGATTTGTGTTAAGCGATAGAACTATATACGTTATCTGGTAATTGTGTACTCAGCATGCAACATGGTCAGTAAGAGACATCTTTAGGAGGAACTTCATGAGCTGAAACGCGAATTTACGATGGAGAATTGGTGTGTAGCTGGGGTTTTCAATGAAGTTGTATCAAGGGAGGAAAGGAGCGCTGATTTGGATTGTTTTAAACAAATAGAAAGGAAAGAGTTTGAAACCTTATAGAACATACGGAATTAATTGATATGTTGGTGCTAGGTAAGAAATTCTCATGTTTTAGAGCGGATGAAAGGTCAATGAGTAGAATTAATAGATTCTTCCTGTTTGAGGGGCTTGTTGCAAGGTGGAACATTAGTGCTCAATGGATTGGTAATAGAGACATCTCTGATCATAGTCCTATTTTGTTGGTGAGCTCAAATCTTAATTGGGGCTTGAAGCTATTCAAATTTAACAAATTTTGGTTAGCACACAGATATTATGAAGTTTGTGCAAGAGTAATGGACCTGATTTTCAAGCTGAGGAAGAGATTACTATATGGTGCCGAGAAATTGAAGTTGCTAAAAAAAAAATTAAGGTGGTGGAATAGAGAAGTATTTGGATAAAAAGACCTTCAATTGGAGGATATTGTAAAAAAATTGAACGAAGTTGAGAGGTTGGCTGCCCAGGGAGGATCATCAAAAGTTGGGCAAAGGAATGCATTGAGTGCTGAAAATTGGCAAGAGTGACCACGCATAAGGGAAAGGCTCCTTTCATTAGACCAACACTAGATGAGATGTTTCAAACAGGTTTCAGCCGAAGAAAATGAGATGTTTATAGCTCTGTTCTATATTGAAGAAATCAAAAAAGTGGTTTGGGAATGTGATGGTAACAAGAGCACGGAACCAGGCATTTTTAACTTCAACTTCATTAAAAACTGTTGGGATATCATTAGTCCGATTATTCTAAATTTCTTCAACAAATTCCATAGTTTGAAAAGACTCCCTAAAGCTATATAAGTGCCTCGTTCGTGGAACTAATTCTGAAGAACTAAAACCCAGAAGGATTAAATTAATATAGGCCTATTTCACTCATTGGAAACTTATACAAGATGCTTGCAAAGGTACTAGTTGGTAGTCTTAACAATGCTCTTGAGAAGGTGATTTCGGATTGTCAGAATGTATTCCTACCCAGTAAATAGATTTTGGATGGTGTTATGGTTATGAATGAGATTCTGGATATGGCAACAAAAAGGAAGCAAGGTCGTCTTGTCCTAAAATTTGATTTCATAACAGCTTATGACTCAGTATGTTGAACCTATTTGGAGTATATGTTGATAAGTCTGGTTTCAACGGAAATTGGAGGAACTGGATAAAAGTTTGCTTCTCATCTAATTCAATTTTAGTGTAATGTACTCTATATATGAGGTACTCTTTTTTAGCGAGGCCTCACTTTCGATGTAACAGGTTGGAGCACCCTAGTGCTCCCATCAATAAATTTTGCTTATCTAAAAAAAAGAACATGGTATTAACTAAAGGGTAAAATTTGTAAAAAGGATCGGAACTCTCTCTATTCTCAAACTTTGGTAATTTTAACTTCTATTTTTTGTCCCAAAACAATTGTACTTTTAAATTTCAATGTACAATTCAACAATTTTTTCCAAATAATTATATCCTTTATAATTATATTTATTGAGTCTTTTAGAGTCGCAAAGTATGAATTAATTGTTCCAAGGCTCTTTTATTTTGAGTTAAATTATCCTAAGATAAACTACAAAGGGTGTATTTTAGTAGTTAGCTTGATCAAACAAATTAATATGATACCTTAATTTTATGTGTGACAAGTGAAAAGTACCAAAATTTTAAAAACAGAGAAAGTAAATTATACATTAGTTATTCAATGAACCTAAAAAGTATTTTTTTCTCTTATATGGAACATTACGAGTTAGGATTATCTAAAGTACTTTCTGTGTCAAATAGGAGAGAAAAAGTGACACATACAAAATGATATAACAATTATTATATTTATTATTTTATTGTGTGAGTCACTCTCTCCTACTTGACACAAACTCTACATATTTTTTTGGACAAAAATCTCTACATTTTTTTTCACCAAAAAAAAAATCATAAAATTCACCAAAAGAACATACTCTACATTTTTTTGACAAAATACTCTACATTTTTGTTAACTATAAAAATTAAAATTACCCAAAAATATTATGCTTAACCAAAATGATACTCTACATTTTTCTTTAGTGTAATTTCATATATAATTTTTCTATAAGTAGAAATTATTAATAGTGTTAATTTTTTTGGTAAATAATATTAACATTTTTTAATTATAACATCATTGAGCATAAGCTCCACCTATATCTTTTCAGAAGAGTTGTAGAGAATTCTATGGTTGTGTTTAATTTACATGAAGCTCATATAAATAACTAAATCTCATTTATATTTTTACATATGAAAGAAAGTATTTTAAAAAATGTGTAATAAACACATGTTCGGTACCAGAGTACGGGTAGGAGTAATGAATTAGATTGCCCCGCGAGATTGGAAGGTTGACTTCGGATGGTTGAACTTGGACCTCGGATTGGCCGAGGTAGTCTTCTCCCGCGCCTCGGGTGGGGTACCTGCATGCACTCTGATGCCTAAGTCAGCAAGGGAAGAGAAGAGGTATTCGAGAGAGAAGTGAGTGCGTACCTGGCAACAATGGGTTGAATGCGTATTTATAGACGACGGTGCCGCTCACCATCCATTGGACGAGGTGGATGGATCATGTTCGTTGGATCTGGATCACGTGAGTGTGAACAAGGTGCAGCCCGATAATGGGCCAGGCCCAAGTCTTTTTTGATGGGTTGGCCCAGTCCGGAATTGTGGCCCCCCAAGCCGAGGTTGGACGACGGAAGTCAGGCTCGGCTTGAGAAGTTAGGCCTCCGACACTATTTACTTCCATCGCGGGATAACGAGGGTCATTGTTGTCTGACGTTCGACGTTGTAAGGTTGAGCCTTGGCGGTGAATTTCGATGGAGCATTTAAATTCGGCTTCAATTATGCCCTGCAAAAGGCTTGACAGAGCATCTATGCTCGGAATCAAGTAGATCTTGACAGAGCATTTACGCTCGGAGTCAATTGTGTCTTGATAGAGCATTTAAGCTCAGAGTCAAGAAGGTTCGAATGTTACATTTTTCAGCAATAATACATCCTGAGCTTAGTAGCACTCCAGGTACGAGGTATTGGCTCTTTAGAAAGAGTTTCCAGGTGATAAGCTCATGTTCCGATCTTTGCTGCGACTCGGTAGGGTCCTTCCCAGTTTGGTCCGAGCTTTCCCTCGCGGGCATTCTTGTTCCCGACGTCAGGACGCCTGAGTACGAGATCCCCGACATTGAAGTCTCGGGCGATGACTTTCTGATTGTATCACCTAGCGATCCGAGCTTTGACGACGGCCTCGGGAAGCTGTGCTTTATCCCAAACTTCCTGTACGAGGTCTAGTTCTTCTCTCGCAGCTTTGTAGTTTGCCTCATTGCTGAGAGGGTATATAGTCCTCCAGGTAGACTCTCCGACGTCCACCTGTAGGACGGCCTCAGTCCCATATGTCGTTCTGAAGGGAGTCTCCTTGGTGGTGGAATGCAACCTTGTCCGATATGCTCAGAGGACATACGGTAGATCCTCGGGCACGACCCTGTTTGCCCCTCTCAGCCTTTTCTTTAGTCCTTTGAGCACGACCCTGTTTGCCGACTCGACCTGCCCGTTGGTTTGGGGGTGCTCGACGGAAGTGAAGTGCTGCTTGATGTTCAGATCTGTCATCAATTTTCGAAATCCCTTATCAGCAAATTGCGTACCGTTGTCAGTGATTTCCATGGAGGGGACACCGAATCTGGTCAAGATGTTCTTTTTGACGAACTTGACACAGATGTTGGCAGTTATTTGAGCGAGAGGCTCTGCTTCGATCCATTTGGTGAGATAATCGACTGCGACGATTAAGTACTTGACCCCACCTCGTCCTGGTAGGAAAGACTCGAGAAGATCAATTCCCCATTGGCTGAAAGGCCATGCTGCCGATAAAGAAGAGATCTCGGCCGGGGGCGCATGATGGCTGTCGGCGTAACACTGGCAGGTGTCGCATCTTTTGACGATGTCGGAAGCGTCCTTCGTCGTGGTGGGCCAGTAGTACCCTGATCTGAGGGCTTTCTTTGCTAGGGATCGGGCACCCAGGTGCTGTACGCAGATTCCTTCATGTATTTCATTTGAGTACGTACTCGGCCTCCTCTGCTTCAATACACTTCATGATGGCGACCGCAAGAGCATTAAGAAATGTTATGGACACAAAGAGCATGAAGATTCAAGACATGGCACTTGGAGCAATTAAAAAGAGGAAGAGCAAAGAAGATTAAAGAACAAGAACAATTGGAAGCTCAAATGATTAATTTGCTTAATGATAGCAAATAATCTAAAATTGTTCATTGTCTTTTAAATAGCTTTATAATTAAGATTTCGTATGAAATTTATAATTGGAATAAGCCAAACATTTTTAGGCGCGTTATTTCTCATTCTTAGATGCCTAATTGTGTAAGGCCTAGTTTGGGCTTGAATTTGGGCTTTTAGGTTTATGTTTGTCACTTTAGTGAGTCCACAATCTAATCCCTATAAATAGGTGTGGTTTTGTAAGTTGAAAGAAACTTTTTGACGAAAATAGAATTGTGAGAATAGAGAGTGTTTCTCTAGGGTTCTTCTTAGAACCAAATTTGAGTCTTATCAAGAGCCTCTTACTCTTGTGGTGATTCTACCTTGATCTTATCATCCTCTTGGATGTGGTGATTTCTCCATCTTCTTGCCTAATCCATTTTGTATGTTCTTTTCCCCTTTCTCTTTTATCTTGTTTGTTATTTTTTATTCAAGAAATTCACTTGGTTAGATCCTAAATTTACATGGAATCAATTAGATTCACATCAAGTGGTATTTAGAGCTATTACCAAGTGTTATTGTGTTCTTGATTCAAATAAAAGATATTCAAAAAAAATATATTAAAAAAAAAAATTCTTTTTCGTTTGTGTCGTCGCCGTATTGAGCTTTTCCCATATGTCGCTAATGTTTATTGCCTATCTTTTGAGTCACGCTACCTGTGTTCTTGATTTCCTAATTATTGACACCATGTGTTAATAATTTCAGATTTGAGTAATCATTTCAGATCCGCAGATTTTAGTAGGTTTCGTCGGTATTACATGAACAATTTGGTTCGACTTGAAAAGTTCACTATTTTGCGTTTTGTTCTTGCTGTTGGAAGGTTTACTCCTTTGATTATTAGCTTTAACTTTGCTGAAATTTCAAACCTGTTTCTGGAAATTTCTGCACAAGTTCTTATTGTTCATCACTCATCTTCATCACTAGAGGCTATTTGATCTTGTAATCTAATATTCTAATTGCAAACTTGTTTTTGATGTTATTTCTTTCATATATGTCCGATTCTGGAAATTCAAAAGCCTAAATTGATTAGAAAAAAATGAGTAATTCAAATATGCAAAAAAAAAATACTGAAAAGATAAGTGCTGAAAAAAAAATGATTCTATACAAAAGCGCTTATAGAAAAAAAAGGGGCATTTACAAAAAAAAAAGTCCAGAATTGTTCATTTTGATACATCAATCATTTTTGCATATTTGTTGCTTCTATCAAACATTGCAAGTTTATTTTAGTATCTTACCTTCCACATATTTGAACCACTTAGTCAATTAGTTTTGTTCTTTTTTTTTAAGTCGTCTCCTTGTTTATCTATTTGAGTGTGTCTTCCTTTGCTTATCTTTCTTTCGTGTCTTTTAAATTCCTTAGTTGTGTCTTAGAAGTTTCTCTTGTCTTTGTTGGCCTCTTGAATGATAACTTTCATGTGTGTTTTGCCACAATTGTGTAGAGGTTTTCCACAAACTTGATTGAGACTTGTTTGGTTTGTTTTAAGAACTTGAAGAGTTGCATTAGGGAGTGGAAAAAGGCTAGAGTGAACATTATAGAAAAAGCCATAATTGAGCGACATACACGAGTGATACATTTCTTGAGTGTAAGCACTTAGCGAGTCGTGAGGACTATTGTTCTTTCTTGTTACTTTGCTTGATCATTTGGTACTTGTTATCTTGTCGTTGGAATGATGAATAGAGGTTTTGACTATAATAGAGAATGTGTTGCAAAAATTCTTAAGAAGTATAAGGTTGGAGATTTGCTCCAAAAGATGCATGAGAGGTATGAAGAGAATGTGACAGAAAAAGATAGAAAGTATAAAAAAGAAAGGAGTTATGAGAGGAGAGACAGAGAAAAATAGAGAAAATATGGAGATTATTTGAGAGAAAATGAGATGAAAGAAAAAGTGAGTGTTCCAAACTTTCATGGGAAGAGTGACCCCGAAGCGTATCTTGATTGGGAGCTTAAGCTAGAACAAGTTTTCTCTTGTTGTGATGTTAGTGAAGAACAAATGTTGAAGCTTGTTGTGTCGGAGTTTAGAAATTATGCACTTACTTGGTGGGATCAAGAAAAAAAGCTTAGGAGGAATTGTGAACTTGAGCCGATTGAAAAATGGAAAGATTTGAAGGCCATGATGAGGAGGAGACATGTTCCTTCTCATACCCAAAAGGAGTTGCGTGACAAATTGCATAGGCTTACTCAAGGAACTAAAAGTGTTAGTGAGTACTTTGAGAAGTTAGAGATGGCTATGACTAGAGCTAACGTGGAGGAGAATTTGGAGAATACCATGGATAGGTTTCTTGATGGTCTTAATGAAGATATAATGAAGCAAGTTGAGCGTCACCATTTTGTAACAATTGAAGATCTTGTCCACCAAGCCATTAAGGTGGAAAGACAATTGCAAATAAAAAAGGCCTATAAGAAATCCCCTTCAAATTACTACTCTTCAAGTTGGAAGAACAATTCCAAGAAGGAGGGGTCTCCACCCAAAAGACCTGATGTTGCAACCTCCAAGGGTAAAGGTACAATTTCTAACTCTTCTTCTTTAACAGATAAGATAGCTGATAGCGTATAAGCTAAGATATAGATGGAATTGTAGTATATAAACTTGACTGGTGGGTTGATTTCAAACTTATCATAAAACTAATAATTGAGCAAAATAATAAATATAATTGACATAAAAACACAATTTTTTTAAACAGAAAACATTCATAATTAATAAGACAAAGACTGCATTGATTAAAAAAATTTGTTCATTTAATAAGTATAAACGAGAATTTTGAATAAAATAATAAATGTAAAATTAGAAAAGATGATATGCTATAAGCTCAAAAACTACTTAGTATTTGAAAAAACAGTATAATCTAATGGTTACCAAAAAGGGTTTGTCTAAGTGGTAACTGGGGTTAGATCGCGCCCTAAGATCTCGGGTTCGAATCTTGAGTGTGGCAAAAACTATGTTGGGAGGGGAGAACCACACGAACAAGAAAAACAGGTTATACACCTGGCTAGCCAGATTTCCCGGCGTAGATTAGTCATGGATAAAGTCAGTGGAAACTGCGCACCAATAACATGGTAACGAACAAAGCACATTTATTAACATTTATTACAGAATTGAATAAAAAGTTCAAATATAAAATATAAATAAAGTAAAATTAATACACAACACATTAAAAGCATGTAGGTATTTAAAACTGAAAATACATTTTATTAATTTTTTAATAAAAAATGGTCCATTACTTCCTATAAATATTTTAGTAAGTCTCCAACTTTTTCACTCCGACACCATCAACTCTCTCTCTCTCTCTCTCTCTGTCTATCTTATGTCTTTTTGTCTCTCTCTCTCTCTCTCGCTTTTTCTGTTACAACCTAATTGTCAACGCCATCTTTTGTGTCTGTCTGAGTTTCCTCTCTTTCTCTGTGTGTGTGTGTGTGTGTGTCTTTCGCGCAGACAAACTCTCACTGTCACTGTCACTCTGTTGTTCTGTTCCAAAAATCAATGGATTATGATGATGACGATCTCTTTGCCCTCGTAAAAAGCTGTAACCTTTCCGACTTAACTAATACCACCACCCAAATTCCACCCACACCGCCACCACAAATCACTACCCATCACCACTTATCCCTTTTTTCAAATAGTGCATCTACTTTTCAAACTTTCCCCTTTACACGACAAAATTACCCATCATTTTCTTTTGATCACCAACCAGTGTCAAACTCCCCATTTTCTTTTAATCCTCAACCTATATCAAATTACCCATTTTCTTTTGGATATCAATCTTATTCATTGGAAAGTTCATTAATGGACATTGACCTGACCCCCACTCCGAACCCATTCACGGACGTCGTCACCACCACCTTCACCACAACTCCCACCACCATCACAACCACACCCACCCCATTCAATGCCACCACCCTCACCACTGCTCCTATTACCTTCCCCCCAACTCCAACCATCACCATGATACCCACCCCATTCTTCAATGCCACAACCACTCCTTCCACTAGTCCTACAACCATCGCCACCACCTTAACCACAACTCCTACTCCCACCGTCACCAACACACCCACACCATTCACAACGATGACCACCACCCTTACCACCAGTCCTACTAACACCCCTGACTTCACCACCACGCCCACCATAATCACCACACCCACCTTATTCACCGCCGCCACTAACACCCTCACCACCACTCCTTCCTCCATCACCACTTCCTTCACCACCACACCCACCCCGTTCACGACCACCATCACTCATTCCACCACTCCTACCGCCATCAGCACTGCCTTAACCACCACTCCCATCCCATTCACAACAATCACCACTTCTTCCACCACTCATGTTTCCATCACTCCTGCCTCAACAACCACTCCCATTACCTTTACAACTACACCCACCCCAACTCCCATCGCCATCACCTCTACTTTCACCACCAATCCCACCATCACCACCCCGATCACAATCACCACCACAACTCCTACCATCATCACCACCACTATCACTCCAACCGCCATTCCTACCACCATCACCACCTCAAACATCGTCAACACTAAAACTACCACACCCATCACCATTAATGATCCAAATTCACCAATTGGTGACCTTACAAAATTTGTTGGAAATTCACAAAGGCTGATGATGCATGGTCTCTACCAAACGGGGGGTGTACCACCTACTACCACCACTTACACTCCGAATATTAATTCCACCACCACCCCCGCTATTTTAAATGCTAACACCCAACACCAAAACCATCAACAACAATCACTACCCACAAAATCACCACCACCACAACAACAACAACAACATCAAGAACCTGATCATCTCCCAGTTGTCCAAGCACCTCAATCTACTACCATTGTTTTCGCAAAGTCAAAGCCACCCAAACCATTAAAAAGGTAAATTATTTATTTTTCATTCACAGCCTATATTCATGAAATCGTTATGCCCAAAAAAAAATTAATTTTTTTAACTGGCCATGACCTAGAAAGTACCTTTTTTACCTTGCTTTTCATACAGGAAAACTCCACAAAAGAAATTGGTCTGCCAAGTTACTCCTGAAAACACAGGAGATATTTGGACATGGAGAAAATATGGACAAAAGCCCATAAAAGGGTCTAAATTTCCAAGGTAAAAATTAAATTTTATAGATAACTATGATGTAAATTCAATGATAAACTTAGAGATAAATTTTGTATTTTCTAACGCTAAAACTTTCACTTAGAAGTTAAGACATTTTATTTTCTTTATTATTTTAAAGGAGCTACTATAGATGTAGCAGCGGAAGATATTGTGATGCAAAAAAGCATGTAGAGAAATGTACTAGAGATCCGAACATGTATGTTATAACATATTGCGGCGTTCACCAGCATGAAGCACCGATTCACTGAAAGTCCCACATTTACACTAATCAAGGCAAGTCATCCAATTTACCCACTATCATAGAATATGGGTCAACCTCCAACTCGTCAGACTGGGATATCAATCCTGATACGCTGGTGTCTGTTTTGCCAGAGAGTGATAATGCTCTGGTTTCCTCCAGCAATGTTCAAGTCCCTGAAGGCGACGCTTCTGTTAGTATCATCGATACTCAAACTACTTCCCGCAATGTGATTCATCCCCATATGTTGGCGCCGGTTACTTTGGTCCCCTCCAACAATGCTAAGGTAATCCAAGGAAAAAATGCACATGTTTTTGCAGGCACCACTCATGATGTTGTTGGTGATACTCAGATTGCTTCATGTGATAGTTTAATGTCAACTTCTTTCAAAGTAGAGTATGGGGTTGATCCCCATATGTTTGTTCCTGTTACTCTTTTCCTCTCCAACAATGCTCAGGTAGTCCAAGGCGACAATGCAAATGTTTCCGTGATGTTGGTGCCTCCTTTTTTGGAGAACTGTGATACTCTCGCCACCTCTGACAATGCTCAGGTCACAAGAAAGAACACTTTTTGTACCATCGACAAAACTCGAGTTGCTGCAGGAAATACACAAGTTGTTTCATGCGATTCTTTAATGTCAACTTCCTACTCAACCGAGCATGTGATTAATCCTAAGATGTTGGTGACTGATACTGAGGTTCCCCTAGAAAATGCTCAGGCAGTCAAAGGCAACGATACACTTGTAACTACAGGTGCAACTCATGTTACTGTCGATGGTGCTCAGGTTGTTGTTGGCGAGGATTTTGGGTCAACCCCCTACTCAGCAAACTCAATGATCAATCCCAACATGTTGGTTCCTATTATGTCAGAGAACAACGATATTGTAGTAGCCTACGAGAATATTGCTAAGGTTGCTGGAAGCACTAGTGTTGCTACCACCGGCAATACTGAGGTTGCTATGAGGGATGATGTAACTGCTACAAGAGAATTTGAAAGCGTTGACCTAAACATGGAGGACCTTATCCTGGAGGAGCTGTCTGAAGATGACATTTTGATACCTAACATTGAAGCACTACAGGAATCCTTCTTATTGGGATATGACTACAAAGTTCCTACCAGTTGGTTCGATTAAGTTCTGAACCATTCTCAATGTAATACCTTTCAATGCGTATTTAGCTTCTAGGGTCTTGTATGTTTTCTTCCTGCACTACTAAAATGGCAATCATTTTCATTAATATAATAGTTTGAATTTTAATGGCAGTCTATATTCGTACAAATTTTATTAGTTCTGTTAATTAGTTTGTGCAAAAAAAATTAGAAGTCTTTTTACTTTTTGGCCTCTAAATGAATTTTTATATCTGTATTTGGGTTTTTTGGGTACCTTAAATATGCATCATATTGTAAAGCACTTTTGCTTTGTCAAATAAACCTTAAAAGATAAATAAAAAATGCGAGGTTGTAGTCAATGCTATATATATATATACACACATTAGATTTTCTACCTGCGTCATGCATGGGGATATAATCTTACATGTTTACCTCTTTTTTTGACAAAAAGAAACTTATAATTGCATTTCATTAAGAATCAAATTCGCAAAACAAGTAGGAATAAAATCAAAGATGTTGGGACTGGCATACTGCCAATACGCTCTAACTAGAGTGTGTGCGACGTGGTTTGCTTGTCTCCGGATAAAACTAACCCTGTAGTTTGAAAAATTAGTATGATAAACTTTGGTTAATTGTTATATATACTTTTTTTTTATTAATTGTTATATATACTTTAAAGTAACTAGGTTATAGCTACATAATATGTTATTCAATACAAGTTATATGTCTATTGGAGGTCGAGTGACTCTCATTAACTCCGTCCTTAACAGTATTCCGCTTTATATGTTTTCTTTTTATAAGGCCCCTAAGATTGTCATTCAAGAGCTTGTAAAGATTTAGAGGGACTTCCTTTGGGGGGGAGCAGAGAGGGCAGGCCCGTTTATTGGGTGTCTTGAGATAAGGTTTGCAGACCCAAAAAGGATGGTGGTTTGGGAGTGAAGAATCTAGAAGCCTTCAATTTGGCTCTTCTGAATAAGTGGAAGTGAAGATGCATCAACGACATTAGTGCAAGCTAGTGGCAGCTTCTGACACACCGGTATGGTGATTTGAGGCTTATCTTCACTGATGTTCCTTTGTCTAGAGGTGGTACTAAGGATTCTATTTGGTGGAGAGACCTTTTACTTTTGGATGATGGTAATCCTTCGTGGTAGGGAGCCTTCGAATCGGCAATTAGGCCTGTGCTGGGGCAGGGGAATATGATTTCGTTCTGGAGTCATAGGGGGGCTAGCAATGAGATTCTCAAGGATTTATTTCCTACTCTTTTTAGTGTGGCAAAGTTTAAACAAGGTAGTATCTTGGAGCAGGGTCATTGGATTGACAATAGATGGTCTTGGAACCTGGAATGGTGTCGTGGTTTGTCTGAAGAGGAGAGAGTTGATCACGATGCGTTGTTGGCCATTTTACACCCACTTCATCCTGTCAATTCAGAGCATGATCGGTTGCGGTGGAGGCTTGAAAACCACCATTCTTTTTCTGTTAAATCATTTTATGTGTTCTTGGTGAATTTGATGCAGAAAGATAGGTTGGGTAGTGATATTAAGAGTGCGCTTGACGATATGTGGCAGCAATCTATCACCACTAAGGTGGGAGTTTTTGGTTGGAGGCTTTTGTTAGGGAAGCTCCCAACTCGTGATTTCCTTACTTCTAAGGGTATTATTAACGACCCTCTTGGGGTGTGTTGTCCTTTTTGTTTTGAGCAAGATGAGCCGATTGCACATCTATTTTTTTGTGTGCAGGTGCTCCAGGTTAGTTTGGCTTGGTATTCCGAATTGGACGGGATTGGCGATTACAGATACTCTAGTAGGTGTAGAGAATTTTGGAGCTCATGGTTTGCATCTGGTATCAAAGAAGGCATATAGATTGAAGTATTTGATCTGGATGGCGTCATTTGGTGTATATGGTCACATCGGAACCCTATTCTTTTCAAAGTTCAAGTTTTTAATTCACAGGTGGTTCTTAATCATGTTAGGTCCTTATCATGGACTTGGTTCATTAGCAGACAAGGTCGCAATTCAACTTTTAAAATTTCTGATTGGTGGTGGAATCATTCTGATTGTATGAATTCATTATAATTGGCTTTTGCCTCACTCTTCCTGGGGTACTCTTTCCTCCTTGGGTCTTTTTCCATGGGGTTTTGGCCCAAGGAGGCTTTAATGAGGCTCCTTGTATATGTAACAATTGGGGTGCCTGTTTGCACCCACATTTATATAATTTTGCTTATAAAAAAATGGCAAATACTACAAATTTAATTTAACTACTAAAGTCATTTATATTAAAGAAGTTAAATACTTACATAAATATCAATTGTATATAATAGAAAGATTGGGAATCTTTGTATAGTTTATTTAATTTTTAATTATTAAATAAAATTAATAAGTAGCTAGTAAATAAATAATGAATAAATCCCATAGAACTGCATATCTATAGACAATTTTACAAAGGGGGGTTGAAGTGTTATATAAAATATATTTCACCACAAAGATAAAACTATATTTATTTCTTTACTTTGACATAAGTTTTTATATGAGTAGCATTGTGGTTTGATCATGTTGGGGATGTAGTGATTCTAGTTCGATCAGATTTAGTTTAATTTCATTCGCAATTAATAATACCGAAGTGCGAAAAATTCTTCTGCATAGTTGAATTTTTAGTTTTGTTTCTTACAAGAGGGATGCTGTCAACCACTATGTTACTAGCAGTTGCGATTTTTTTCCTGAAAAATGGGGATTTTGATGGGGTGTGAGGGAGAAAGGAAATGGAGGTTTGGTTTTAATGGGGGATTTTGATGGTGTGAGGGAGATTTTGGGAAGATGACTTAGGAACGAAAAAAATTAATGAAGCAAAAAAGTCACGTAGAAAGCCACATTTTTCCACATCAGTTAAAATGCCACTTAGGCGATGCCACGTCAGCATTCTGTTTGTCCACTAAGCAGTAATTAACGTCAGGGACTAATTAATAACGGAAACAGAGAAATAAGTTAGGGACAAAAACGCCTATTTCGTTAATATAGGGACTAAAAAACTTAGAATGACCAGATTTTGTAGGGACCAAAAACATATTTTACCCTATAAAATACTTACTATTTTTATAGTAAATGTTAGTGGTTAGTAATTAGTTACGGGATTAAAGAAATGTTAGGTTCTTGGATTTGAATGTTGGCCCGCTTTCACGTTCCTTAACTCACCGCCAATTGAGTTACCTTCATGTGGAGAAAAAAATGTTTGTCCGACAAGGGTTGATTCGAGCGGTAACTAGGTTCAGATCTCATTCCAAAGGTCCCGAGTTTGAGTCTGGATGTAGGAAAAACTTTATTGAGATAGAATAACAGCACAGATCGGCAAAACCAAGTGAACGGAGTCAAACAAAAGCTGTTAAAAAGGGTTACAGTGCTAGGTTTTTAAAAATTAAGGAACATAGTCGTCAAAAAAAAATATTAAGGGACCTATTTGTTATCTGAAAATTAGTTAAAGGGAACTCGGGAGATATTTTGCCAAAAAAATATTTAACCCTATTTAACATATACTCGTAATGGTAGGAATTTTTTTTAGTATAACAAGTGTGTTTTGGTTGGAAAAAAAACCTATTTAATATATATTCGTAATAGTGTTTTTTAGTACATATAGTCCAGATACATCACTTTTTCAATGAATCTAAAATGTTGTTTGTTGCTTATATAAGAGTCATGAGGTTGTATTACATTGAAAAAATTTATTATTATATTCAAATTAAAAGAAAACATAAAAAAAAAATTATGAAGAAAAGGTAGATTTATGTTTCAAACAACTTTTGTGTTTTTTTCGTTTGTGAAACATAATTTGAAAACAGTTACACCAAACAAGATTTTAGTATTATGAACATCAAAACAGTTTTTAAAACTAAACTATCAAACAACTTTTTATTTTATTTTTTCTTAAAAACTGTTTTTAAAAATGGATCTATAAAATAAAACTATAAAACAAAACTCATTCAAACAAGCCTTTAGTTACTTAATTATTTCTTCTGATGATTTAAATTTACCATTTGTGATACATATGAAAAATCTGACACTTTTGTTTGATAGCAAGCATTCGATGGCCTTGGTATTTTTTTTCTTCTTCCAAATGGCAAACAAATATTATAAATATAAGGGATACAAGTTTATCCGTTCACAAAAACAAATCAAAAAAATCAACAACAAAAGAGGACGACTACTGTAAAATACATAAAACCTCCGACCACCACTCATAGTATGGGCAAGGATCTACTCCGCTTCGTGATAAAAATCATATCTAGAACAAACTTTAGTCCTCTCTAATGCTCCGATACTATCAGCTGTCGTACCTTCTGGAATATATAAATGGAAAGGGTAGTGGTTGCCCAAAATTTTCAAGTATATTAGCTCTACAAAAATCTTATGTATATTTCAAGGTAAACCCAAGATATATCCATGTTGTGTCATCGCTCTTTTTTATAAATCCTTTCTAAAATCAGTCAAGACTATTTAAAATGTGTTATGAATAATAATTTAATGGATTTCTATCTATAGACTTCCACATTTTCTCAACTCCCATTAGTGAGTGGATTGTTAGTAAATTTTAATTATACATGATCATTCAACTTCCTATTTGTGTCATTGTTTTCCAGTAAATTTTGCTAAGGTTTTCTATCAAACAAATGAATTCGAAAGAGATGAGATAAGAGGATTCGAATCAGATCCATGGTTCTCCAATTACGTAATGGAATTCAAAGTAAACAACTAGCACCAATTACTTGAATAAAACACGAGAATCAGACTCAGAGAAGCCTGAACATCATGAATCCTTTAAGCACTTCGCACCAATGGTTTTCCAAAGTGTTAATAAACACAAGATTAGCTTAAACAATTCGCGGAAATCATTCTTGAGAAGGAAAGAACATCACAAAATCCCTTGACTATGGAAATAAATAAAGTACAAAACAAGTACAGAACGAAACATTTCATTCACTGATTTTGTAGCAACTGCATTCGAAACATTTCCCACTTCTCCTTTCTCTATCCAATTGAGGCCTATCAATTGGATGCTGAGACTTTTGAAACTCATCAGAAAATGGATAGTGTCAATGAGACTCTTCGGAATAGTGAAGATCAAGTGGTAGAACTTCAAACACAAGTGGCTAGCTTCGAGAACTTTATTGTCGGAACTTGTTGCTACCAGTTCTTAAAGTAGGAGATCAAATTTCTCTACAGTTTGAAGACTTTAAGCATAATACAGAGGATCATTCAGTTTGAAAAACTGGAAATAACTGTCGTTTTGTGTCGAAACATGTTTACCAAAGATTTCGAAACAAAGGCTATCAAAAACCTTTCGAATTTATATATAATAGAAATAACTATCGTTCAATTTAAATTCCATTAGTGGCACGTGTGGGTCTCATTATTAAAACACGTTTAGCAAGGTTTCCGCACAATCTGTACGCCACTAACTCATGTCTTGTCTGTCATGTTTATGTGACTCAACCTTCGTTTCGGTCTAGTCTCTCACTATAAAAGGCTTGAGATATTCAAGTTCTCCCTTTTATTTGTGTCTTGTTTACCCATAAATTCTTCATAAGTTTCCTCAAGACTTCCTCCCTTTTTTATATTCAAAAGAACAAGGGTTGGCCATGTCTTCGTCACGCCCCTCGGGCTCTTCCTCCCTACTGATAGTTCTTGTTTATAAGAGTAATTTATAATTTCTTTAGCTTAAATTATTGTAAGTTCTCAACCAATAGTGTGTTAAATTAGTTTAAACGGCCAAATAGTGTGTTTAAGATCGGGCAAATACATTTAGGCCCATTTTAGCAAGGCCCGCGATCCACTCAAATCAATGTTGCAGATGCATTCCCCCTTTTTATTAAACAGTTCAGGTGCCTCCACACAACGACCTGTCATGGCGCGCCACATCTACACACTATTCCCTATAAAAGTGTTGTCCCATAAACTTGTCAGGTACACATTTATTACCTCACATCACCTATTCCCAATGCTGACTTAAGCATAGGGGTGGACCGGCTGAATCCTTTATGGAACCCTGATAGCATTCAACACAAATGATAGGCTTTCAATCCGAGGCTCTTCTTCTAGAAGTGACCCCGGCTTGGGGAACAGTTGTTCTGGACTGAGCATCGCCTTATGAAGTTTATTCGACCTTAGTAACTTAGGCCCATGATGCAAAATAAAGACACGGTCAAGATCTCTTCGTTCCATCGCACACCCTAGATATGGCTTCGGGATTATGCGCCTCTCTAAAGGAATCATTCCACGTATTGGCGCAGTTCCCTATAAATATTTTATCCCTTCAATATGTCAGGTACACATTTATTACAATCTGCCACATTTGGTCTAAGCTGACTTGAGCGTCAGAGTGTGTTCAGATACCACCCCCCCTCTTCGAATCAACATGAAGGAGTGCATCTCAGATCAACTTTCAAAGCAAGTTCATCATCAAACTTTTGTAGCCTCTCGGTCCAACCTCATTTACCGAGACCGACTTTCCAAGACAATTCAGAAACCAAACACAATATTAAAAAAGCATTTTCAATATTTTTTAATTGTCCTTTACCTCACATCATCATCTTATTCCACATGCTCACTTTTGATTTAGGCCACTTGACAAACCCCCAAAAGTAAATCTTAATTTAAAATATGTCTACCATATTAGGTATATTTAAATTCAACCAACAAGCTAATGAAGGTTCGCTCAGTTGGTAAGGAATTAGCTCATCCTCACAAGATCATGAGTTCAAATCCCCCTGTCAATGTGAGGACCTCTTTGGTGGGTGATCTATAAGTACCTCTATAAGCGCTCAAAGAGCCGTGAGGTCTGCCCTGACCCTGGTGATCCCCCAGAGCCCAACTCACCTAAACATTTTAATCTAAAAAAAAAATAGAAATAACCTATTGTTGAAGGATATCATGTGATGCAAATACATATTTGTCGCATAATCGACCCTTGAACTAAAAATCTAGGTTTTAAGATAATTAAATTTCTTATATAAGAAATTTTCCAACGTTTTCACTAATTAAATAATTTATTGGCGGCAACTCTTTGTTACCCGAATACATTATCTGAAATTTTAGATCGCTACAGTTAGTTTTCAATTCTTCTATTTGCCTACGAAAGTTCTATGAGGACTAGAGTTGTCTCTAATAATGCTTCTAGTATTGCAAAGTACTAAACCAAAGTAATAGACTTGCTTATACATCTTCTAGTAACTTTTACTGAACAAAAGGATTGATTTTAAGGGTTTGCTGGAGTACGAGGAGCAGGAGGAGGGGATTTGTCATTATGCAATGGATTTGGACCACTAGGAACAAGCCTCAATACTCTTGGTCTAACCTTCAAAGTAGGTAACATTTTTCTGTTTTGCAATTCATTGTGACACCTTCCATTAGGAAAGCATGGAGGGACAGAAATATAGTCAGAAGTTTCTCTTGTAAAAAGCAAGCAAATTAGAACAAGCCAGATGGTAGAGGTAGGAATAATGGATTTTAACGCCATTGTTTTGTGTTTAAATTGTGGCGACATTTACACTGGTAAATAAATATATATCTATAACTATATATAAATTAAATACGGTCTTCAGTCCAACCAAAAAAAAAGTAAATAGGGTATATTGTAACTGATCACCACATTAGTATCTTCCTCACAATTCATTTCCATCTTTTTAACTGCAGCTCTTTTAACATTGATTTAACATTGATAACATTTATGTTGTTTGTAATTTCCATCAGTTTTTACAGGATCTCTCATTCTCATATCACATGCAATGCTTATTTAGTTTTTACGGTTCATATATATTTTTTGAAAGATATATTCACTCCTTTTATTTGTAACGTCTAACTATTCATTCTTATTTGATTATTTAATTCTTAGAAGCTCATAGCCTCATATCTTTTTAAACATTTTGTGTGTGTTAAAATGTCCGAACAGATAAATGGTTCTATTTCTAATTACACTTATTCCTAATTATGTTTTTTTTGACAAAAGGAGTCTAATTCATTTTATTAGCAGTAATGGAAAAGATACATGTTGGAATGTCAAAAAATGTCTGAGAGGAAACTGAGAGGAAAAAGTGTCTGAGATAAATGGTCCTAATTATGTTGATGTTATACTTTTAAGTTCTCATCCATTTTGAGTGTAGAGATTATCAAATTGAGGCATATGACTTAAATGTAGTTTTCTAAATTTTCTTTTCTGAAACACCCTCAATTTTAAGTGCAACTTTTTAAACTCAAACAATTAAATTATAAAGGGGCATATGACTTAAATGTAGTTTTCTAAATTTTCTTTTCTGGAAACAGTATCTATTTACAAATTCTAAGTGTTCGGTACTCGGACTCAGGTATAATCTTGTCCGGGGTACAAGTTGATGAGTGCTTCTGATATTTGGGAGATGGACTTCGGATGGATGAAGATTGGCCTCGGGTGGTCCGAGGTAGCTTGACCATGCGCTCCTGGGGTGGTACCTGCAAACACTCCTATGCTTAAGTCAACAAGGGGGGACAAGAGGTGTGCAAGGGAATGAGAACGTACTTGAAAATGGAGGGGTGCACCTCTATTTATAGACGAAAGTGCCGCACCCCGAGCCGTTGGATACGGATGCTTAGATCTTGACTGTTGGTCATGAATGCTGGTTGGTGGAGTGTGGTCCGGGTCTTATCAAGTGCAGAATTGGGCCCGGCCCAAATTGCTTCGGGGTTTGGCCCAGTCCGGATCACTAAGAAATTCATGTTTTTCATATTAATTAAATTCGAGTATATGTAAGTTCATCCAAATTATATTGATATTATGATTTTCTCTAATCTTGATAATTATAGTAGCAAATGTTAACAGTTTAGTAACAATTAAAATTTAGCTTAGGTAAAAACGATAGCTTGAATCATTAAAGCTAGATTATGAGAGTTTACAATTATTTATTAAAATTATTTGGTTCCATTTGTATATGGGTAGCAACCTAGAATATTATACAATGCTCTATGACTTATTGAATTGGGTGAGAAACAAAAAAACTAAAAAGTCATAATGGTAAATTTATATATTTTTGTTCCGAACTGGGCCAAGTCCAATCCGTACAAAGAGCAGCCCAATCCAACACCGGATCCGGCCCAAGCGTCAGGTATAGAAGGCGAAGCATGAATATGGCCCTGCATTTGGTGGGGTTGGCCTCGATCCCCCTGTGAGTGAGGACAAAACCCAAGAATTCTCCTGCCTATACGTCAGAAAGAGCATTTATCCGTGTTGAGTCTCAAGTTGTGTTGTCTTAAAAACTGGAAGACTTTAGACAAGTTATTGAGGTGTGCTTTGTCGGTGTTTGCTTTTATTACCATGTCGTCTACGTAAACCTCGATTGCCTGGCCAATCACTTCTTCGTCGACTGGACTCATACGGATCTGGTTGTATCCAGAATAAGCGTCCATGAAGCTCAACCGTTTGTACCCTGGTGCTCCATCTACCAAGCTGTCATGGTAGGCAGGGGTATGAGTCTTGGGGCAAGTTTTGTTTAGGTCTGGGTGGTTTACACACATCCTCCACTTGTCATTTCTATCCTCACCATTACCGGGTTTGCGACCCAGGTTGGGTATTTGACTTCTCTGAATAACTCGGCTTTTAGGTACTTGTTGGTTTCTTCCCTTATGGTCGTCGTCTTTTCTTCCCCTGAATTCTTTTTCTCTGTGCCACAAGTCTTACGGAAGGGCTTAGTGCTAAACGATGAAAGACAAAGTTATGGTCGATACCTGGCATGTCCTGGGAGGAACATGCACATACGTCTAGGTTATCGGTGAGGAACTTGAAGAGCTTTTGTTCTGCATCCGGGGGTAGGCTGTCTCTGATTTTTGTCTTTTGATGGTTGGATGGGCCGATTTTTATTTATTTTAGCTCGTCGGCGGGCTTCAGGCATTTTCCTTCTCTGGCGGGGTCATACATCCTGGGTTCCAGGTCTAGGAACCTGCAATCATGTGGTTGCAACACTTTGTTATGTACCGTCTGCACCTTTGCACTCTCGACGTAGCATTTTCGTGCAGTCGCCTGGTCTCCCCGGATCGTACCTGTTTTACCGTTTAGTAATGAGAATTTGATGCAGAGTAGGGGGTATGGCACTGTTGCTGACAAGATGTTCAGGGCCAGTCGACCCAAGATCATGTTGTAGGTGCACGAAAATGTTGTATGCCTCATCCTTCATTACCATATACCGGAGCGTCACGGTTCCCTCTTGTGCCTGATCTACGAATGTTGTTGGTAAGTCGAGGTAGCCGCACACCTCTACCCTATGCCCGAAGAAGCCTGTAAGGACGCCGAGGGATGATTTTGAGTCCCTCGCTCGGTATCTGCAGCTGGTCGAAGCAATCTTAGTACATTACTAGTACAGAGCTTCCACCATCGATCAGTATTCTCTGAACGCTGGCCCCTCTAGTTGCGATGGTTATTACTAGGGGATCGCCTCCGTGGTTTTTGACCCCTTTGAAGTCATTAGCGTCGAAAGTGACTCCGAAATATTTTGGCACAACAAAGGAGCTGTCAGCGTTCAAATTCATGATGGAGTGAGCGTACCTTTTTCTTGAGTTTGACGAGGCTCCACCCCCAGAGAACCCTTCGGAGACCATTCCGACATGCATGTTTTCTAATTCTGTTGTTCTCTTCAGGGTAGATCTCCATTTTTGGCGGTGGTGCCATCGTACCAATGTGTAACAGATGTAGCGTGGGTTGAGGCAGTCTTCTTTCTGATGTGTTTCGTTCTGTCGCTGAGAGGTTTCTTCCAGGATTTGGGCTAGTCTCCTTGCAACGTTAAGGTGCTCCTGCAGCCGTCGCACCCCCATTTCCCGGCTCTGGATCTGTTTTACCAGGACCTAGCTCCATTCTTTCTGCTTTGCGTTCTAGGATTGTAGGTGCCAGAGTGATTCCGAGAGGTTTTTGAATATAAGGTGGTTTTCCGCCATTGCAGCGGCTGATTTTAGGATCTTGGGTGGGACGTGGGAAAAGGTTTTTTACTCAAGCCCCATGGTGGGGCTAATGTTACGATCGGTTTCCCTGGAAAAGAAAAGGACCGAAAACGAGTTGTGATGTATTCAGTATGAACGGATCTAGTTTCTCTCCTGTCATTTTTACCTACTGTCTCTCCTGTCAACAGTATCTCCACCATTGGATGCATCTGATGCCATCACTTCACTTTACTGATAGGATTTTAGCATGAAACACATAACCATCGACTACAACAAGCCTGTTCCCTTGCAAAACCTCCAACACCATAACTCTCACGACCACCGTGGCGGAGTGAGGTAGCCCTCCACCACCCGTTTCCTCTACCGGTGGTCTCGATTTCAACCTCTATATCTCTTTCCTCGAAGGCAACAAAACTCAAGATGAAAGAAGAAGAAGAAGAAGAAGCCACTTTTTTTGGTGAAGTTATCTTTACTTCACCAATCTCCAATTCGTCACCACCAGTAACCTTATCTCTACTTCATCCCACTTTTATTCTTTCCCCATGTGCTTTGTGAATATTGTGCTCACATGATTTGGGGTTTTTTCTTTTTAATTTGTTTTTGTGAGTTTGTGTGATTGTAGTGCTGGGACTCGGAAATAAGCCTGGACCAAACTCACCTGCGAAGTGAGGAAGATGCTTGGAGTAAGGTTTTTTTATATTTTATAGGTTGGGGAAATAAGCCTGAACCAAACTCACACTCTTAATGCTTCTAACTATGTTGCATATAAAAGACCACAAGGGAGCTTTTGGCATATTTACTGTGACATGATAGAATCTGGATCTCAGTATGAATTAGCTGAGAACAAATATATGATTGAAGAATAAAGATTGGGATCCGCTTATTGGCCTCAGAGGGGTATATTTATATTACAATGTGCATTAATGCTAATAATTACAATTAATGGTCGAGTTGACCGTTGCAGACAGATTGGAGGTAAATCAAGGATATTTCCCTCTGATTTCGCTTCATTCCTTTATGGGAGAGGGAGAGGCGAGATAATTGGTCACCCATCAGGGGAGGTCCTTAGGGAACCGAGCGAATGTGTATGCCGGCCGGCCAGTCCGAATTGGAACAAGTTCTATTCCTAATTACTCTTACTCCTAACTTTGTTGGTACGATGGCACCACCGCCAAATTGGAACAAGTTCTATACTTTTAAGTTCGCATCTGTACAAAGAGCGGCCAAATCCAACACTGATTCCGGCCTAAGCATCAGGACTAGTGAGCTACGCATGAATCAATAGCCAAGATCAACCCGCTCCAATCCTGCGGTCAAGGTTCAGCCAAAGCTAGGGGAGACCCCCTCTCCGCGTTTATAAACACGATACCAACCTCAGAAATTAGGTATGCTTCGCTCATTTGTACCTCCTCTAGACTTCTGATTGCTAACTTTGACATCGGAGTGTCTGCAAGTACCCACCACCGCTCCAACCTCAAGCTCGGAAGGGATGACTTCAACAACAACACTACCAACTGCGACCACAGTGGGAGATCATCATTAGCTCTCATCAGACTCATGTCCCTTCCCATGGCTCCTTGAGGTCGACCACCTCCCCAAGGTGTTTCGTATTTATCTTGATGTGAGCTTTGGTGTATTGCTTTTTCGTGGGTTTTTTTTCCTAAGTTTAGGGGCCTTTTGACTCTTGCCTTAGGTGCTTCTATCATCGTTTTGGGGATGTTTTGGTGTATCTCGGCCTCGGCCTTTAGGTGTTTTGTGGCGACCTAATTTATGTTTGGTGTATTTTGGCCTCAGGCATCTTTTCCTAGCCTTGCTTTTGCTTGTGCTAGGTTCTACTAATAAAATCTTTCAATGATCGAAAACAAAAATATTAGGTATTTTTAAATTCTTATTTTATAATGAAAAGGGGAAATAAATATTTTTAAAGTTAATAATTTTTTCCACAAATAATTAGTAATAACCTATTTTTGAAGGATATTTTTGAAGGATATATATCATGTGGTGCCAATACTAGGTTTTACGATTAAATTTCTTATATAAGAGTTTTTCCAACGGTTTCACTAAAAAACAATTTATTGGTGGCAACTCGATGGTACCCGAAACATTATCTGAATTTTTCGATCGTTACAGTTACTTTTTCGATCGTTACACTTCATCTGCGGCTACCTAGTTTTTTTTGTTATTCTTACATTTCGTTTCATAAAGTTAAGTATTTATCCTATAATAATATCACATTCAATATCAAATGTAAGAAGATGGACAAACATGTAACTGTTACTGAACAAAAGGATTGATTTTAAGGTTTTGCTGGAGTACTAGGAGCAGGAGGAGGGGATTTGTGATTATGCAATGGATTTGGACCACTAGGAACAAGCCTCAATACTCTTGGTCTAACCTTCAAAGTAGGTAACATTTTTCTGTTTTGCAATTCATTGTGACACCTTCCATTAGGAAAGCATGGAGGGACAGAAATATAGCCAGAAGTTTCTCTTGTAAAAAGCAAGCAAATTAGAACAAGCAACACGGTAGAGGTAGGAATAATAGATTTTGGCGCCATTGTTTTGTGTTTAGATTGTGGTGAAATTTACATTGGTACAATAACTATATATAAAGTTAATATGGTCTTCAGTCCAACAAAAAAAAGTAAATAGGGTCTAATGTAACTGCACCTATTATTTGTGGTGAGTTTTCTCTTTTTTAACTTCCATTTTTTAACTGCACCTCATTCCAGTGGGTTTTCTCTCTTTCAACATTGATTTAACATTTATAACATTTATGTTGTTAATTTGTAATTTCCATCAGTTTTCACCTGATGTCTCCATCTTATATCATATGGAATGCTTATTTGCTTATCAAAAAAAATGCAAAGCTTATTTAATTGATTATTTATTTTTATCAATTTGTGTAGGCATGCTGTGATTTGTAAAATAGGATAGCATGTTTATTTGCAAAGGTGCTATATTCTGAATGAAAATATGCATAAGAATTGAATTTTGTATTATTGTATAAGCAAAGTGTCAATTCAAGGTTGTTGAGGACAGAGACTTAAGGAAAAAAAAACATCGTCTCTGACTCTTAATTTATCAAATTTTCTTTGGCTAATGACACACCTTTTTTATATTTCAGATCATTTTATGTTTTGAAAGATATATTCACTCCTTTTATTTGTAACGTCTAATTCTTCATTCTAGCTTCATTCGTATTTATTTTGTTCGGACCATCGTTGGCTACCCACGAAGTGTCCTAACACTTTCAACGAAAAACTAATCTTCGCTCGTTCTTGGGATCAAATTTCCCCCTTAATGAAGGTGAAATGACTTCCCTTTATAGTCATAGGACTGTGCGAGGCAGGGGAACCCTTCATAAGGCAAATTTTGTCTTTTTGTGTGCCTAAAAGGACATTTGTTCTTTGTAAATTTCAAATATCCTATAAAGTGGTGGTGGTCCCAACACAATTTTGCGCAGAACTTATTCCCATGTTTTCTCTCTCATCTATCGTAAGTGAGTTAAAGCAAGTGCTATAACACCTAAGTGCTTCTGCATCACTAAAAACAATGAATTCATTTAAAAGTAGTGTGACCATTAGGCTCAGTTCACACACCTCTCTTTTCATGATTTTCTAATCTTCTAACTGCTCAAAAGTACTGTGACCATTAGGCTCAGTTCAGTTCCCAACTAGTTTCAGAATTCACTTAAACTTTTTACAAGAAAATATCTTCTTTAACTCTGCCTCAAAAGATTTCAAAGAGGGAAAGCCTTTACAATTATAACACAAGAATAGGGTCTTAGAAAGATAGGACAGGGTTGCATTTTACATTCTTTTCTTAAAATCAGTGCACCATTTTTATTTCCTTACTTTATTTTTACTAACTCACCCTCTATCTTTTGGCGTGAAACAAAACACTATCCATAGAGTTACCAAGTTACTTAATAAATCGCTTCTTAACTTTATTACTGTATTTTTACTATTTTATTCTCTACCTTTCACAAAATTATCCATGAAGTGACCAAGTTACTCAGTAAAGGGCTTGTTAACTCCGTCCTTAACAGTATTCCGCTTTATATGTTTTCTTTTTATAAGGCCCCTAAGATTGTCATTCAAGAGCTTGTTAAGATTCAGAGGGACTTCCTTTGGGGGGGACTAGAGAGGGCAGGCCTGTTTATTGGGTGTCTTGGGATAAGGTTTGCAGACCCAAAAAGGATGGTGGTTTGGGGGTGAAGAATCTGGAAGCCTTCAATTTGGCTCTTTTGAATAATTGGAAGTGAAGATGCATCAACGACATTAGTGCAAGCTAGTGGCAGCTTCTGACACACCCGTATGGTGATTTGAGGCATATCTTCACTGATGTTCCTTTGTCTAGAGGTGGTACTAAGGATTCTATTTGGTGGAGAGACCTTTTACTTTTGGATGATGGTAATCCTTCGTGGCAGGGAGCCTTCGAATCGGCAATTAGGCCTGTGTTGGGGCAGGGGAATATGATTTCGTTCTGGAGTCATAGGTGGGCTAGCAATGAGATTCTCAAGGATTTATTTCCTACTCTTTTTAGTGTGGCAAAGTTTAAACAAGGTAGTATCTTGGAGCAGGGTCATTGGATTGACAATAGATGGTCTTGGAACCTGAAATGGTGTTGTGGTTTGTCTGAAGAGGAGAGAGTTGATCAAGATGCGTTGTTGGCCATTTTACACCCACTTCATCCTGTCAATTCAGAGCATGATCGGTTGCGATGGAGGCTTGAAAACCACCATTCTTTTTCTGTTAAATCATTTTATGTGTTCTTGGTGAATTTGATGCAGAAAGATAGGTTGGGTAGTGATATTAAGAGTGCGCTTGACGATATGTGGCAGCAATCTATCCCCACTAAGGTGGGAGTTTTTGGTTGGAGGCTTTTGTTAGGGAAGCTCCCAACTCGTGATTTCCTTACTTCTAAGGGTATTATTAACGACCCTCTTGGGGTGTGTTGTCCTTTTTGTTTTGAGCAAGATGAGCCGATTCCACATCTATTTTTTTTGTGCAGGTGCTCTAGGTTAGTTTGGCTTGGTATTCAAAATTGGACGGGATTGGCGATTACAGATACTCTAGTAGGTGTAGAGCATTTTCGAGCTCATGGTTTGCATCTGGTATCAAAGAAGGCGTATAGATTGAAGTATTTGATCTGGATGGCGATCATTTTGTTGTATATGGTCACATCGGAACCCTATTCTTTTCAAAGTTCAAGTTTTTAATTCACAGGTGGTTGTTAATCATGTTAGGTCCTTATCATGGACTTGGTTCATTAGCAGACAATGTCGTAATTCAACTTTTAAAATTTCTGATTGGTGGTGGAATCATTCTTATTGTATGAATTCATTATAATTGGCTTTTGCCTCACTCTTCCTGGGGTACTCTTTCCTCCTTGGGTCTTTTTCCCATGGGGTTTTGGCCCAAGGAGGCTTTAATGAGGCTCCTTGTATATGTAACAGTTGGGGTGCCCGTTTGCACCCACATTTATATAATTTTGCTTATAAAAAAATGGCAAATACTACAAATTTAATTTAACTACTAAAGTCATTTATATTAAAGAAGTTAAATACTTATATAAATATCAATTGTATATAATAGAAAGATTGGGAATCTTTGTATAGTTTATTTAATTTTTAATTATTAAATAAAATTAATAAGTAGCTAGTAAATAAATAATGAATAAATCCCATAGAACTGCATATCTATAGACAATTTTACAAAGGGGGGGTTGAAGTGTTATATAAAATATATTTCACCACAAAGATAAAACTATATTTATTTCTTTACTTTGACATAAGTTTTTACATGAGTAGCATTGTGGTTTGATCATGTTGGGGATGTAGTGATTCTAGTTCGATCAGATTTAGTTTAATTTCATTCGCAATTAATAATACCGAAGTGCGAAAAATTCTTCTGCATAGTTGAATTTTTAGTTTTGTTTCTTACAAGAGGGATGCTGTCAACCACTATGTTACTAGCAGTTGCAATTTTTTTCCTGAAAAATGGGGATTTTGATGGGGTGTGAGGGAGAAAGGAAATGGAGGTTTGGTTTTAATGGGGGATTTTGATGGTGTGAGGGAGATTTTGGGAAGATGACTTAGGAACGAAAAAAATTAATGAAGCAAAAAAGTCACGTAGAAAGCCACATTTTTCCACATCAGTTAAAATGCCACTTAGGCGATGCCACGTCAGCATTCTGTTTGTCCACTAAGCAGTAATTAACGTCAGGGACTAATTAATAACGGAAACAGAGAAATAAGTTAGGGACAAAAACGCCTATTTCGTTAATATAGGGACTAAAAAACTTAGAATGACCAGATTTTGTAGGGACCAAAAACATATTTTACCCTATAAAATACTTACTATTTTTATAGTAAATGTTAGTGGTTAGTAATTAGTTACGGGATTAAAGAAATGTTAGGTTCTTGGATTTGAATGTTGGCCCGCTTTCACGTTCCTTAACTCACCGCCAATTGAGTTACCTTCATGTGGAGAAAAAAATGTTTGTCCGACAAGGGTTGATTCGAGCGGTAACTAGGTTCAGATCTCATTCCAAAGGTCCCGAGTTTGAGTCTGGATGTAGGAAAAACTTTATTGAGATAGAATAACAGCACAGATCGGCAAAACCAAGTGAACGGAGTCAAACAAAAGCTGTTAAAAAGGGTTACAGTGCTAGGTTTTTAAAAATTAAGGAACATAGTCGTCAAAAAAAAATATTAAGGGACCTATTTGTTATCTGAAAATTAGTTAAAGGGAACTCGGGAGATATTTTGCCAAAAAAATATTTAACCCTATTTAACATATACTCGTAATGGTAGGAATTTTTTTTAGTATAACAAGTGTGTTTTGGTTGGAAAAAAAACCTATTTAATATATATTCGTAATAGTGTTTTTTAGTACATATAGTCCAGATACATCACTTTTTCAATGAATCTAAAATGTTGTTTGTTGCTTATATAAGAGTCATGAGGTTGTATTACATTGAAAAAATTTATTATTATATTCAAATTAAAAGAAAACATAAAAAAAATTATGAAGAAAAGGTAGATTTATGTTTCAAACAACTTTTGTGTTTTTTTCGTTTGTAAAACATAATTTGAAAACAGTTACACCAAACAAGATTTTAGTATTATGAACATCAAAACAGTTTTTAAAACTAAACTATCAAACAACTTTTTATTTTATTTTTTCTTAAAAACTGTTTTTAAAAATGGATCTATAAAATAAAACTATAAAACAAAACTCATTCAAACAAGCCTTTAGTTACTTAATTATTTCTTCTGATGATTTAAATTTACCATTTGTGATACATATGAAAAATCTGACACTTTTGTTTGATAGCAAGCATTCGATGGCCTTGGTATTTTTTTTCTTCTTCCAAATGGCAAACAAATATTATAAATATAAGGGATACAAGTTTATCCGTTCACAAAAACAAATCAAAAAAATCAACAACAAAAGAGGACGACTACTGTAAAATACATAAAACCTCCGACCACCACTCATAGTATGGGCAAGGATCTACTCCGCTTCGTGATAAAAATCATATCTAGAACAAACTTTAGTCCTCTCTAATGCTCCGATACTATCAGCTGTCGTACCTTCTGGAATATATAAATGGAAAGGGTAGTGGTTGCCCAAAATTTTCAAGTATATTAGCTCTACAAAAATCTTATGTATATTTCAAGGTAAACCCAAGATATATCCATGTTGTGTCATCGCTCTTTTTTATAAATCCTTTCTAAAATCAGTCAAGACTATTTAAAATGTGTTATGAATAATAATTTAATGGATTTCTATCTATAGACTTCCACATTTTCTCAACTCCCATTAGTGAGTGGATTGTTAGTAAATTTTAATTATACATGATCATTCAACTTCCTATTTGTGTCATTGTTTTCCAGTAAATTTTGCTAAGGTTTTCTATCAAACAAATGAATTCGAAAGAGATGAGATAAGAGGATTCGAATCAGATCCATGGTTCTCCAATTACGTAATGGAATTCAAAGTAAACAACTAGCACCAATTACTTGAATAAAACACGAGAATCAGACTCAGAGAAGCCTGAACATCATGAATCCTTTAAGCACTTCGCACCAATGGTTTTCCAAAGTGTTAATAAACACAAGATTAGCTTAAACAATTCGCGGAAATCATTCTTGAGAAGGAAAGAACATCACAAAATCCCTTGACTATGGAAATAAATAAAGTACAAAACAAGTACAGAACGAAACATTTCATTCACTGATTTTGTAGCAACTGCATTCGAAACATTTCCCACTTCTCCTTTCTCTATCCAATTGAGGCCTATCAATTGGATGCTGAGACTTTTGAAACTCATCAGAAAATGGATAGTGTCAATGAGACTCTTCGGAATAGTGAAGATCAAGTGGTAGAACTTCAAACACAAGTGGCTAGCTTCGAGAACTTTATTGTCGGAACTTGTTGCTACCAGTTCTTAAAGTAGGAGATCAAATTTCTCTACAGTTTGAAGACTTTAAGCATAATACAGAGGATCATTCAGTTTGAAAAACTGGAAATAACTGTCGTTTTGTGTCGAAACATGTTTACCAAAGATTTCGAAACAAAGGCTATCAAAAACCTTTCGAATTTATATATAATAGAAATAACTATCGTTCAATTTAAATTCCATTAGTGGCACGTGTGGGTCTCATTATTAAAACACGTTTAGCAAGGTTTCCGCACAATCTGTACGCCACTAACTCATGTCTTGTCTGTCATGTTTATGTGACTCAACCTTCGTTTCGGTCTAGTCTCTCACTATAAAAGGCTTGAGATATTCAAGTTCTCCCTTTTATTTGTGTCTTGTTTACCCATAAATTCTTCATAAGTTTCCTCAAGACTTCCTCCCTTTTTTATATTCAAAAGAACAAGGGTTGGCCATGTCTTCGTCACGCCCCTCGGGGTCTTCCTCCCTACTGATAGTTCTTGTTTATAAGAGTAATTTATAATTTCTTTAGCTTAAATTATTGTAAGTTCTCAACCAATAGTGTGTTAAATTAGTTTAAACGGCCAAATAGTGTGTTTAAGATCGGGCAAATACATTTAGGCCCATTTTAGCAAGGCCCGCGATCCACTCAAATCAATGTTGCAGATGCATTCCCCCTTTTTATTAAACAGTTCAGGTGCCTCCACACAACGACCTGTCATGGCGCGCCACATCTACACACTATTCCCTATAAAAGTGTTGTCCCATAAACTTGTCAGGTACACATTTATTACCTCACATCACCTATTCCCAATGCTGACTTAAGCATAGGGGTGGACCGGCTGAATCCTTTATGGAACCCTGATAGCATTCAACACAAATGATAGGCTTTCAATCCGAGGCTCTTCTTCTAGAAGTGACCCCGGCTTGGGGAACAGTTGTTCTGGACTGAGCATCGCCTTATGAAGTTTATTCGACCTTAGTAACTTAGGCCCATGATGCAAAATAAAGACACGGTCAAGATCTCTTCGTTCCATCGCACACCCTAGATATGGCTTCGGGATTATGCGCCTCTCTAAAGGAATCATTCCACGTATTGGCGCAGTTCCCTATAAATATTTTATCCCTTCAATATGTCAGGTACACATTTATTACAATCTGCCACATTTGGTCTAAGCTGACTTGAGCGTCAGAGTGTGTTCAGATACCACCCCCCCTCTTCGAATCAACATGAAGGAGTGCATCTCAGATCAACTTTCAAAGCAAGTTCATCATCAAACTTTTGTAGCCTCTCGGTCCAACCTCATTTACCGAGACCGACTTTCCAAGACAATTCAGAAACCAAACACAATATTAAAAAAGCATTTTCAATATTTTTTAATTGTCCTTTACCTCACATCATCATCTTATTCCACATGCTCACTTTTGATTTAGGCCACTTGACAAACCCCCAAAAGTAAATCTTAATTTAAAATATGTCTACCATATTAGGTATATTTAAATTCAACCAACAAGCTAATGAAGGTTCGCTCAGTTGGTAAGGAATTAGCTCATCCTCACAAGATCATGAGTTCAAATCCCCCTGTCAATGTGAGGACCTCTTTGGTGGGTGATCTATAAGTACCTCTATAAGCGCTCAAAGAGCCGTGAGGTCTGCCCTGACCCTGGTGATCCCCCAGAGCCCAACTCACCTAAACATTTTAATCTAAAAAAAAAATAGAAATAACCTATTGTTGAAGGATATCATGTGATGCAAATACATATTTGTCGCATAATCGACCCTTGAACTAAAAATCTAGGTTTTAAGATAATTAAATTTCTTATATAAGAAATTTTCCAACGTTTTCACTAATTAAATAATTTATTGGCGGCAACTCTTTGTTACCCGAATACATTATCTGAAATTTTAGATCGCTACAGTTAGTTTTCAATTCTTCTATTTGCCTACGAAAGTTCTATGAGGACTAGAGTTGTCTCTAATAATGCTTCTAGTATTGCAAAGTACTAAACCAAAGTAATAGACTTGCTTATACATCTTCTAGTAACTTTTACTGAACAAAAGGATTGATTTTAAGGGTTTGCTGGAGTACGAGGAGCAGGAGGAGGGGATTTGTCATTATGCAATGGATTTGGACCACTAGGAACAAGCCTCAATACTCTTGGTCTAACCTTCAAAGTAGGTAACATTTTTCTGTTTTGCAATTCATTGTGACACCTTCCATTAGGAAAGCATGGAGGGACAGAAATATAGCCAGAAGTTTCTCTTGTAAAAAGCAAGTAAATTAGAACAAGCCAGATGGTAGAGGTAGGAATAATGGATTTTAACGCCATTGTTTTGTGTTTAAATTGTGGTGACATTTACACTGGTAAATAAATATATATCTATAACTATATATAAATTAAATACGGTCTTCAGTCCAACCAAAAAAAAAGTAAATAGGGTATATTGTAACTGATCACCACATTAGTATCTTCCTCACAATTCATTTCCATCTTTTTAACTGCAGCTCTTTTAACATTGATTTAACATTGATAACATTTATGTTGTTTGTAATTTCCATCAGTTTTTACAGGATCTCTCATTCTCATATCACATGCAATGCTTATTTAGTTTTTACGGTTCATATATATTTTTTGAAAGATATATTCACTCCTTTTATTTGTAACGTCTAACTATTCATTCTTATTTGATTATTTAATTCTAAGAAGCTCATAGCCTCATATCTTTTTAAACATTTTGTGTGTGTTAAAATGTCCGAACAGATAAATGGTTCTATTTCTAATTACACTTATTCCTAATTATGTTTTTTTTGACAAAAGGAGTCTAATTCATTTTATTAGCACTAATGGAAAAGATACATGTTGGAATGTCAAAAAATGTCTGAGAGGAAACTGAGAGGAAAAAGTGTCTGAGATAAATGGTCCTAATTATGTTGATGTTATACTTTTAAGTTCTCATCCATTTTGAGTGTAGAGATTATCAAATTGGGGCATATGACTTAAATGTAGTTTTCTAAATTTTCTTTTCTGAAACACCCTCAATTTTAAGTGCAACTTTTTAAACTCAAACAATTAAATTATAAAGGGGCATATGACTTAAATGTAGTTTTCTAAATTTTCTTTTCTGGAAACAGTATCTATTTACAAATTCTAAGTGTTCGGTACTCGGACTTGGGTATAATCTTGTCCGGGGTACAAGTTGATGAGTGCTTCTGATATTTGGGAGATGGACTTCGGATGGATGAAGATTGGCCTCGGGTGGTCCGAGGTAGCTTGACCATGCGCTCCTGGGGTGGTACCTGCAAACACTCCTATGCTTAAGTCAACAAGGGGAGACAAGAGGTGTGCAAGGGAATGAGAACGTACTTGAAAATGGAGGGGTGCACCTCTATTTATAGACGAAAGTGCCGCACCCCGAGCCGTTGGATACGGATGCTTAGATCTTGACTGTTGGTCATGAATGCTGGTTGGTGGAGTGTGGTCCGGGTCTTATCAAGTGCAGAATTGGGCCCGGCCCAAATTGCTTCGGGGTTTGGCCCAGTCCGGATCACTAAGAAATTCATGTTTTTCATATTAATTAAATTCGAGTATATGTAAGTTCATCCAAATTATATTGATATTATGATTTTCTGTAATCTTGATAATTATAGTAGCAAATGTTAACAGTTTAGTAACAATTAAAATTTAGCTTAGGTAAAAACGATAGCTTGAATCATTAAAGCTAGATTATGAGAGTTTACAATTATTTATTAAAATTATTTGGTTCCATTTGTATATGGGTAGCAACCTAGAATATTATACAATGCTCTATGACTTATTGAATTGGGTGAGAAACAAAAAAACTAAAAAGTCATAATGGTAAATTTATATATTTTTGTTCCGAACTGGGCCAAGTCAAACCCGTACAAAGAGCAGCCCAATCCAACACTGGATCCGGCCCAAGCATCAGGTATAGAAGGCGAAGCATGAATATGGCCCTGCATTTGGTGGGGTTGGCCTCGATCCCCCTGTGAGTGAGGACAAAACCCAAGAATTCCCCTGCCTATACGTCAGAAAGAGCATTTATCCGTGTTGAGTCTCAAGTTGTGTTGTCTTAAAAACTGGAAGACTTTAGACAAGTTATTGAGGTGTGCTTTGTCGGTTTTTGCTTTTATTACCATGTCGTCTACGTAAACCTCGATTGCCTGGCCAATCACTTCTTCGTCGACTGGACTCATACGGATCTGGTTGTATCCTGAATAAGCGTCCATGAAGCTCAACCGTTTGTACCCTGGTGCTCCATCTACCAAGCTGTCATGGTAGGCAGGGGTATGAGTCTTGGGGCAAGTTTTGTTTAGGTCTGGGTGGTTTACACACATCCTCCACTTGTCATTTCTATCCTCACCATTACCGGGTTTGCGACCCAGGTTGGGTATTTGACTTCTCTGAATAACTCGGCTTTTAGGTACTTGTTGGTTTCTTCCCTTATGGTCGTCGTCTTTTCTTCCCCCTGAATTCTTTTTCTCTGTGCCACAAGTCTTACGGAAGGGCTTAGTGTTAAACGATGAAAGACAAAGTTATGGTCGATACCTGGCATGTCCTGGGAGGAACATGCACATACGTCTAGGTTATCGGTGAGGAACTTGAAGAGCTTTTGTTCTGCATCCGGGGGTAGGCTGTCTCTGATTTTTGTCTTTTGATGGTTGGATGGGCCGGTTTTTATTTATTTTAGCTCGTCGGCGGGCTTCAGGCATTTTCCTTCTCTGGCGGGGTCATACATCCTGGGTTCCAGGTCTAGGAACCTGCAATCATGTGGTTGCAACACTTTGTTATGTACCGTCTGCACCTTTCCACTCTCGACGTAGCATTTTCGTGCAGTCGCCTGGTCTCCCCGGATCGTACCTGTTTTACCGTTTAGTAATGAGAATTTGATGCAGAGTAGGGGGTATGGCACTGTTGCTGACAAGATGTTCAGGGCCGGTCGACCCAAGATCATGTTGTAGGTGCACGAAAATGTTGTATGCCTCATCCTTCATTACCATATACCGGAGCGTCACGGTTCCCTCTTGTGCCTGATCTACGAATGTTGTTGGTAAGTCGAGGTAGCCGCACACCTCTACCCTATGCCCGAAGAAGCCTGTAAGGACGCCGAGGGAAGATTTTGAGTCCCTCGCTCGGTATCTGCAGCTGGTCGAAGCAATCTTAGTACATTACTATTACAGAGCTTCCACCATCGATCAGTATTCTCTGAACGCTGGCCCCTCTAGTTGCGATGGTTATTACTAGGGGATCGCCTCCGTGGTTTTTGACCCCTTTGAAGTCATTAGCGTCGAAAGTGACTCCGAAATATTTTGGCACAACAAAGGAGCTGTCAGCGTTCAAATTCATGATGGAGTGAGCGTACCTTTTTCTTGAGTTTGACGAGGCTCCACCCCCAGAGAACCCTTCGGAGACCATTCCGACATGCATGTTTTCTAATTCTGTTGTTCTCTTCAGGGTAGATCTCCATTTTTGGCGGTGGTGCCATCGTACCAATGTGTAACAGATGTAGCGTGGGTTGAGGCAGTCTTCTTTCTGATGTGTTTCGTTCTGTCGCTGAGAGGTTTCTTCCAGGATTTGGGCTAGTCTCCTTGCAACGTTAAGGTGCTCCTGCAGCCGTCGCACCCCCATTTCCCGGCTCTGGATCTGTTTTACCAGGACCTAGCTCCATTCTTTCTGCTTTGCGTTCTAGGATTGTAGGTGCCAGAGTGATTCCGAGAGGTTTTTGAATATAAGGTGGTTTTCCGCCATTGCAGCGGCTGATTTTAGGATCTTGGGTGGGACGTGGGAAAAGGTTTTTTACTCAAGCCCCATGGTGGGGCTAATGTTACGATCGGTTTCCCTGGAAAAGAAAAGGACCGAAAACGAGTTGTGATGTATTCAGTATGAACGGATCTAGTTTCTCTCCTGTCATTTTTACCTACTGTCTCTCCTGTCAACAGTATCTCCACCATTGGATGCATCTGATGCCATCACTTCACTTTACTGATAGGATTTTAGCATGAAACACATAACCATCGACTACAACAAGCCTGTTCCCTTGCAAAACCTCCAACACCATAACTCTCACGACCACCGTGGCGGAGTGAGGTAGCCCTCCACCACCCGTTTCCTCTACCGGTGGTCTCGATTTCAACCTCTATATCTCTTTCCTCGAAGGCAACAAAACTCAAGATGAAAGAAGAAGAAGAAGTCACTTTTTTTGGTGAAGTTATCTTTACTTCACCAATCTCCAATTCGTCACCTCCAGTAACCTTATCTTTACTTCATCCCACTTTTATTCTTTCCCCATGTGCTTTGTGAATATTGTGCTCACATGATTTGGGGTTTTTTCTTTTTAATTTGTTTTTGTGAGTTTGTGTGATTGTAGTGCTGGACTCGGAAATAAGCCTGGACCAAACTCACCTGCGAAGTGAGGAAGATGCTTGGAGTAAGGTTTTTTTATATTTTATAGGTTGGGGAAATAAGCCTGAACCAAACTCACACTCTTAATGCTTCTAACTATGTTGCATATAAAAGACCACTAGGGAGCTTTTGGCATATTTACTGTGACATGATAGAATCTGGATCTCAGTATGAATTAGCTGAGAACAAATATATGATTGAAGAATAAAGATTGGGATCCGCTTATTGGCCTCAGAGGGGTATATTTATATTACAATGTGCATTAATGCTAATAATTACAATTAATGGTCGAGTTGACCGTTACAGACAGATTGGAGGTAAATCAAGGATATTTCCCTCTGATTTCGCTTCATTCCTTTATGGGAGAGGGAGAGGCGAGATAATTGGTCACCCATCAGGGGAGGTCCTTAGGGAACCGAGCGAATGTGTATGCCGGCCGGCCAGTCCGAATTGGAACAAGTTCTATTCCTAATTACTCTTACTCCTAACTATGTTGGTACGATGGAACCACCGCCAAATTGGAACAAGTTCTATACTTTTAAGTTCGCATCTGTACAAAGAGCGGCCAAATCCAACACTGATTCCGGCCTAAGCATCAGGACTAGAAGGCCTAGAAGGCTACGCATGAATCAACAGCCAAGATCAACCCGCTCCAATCCTGCGGTCAAGGTTCAGCCAAAGCTAGGGGAGACCCCCTCTCCGCGTTTATAAACACGATACCAACCTCAGAAATTAGGTATGCTTCGCTCATTTGTACCTCCTCTAGACTTCTGATTGCTAACTTTGACATCGGAGTGTCTGCAAGTACCCACCACCGCTCCAACCTCAAGCTCGGAAGGGATGACTTCAACAACAACACTACCAACTGCGACCACAGTGGGAGATCATCATTACCTCTCATCAGACTCATGTCCCTTCCCATGGCTCCTTGAGGTCGACACCTCCCCAAGGTGTTTCGTATTTATCTTGATGTGAGCGTTGGTGTATTGCTTTTTCGTGGGTTTTTTTTCCTAAGTTTAGGGGCCTTTTGACTCTTGCCTTAGGTGCTTCTATCATCGTTTTGGGGATGTTTTGGTGTATCTCGGCCTCGGCCTTTAGGTGTTTTGTGGCGACCTAATTTATGTTTGGTGTATTTTGGCCTCAGGCATCTTTTCCTAGCCTTGCTTTTGCTTGTGCTAGGTTCTACTAATAAAATCTTTCAATGATCGAAAACAAAAATATTAGGTATTTTTAAATTCTTATTTTATAATGAAAAGGGGAAATAAATATTTTTAAAGTTAATAATTTTTTCCACAAATAATTAGTAATAACCTATGTTTGAAGGATATTTTTGAAGGATATATATCATGTGGTGCCAATACTAGGTTTTACGATTAAATTTCTTATATAAGAGTTTTTCCAACGGTTTCACTAAAAAACAATTTATTGGTGGCAACTCCATGGTACCCGAAACATTATCTGAATTTTTCGATCGTTACAGTTACTTTTTCGATCGTTACACTTCATCTGCGGCTACCTAGTTTTTTTTGTTATTCTTACATTTCGTTTCATAAAGTTAAGTATTTATCCTATAATAATATCACATTCAATATCAAATGTAAGAAGATGGACAAACATGTAACTGTTACTGAACAAAAGGATTGATTTTAAGGTTTTGCTGGAGTACTAGGAGCAGGAGGAGGGGATTTGTGATTATGCAATGGATTTGGACCACTAGGAACAAGCCTCAATACTCTTGGTCTAACCTTCAAAGTAGGTAACATTTTTCTGTTTTGCAATTCATTGTGACACCTTCCATTAGGAAAGCATGGAGGGACAGAAATATAGCCAGAAGTTTCTCTTGTAAAAAGCAAGCAAATTAGAACAAGCAACACGGTAGAGGTAGGAATAATAGATTTTGGCGCCATTGTTTTGTGTTTAGATTGTGGTGAAATTTACATTGGTACAATAACTATATATAAAGTTAATATGGTCTTCAGTCCAACAAAAAAAAGTAAATAGGGTCTAATGTAACTGCACCTATTATTTGTGGTGAGTTTTCTCTTTTTTAACTTCCATTTTTTAACTGCACCTCATTCCAGTGAGTTTTCTCTCTTTCAACATTGAATTAACATTTATAACATTTATGTTGTTAATTTGTAATTTCCATCAGTTTTCACCTGATGTCTCCATCTTATATCATATGGAATGCTTATTTGCTTATCAAAAAAAATGCAAAGCTTATTTAATTGATTATTTATTTTTATCAATTTGTGTAGGCATGCTGTGATTTGTAAAATAGGATAGCATGTTTATTTGCAAAGGTGCTATATTCTGAATGAAAATATGCATAAGAATTGAATTTTGTATTATTGTATAAGCAAAGTGTCAATTCAAGGTTGTTGAGGACAGAGACTTAAGGAAAAAAAAACATCGTCTCTGCCTCTTAATTTATCAAATTTTCTTTGGCTAATGACACACCTTTTTTATATTTCAGATCATTTTATGTTTTGAAAGATATATTCACTCCTTTTATTTGTAACGTCTAATTCTTCATTCTAGCTTCATTCGTATTTATTTTGTTCGGACCATCGTTGGCTACCCACGAAGTGTCCTAACACTTTCAACGAAAAACTAATCTTCGCTCGTTCTTAGGATCAAATTTCCCCCTTAATGAAGGTGAAATGACTTCCCTTTATAGTCATAGGACTGTGCGAGGTAGGGGAACCCTTCATAAGGCAAATTTTGTCTTTTTGTGTGCCTAAAAGGACATTTGTTCTTTGTAAATTTCAAATATCCTATAAAGTGGTGGTGGTCCCAACACACTTTTACGCAGAACTTATTCCCATGCTTTCTCTCTCATCTATCGTAAGTGAGTTAAAGCAAGTGCTATAACACCTAAGTGCTTCTGCATCACTAAAAACAATGAATTCATTTAAAAGTAGTGTGACCATTAGGCTCAGTTCACACACCTCTCTTTTCATGATTTTCTAATCTTCTAACTGCTCAAAAGTAGTGTGACCATTAGGCTCAGTTCAGTTCCCAACTAGTTTCAGAATTCACTTAAACTTTTTACAAGAAAATATCTTCTTTAACTCTGCCTCAAAAGATTTCAAAGAGGGAAAGCCTTTACAATTATAACACAAGAATAGGGTCTTAGAAAGATAGGACAGGGTTGCATTTTACATTCTTTTCTTAAAATCAGTGCACCATTTTTATTTCCTTACTTTATTTATACTAACTCACCCTCTATCTTTTGGCGTGAAACAAAACACTATCCATAGAGTTACCAAGTTACTTAATAAATCGCTTCTTAACTTTATTACTGTATTTTTACTATTTTATTCTCTACCTTTCACAAAATTATCCATGAAGTGACCAAGTTACTCAGTAAAGGGCTTGTTAACTCCGTCCTTAACAGTATTCCGCTTTATATGTTTTCTTTTTATAAGGCCCCTAAGATTGTCATTCAAGAGCTTGTTAAGATTCAGAGGGACTTCCTTTGGGGGGGACTAGAGAGGGCAGGCCTGTTTATTGGGTGTCTTGGGATAAGGTTTGCAGACCCAAAAAGGATGGTGGTTTGGGGGTGAAGAATCTGGAAGCCTTCAATTTGGCTCTTTTGAATAATTGGAAGTGAAGATGCATCAACGACATTAGTGCAAGCTAGTGGCAGCTTCTGACACACCGGTATGGTGATTTGAGGCATATCCTCACTGATGTTCCTTTGTCTAGAGGTGGTACTAAGGATTCTATTTGGTGGAGAGACCTTTTACTTTTGGATGATGGTAATCCTTCGTGGCAGGGAGCCTTCGAATCGGCAATTAGGCCTGTGTTGGGGCAGGGGAATATGATTTCGTTCTGGAGTCATAGGTGGGCTAGCAATGAGATTCTCAAGGATTTATTTCCTACTCTTTTTAGTGTGGCAAAGTTTAAACAAGGTAGTATCTTGGAGCAGGGTCATTGGATTGACAATAGATGGTCTTGGAACCTGAAATGGTGTTGTGGTTTGTCTGAAGAGGAGAGAGTTGATCAAGATGCGTTGTTGGCCATTTTACACCCACTTCATCCTGTCAATTCAGAGCATGATCGGTTGCGATGGAGGCTTGAAAACCACCATTCTTTTTCTGTTAAATCATTTTATGTGTTCTTGGTGAATTTGATGCAGAAAGATAGGTTGGGTAGTGATATTAAGAGTGCGCTTGACGATATGTGGCAGCAATCTATCCCCACTAAGGTGGGAGTTTTTGGTTGGAGGCTTTTGTTAGGGAAGCTCCCAACTCGTGATTTCCTTACTTCTAAGGGTATTATTAACGACCCTCTTGGGGTGTGTTGTCCTTTTTGTTTTGAGCAAGATGAGCCGATTCCACATCTATTTTTTTTGTGCAGGTGCTCTAGGTTAGTTTGGCTTGGTATTCAAAATTGGACGGGATTGGCGATTACAGATACTCTAGTAGGTGTAGAGCATTTTCGAGCTCATGGTTTGCATCTGGTATCAAAGAAGGCGTATAGATTGAAGTATTTGATCTGGATGGCGATCATTTTGTTGTATATGGTCACATCGGAACCCTATTCTTTTCAAAGTTCAAGTTTTTAATTCACAGGTGGTTGTTAATCATGTTAGGTCCTTATCATGGACTTGGTTCATTAGCAGACAATGTCGTAATTCAACTTTTAAAATTTCTGATTGGTGGTGGAATCATTCTTATTGTATGAATTCATTATAATTGGCTTTTGCCTCACTCTTCCTGGGGTACTCTTTCCTCCTTGGGTCTTTTTCCCATGGGGTTTTGGCCCAAGGAGGCTTTAATGAGGCTCCTTGTATATGTAACAGTTGGGGTGCCCGTTTGCACCCACATTTATATAATTTTGCTTATAAAAAAATGGCAAATACTACAAATTTAATTTAACTACTAAAGTCATTTATATTAAAGAAGTTAAATACTTATATAAATATCAATTGTATATAATAGAAAGATTGGGAATCTTTGTATAGTTTATTTAATTTTTAATTATTAAATAAAATTAATAAGTAGCTAGTAAATAAATAATGAATAAATCCCATAGAACTGCATATCTATAGACAATTTTACAAAGGGGGGGTTGAAGTGTTATATAAAATATATTTCACCACAAAGATAAAACTATATTTATTTCTTTACTTTGACATAAGTTTTTAAATGAGTAGCATTGTGGTTTGATCATGTTGGGGATGTAGTGATTCTAGTTCGATCAGATTTAGTTTAATTTCATTCGCAATTAATAATACCGAAGTGCGAAAAATTCTTCTGCATAGTTGAATTTTTAGTTTTGTTTCTTACAAGAGGGATGCTGTCAACCACTATGTTACTAGCAGTTGCAATTTTTTTCCTGAAAAATGGGGATTTTGATGGGGTGTGAGGGAGAAAGGAAATGGAGGTTTGGTTTTAATGGGGGATTTTGATGGTGTGAGGGAGATTTTGGGAAGATGACTTAGGAACGAAAAAAATTAATGAAGCAAAAAAGTCACGTAGAAAGCCACATTTTTCCACATCAGTTAAAATGCCACTTAGGCGATGCCACGTCAGCATTCTGTTTGTCCACTAAGCAGTAATTAACGTCAGGGACTAATTAATAACGGAAACAGAGAAATAAGTTAGGGACAAAAACGCCTATTTCGTTAATATAGGGACTAAAAAACTTAGAATGACTAGATTTTGTAGGGACCAAAAACATATTTTACCCAATAAAATACTTACTATTTTTATAGTAAATGTTAGTGGTTAGTAATTAGTTACGAGATTAAAGAAATGTTAGGTTCTTGGATTTGAATGTTGGCCCGCTTTCACGTTCCTTAACTCGCCGCCAATTGAGTTACCTTCATGTGGAGAAAAAAATGTTTGTCCGACAAGGGTTGATTCGAGCGGTAACTAGGTTCAGATCTCATTCCAAAGGTCCCGAGTTTGAGTCTGGATGTAGCAAAAACTTTATTGAGATAGAATAACAGCACAGATCGGCAAAACCAAGTGAACGGAGTCAAACAAAAGCTGTTAAAAAGGGTTACAGTGCTAGGTTTTTAAAAATTAAGGAACATAGTCGTCAAAAAAAAATATTAAGGGACCTATTTGTTATCTGAAAATTAGTTAAAGGGAACTCGGGAGATATTTTGCCAAAAAAATATTTAACCCTAATTAATATATACTCGTAATGGTAGGAATTTTTTTTAGTATAACAAGTGTTTTTTGGTTGGAAAAAAAACCTATTTAATATATATTCGTAATAGTGTTTTTTAGTACATATAGTCCAGATACATCACTTTTTCAATGAATCTAAAATGTTGTTTGTTGCTTATATATGAGTCATGAGGTTGTATTACATTGAAAAAATTTATTATTATATTCAAATTAAAAGAAAACATAAAAAAAATTATGAAGAAAAGGTAGATTTATGTTTCAAACAACTTTTGTGTTTTTTTCGTTTGTAAAACATAATTTGAAAACAGTTACACCAAACAAGATTTTAGTATTATGAACATCAAAACAGTTTTTAAAACTAAACTATCAAACAACTTTTTATTTTATTTTTTCTTAAAAACTGTTTTTAAAAATGGATCTATAAAATAAAACTAAAAAACAAAACTCATTCAAACAAGCCTTTAGTTACTTAATTATTTCTTCTGATGATTTAAATTTACCATTTGTGATACATATGAAAAATCTGACACTTTTGTTTGATAGCAAGCATTCGATGGCCTTGGTATTTTTTTTCTTCTTCCAAATGGCAAACAAATATTATAAATATAAGGGATACAAGTTTATCCGTTCACAAAAACAAATCAAAAAAATCAACAACAAAAGAGGACGACTACTGTAAAATACATAAAACCTCCGACCACCACTCATAGTATGGGCAAGGATCTACTCCGCTTCGTGATAAAAATCATATCTAGAACAAACTTTAGTCCTCTCTAATGCTCCGATACTATCAGCTGTCGTACCTTCTGGAATATATAAATGGAAAGGGTAGTGGTTGCCCAAAATTTTCAAGTATATTAGCTCTACAAAAATCCTTTCTATCTATAGACTTCCACATTTTCTCAACTCCCATTAGTGAGTGGATTGTTAGTAAATTTTAATTATACATGATCATTCAACTTCCTCTTTGTGTCATTGTTTTCCAGTAAATTTTGCTTAGGTTTTCTATCAGACAAATGAATTCGAAAGAGATGAGATAAGAGGATTCGAATCAGATCCATGGTTCTCCAATTATGTAATGGAATTCAAAGTAAACAACTAGCACCAATTACTTGAATAAAACACGAGAATCAGACTCACAGAAGCTTGAACATCATGAATCCTTTAAGCACTTCGCACCAATGGTTTTCCAAAGTGTTAATAAACACAAGATTAGCTTAAACAATTCGCGGAAATCATTCTTGAGAAGGAAAGAACATCACAAAATCCCTTGACTATGGAAATAAATAAAGTACAAAACAAGTACAGAACGAAACATTTCATTCACTAATTTTGTAGCAACTGCATTCGAAACATTTCCCACTTCTCCTTTCTCTATCCAATTGAGCCTATCAATTGGATGCTGAGACTTTTGAAACTCATCAAAAAATGGATAGTGTTAATGAGACTCTTCGGAATAGTGAAGATCAAGTGGTAGAACTTCAAACACAAGTGGCTAGCTTCGAGAACTTTATTGTCGGAACTTGTTGCTACCAGTTCTTGAAGTAGGAGATCAAATTTCTCTACAGTTTGAAGACTTTAAGCATCGTACAGAGGATCATTCAGTTCGAAAAACTGGAAATAACTGTCTCCCTTTTATTTGTGTCTTGTTTACCCATAAATTCTTCATAAGTTTCCTCAAGACTTCCTCCCTTTTTTATATTCAAAAGAACAAGGGTTGGCCATGTCTTCGTCATGCACCTCGGGCTCTTCCTCCCTACTAATAGTTCTTGTTTATAAAAGTAATTTATAATTTCTTTAGCTTAAATTATTGTAAGTTCTCAACCAATAGTGTGTTAAATTAGTTTAAACGGCCAAATAGTGTGTTTAAGATCGGCCAAATACATTTAGGCCCATTTTAGCAAGGCCCGCGATCCACTCAAATCAATGTTGCAGATGCATTCCCCCTTTTTATTAAACAGTTCAGGTGCCTCCACACCACGACCTGTCCTGGCGCGCCACATCTACACACTATTCCCTATAAAAGTGTTATCCCATAAAATTGCCAGGTACACATTTATTACCTCACATCACCTATTCCCAATGCTGACTTAAGCATAGGGGTGGACCGGCTGAATCCTTTATGGAACCCTGATAGCATTCAACACAAATGATAGGCTTTCAATCCGAGGCTCTTCTTCTAGAAGTGACCCCAGCTTGGGGGATAGTTGTTCTGGACTGAGCATCGCCTTATGAAGTTTATTCGACCTTAGTAACTTAGGCCCATGATGCAAAATAAAGACACGGTCAAGATCTCTTCGTTCCATCGCACACCCTAGATATGGCTTCGGGATTATGCGCCTCTCTAAAGGAATCATGCTACGTATTGGCGCAGTTCCCTATAAATATTTTATCCCTTCAATATGTCATGTACACATTTATTACAATCTGCCACATTTGGTCTAAGCTGACTTGAGCGTCAGAGTGTGTTCAGATACCACCCCCCCTCTTCGAATCAACATGAAGGAGTGCATCTCAGATCAACTTTCAAAGCAAGTTCATCATCAAACTTTTGTAGCCTCTCGGTCCAACCTCATTGACCGAGACCGACTTTCCAGGACAATTCAGAAACAAAACACAATATTAAAAAAGCATTTTCAATATTTTTTAATTGTCCTTTACCTCACATCATCCTCTTATTCCACATGCTCACTTTTGATTTAGGCCACTTGACAAACCCCCAAAAGTAAATCTTAATTTAAAATATGTACCATATTAGGTATATTTAAATTCAACCAACAAGCTAATGAAGGTTCGCTCAGTTGGTAAGGAACTAGCTCATTCCTCACAAGATCATGAGTTCAAATCCCCCTGTCAATGTGAGGACCTCTTTGGTGGGTGATCTATAAGTACCTCTATAAGCGCTCAAAGAGCCGTGAGGTCTGCCCTGACCCTGGTGAGCCCCCAGAGCCCAACTCACCTACACAGTTTAATCTAAAAAAAAAAAGAAATAAAAAAATTCAACCAAAAACACATTTTTGGTTGAAAAATATTTTTGTTTATCTATAATATCTGCTCTATTCAATCACAAAAAATAAATATTAGGTATATTTAAATTCTTATTTTATAATGAAAAGGGGCAATAAATATTTGTAATTAAGTTGATATTTTTTTTCCACAAATAAATAGTGATAACCTCTTGTTGAAGGATATCATGTGATGCAAATACATATTTGTCGCATAATCGACCCTTGAACTAAAAATCTAGGTTTTAAGATAATTAAATTTCTTATATAAGAAATTTTCCAACGTTTTCACTAATTAAATAATTTATTGGTGGCAACTCTTTGTTACCCGAATACATTATCTGAATTTTTCGATCGCTACAGTTAGTTTTCAATTCTTCTATTTGCCTACGAATGTTCTATGAGGACTAGAGTTGTCTCTAATAATGCTTCTAGTATTGCAAAGTACTAAACCAAAGTAATAGACTTGCTTATCTTCTAGTAACTTTTACTGAACAAAAGGATTGATTTTAAGGGTTTGCTGGAGTACGAGGAGCAGGAGGAGGGGATTTGTGATTATGCAATGGATTTGGACCACTAGGAACAAGCCTCAATACTCTTGGTCTAACCTTCAAAGTAGGTAACATTTTTCTGTTTTGCAATTCGTTGTGACACCTTCCAAAGTAGGAAAGCATGGAGGGACAGAAATATAGCCAGAAGTTTCTCTTGTAAAAAGCAAGCAAATTAGAACAAGCCAGATGGTAGAGGTAGGAATAATGGATTTTAACGCCATTGTTTTGTGTTTAAATTGTGGTGACATTTACACTGGTAAATAAATATATATCTATAACTATATATAAAGTAAATACGGTCTTCAGTCCAACCCAAAAAAAAGTAACTAGTGTATATTGTAACTGATCACCACATTAGTATCTTCCTCCCAATTCATTTCCATCTTTTTAACTGCAGCTCTTTTAACATTGATTTAACATTGATAACATTTATGTTGTTTGTAATTTCCATCAGTTTTTACAGGATCTCTCATTCTCATATCACATGCAATGCTTAATTAGTTTTTACGGTTCATATATATTTTTTGAAAGATATATTCACTCCTTTTATTTGTAACGTCTAACTATTCATTCTTATTTGATTATTAAGAAGCTCATAGCCTCATATCTTTTTAAACATTTTGTGTGTGTTAAAATGTCCGAACAGATAAATGGTTCTATTTCTAATTACACTTATTCCTAATTATGTTTTTTTTGACAAAAGGAGTCTAATTCATTTTATTAGCAATAATGGAAAAGATACATGTTGGAATGTCAAAAAATGTCTGAGAGGAAACTGAGAGGAAAAAGTGTCTGAGATAAATGGTCCTAATTATGTTGATGTTATACTTCTAAGTTCTCATCCATTTTGAGTGTAGAGATTATCAAATTGAGGCATATGACTTAAATGTAGTTTTCTAAATTTTCTTTTCTGAAACACCCTCAATTTTAAGTGCAACTTTTTAAACTCAAACAATTAAATTATAAAGGGGCATATGACTTAAATGTAGTTTTCTAAATTTTCTTTTCTGGAAACAGTATCTATTTACAAACTCTAAGTGTTCGGTACTCGGACTCGAGTATAATCTTGTCCGGGGTACAAGTTGATGAGTGCTTCTGATATTTGGGAGATGGACTTCGGATGGATGAAGATTGGCCTCGGGTGGTCCGAGGTAGCTTGACCATGCGCTCCTGGGGTGGTACCTGCAAACACTCCGATGCTTAAGTCAGCTAGGGGAGAGAAGAGGTGTGCAAGGGAATGAGAACGTACCTGAAAATGGAGGGGTGCACCTCTATTTATAGGGGAAAGTGCCGCACTCGAGCCGTTGGATACGGATGCTTAGATCTTGACCGTTGGTCATGGATGCTGGTTGGTGGAGTGTGGTCCGTGTCTTATCAAGTGCAGAATTGGGCCCGGCCCAAATCGCTTGGGGGTTTGGCCCAATCCGGAACACTAAGAAATTCATGTTTTTCATATTAATTAAATTCGAGTATGTGTAATTTCATCCAAATTATTTTGATATTATGATTTTCTGTAAGCTTGATAGTTATAGTAGCAAATGTTAACAGTTAGTAACAATTAAAACTTAGCTTAGGTAAAAACGATAGCTTGAATCATTAAAGCTAGATTATGAGAGTTTACAATTATTTATTAAAATTATTTGGTTCCATTTGTATATGGGTAGCAACCTAGAATATTATACAATGCTCTATGACTTATTGAATTGGGTGAGAAACAAAAAAACTAAAAAGTCATAATGGTAAATTTATATATTTTTGTTCCGAACTGGGCCAAGTCCAATCCGTACAAAGAGCAGCCCAATCCAACACCGGATCCGGCCCAAGCGTCAGGTATAGAAGGCGAAGCATGAATATGGCCCTGCATTTGGTGGGGTTGGCCTCGATCCCCCTCTGAGTGAGGACAAAACCCAAGAATTCTCCTGCCTATACGTCAGAAAGAGTATTTATTCGTGTTGAGTCTCAAGTTGTGTTGTCTTAACAACTGGAAGACTTTAGACAGATTATTGAGGTGTGCTTTGTCGGTTTTTGCTTTTATTAGCATGTCGTCTACGAAACCTCGATTGCCTGGCCAATCACTTCTTCGAAGACTCTGTCCATCAGGCGTTGATAGGTCGCACCAGCGTTTTTCAATCTGAAGGGAATTACTTTCTAACAGAAGTTGGAGCGGTCGCTCATGAAGGTCATTTTTCTTCGTCGATTGGACTCATACGGATCTAGTTGTATCCAGAATAAGCGTCCATGAAGCTCAACCGTTTGTACCCTGGTGCTCCATCTACCAAGCTGTCATGGTAGGCAGGGGTATGAGTCTTGGGGCAAGTTTCGTTTAGGTCCGGGTGGTTTACACACATCCTCCACTTGTCGTTTCTATCTTCACCATTGCCGGGTTTGCAAACCAGGTTGGGTGTTTGACTTCTCTGAAAAACTCGGCTTTTAGGTACTTGTTGGTTTCTTCCCTTATGGTCGTCGTCTTTTCTTCCCCCTGCATTCTTTTTCTCTGTGCCACAAGTCTTACGGAAGGGCTTAGTGCTAAACGATGACAGACAAAGTTACGGTCGATACCTGCCATGTCCTGGGAGGAACTTGCAAATACGTCTAGGTTGTCGGTGAGGAACTTGAAGAGCTTTTTTTCTGCGTCCGAGGGTAGGCTGGCTCTGATTTTTGTCTTTTGATGGTCGGATGGGCCGATTTTATTTATTTTAGGTCGTCGTCGGGCTTCAGGCGTTTTCCTTCTCTGGCGGAGTCATACTTCCTGGGTTCCAGGTCTAGGAACCTGCAATCATGTGGTTGCAACACTTTGTTATGTACCGTCTGCACCTTTACACTCTCGACGTAGCATTTTCGTGCAGTCGCCTGGTCTCCCCGGATCGTACCTGTTTTACCGTTTAGTAATGAGAATTTGATGCAGAGTAGGGGGTATGGCACTGTTGCTGACAAGATGTTCAGGGCCGGTCGACCCAAGATCATGTTGTAGGTGCACGAAAATGTTGTATGCCTCAGCCTTCATTACCATATACCGGAGCGTCACGGTTCCCTCTTGTGCCTGATCTACGAATGTTGTTGGTAACTCGAGGTAGCCGCACACCTCTACCCTATGCCCGAAGAAGCCTGTTAGGACGCCGAGGGAAGATTTTGAGTCCCTCGCTCGGTATCTGCAGCTGGTCGAAGCAATCCTAGTACGTTACTATTACAGAGCTTCCACCATCGATCAGTATTCTCTGAACGCTGGCCCCTCTAATTACAATGGTTATTAGTAGGGCATCGCCTTCGTGGTTTTGGACCCCTTTGAAGTCATAAGCGTCGAAAGTGACTCCGAAATATTTTGGCACAACAAAGGAGCTGTCAGCGCTCAAATTCATGATGGAGTGAGCGTACCTTTTTCTTGAGTTTGACGAGGCTCCACCCCCAGAAAACCCTTCGGAGATCATTCCGACATGCATGTTTTCTAACTCCGTTGTTCCCTTCAGGGTAGATCTCCATTTTTGGCGGTGGTGCCATCGTACCAACGTGTAACAGATGTAGCGTGGGTTGAGGCAGTCTTCTTTCTGATGTGTTTCGTTCTATCGCTGAGAGGTTTCTTCTAGGATTTGGGCTAGTTTACTTTCAACGTTAAGGTGTTCCTGCAGCCGTCGCACCCCCATTTCCCGGCTCTGGATCTATTTTTCCAAGACCTGGCTTCGGTCTTTTTGCTTTGCGTTTTAGGATTGTAGGTGCCAGAGTGATTCTGAGAGGTTTTTGAATATAAGGTGGTTTTCCGCCATTGCAGCGGCTGATTTTAGGATCTTGGGTGGGACGTGGGAAAAGGTTTTTTACTCAAGCCCCATGGTGGGGCCAATGTTATGATTGGTTTCCCTGGAAAAGAAAAGGACCGAAAACGAGTTGTGATGTATTCAGTATGAACGGATCTAGTTTCTCTCCTGTCATTTTTACCTACTGTCTCTCCTGTCAATAGTATCTCCACCATTGGATGCATCTGATGCCATCACTTCACTTTACTGATAGGATTACAGCATGAAACACATAACCATCGACTACAACAAGCCCGTTCCCATTGCAAAACCTCCACCACCCGTTTCCTCTACCGGTGGTCTCGATTTCAACCTCTATATCTCTTTCCTCAAAGGCAACAAAACTCAAGATGAAAGAAGAAGAAGAAGAAGAAGCCACTTTTTTTGGTGAAGTTATCTTTACTTCACCAGTCTCCAATTCGTCACCACCAGTAACCTTATCTTTACTTCATCCCACTTTTATTCTTTCCCCATGTGCTTTGTGAATATTGTGCTCACATGATTTGGGGTTTTTTCTTTTTAATTTGTTTTTGTGAGTTTGTGTGATTGTAGTGCTGGGAGTCGGAAATAAGCCTGGACTAAACACACCTGCGAAGTGAGGAAGATGCTCGGAGTAAGGTTTTTTTATATTATATAGGTTGGGGAAATAAGCCTGAACCAAACTCACACTCTTGATGCTTCTAACTATATTGCATATAAAAGACCACAAGGGAGCTTTTGGCATATTTATTTGTATGGAGCAATAATAGAAACCATTGGCTCATTTCTATGGTCAAGATGTACTTGACAGGATCACAGTAGAGATACTGTGACATGAGAGAATCTGGATCTCAGTATGAACTAGCTGAGAACAAATATATGATTGAAGAATAAAGATTGGGATCCGCTTATTGGCCTCAGAGGGGTATATTTATACTACAATATGCATTAATGCTAATAATTACAATTAATGGTCGAGTTGACCGTTACAGACAGATTGGAGGTAAATCAAAGATATTTCCCTCTGATTTCGCTTCATTCCTTTATAGGAGAGGGAGAGGCGAGATAATTGGTCACCCATTAGGGGAGGTCCTTCGGGAACCGAGCGATTGTGTATGCCGGCCGGCCAGTCCGAATTGGAACAAGTTCTATTCCTAATTACTCTTACTCCTAACTATGTTGGTACGATGGCACCACCGCCCAATTGGAACAAGTTCTATACTTTTAAGTTCTCATCTGTACAAAGAGCGGCCAAATCCAACAGCCAAGATCAACCCGCTCCAATCCTGCGGTCAAGGTTCAGCCAAAGCTAGGGGAGACCCCCTCTCCGCGTTTATAAACACGACACCAACCTCAGAAATTAGGTATGCTTCGCTCACTCGTACCTCCTCTAGGCTTCTGATTGCTAACTTTGACATCGGAGTGTCTGCAATTACCCACCACCGCTCCAACCTCAAGCTCGGAAGGGACGACTTCAACAACAACACTATACCAACTGCGACCACAGTGGGAGATCATCATTAGCTCTCATCAGACTCATGTCCCTTCCCATGGCTCCTTGAGGTCGACCACCTTCCCAAGGTGTTTCGTATTTATCTTGATGTGAGCTTTGGTGTATCTCGGCCTCGGCCTTTAGGTGTTTTGTGGCGACCTAATTTTTGTTTGGTGTATTTTGGCCTCAGGCATCTTTTCCTAGCCTTGCTTTTGCTTGTGCTAGGTTCTACTAATAAAATCTTTCAATGATCGAAAAGAAAAATATTAGGTATTTTTAAATTCTTATTTTATAATGAAAAGGGGAAATAAATATTTTTAAAGTTAATAATTTTTTCCACAAATAATTAGTAATAACCTATTTTTGAAGGATATTTTTGAAGGATATATATCATGTGGTGCCAATACTAGGTTTTACGATTAAATTTCTTATATAAGAGTTTTTCCAACGGTTTCACTAAAAAACAATTTATTGGTGGCAACTCCATGGTACCCGAAACATTATCTGAATTTTTCGATCGTTACAGTTACTTTTCGATTCGCTTATATAGCCTTCGAAAGTTCTAGGGGACTAGAGTTATCTCCAATAACGAATCAGTATCCCAAGTCAGATTTTCCAAAACACTATTTGTAAGTTATACTATAATAACAATACCGCTATTTGGTACGAAAAAGTTTTGTACTAAACGTCAGAAAACCAATGGAAGCTCAAACCCAACACACCAACTAACACTTCATTACTTATCAAAAAAAAATCTAACACTTCATCTGCGGCTACCTAGTTTTTTTTGTTATTCTTACATTTCGTTTCGTAAAGTTAAGTATTTATCCTATAATAATATCACATTCAATATCAAATGTAAGAAGATGGACAAACATGTAACTGTTACTGAACAAAAGGATTAATTTTAAGGTTTTGCTGGAGTACCAGGAGCAGGAGGAGGGGATTTGTGATTATGCAATGGATTTGGACCACTAGGAACAAGCCTCAATACTCTTGGTCTAACCTTCAAAGTAGGTAACATTTTTCTGTTTTGCAATTCATTGTGACACCTTCCATTAGGAAAGCATGGTGGGACAGAAATATAGCCAGAAGTTTCTCTTGTAAAAAGCAAGGAAATTAGAACAAGCAACACGGTAGAGGTAGGAATAATAGATTTTGACGCCATTGTTTTGTGTTTAGATTGTGGTGACATTTACATTGGTACAATAACTATATATAAAGTTAATATGGTCTTCAGTCCAACAAAAAAAAGTAAATAGGGTCTAATGTAACTGCACCTATTATTTGTGGTGAGTTTTCTCTTTTTTAACTTCCATTTTTTAACTCCACCTCATTGCAGTGAGTTTTCTCTCTTTCAACATTGATTTAACGTTGATAACATTTATGTTGTTAATTTGTAATTTCCATCAGTTTTCACCTGATGTCTCCATCTTATATCATATGCAATGCTTATTTGCTTATCAAAAAAAAATGCAAAGCTTATTTAATTGATTATTTATTTTTATCAATTTGTGTAGGCATGCTGTGATTTGTAAAATAGGATAGCAGGTTTATTTGCAAAGGTGCTATATTCTGAATGAAAATATACATAAGAATTGAATTTTGTATTATTGTATAAGCAAAGTGTCAATTCAAGGTTGTTGAGGACAGAGACTTAAGGAAAAAAAACATCGTCTCTGCCTCTTAATTTATCAAATTTTCTTTGGCTAATGACACACCTTTTTTATATTTCAGATCATTTTATGTTTTGAAAGATATATTCACTCCTTTTATTTGTAATGTCTAATTCTTCATTCTAGCTTCATTCGTATTTATTTTGTTCGGACCATCGTTGGCTACCCACGAAGTGTTGTAACACTTTCAACGAAAGACTAATCTTCGCTCGTTCTTAGGATCAAATTTCCCCCTTAATGAAGGTGAAATGACTTCCCTTTATAGTCATAGGACTGTGCGAGGCAGGGGAACCCTTCATAAGGCAAATTTTGTCTTTTTGTGTGCCTAAAAGGACATTTGTGCTTTGTAAATTTCAAATATCCTATAAAGTGGTGGTGGTCCCAACACACTTTTGCGCAGAACTTATTCCCATACTTTCTCTCTCATCTGTCGTAAGTGAGTTAAAGCAAGTGCTATAACACCTAAGTGCTTCTGCATCACTAAAAACAATGAATTCACTTAAAAGTAGTGTGACCATTAGGCTCAGTTCACACACCTCTCTTTTCATGATTCTCTAATCTTCTAACTGCTCAAAAGTAGTGTGACCATTAGGCTCAGTTCAGTTCCCAACTAGTTTCAGAATTCACTTAAACTTTTTACAAGAAAATATCTTCTTTAACTCTGCCTCAAAAGATTTCAAAGAGGGAAAGCCTTTACAATTATAACACAAGAATAGGGTCTTAGAAAGATAGGACAGGGTTGCATTTTACATTCTTTTCTTAAAATCAGTACACCATTTCTATTTCCTTCTTTATTTTTACTAACTCACCCTCTATCTTTTGGCGTGAAACAAAACACTATCCATGGAGTTACCAAGTTACTTAATAAATCGCTTCTTAACTTTATTACTGTATTTTTACTATTTTATTCTCTACCTTTCACAAAATTATCCATGAAGTGACCAAGTTACTCAGTAAAGGGCTTGTTAACTCCCTCCTTAACAGTATTCCGCTTTATATGTTTTCTTTTTATAAGGCCCCTAAGATTGTCATTCAAGAGCTTGTAAATATTCAGAGGGACTTCCTTTGGGGGGGAGTAGAGAGGGCAGGCCTGTTTATTGGGTGTCTTGGGATAAGGTTTGCAGACTCAAAAAGGATGGTGGTTTGGGGGTGAAGAATCTGGAAGCCTTCAATTTGGCTCTTCTGAATAAGTGGAAGTGAAGATGCATCAACGACATTAGTGCAAGCTAGTGGCAGCTTCTGACACACCGGTATGGTGATTTGAGGCATATCTTCACTGATGTTCCGTTGTCTAGAGGTGGTACTAAGGATTCTATTTGGTGGAGAGACCTTTTACTTTTGGATGATGGTAATCCTTCGTGGCAGGGAGCCTTCGAATCGGCAATTAGGCCTGTGTTGGGGCAGGGGAATATGATTTCGTTCTGGAGTCATAGATGGGCTAGCAATGAGATTCTCAAGGATTTATTTCCTACTCATTTTAGTGTGGCAAAGTTTAAACAAGGTAGTATCTTGGAGCAGGGTCATTGGATTGACAATAGATGGTCTTGGAACCTGGAATGGTGTTGTGGTTTGTCTGAAGAGGAGAGAGTTGATCAAGATGCGTTGTTGGCCATTTTACACCCACTTCATCCTGTCAATTCAGAGCATGATCGGTTGCGGTGGAGGCTTGAAAACCACCATTCTTTTTCTGTTAAATCATTTTATGTGTTCTTAGTGAATTTGATGCAGAAAGATAGGTTGGGTAGTGATATTAAGATAGCTTCACGATATGTGGCAGCAATCTATCCCCACTAAGGTGGGAGTTTTTGGTTGGAGGCTTTTGTTAGGGAAGCTCCCAACTCGTGATTTCCTTACTTCTAAGGGTATCATTAACGACCCTCTTGGGGTGTGTTGTCCTTTTTGTTTTGAGCAAGATGAGCCGATTCCACATCTATTTTTTTTGTGCAGGTGCTCCAGGTTAGTTTGGCTTGGAATTCAGAATTGGACGGGATTGGCGATTACAGATACTCTAGTAGGTGTAGAGCATTTTCGAGCTCATGGTTTGCATCTGGTATCAAAGAAGGCGTATAGATTGAAGTATTTGATCTGGATGGCGATCATTTGGTGTATATGGTCACATCGGAACCCTATTCTTTTCAAAGTTCAAGTTTTTAATTCACAGGTGGTTGTTAATCAAGTTAGGTCCTTATCATGGACTTGGTTCATTAGCACACAATGTCGTAATTCAACTTTTAAGATTTCTGATTGGTGGTGGAATCATTCTTATTGTATGAATTCATTATAATTGGCTTTTGCCTCACTCTTCCTGGGGTACTCTTTCCTCCTTGGGTCTTTTTCCCATGGGGTTTTGGCCCAAGGAGGCTTTAATGAGGCTCCTTGTATATGTAACAGTTGGGGTGCCCGTTTGCACCCACATTTATATAATTTTGCTTATAAAAAAATGGCAAATACTACAAATTTAATTTAACTACTAAAGTCATTTATATTAAAGAAGTTAAATACTTATATAAATATCAATTGTATAAAATAGAAAGATTGGGAATCTTTGTATAGTTTATTTAATTTTTAATTATTAAATAAAATTAATAAGTAGCTAGTAAATAAATAATGAATAAATCCAATAGAACTGCATATCTATAGACAATTTTACAAAGGGGGGTTGAAGTGTTATATAAAATATATTTCACCACAAAGATAAAACTATATTTATTTCTTTACTTTGACATAAGTTTTTATATGAGTAGCATTGTGGTTTGATCATGTTGGGGATGTAGTGATTCTAGTTCGATCAGATTTAGTTTAATTTCATTCGCAATTAATAATACCGAAGTGCGAAAAATTCTTCTGCATAGTTGAATTTTTAGTTTTGTTTCTTACAAGAGGGATGCTGTCAACCACTATGTTACTAGCAGTTGCGATTTTTTTCCTGAAAAATGGGGATTTTGATGGGGTGTGAGGGAGAAAGGAAATGGAGGTTTGGTTTTAATGGAGGATTTTGATGGAGTGTGAGGGAGATTTTGGGAAGATGACTTAGGAACGAAAAAAATTAATGAAGCAAAAAAGCCACGTAGAAAGCCACATTTTTCCGCATCAGTTAAAATGCCACATAGGCGATGCCCCGTCAGCATTCTGTTTGTCCACTAAGCAGTAATTAACGTCAGGGACTAATTAATAACGGAAACAGAGAAATAAGTTAGGGACAAAAACGCCTATTTCGTTAATATAGGGACTAAAAAACTTAGAATGACCCGATTTTGTAGGGACCAAAAACAATTCCTGCAGAACTTGACTTTTACACAATGATTGCAATCTATAAGGTCTATTTGATCTTAGTATGTTCTGAAGCAATGGAAATCAAGATAAAGGACATATAACTTATGTCTCAAATATTCTCATGAATTAGCAAAATGATAAAATATTTCCACCAACATTATGAATCAAGATTATGTGATATGGTGATTGAAAAGTGATAAACCCCAATTTAGTGCATTTTTAGAGATAGTTTTAGGTCATTTTTTAGAGCAATTATTACTAAGTATATAATATATTAACTTAAAAATTGCTCTTTATTTGCAGAAAGAAGAAAATAGGCAAAAAGAATGAAAGTCCAATCTAATGCCAATTAAGAACCAAAATTACATGTGGGCTTGAATGAAAAGAAAAGACCAATGACACATGACACATGATGAGTGCAACAATTAAAAAGTGGAGTGATTATCCCATGACACATGATGAGCCCATTATTCCATCATCAAGGTGGCCCACAATTGAAACCTAGAATTCATCTATATAAAGCTTCAAGCATTCATAAGGAAGGCGTCTTTTATTTCTTCTCACTCAAGAACAGGAGCCGCATATACCATTACATCACCAACGCAAAAAGTAGCTACACACTAACAAAGAGAAGAGAGAGCCTGACGCACAGAATTGAGAGGGAGAGAAGACGCGCACGGATTTCGAGGGAGAGAGAATTCAAGGAGGTACTGTCATACCCTAATTTTGTCCGGCTTGGAACAAAACCTTAATTTTCCACAAAAAGCAATAAATTATGAAGTGAAGTATCATTCTGAAGGATGTGAAGAACTATGAGCATGCATTTTTGGGTTCTAAAAGTCATTTCAGCGCTTTTAAAATCATTTTTAGGATTGGAATGCCTTTTGGAGCAAAATTAGGGTTTTTTTGGGCAAAAGGGGTATTTTGGTCATTTCCAAAATTAAGCAATTTCTCACCAAAAATCATTGTTCAATCTCAGAGGAATTTATTTGGATCTAGATGATTTGGGTTATGAATTTTTGTGCGCATGCATGCATGATTTTTGGCATAAAATTCAAATTTTAAGCAAAAGGGCAAAATGGGAATTTCCATCAAGGTGAGGTCTCAAATCAATTTTGGGAAGGGTGATATCATGGAATTTTGGGCCCAATCATTGATTCCTAGGATATGGCCTAAAGTGGCATGATTTTTATGGAATTATCTAGAAAAGAATAATCAAAAATGGTGAAAATAAGGAAGTGTCCCCAATAAGACAAAATGTACTATTTTTCTTGACAAGCTTGCAAAACTTGGGCACCAAGGCCTCATTTGCTCCGAATTTTCCAGATCATTTTCACCTCATTTTGTGTTTCTTCATGCCCTTTGATCCATGTGAGTTGTATTCCTAGCCATTGATTAAAATTCTAGATCAAATCCTAGGCTACAACTTTGTGTAGAATGACCTAGATGCCCTCAACAATTTTTGTGCAACAAAAACTCATAATTTTTGTGTATGACCAGCTATTCCTCACTCATTTATGTTTTCTCCTTGTCCCTAATCCATGTGCATTGCAATCTTGGCCTTTGATTCAAATTCTAGCTCAAATCTCAATGGTTTGCAAAAGCACAATGTCCTATATACCCTTAATTTTGCACCTCATATAAAACCCAAAATAGGAGACCATGAGGGAGACACTCATTTTTTTTACCCTAGCACCCAAATCTCTCCTCTCTTTCTCTCATTCCTTCGAAGCAAACAGCCACCATACCCATATTCTTTTCTTCAAAATTCTTCCAAAAAAATCAACCATCAAACCTTGTTTATTCTTCATCCTTTCAATAAATCTACTTCTAAACTTGCATAATCATCAAAGTTTCATCAAAAACCATCAAGAATCAAGCATTTGCGAAAGGTTCAAGAGGTTCTTGTGGTGTTCTTCAAGTGTTCTTGATTCTATTCTCTTTCCTTCTTCATTTTCTAGCTAGATCTAGAGGTAAGCTCACTAACCCTTGCATTTTCTTTAATTTTCATCATGTAATCTCTCTTCTATTCCTCTGTCCTTCTTGAAAGAAGCTTTGAGGACTCATTTCAAACATTATTGGACAAGGACATTGGGAGCCTTGGGTGTTTGAGATGAGTCCTTGGCCTTGAAGGAAAGATTCTTGTGTTTTCTCATCATTCATTGCATTTCTACCTCATTTGCATGATTTTGGTGAAATAAAACCGTGTTTTCCTACCTATTTTGCTTCGGCCATAGCATGGATTTTAGGGTTCTTGTGTTCATTTTGTTCATTTCATGATTTTAAGTTGAATTTTGGCTTGATTTTGGTGTTGGGTGCCTCGGGTTGTTGCTTCAAAACCTAGGGTTTTTGTTGCCTTTTTACTTCTTTGATTTTGTGAAGAATAAAATACATGATATGCTTGATGCTTACTTTAGAACATGGCATGATGATCTAGGGTTTAGTCTTGTGAATTGTTTCATGTATTAATTGTGAATTTTAGCATGAAATTTGATGGTGATTTGTGCTTAGCATTGCTTCGGCCTTAGGCCACTTTTGTGCATATTTTGTGCTTGAAAACGTGTTGTTTTGATCTTGTGTGAATAAATGCAATTGTGCAATTGTGTTTTTACCCTTTTACCTTTTTACTTTACCATCTCATTAAATAATTACCATTTACCTCATGCATTTTTACTCTACCATTTCATTAACTTCTCACTCAAACTTTTTACCACTTGTAAATTTGCATAAAAAAATCCCAAAACATTTCAATCATTTGCATTTTAAACTTTTACTACTTCTCATTTAAAACCCCAAAACATTTTTACCACTTCTTACTCAAAACATTTTCAAACTTTGCATTTCACTTATTTGCATCATCTATGCGACACCTTGCATGCTTGCACACACATTCACTCATACTTGTATACCATGCATAATAAATGCTCATGCATTCTTGTATGCTCATGCATTCTCTTGTATACTTATTCATGCATTCTCTTGTATGCTCATGCATTCACATGCTTGCTTAATCACGTATCATCGCTCACATGTTCATTCATTAAACCTAGAGTACTCTATGCCTATGATCAATTGTGTTCACTTGTTCTTGATGCCATTTGAATGACTTGATTTAATTGTGTGCCCTTCCTTCCACTAGTATGTATTCTTAATGAAGACGTAAGCCTACTTTTCCGGTTGTAGCATAGAGTCATTAAGGTATATGCACCCCTTTGAGATTGTTGCCCGTCCCATAGCAATTCTCACACACACACACAATTGTCTTGAGAACTTTGTCTTGCATCCTTAATAATTGGATCTCTTGATTATATTGGCATGTTTAATCTTGGTTAATAATCAACATGTTTATGATTGCTTGATTGGTGAGTATGTTTGGATCTTGTTCATTCATTGTTGCATTTGGTTATGGACTTGGAATTGATTGAATAATGTTCTACTTGTTTTCCAAAACCCATTTTCTAAACTCATTTTCAAACGCTCCCGGCTTTGCGAAAACATTTTCTTCCTCCAATAAATAAAACAAATTGTCATTGATGATCACTCGCGCTGTTGCCGTTTAGATCGTTAATGATGATTTTATTTTCAAAAAAGAGTTAGTAGTGAGGCCATTCTAACCGTTGTTGTTCGGTCTTCACAAACGCTCACCCAATTGCGAAAAACTCTTAAGCCGTTTTCAGACGCAAAAGCCGAGAACTACGTAGTTTTGATCCCTCAACCCAGTGAGGGTACGTAGGAGCGGGTCCGTCCCGTCAAGCACCCTTTTAAAAAAAATCTTTGTTTTGTTTCCACTTTTCAAAGATAACAAAAATATTCCTGTCTTCCGTTTTCAATAAAACAATTTTTCAAATAAAAAAAAAGAAAAGAAAAGAAAAGAAGAGAAAAGAAAAGAAGTAGAACAAATCGCTTTCAACTCAAACCTTTGTCAAACCACACATCGAGTTAATGGTTCCCTTTCAGTAGAAAGGACGTATGGGATGCTAATACCTTCCCCATGCGTAACCGACCCCCGAACCTACATCTCTGATTTCGAAAGACCACTCGCTTTTCCAAAAAAGGGTTTTTCCGATGTTTTCCCAAATAAATATTGGTGGCGGCTCTACTATTTTTCACGTTGCAAAACGAGAAGTCCCAAACCGGATTTTTCGGGCGCAACAGCTGGCGACTCTGCTGGGGACTTTTTATAAAAGGCGAGGGTCAAGCCTAGTTAACTCGATGTGTGGTTTAAATCGTTTGAATTGAAAGCTTTGTTCTACTTCTTCCTTTTCTTTTCCTTTTCCCTTCTTTCTTTGTCTGTGATGCTTGATTGTTTCTCTAGCATTATCATGATGTTATGTTGTATTCATATGCATTTGTTTTCCTTCTATGTGTGCTCCTTGCGCATTTTCTCTTTGTTCACATACCATGTTCATGCATTCCTCAATTCGCACGTCCCCTCTTCTTTGCTCCCTTTCTAAAGGTAAATTCATGCATTTCTCCCCCACCTTATCATGATCCCTTCCTCTTGGCTCCCTTTCTTAAGGTAAACAATGTTTGCAATTGCTTATTGACTTCCTGTATTAATTCTTGAATTGGAATGCTATATGATATGCAACATGCTATTGTATGCTTTTGTCTGGACTGTTCTGGGTTTTCATTTGCAGGTGGCGGTTTATGATGGGTAGTTTTAGGCGGTATGTCCTTGCTACACACACTCACACCTTATGCTTATTGTGCTTTGAGAGGGGCCTAAAACCCAAGGTCTGACAAAACTTAGGGGAGTGGAAATGAGTAGTGACTGGCAATTGGACCGTTGTCCTTCTGACTCTCACGAAAGTTTCAGCCGGAGTATGCTCTTTCACGATGCCTCACACCAGATGGCGTACCATCGTTGTGGGTGCTATTGTGAGAGAGAATTAGCTCTGGTAGCCTGGTGAGGAAGTGATTAAAGCCAACATGGGAGGAACATCTGAGTTTCCCTAGAACCTAGGTTCCCGCCTCGTAGGACACAAGGACATACAAATTGCGTGTTGCATTGTAATCTAGGCATGTTTTCCAAAAGGAGTAGAAGGAGATTTTTCCAAAAAAAAAAAAGAAAGCAGAGAAAGAACTGCCGTTGTAGCCTTTCTTTTGCCGGTCCGTACGAGATAACATATGGCCCACCCTTTTCAAAAAAGGGAACGAGCTGCCGCTGTAGCCTTTCTCTTATAAAGTAACATATGTCCACATTTTTTCAAAAAAAAAGGGAGAACGAGTTACCGTTGTAACCTTTCTCTTATGAAGTAGCATGTGGCCCGCATTCTTCAAAAAAAAGGGAGAACGAGTTGCCGTTGTAGCCTTTCTCTCACTGGTCCATATGAAACAACGTACGGCCTGTATTTTCAAAAAAAAAAAGCTTAAATCAATGCCAATAAATATTTTGCCCTAATTTGCATATGCATAAAACATCATCAGCATTTGCATGCATCCTCGCATTACATAAAACCCATGCATGCATCATTGCATCTTACTCAAGTTTCTTTGCCGAGAATCACAAAGTGATAAAGAATCTTGCCAGAGGAACTTAATGGAATCAAGAAGTGAGACAGTGCATGCTCCAAGGTACCCGGGTGTAAGAAAGGTAGACGTCACCAGCTTGAAAGGATATGTTGACCTAATGGGACCTATTGAAAGGGGATCGTTTGACAACTCTTATGGGAACCTTCGGAAGTTGTTGTTACTAGAGGTACAGACTGAGGCTATCGTGGCTCTAAGCAGATTCTATGACTCCGAAATCAGATGCTTCCTTTTCAAAAATTTCCAAATGGCTCCCACTTTGGAAGAATATCATCAGATCTTGGGTTTCCCTCAGACCAAAGCTGCTCCCTGCCAGTATCAAGAGCAGTATTACACGGATGAGAAGTTTGCTGCATTGTTGCAAGTAAAGGTAGAGGACCTGAAGCTCCAGAGGCAGAGGAAGAACCTTGTGGTAGGTTTCCCGCAGAGTTATCTTGAGGGTATGATGGATACTCATGCCAGAAACAAAAATTGGGTTGTCTTCAAGCAAATCTTGGCCTTAACAATCTTCGGGATTGTTCTCTTTCCGCAGATTGAAAGACTTGTGGATGTGACTGTCATTGGCATTTTCTTAGCTTTCCAGAATGAGAAGAATCCTATCAATCCGATCCCTGCAGCTTGCTGACACTTATTCCGCTCTTACTCACCACTGTGAACTCAAAAGGAAGAAAATCTCTTGCTCTTCCCATCTGTTATATGCCTGGCTTCTTATCCATGTTTTCACCAATCCAAAGAAAGTGGAAAAGTTGATTGACTATGCTGTATCTTGTGAGGTGAAAACCATGAGTATTCAAGAGTGGATCCAGTTTCTAGGGAGTCTAGACGAGCACTCGGTTCGTTGGTATCTTTCATCTTGCCGGGAAGCTAGACCTGAGGTAGTCTTCCGCTGCGGTGGTTTTCAAAATGTTCCACTGATGGGCACTAAAGGGTGCATTAACTACAATCCCTGCCTGACGCTGAGACAATTAGGATATCCTATGAGGAACTCGCCTACTGAAGAGATGGCATTCCCATTTTACATCTATGAGGGAGGTCCAAAGGATGACAGTTTGACTAGGAAGATTTTACAAGCTTGGAGTATGGTGACTCGTTATGGAAAAGTAGAGATCTCTCAGAGAACTAGTGGTGTTACCTTTGCTCAATGGCTTGAGAAAAGGATTCAGAGCATCTGATTGCCTTATCAGAAATTATTGCAAGTTGAGAGGGAGGTAATAGACTCTGGTACTCCCGTTATTGAAGAGTTAGGTGCAGTCAAGTTGGCTCTAATGAAAGCAGAGGAAGAGAAAAAATCCTTGCAAGCTGAGATAGAGAAGTTGACTCTGAACAACCAAAGATTAAAAGAAGATAATGCTCTCAAATCTGCTGCCATTGAGGAGTTTGACAAGAAACTCAAAGTAGAAGAGAAGGAAAAGCTAGAAGCTCAAAAGTATCTGCAAGTAGCCAAAGAGGAAATCAAGAGGCAAAAGGCTAAACAAAAGAGAGCCATTGAAGAGACCAGTCAGTGGAGAGATCTCTATGAAAAGACAAAGATGGATGAGAGGACTGTGAAGAGCTTGCTTGCAAAGTCAAAAAGAGAGTCCCGCTTGCTACAGGCTGAGTGGGAAAGCAAACTGAGCAGTGTTGTGCAAGAAAGAAATTCAGTTGAGAGCATTCTCAAAGAATACGAGCAGGCTCTAGGATTTGAGCGAGAGATTTCTGATGAACTGAAAAGAAACCTTCGACACATCAGTGATGCATACAGGCAGGTGAAGGATGAGAGTCAGCATTGGGAACACCGCTTTGTTGAACTGCTTGGCAGGATTGAAGAACAGGCAGTTATCATTGAGTTGAAAGATGAAATTCAACAGTGGAAGGCTAGATTCTCTGAGCTTGCAGAGTTGGCCAACCAAGCTCTTGCAGGTGTACCTAAAAAGCTAAGAAAGGCTGAGGTTGAGATGTTTCCCTTTAACACTCCACTGGCAGTTTGCAAATTCGTGAAGTTTTGCAGGGCCTTGGTTGAAGAAGTCAGAGAGAAGACTGGAAGGGTTCCCACAGGCAACAAGAGAAAGAGATCTGAAGATTTCAAAGCTCTATGTAGTTGAGCTCTTGTTTGTAATTTTCATTGTACTCTCTCTTTCTGGATGACTGTATTTCCATTTGAGTATTCTACCTTTTGAAATGTAAGGCTTGAAGTACTTGCTTGAATTTGAATGTATGGAGTATGTTTTGTTTCACTTATTGATTCCAATCTTGTCGTGTTTCAAACAAAAATAATCAAAGTCCACTGTTAGGCCTATGGCAAGACATGGCACACTGTGGTTCACGGCATAAGACAAACTAAAACTAACACCCATTTGCATTGCATTCATTAATACCCCTGTTCATAAAAAAAAAGTTTCGTCAGAGCAAGTCAGGCAAGCTGGTTCTCCGTCACCGATACTTCACCCGACTGCAAGCAAAGTTGATGGCCAATCTGCAAGATTACCCAGAGATTGAGACCGAGAGTAATCCAGAGCACGAAGATCTGGGTGTGCAGATTATTAATCCTGAGCAGTTGGCTCAGGAGAACCAGGTTCTAAAGGATAAGGTTGGGGCCATGGAGACCCAAATGCATGAGATGATGGCTTTGCTACAAAGCCTAAAGAGTGGAACCGCTGCTGAAGGTACCGCTGTGGTGGGTCCCGATGGTGTCATTTCTTTTATACCTCCTGCAGTGTCAGTTAATGCTGCAGCCACAGTTCCTCCGGGGTCTGGAATCAGTCATCCCGTCTTTGCTTCAGGGATGAATAGGCAGAATCAGTCACAAAGATATCCTTGGGGGATGCCCGCCGAGTACATGCCGCAAATTGTTAGACCCATCCCTGCTGACGCTGTTGGGCCACATCAGGCTACTGCTGCCGTGTCTGGGGGAGCTGCTGGAAGACCGCTGGTCCAGACTCCTAGTCCTCATGCTGTGCTCAGCCCTACTCCGGGGTTTGTTGCACACCCTCACAATGTTCCTCAGCCTGGAGGATATCACTATAGCATGGGCAGTCAACCCCAAGGCCACATGTTTGAGGGATCGCAGCCAAATGACCCGATTCGTGCACTAGAAGAGAGGGTAAGAGCCGTGGAAGGTGCTGGCGTCAGGGCTAGAGAAGCTCGTGAGCTATGCTTAGTCCCAGATTTGGTATTACCACCGAAGTTCAAAGCTCCTGAGGTGGACAAGTACCGAGGCACCGGCTGTCCTGAGAGTCATGTTACAATGTTTGTCCGGAAGATTGGTCCTTATGCCAATGATGACAAACTGCTGATTTACTGCTTCCAAAACAGTTTGGCCGGAGCTCCTCTAGATTGGTACATGAAACTGCAAGCCTCAGAAATCCGTTGCTGGAAGGATCTGTCCGAAGCATTCATGAAACAATATAAATATAACATGGACATGGCTCCGGACAGGTCACAATTGCAACACATGAGTAAGGGCGAAAAGGAGACTTTCAAGGAATATGCCCAGAAATGGAGAAGCTTGGCTGCCCAGGTTCAACCTCCTCTGACCGAAAAGGAAATGGTGTACATGTTCCTGGAAACCTTGCCAGCAATTTATTATGACCGCCTGATTACGAGTGTCTCATCTAATTTTTCTGATATGATAGTCTTCGGGGAAAGACTTGAGCACGGTCTCCGAAGTGGGAAGATTTCAAATCATTTCAGCAATTCAGGAAGCTCCGGTAGCTCCCACAGCCAGAAGAAGCACTTCTCCCATTTCCCAAAAAGGAAAGAAGGGGAAACAAATGTAGTCTCAGGAGGAAACTCATCCTTTGATACCCCTCCACCACAAACTGTTCCATTCTCTGCCCCTGCATCACCTCAGCAAAGCAGTGACAATCACAAAGCTCAGGGTTATCAGTATAAGAAACGGACCAGTTTCGATCCTATACCAATGACATACACTGAGTTGTTTAATCACCTGACTTCAAAGAACTTGATCAACACTCGGTCAATGAAGGCCCTTCAACCGCCATTCCCAAGAAGCTACAACGCTAATGCTACCTGCAGTTTCCACGAAAACGGGGTCGGTCATACTGTGGAGGAGTGTAAGGCATTTAAGCATGTGGTGCAAGACCTGATAGATGCTGGTTGGATCTCGTTTAAGCAAAGCAGCCCGAACACAACAACCAATCCATTGCCAGGCCATCAGAGGCCAGCAACCAATGCTATAGAAAGTTCTGTTGGGAAATTGGTGAAGGATGTGCAGAAGAGCAAGACTTCGTTGGGTGTTGTCTACTCGGAGTTATGCCATGCTGGAGTGGTCAAGAAGGGGTGTTGCCTTGAAGAAGGATGTGCTGATTCCACATGCGTGGGGAATTGTGAAAGCTTTAAAATGATCCTGCAGGACCTGTTGGATCGGTGTGTGGTTCAGATAGGAACCCATGATGTTGAAGAAGAGGTGTTGCCTCTACACTCTGATAAAGGTAGAGGAATCAGAAGACCTATTGAAATCCCTTACAATTACAATCCCAGATTGGTGCAAGTAAATGCTCAACCAATAGTGATTGAAGTTCCGGCTCCTTTCCCCTATGAGTCGGACAGGGCAGTCCCATGGAAATACACTGCGCTATCTACAGTAGAATGCTCTCCAAATACTACTACTGTAACAAACATAGTGGGATCGAGCGGGATCACCAGAAGCGGGAGAGTGTTTGCTCCAGAGACCTTTCGTACAGAAACTTCCAAGGAAGGTGAACAGTGAGTTCGGAAGGAGAAGGGAAAGGAACCAGAAGTTTCCCAAGAAAAGGTAACGGAAAGGGAAGCAAATGAATTCTTGAAGATAGTCCGGCAGAGTGACTACCAGGTTGTCGATCAGTTAAAGCATACCCCGTCGAAGATATCCATGCTATCATTGTTGCTCAGCTCAGAAGCACACAGAAATGCTCTTATGAAGGTGCTTAGCGAGGCACATGTTGCAGAGGGTATTTCAGTGAACCAATTTGATGGGATTGTGGGGAATATAGTGGCTGCAAACCACCTAACTTTTGCTGATGATGAGTTGCCCGCTGGAGAAAAAAAGCATAATCGGGCTCTCCACATCTCAGTTAAGTGTGGGGACTATGTGTTGGCGAGAGTGCTGATAGATAACGGATCTTCATTGAATGTAATGCCGAAATCCACTATGGATAAGCTGGACGTGGATTGTTCCTACATGAAGCCAAGCTCGACTCTGGTGCGAGCCTTTGATGGATCCAAAAAGGAAGTATTGGGAGAGATGGAGTTTCCCATCCAAATTGGCCCAGAAGTTTTCTATATCAACTTTCAGATCATGGACATCACATCCTCGTACAGCTGCCTGCTTGGCCGACCCTGGATCTACATGGCAGGGGCAATTCCGTCATCTCTGCACCAGCAAGTCAAGTTCGTGGTGGATGATAAGGTTGTTGTAGTGTTTGGCGAAGAAGAGACTCTGGTGAACAGGCCATCAGAATTCAAGTATGTGGAAGCGGCGGAAGAATCTCTTGAAACGGCCTTTCAGTCCTGGGAGATCACAAATGCAGTGCTTGAGAGGACCAAGGAGGAGAAAATGGTTGCTAAAATCATGTTAGCCCAAGGATATAAGGTTGGTTCTGGCCTAGGAAAATCTGGACAGGAAATCCTGGCGCCCATCCAGCTGAAGGAGAGCAAAGATCGTTGCGGACTGGGATACACTCCAAGTGAAGATGAACGGAAGAAGATAGCAGAGGAACGAAAGAGCAAATGGTTGGCCAAGTCCAAAGGCCAAGATCCATGGCCCCAGAGGATCCCAATTTGTGACATTAGCCAGAGCTTCGTGAGTGCTGGTCTGCGGGATCCCAACCAAGTTGCTGTCATCAAGGATGGCTCTGAAGATGAAGAGGGTAGTGCAAGTCTAGTTCGCCGCTGCTGTGACAGTGAAGAGTTGAAGAACTGGGAAGCTGCCGACTTTCCTGTGACCTTTGGTTCAATGTAATCATCTGTAATGCAATCCTGTGGCTCTGTCAAAGGCCATAGGACCAGTAGCTAGGGGCACACATGTTTTTATTTTCTGAATCATCATCATCAATAAAAACGTTTGTTTTGAATTTCTCAATCAATAAAAATCATTTTCTCTTCATTGCATGAGTCTTTGCTTGCTTGTTTCGCCTTTCATTCTGCTTTTTCGCTTCGGTAAAATGCAGACCCACAGTAATGGTCTCTGAAAGCAGTAGTGTCAACAGACCGCATTCTGACTTTGATCATCCTATCAACCAAGCCGAGGGGGATGTTGAGGAAGATTGGGAAGCTCCTTCGGAACTCATGAGACTAATGAAGCAAGAGGAAAGGGTAATCCAGCCTCACGGGGAATCTACCAAAGTGATTAACTTGGGTAAAGCTGAGAACAAGAAAGAGGTCAAAGTGGGAACGGCCATGAATGACGAAGATCGCATGAAGTTGGTACAGCTATTGCATGACTACGTTGATGTGTTTGCGTGGTCCTACCAAGATATGCCTGGGTTGGACACTGATATTGTGGTACACAAGCTGCCGGTCAAACCTGAATGCCCGTCCGTAAAGCAGAAATTGAGGAGGATGAAGCCTGAGATGTCCCTCAAAATCAGAGACGAAGTAAAGAAGCAATTTGATGCAGGATTCCTAGCAGTGGCCAAATACCCACAGTGGGTTGCCAATATTGTCCCAGTTCCTAAGAAGGACGGGAAGGTTAGAATGTGTGTTGACTACCGAGATCTGAATCGTGCTAGTCCCAAAGACGACTTCCCACTGCCACATATTGATGTCTTGGTCGATAGCACTGCACAACACTCGTTATTCTCCTTCATGGATGGATATTCGGGATATAACCAGATCAAGATGGACCCCGAAGACATGGAAAAGACAACTTTCATCACTCTCTGGGGTACTTTCTGTTATAAAGTCATGCCATTCGGGTTGAAGAATGCTGGCGCAACCTATCAGAGGGCCATGGTTACCTTGTTCCATGATATGATGCATAAGGAGATTGAGGTCTATGTTGATGACATGATCGCAAAATCCAAAACTGACAAAGAGCACATTGTCAACTTGCAAAAACTCTTCGATCGGTTGAGGAAGTACAAGCTCAAGTTGAACCCTGCCAAGTGCACATTCGGGGTGAGATCAGGGAAGTTGCTAGGCTTCATTGTTAGTCAGAAGGGGATTGAGGTGGATCCAGACAAAGTGAAAGCCATCCTTGAAATGCCGGTGCCCAAAACAGAAAAAGAAGTCCGTGGCTTTCTGGGAAGGTTGAATTACATCTCCCGATTCATCTTCCAACTGACGGCCACCTGCGAGCCAATCTTCAAGCTGCTCTGCAAGAATCAAGAACTGAAGTGGAATGATCAGTGCCAAGCTGCCTTTGAGAAGATCAAAGTCTACCTCCAGAATCCGCCAGTTTTGATGCCACCTGTGTCGGGCAGGCCCCTCATCCTGTATCTCACGGTGCTAGATAATTCCATGGGCTGCATGCTGGGGCAGCATGACGAATCTGGAAAGAAGGAACATGCCATCTATTATCTAAGTAAGAAGTTCACAGATTGCGAGACACGGTATTCTGCGCTTGAAAAGACATGTTGTGCTCTGGTATGGGCTGCTCACCGCCTGAGGCAATATATGTTGAGCCACACAACTTGGTTGGTATCTAAAGTAGACCCGATTAAGTGAATATGATATCCTGTATGTCACGCAGAAGGCAGTTAAGGGTAGTGCACTCGCAGAGTACCTGGCTTGTCAGCCCATTCCAGACTACCAGCCGATGCAGCATGATTTCCCTGATGAAGACATCATGGCATTGTTCGACGAGGGGAAGTCCCAAGAAAACGAAAGGTGGAGGATGATCTTTGACGGTGCATCCAATATTTGGGGACATGGATGGCGAGGATCTCCGGAATCCGGTCAATTCTGATCAAGTGAAGAAGTAGTATGCCTGAAAGAAATAGACGAAAAAAGAGAAAGATAAGCCAAGTAAGGATCAGCTCGCTAGGTTGAAAACCCGAAAGGGCGGCCTAGGCAAAATCAGAGCGACCCGGTGGATTGTAAACCCGAAAGGGCGATCCAGGCAAAAATTAGGGTCAGAAAACTTGGGCGTGGAAAGTTAAACAAAGGCATACAACCTTCCCCGAGGCTTGAATGAGGGAATGATCAAGGTCAAGGACACAGATGTTGGCACTGCTCCACAGAGACGGACAGTCAGAAATTAGCTTTTCTCTTTTTTCGTGTCTTTTTGTAGTTTAAACTTTCAAATGTATTGAACAGTCGTCGTAACATTCTGTGCGATTGGCTTCTACATCAATAAAGCTCAACTTTTTCCTACCGGTTTGTTATTTTCCGCTTCTCTGCTCAAGATAAACGTTTTATGATGATGGTAATACTGAGTTGCAAAACATGTGCATACATCATAGAGCATTACAAATCATTGCGAAATCCTTAAAAGTCACAGGAAATAAGCAATCTCCCAAAGGAAGTTAATCTTGCAAGGAAAGTTGCACTCATAAGTCATTCCAGAAGGCAAACCATAAAGCAAACTTGCACTCGGCTCATGGGTCCCGTAAATCAGTTCCTCAGTCTCGTGCCAGGAGTGTCGGGGGTCGGTTGAACCAGCAAAAGAATAAGCCTTTTATTTAAAAAAGGAAGAGCACAAAAAAGCAAATGATCAGAAAGAAAAAAAAAGATGATCAGGCAAAAAGAAGAAAAAACAAATGATCAGAAAACAGAAAGCTGATCAAAAGAAGAATTAAAAGATGAAAGAAAAAAAAAACAATCAAAGCTGAAAGAAAAGCATTCCCCAGCATTCATCATTCACCCAAAATCATCGCATCGCATGCATTCGCATAACAGGTCTTTGCATAACATGCATTCATTCCATGCACCATGCATTGCATACGCTGACATGTGCAGGTACCGCCAACCTGAGAAACCTGAAGAAAAGTCCTGCGACCAGAGCAGGCACCCCTGGATCGGTGTGAAAGCATTGACCCTGAAGAAGATGAATTGGATTTCCGAATCCCCCCTTTGGACCCACGTGTCCCCCAGAAAGACTGACTTCAACTTGTATTCGAGCTGCGGGTAAGTCCCTCTGATCTCAATAGGTCCATCCGAAAAGGATAGCCGTGTTGGTCTAAAACATGGCGCAGTCCTAGGGAAATATCGAGATCTAGACTTGATATAGTACCCTCCCCCTGGTCGCTCGAAAGACCACCTCTTTTGAGCCCGCGCGCTCCCAGGCCCAAGTGCAAACTCGGATCGTTCGCGATTCGTTAAAAGGCTTTAGGCAGCCTCCTTCGCCGGCTCAATGTGAGTCGGTACCCCTTTTATTGCTTTCTTTATTTTCTGCTTTCTGTCAGCTTATTGAGGGTTGGCGCTCATAGGAAAAACAAAAAAATCTCATGTCATCGCATCTGCATCAGAAAAAACAAAAAAATAGAAATGGAAAAAGGAAAATTCGGGTTTCTTTAGGTAGACAAAATTGGTATAATTTCTGAATTCTTTATCTTTATTTTGCCTCGAAATATGTTTCGGTCAATTCATATTCCTTGTTAAAATCCAGATAAAGAGGGGCAGCTGTCATACCCTAATTTTGTCCGGCTTGGAACAAAACCTTAATTTTCCACAAAAAGCAATAAATGATGAAGTGAAGCATCATTCTGAAGGATGTGAAGAACTATGAGCATGCATTTTTGGGTTCTAAAAGTCATTTCAGCGCTTTTAAAATCATTTTTAGGATTGGAATGCCTTTTGGAGCAAAATTAGGGTTTTTTGGGCAAAAGGGGTATTTTGGTCATTTCCAAAATTAAGCAATTTCTCACCAAAAATCATTGTTCAATCTCAGAGGAATTTATTTGGATCTAGATGATTTGGGTTATGATTTTTTGTGCGCATGCATGCATGATTTTTGGCATAAAATTCAAATTTTAAGCAAAAGGGCAAAATGGGAATTTCCATCAAGGTGAGGTCTCAAATCAATTTTGGGAAGGGTGATATCATGGAATTTTGGGCCCAATCATTGATTCCTAGGATATGGCCTAAAGTGGCATGATTTTTATGGAATTATCTAGAAAAGAATAATCAAAAATGGTGAAAATAAGGAAGTGTCCCCAATAAGACAAAATGTACTATTTTTCTTGACAAGCTTGCAAAACTTGGGCACCAAGGCCTCATTTGCTCCGAATTTTCCAGATCATTTTCACCTCATTTTGTGTTTCTTCATGCCCTTTGATCCATGTGAGTTGTATTCCTAGCCATTGATTAAAATTCTAGATCAAATCCTAGGCTACAACTTTGTGTAGAATGACCTAGATGCCCTCAACAATTTTTGTGCAACAAAAACTGATAATTTTTGTGTATGACCAGCTATTCCTCACTCATTTGTGTTTTCTCCTTGTCCCTAATCCATGTGCATTGCAATCTTGGCCTTTGATTCAAATTCTAGCTCAAATCTCAATGGTTTGCAAAAGCACAATGTCCTATATATCCTTAATTTTGCACCTCATATAAAACCCAAAATAGGAAACCATGAGGGAGACACTCATTTTTTTTACCCTAGCACCCAAATCTCTCCTCTCTTTCTCTCATTCCTTCGAAGCAAACAGCCACCATACCCATATTCTTTTCTTCAAAATTCTTCCAAAAAAATCAACCATCAAACCTTGTTTATTCTTCATCCTTTCAATAAATCTACTTCTAAACTTGCATAATCATCAAAGTTTCATCAAAAACCATCAAGAATCAAGCATTTGCGAAAGGTTCAAGAGGTTCTTGTGGTGTTCTTCAAGTGTTCTTGCTTCTATTCTCTTTCCTTCTTCATTTTCTAGCTAGATCTAGAGGTAAGCTCACTAACCCTTGCATTTTCTTTAATTTTCATCATGTAATCTCTCTTCTATTCCTCTGTCCTTCTTGAAAGAAGCTTTGAGGACTCATTTCAAACATTATTGGACAAGGACATTGGGAGCCTTGGGTGTTTGAGATGAGTCCTTGGCCTTGAAGGAAAGATTCTTGTGTTTTCTCATCATTCATTGCATTTCTACCTCATTTGCATGATTTTGGTGAAATAAAACCGTGTTTTCCTACCTATTTTGCTTCGGCCATAGCATGGATTTTAGGGTTCTTGTGTTCATTTTGTTCATTTCATGATTTTAAGTTGAATTTTGGCTTGATTTTGGTGTTGGGTGCCTCGGGTTGTTGCTTCAAAACCTAGGGTTTTTGTTGCCTTTTTACTTCTTTGATTTTGTGAAGAATAAAATACATGATATGCTTGATGCTTACTTTAGAACATGGCATGATGATCTAGGGTTTAGTCTTGTGAATTGTTTCATGTATTAATTGTGAATTTTAGCATGAAATTTGATGGTGATTTGTGCTTAGCATTGCTTCGGCCTTAGGCCACTTTTGTGCATATTTTGTGCTTGAAAACGTGTTGTTTTGATCTTGTGTGAATAAATGCAATTGTGCAATTGTGTTTTTACCCTTTTACCTTTTTACTTTACCATCTCATTAAATAATTACCATTTACCTCATGCATTTTTACTCTACCATTTCATTAACTTCTCACTCAAACTTTTTACCACTTGTAAATTTGCATAAAAAAATCCCAAAACATTTCAATCATTTGCATTTTAAACTTTTACTACTTCTCATTTAAAACCCCAAAACATTTTTACCACTTCTTACTCAAAACATTTTCAAACTTTGCATTTCACTTATTTGCATCATCTATGCGACACCTTGCATGCTTGCACACACATTCACTCATACTTGTATACCATGCATAATAAATGCTCATGCATTCTTGTATGCTCATGCATTCTCTTGTATACTTATTCATGCATTCTCTTGTATGCTCATGCATTCACATGCTTGCTTAATCACGTATCATCGCTCACATGTTCATTCATTAAACCTAGAGTACTCTATGCCTATGATCAATTGTGTTCACTTGTTCTTGATGCCATTTGAATGACTTGATTTAATTGTGTGCCCTTCCTTCCACTAGTATGTATTCTTAATGAAGACGTAAGCCTACTTTTCCGGTTGTAGCATAGAGTCATTAAGGTATATGCACCCCTTTGAGATTGTTGCCCGTCCCGTAGCAATTCTCACACACACACACAATTGTCTTGAGAACTTTGTCTTGCATCCTTAATAATTGGATCTCTTGATTATATTGGCATGTTTAATCTTGGTTAATAATCAACATGTTTATGATTGCTTGATTGGTGAGTATGTTTGGATCTTGTTCATTCATTGTTGCATTTGGTTATGGACTTGGAATTGATTGAATAATGTTCTACTTGTTTTCCAAAACCCATTTTCTAATCTCATTTTCAAACGCTCCTTGCTTCACGAAAACATTTTCTTCCTCCATTAAATAAAACAAATTGTCATTGATGATCACTCGCGCTGTTGCCGTTTAGATCGTTAATGATGATTTTATTTTCAAAAAAAGAGTTAGTAGTGAGGCCATTCTAACCGTTGTTGTTCGGTCTTCACAAACACTCACCCAATTGCGAAAAACTCTTAAGCTGTTTTCAGACGCAAAAGCCGAGAACTACGTAGCTTTGATCCCTCAACCCAGTGAGGGTACGTAGGAGCGGGTCCGTCCCGTCAAGCACCCTTTTAAAAAAAATCTTTGTTTTGTTTCCACTTTTCAAAGATAACAAAAATATTCCTGTCTTCCGTTTTCAATAAAACAATTTTTCAAATAAAAAAAAGAAAAGAAAAGAAAAGAAGAGAAAAGAAAAGAAGTAGAACAAATCGCTTTCAACTCAAACCTTTGTCAAACCACACATCGAGTTAATGGTTCCCTTTCAGTAGAAAGGACGTATGGGATGCTAATACCTTCCCCATGCGTAACCGACCCCCGAACCTACATCTCTGATTTCGAAAGACCACTCGCTTTTCCAAAAAAGGGTTTTTCCGATGTTTTCCCAAATAAATATTGGTGGCGGCTCTACTATTTTTCACGTTGCAAAACGAGAAGTCCCAAACCGGATTTTTCGGGCGCAACAGGTACCAGACGCTAACAGGAGCATTTTGGGAGTTTTGGGTACCCGTTGTTGACATCGTGAGAGAGCTTTGGAGTAAAATACAGAGACCGAATACAGGATCAGAATTTACTCAATCTCCGGGTTATTTTTATATTCTGTAATTCATGACTTTTAATTTTATTCCAATGTTCTTGAACACTATGAATAGCTAAATCATCTTCTAGGGTTTTAGGTGGATCTTGCTTGATTAGAGACCTTTTTATGTTTGAATTCCCAACTTTTATTCCAATTAATATTATCCTATTGTTTTATCACATAATTAGGATTGACAACCCTTTGCATGTTCATAATCAATTAGTTGATAAGCGACCGTACTACAACTAGTTGGTGGATCTATAGGATAATCGAGACTATAATTAATGAATGACCAAACTTTAATTTATTCTTCCAATCATTCAACCTTTTTGTACTTCATGCTTTTCTTAAATTTAAATTCTAGCATGACCAAACTAGGGTTAGTTTAGGAAAAAGAATATTTATCACGAATGACCAAACGGATTAATAGTTTTAGTAAAGGGATTGGTAACTGAATAAAATAAGGGAATTCAGGTAGAATTAGACATAGAGGAATCGAACCTAGCAAGTGAAACCGAGACCCTAGGCTTCTCTCCTTTGATCGAACTTTTCAATTTTAATTCCTGCTATTTACTTCGTCTTATTTTAGTTTCTAATACAATCAAATACTCGTTCGTCTAAATAATAATTAATCTTAAATAGTTTGGTACTTATTAGTTAATCCCTGTGGAGACGATATTTTTTATAGTACTTCTGCAAGAGAGTACACTTGCTCTCAAGTGTGTTTTTGACGAAACAAAAAGAATACTCACAAATCACTCAATGAGTTGAAGTTCATTCACAGAACTGAATGATTCACATTAAAATTTTGGTACAAGAAAAATTGTGGTGATGACCATTGATGTGGTAAATGTTATCATTATCTTATTTAAATATCATTTGTATCATTTGTGATTGTGACATTTGTTATTCCTAATAATGGTGTAATGTCTTATGGAAAAATGTAAATTTTCTTCCTTCTTATGCTTAGAATTTCAAACAAAAATGTTGCATGAAAAGAAAGGGAGTAAGAAGAATTGATTGTATGACTAGATCCTACAAAGCTAGACACTCTTGTGTTCTTATTTTCCATTCTACCCTTTTGATTATGTTTTTGTAATTTCATTATACCAAAATGTTATAGCACATATGAAATGATATGGATCATACCTATTAAAATTTATTAAGTTTCAAGGATATCAGTCCAAATGGATATCATACTGAAACCAGAAATGAGTATGTTGAACATCTTTAGATAACGAGACATACTTCGGATAAAATAAGTGTAGTGGAAAAGTTGTCTATTTTTTCCTCTAATTTGTACTACACTTATATATGTGCAATTGAAACACATGTTGTTGTAAACTATAAGTTTACATATCATAATAATTTTGTTATTGGCAAGATCGGTTGGACCATCCCGAGTATATAATGATGTGAAAAATGGTTAATTTTTTTTAATGTGAACTTGTATTGAAGAGCCAGTAGTTTCTTCAATCTACTAATTGGCAAAAGAAATTGGCAATTTGAGAGAATAAGTCTCTCATAATTCTGGAACTCATATAAGGTGATATTTGTAAACAAGTACACTAATCACGTGGACCATTAAATATTTGTGATCTTAATTGATGCATCAACTATATGGCCACATGTATATCGTCAACTCACAACCAGAAGTTTGTGAGATTGTTTGCTCAACTAATTTGAGTAAGAGGTCATTATGTGAATTACCCTGAAAACATCTCATAAGTGTTGTATGAAACTGGAGATCACATAGCATATGTTCATTCATAAAAATGGTCTTGAAGAACCATTCTTTAGACGTCTAAAGTTAATTATATGACCAATACTTATGAGGGTGTTTAGTAGGAGAAATCCAACCGATCCCACACCGACATGAGGGTGTTTAGTATGAGAAACCCAAGTCCCATAAAAATAAATAACCCTTTATAATATATACAAGGACACTCATCATCTTACAATCCAATTTTATAAGATTGAGTTAGGACAAAATTCTAAAATTTCTGAATATGAAGTTTAAAATACATTTAATTGGTTCCTCTCTAAATGAAATTGAAAATATAAACTAAAATTGGGAGGTTGTGCTGACACAAGTTAATTACAACACTGTCAGGTGTTTGGTATGATGACTAAGCCAATGATAAGGTATTTACTGCCACTTGGTCCCCCACCACCTAAAAGAAACTACATATAGTTAGGTTGAGCACTTTTGGATAGTGAGATGGTTGTATGCCATCAGTTTTGTATTTATTTTTTTCCCGGTGAATAGGTTCTATAGTCCTGTTTGGATTGGTTTGTTTGAGTTTATTTACTGGTATAAATACTTGTGAGACTATTTAAGAGAGCTTATAGAAACAACTTATGACATATTCATAGACCGTTTTCAGCTAATTTTCATAAACTCCACATGATTGCTTACGAAAACAGCTTATGGCTTATAGAATAATAGTTATAAGTAAATGGACCACTCACCTTATAAGTCACTAAGTCACGCTAATGTTTATAAGTAAATGAACCACACACGTTTTAAGTTAATTTTGTAAGAATGAGTTAAACATAAAATTTGAATCCTAGTGTTGTATCAAAGTCTAAACTGAGTTTTAATTGAGTTAGACATAAGAATGAGTTAGACATAAAGAGGATTAATTGAGTTTGATGGGTCAGACTCATCGTACTGATAAAAGCTAAACTGTGTTGTATGGTTGCACTTATTTAAGCGCTTATTTTGGACTACCTCCTATACACTGATGATTATAAGGCTCATTTGGATTGACTTATTTTTTAGCTTATGAAAAAAAGCATATGAATAATACATAAAAAGTTATTTATTTGCATAAGCTGTTTTACATAAACTCAAAAATAAGTCAATTCAAAAGGCCCTAATTCGAAACGCCGTATTCTACCTTCCTTCGCAACAAAAAATATTCAATAATTAGCATAGGGTCAGAGTTGAGCCGCATCTTGCTGTCAAGTCAAATTGCATAACTACCAAGCAAAATAACATAGGGAATAGAAATCAAAAAGTTGGATTGGAGAACAAAGTATAAGAACAACCTAGAATTTGGGAAGAGGAGATGGGATAGAAAAGTTGGCACCTTGCCAGTTCTTTGCATGTCCTAACCTGGCAAGTTTTTAACAATAACAACTTTCCAAAGGCCAGTGAGTGTAGGCTCTACCATCAGGTCTGTTTCTAATGAAAGTTTAACTTCTGGGCTTCTTAACGTCCTTACTTCTCAAGTAATAATTCTCTTTTTAGTTTTTGACACTTTTGTCGTCGCGTGTTGCGGGGAGGGGGTGTCAGGCCCGGGGTCGACCTTGTCGCCCCCTTCTAGAAAGTCGTTATAGGCATTCCAGACTTTCATCCCCCTCCTTGCAAGTCCTGGATCCTGGTGTGGACAAAACAAACCGCGCGGGTGACTTGAAAGTAACCAATCCATATGGCCAAGTTCTTCGTGGGCTAAGAGACGACTCAAGCCATGTCTGGTAATCACGTGGAGTCAAGTTCATCCACGACTTCGTCTTCGATTTCTTCTTCGGAGAGTAGGGACTCCAGATCTTCCAGGATGCTTACGCCTCCTAAATCATCGAACTCCTAGCTCGCTCCACCGAGTTACCATGAGGTACATCAGCCACAAGAGGGAGACCGAGAAAAACTCTCCAATAGACAATATTGTTCCTAAGGTTAAGGGACCATCATTAAAATAGTTGATTGAATTATTAAAATAATTTGGAGGCGGGATATAGATAAATTAAAAGGTTAATATTTTATATGCGTAGGAGGTGAAACGAGTAAAGGAGGTGGTGACGTAGAGAGCCCAGTGTTTACTGAGCCCTCAACTTAAACCCTGGGGGTTTAAGCCAAACCCTCATTCGCAGCAAGCAAAAGAAAGATGGTGAAAAATGTAGCGCCCTTCGAGGTGACTCTGATAATTGTCTATTTAATTGTAATAGTAAAAGGGGGTGTTACAACAGTGGTATCAGAGCAGTTCGGTCTGTCCGACCAAGTGTCCGGTCGTGGTGTCTCTTAGTTCTAATTATATCTTATGGTGTAGTGTTTAGCTGAGATGGCGGCAAGGAATGGATATTATCTTAGGAATGGACTGGTTAGTGGATAACCATGTTCATATTAATTGTTTTAGCAAGTCTGTGAGTTTCTCTTCTCCCGTAGAGGAGGAAACTGTTTTGTTGCCTGCTGGTCAGCTGCGGAAGGTAATGAAGGGAGAAGTTCAGTTGTTTTCGCTGACGACGTCATTATCTGTTGAGAATCAAGCTAAGGTTGATGAGTTGCCGGTGGTGCGGGAATTTCCTGAGGTTTTCCCTGACGAGATTCCGGATGTACCACCAGAGAGAGAGGTTGAGTTTGCTATTGATCTGGTACCTGATACTAAACCTGTGTCTATGGCACCGTATAGAATGTCTGCATCTGAATTGTCAGAACTGAAGAAGCAACTCGAGGATCTGCTTGAAAAGAAATTTGTGAGGCCAAGTGTGTCGCCGTGGGGAGCTCCAGTGTTGTTGGTGAAAAAGAAAGATGGTAGTATGAGGTTGTGCGTAGACTATCGGCAGCTGAATAAGGTGACTATTAAGAACAAGTATCCGCTTCCGAGGATTGATGACTTAATGGATCAGTTGGTGGGTGCTCAGGTGTTCAGTAAAATAGATTTGAGATCGGGTTATCATCAGATCAAGGTGAAAGACGAAGACATTCAGAAGACAGCTTTCAGAACCCGTTATGGGCATTATGAGTATTCCGTGATGCCTTTCGGTGTGACTAATGCGCCGGGAGTGTTCATGGAGTACATGAATCGTATCTTTCGTGAGTATCTGGATCGGTTTGTGGTGGTATTCATTGACGACATCCTAATTTATTCTAAGTCAGAAGAGGAGCATGCAGAACATCTGAGATTGGTATTGGAAATTCTGAGGGACAGGAAATTATATGCGAAGCTGTCTAAGTGTGAGTTTTGGTTGAAAGAGGTTAGCTTTCTGGGTCATGTTATTTCGGGGAATGGAATTGCCGTGGATCCGTCTAAGGTTGATGCCGTGTTACAATGGGAGTCTCCGAAGTCAGTTACTGAGATTAGAAGTTTTCTGGGTCTGGCAGGTTACTATAGGAGGTTTATAGAAGGATTTTCGAAGTTGGCACTTCCGTTGACTCAGTTGACTTGCAAGGGTAAAGCTTTCATCTGGGATGACTGTTGTGAAGAGAGCTTCAAAGAATTGAAGGAGAGGTTGACGACGTCTCCTGTTCTGACGTTGCCTAATCCGGAAGAGTCGTTTGTGGTGTATTGTGATGCTTCCAAGATGGGGTTGGGAGGTGTGCTTATGCAGAATGGTAAGGTAGTTGCCTATGCGTCGAGACAGTTGAGGACTCATGAGAAGAACTACCCTACCCATGATTTAGAACTTGCTGCAGTTGTGTTCGCGTTGAAAATTTGGAGACATTATCTGTATGGTTCGAGGTTTGAGGTGTTCAGTGATCATAAGGGTTTGCAGTATCTGTTTGATCAGAAAGAGTTGAATATGAGACAGCGCAGATGGTTGGAGTTGCTGAAAGACTATGACTTTAGCTTGAACTATCATCCGGGAAAGGCTAATGTGGTAGCTGACGCTTTAAGTCGAAAGACGTTGCATATGTCAGCAATGATGGTTAGAGAACTCGAATTAATTGAGCAGTTCAGGGATATGAGTTTGGTTTGTGAAGTGACGCCTCAGAGTGTCAGATTGGGGATGTTGAAGATTGATAATGAATTCATGGCTAGCATTCGAGAAGCTCAGAAGTTAGATGTTAAATTAGTTGACCTGATGGTTGGGATTGATCAATCCGAGAATAAAGACTTTGAGTTGGATGCGCAGAATGTATTGAAGTACCGTGGAAGAATCTGCATTCCTGATGATGAGGAGATGAAAAGAGCAATTTTAGAAGAAGGTCATGGGAGTAAGTTGAGTATCCATTCGGGAGCTACAAAGATGTATCAGGATCTGAAGAAGATGTTTTGGTGGCCTGGTATGAAGCGTGATGTGGCGCAGTTCGTGTATTCCTGCTTGACTTGTCAGAAATCGAAGGTTGAGCATCAGAAGCCTGCTGGGTTGATGCAACCGTTGGAGATTCCGGAATGGAAGTGGGATAGTATTTCTATGGATTTCGTGATAGGGTTACCTAATACTGTGAGGGGGCACGATTTGATTTGGGTGATTGTGGATAGATTGACGAAGTCTGCTCATTTTATTCCTATCAATATCACGTATCCGGTGTCGAGATTGGCAGAGATTTATATTCAGGTGATTGTGAAGTTGCATGGTGTTCCTTTGTGCATTGTGTCTGACAGAGATCCTAGGTTCACTTCTGATTTCTGGAAGAGTTTGCAAGAAGCGTTGGGTTCTAAATTGAGGTTGAGTTCAGCTTATCATCCTCAAACTGATGGACAGACAGAGAGGACCATTCAGTCGTTGGAAGACTTGTTGAGATCTTGTGTTCTTGAGCAGGGAGGTGCGTGGGATACTCACCTTCCGTTGATCGAGTTTACTTACAACAATAGTTACCATTCTAGCATCGGGATGGCACCGTTCGAGGCATTGTATGGTCGGAGATGTAGGACTCCGTTGTGTTGGCATGAATCTGGGGAGAGTATTGTTCTTGGACCCGAGGTTGTTCGAGAGACTACTGAAAAGGTGAAATTGATCCGTGAGAAAATGAAAGCGTCGCAGAATAGACAGAAGAGCTATCATGATAAGAGAAGGAAGGATTTAGAATTCCAAGCTGGTGATCATGTGTTTTTGAGAGTCACGCCTATGGCTGGTGTTGGGCGTGCATTGAAGACAAAGAAGTTGACTCCTCGTTTCATTGGACCGTATCAGATCACTGAGAGAATTGGTAATGTTGCTTATAGGGTGGCCTTGCCGCCTAATCTTTCGAATTTGCACAATGTATTTCATGTGTCGCAACTTCGGAAGTATATTTCGGATCCGTCCCATGTGATTCCGATGGATGATGTGCATGTGCGGGATAATCTCACTGTGGAGACAATGCCTGTGCGAATTGAAGATCGTGAAGTGAAGACTTTACGTGGCAAAGAGATAAACCTGGTGAAAGTGGTCTGGTTAGGAGCTGCTGGTGAAAGCATGACATGGGAGTTGGAGAGCAAGATGCGAGAGTCCTATCCGGAGTTGTTTGAATCAGGTATGTTTTCGAGGACGAAAGATTCTAAGTGGGGGAGGGTTGTAACACCCCGGAAATAATTTAATTAAAATAGTTGATTGAATTATTAAAATAATTTGGAGGCGGGATATAGATAAATTAAAAGGTTAATATTTTATATGCGTAGGAGGTGAAACGAGTAAAGGAGGTGGTGACGTAGAGAGCCCAGTGTTTACTGAGCCCTCAACTTAAACCCTGGGGGTTTAAGCCAAACCCTCATTCGCAGCAAGCAAAAGAAAGATGGTGAAAAATGTAGCGCCCTTCGAGGTGACTCTGATAATTGTCTATTTAATTGTAATAGTAAAAGGGGGGTGTTACAACTTCGTCTTCGATTTCTTCTTCGGAGAGTAGGGACTCCAGATCTTCCAGGATGCTTACGCCTCCTAAATCATCGAACTCCTAGCTTGCTCCACCGAGTTACCATGAGGTACATCAGCCACAAGAGGGAGACCGAGAAAAACTCTCCAATAGACAATATCGTTCCTAAGGTTAAGGGACCATCATTTTCGTCTCATCCAATCAGAGACATTTCCTGGATTTCAGAGACCCTTGGTGGGATGACCCTAGTTGATAGACCCCGGGAACGAGTTAGCGGAAATGTTGCAAAAGATGGTTGGTGTCCCGGGTCAAGAGTGGACGGTTGAGGGAATTCCAGCGGACGAGTGTATCGCAACCGTCCTTGGTGAGTTGAAATTTATGATGTATTCGATGATCATGTTAAATATAAGAATTCGTCCTCCCTTTACAAAGTTCTAGAGAGAGGTTTTTCGATATTTGTCGGTCTCCCCTTCTCAACTACACCCAAACAGTTGGGCGTTTATGAGGTCGTTTGAGCTGTTGATGGGTGCGATGGATCGGCCCTACTCTCTGAATTTGTTCTTCACCATTTTCGAAGTGAGCCATCGTGGCGAGAAGGGCACCAAAAAGGGTCGATGGGCGCACCTAAGTTTGAAAGGAAAGTTCATTTTATGTGGGTTGTTCCAATTTTCCCCAAAGCTATAAGAATGGTGGAAAACATGAACGCCCGAGCTGATGTGGCCGGCTTCAAATTCTCGGTCGCATGGTCGAAGGCTCATAACAATAAATCGGTGGCCACCTACAAGGTGAGTGAAAACCGTCTTGACGAGGTCCACAAAGAGACGCTCAGGTTGCTAACGAACATGGTCTCCCATCTACCTGAGAATCCTAAAGTGATAAAGCTTCACCCGTATCAAGGGTTGATAATGAGACAGATATTTTCTCTGTCCTTGGTAGGTTATAGGCCACGCTAGGATTTTGGCGATTTGTTGTGTTTTTCGTCTCTTTTTTTTTTACAAGTGTTTCTGATCCTTTTCTCTTTCTTTTTGTAGACCAAATGTCGGGATCTCTTGGCTTTCATGGACTCATGAAGATGTCAAAGAAGGGAAAATCGAAGGCCTAAGGTTCGTCGAGCCGTTCTCCAGTGGTCAATCCTCACCCTAACGTGGAGACATAGACCCCCCAGTTGGTAAATGGGGCGATCAGAGTGTGACTGCTGCAAAGAAGCGGGATCTTCCCGTGCTAATACTGATGAGGAGATTGATCGAGCTATTGACTTGTCCGAAGAGGATCCTAACCAACCTGCAAAGAAATCCAGGGCGGAGTCAAGGAGGTTCGTAGAAAGTCTTCTCCCAAACTGAACTTGGAGAAGTTAACGGTGGTCGACTATGATCGCGGTATTCAAAACCCTCTTTCTGCCGCAGCCAATGACTGTAAGGCCGCCTCTGAGCTCTTCATGAGGTGGAACCATGAAGAGGATGAGCGGGTAGCAGGTAAAAAACTCGAAGCCCATAACTTGTTGTTGGAGGGTGAGATACTTGAAAAGTCTGATAAGCTAAAGAGTTGTAATGCCCATATCACAGCGTTGCGATAGGAGGAGGATGAAGCGAACAAGAAACTTGGGGAAGCAAAGATATCTTCCGTTGAAGCTAAAAATTCACTGACCGTTCTCACTAAAGAGCCAGATGATGCTTTGGCTGCCAAGAAGAAGGTGGACCAGAAGGTGCAGGCAGGTGTCCTTAAGATTGGCGAACTCGAGGCGACAGTCTCCACCATGCAAAAAGAGGTCGATGACTTGAAGTCTGATGTTGTGGCCCTTGGGAAGGAGAAGGACAAGGTCCAAGAGAGTCTTGCTCGGGTCGTAGAGGAGGCGGTGACTATCGCTAAGAATCAATTGAAGAATGCTGTTGACCAGATTCAAATTGGGCACCTAAATCTCGAGATTGACCGCAAGGTCATCACCACAATCATGTGGTCAAGGATAATAAAATCATCAAGCCCACTGATATGGAGGAAGATAGGACGATCATCGAGCCAGCGGTTGTCATTTTTAGCCACTCATAAGCACTTTGTAATTTGTACTTTTCTTTTTCTCATGGGTTGTAGTGAGCGGCCTCGAAGTCGCCTCTTTTGTAATCATACTCTTTAGAGCCCGGCCTTCTCTGGGTACTTTTCTTAATTGATCGGGCATTTCTCTTTTCTTTATTTAATCGATGCTTCGTGGTTCCTTCTTTTATCTTTATTTTTTCGTTTAAGTACGTGAGATCTACTGGAGACAGTTTAATGGATCTCAGTCCAGATTGATCCCGTCTGAGGGGTGCGATCATCTTTCTCGGTCGCTTCGGTTTTCGCTTGGGTCGACCAAGCGTTTTCGACCTATTAGGTAGTTTATTGAGACTCGGCGCAGATTTAACTCGCCATGTAGGTTTATAGTTCTAGTGGGGCTAGTTCTTATCCCGCTCTTTAGAAGTGTTTAGACAAATTTACTTCAGAAAGGAAAATAAATTTCACACAAAATAATTTTGAAAAGTGCCTCCTCTTATTAATGACGAACGAGTGGGCCTCATTAAAAATCCCAGTGGGAAAAAGAGTTCCCCGCCTGGTTTTACAATTCTTTTCTTTTCATCGTGATAATCATATAGCAACTACATTCTCAAGTATGTTTCAAGTAAAAATCTTCTTAACTTCGTAGCGTTCCATGTCCGAGGGATCACTCCTCCACTCATTGTATCGAGTTGGTAAGCACCCTGCCCCGTCTTTGAGAGACCCGATATGGGCCTTCCCATTTTGGGGCGAGCTTTCCCTGAGCTACATTTTTTCGGCTGACATCGACTCTGCGGAGGACGAGCTGCCCTACTGTAAACTCTCTTGGGATGAATTTGGAGTTATATTGAGATGTCATTTTTTGCTTGATCCTGGCCTCTTGGAGGGTGACCTGGGTCTGCAGCTCTTTAACAAGATCGAGATCTTCTCGGATGGCTTGATTGTTTTCTTGAGGCGATTTAGGATTTGAGGTTCTCCAGGTTAGTTCACCTATTTCGACAGCGATAAGCGCTTCAGTGCCATAAACCATTTTGGACGGGGTTTCTCTTGTAGAGGAGTGTGGAGTCATCCACTATGCCCATAACACCTATGTAAACTCTTCAACCCAGTTACCTTTTGCTTCATCGAGGCGCCTTCTTTGACCGCGTAGGATCACTCTGTTTGCGGCCTCAGTGTAGCCGTTAGTTTGGGGATGTTCTACTGAGGTGAACCGTAGCTTAACAACGTGGTCGGTCATCATCTTTCTGAAGCCTATGTCTGTGAATTGTGTCCCATTGTCTGTGACCATGACTTCTGGAATTCCGAACCGGACCAGGATATTTATTTTGAAGAATTTCTGGAAATTTTTGGTCGTTATGGTCCCCAGGGGCTCTGCCTCAATCCATTTTGTGAAGTAATCCACCCTCACTATTAGATATTTTAGTTGTCTTGGGGCCGTTGAGAACGGGCTAAGGAGGTGGATTCCCCACTAGGAAAACGACCATGGAAGGGTCATAGTATTCAGCTCGGTTGGTGGTGCGACATGGACATCGGCCTATCGCTGGCACAAGTCTCATTTTTTGACCAGCGTTGAGTGCTTTCTTAGTTACGGAGCGCCCACCTGGGTGATGTCCGCAAATACCTTCGTGTATCTACCGTAGTACGTAATGTGTGTTTGGTTCTGCGGTGACAGGAATTGATTCCGATAGAATTGATTTTGCAAAATTGATTTTACTTAAAAGTGAGTTGAAGATGGCGTGATTTTTGTTTGGACACTTTTACTAAAAAGGTGATTATTGATTCTGATAGAAATGATTTTGCAAAATTGATTTTAGTTAAAAATGAGTTGAAAATGATGTATTTTTGTTTGGACACTTTTTCTACAATGTCATCATTGTTGTTTGGATAGGTTGAATTAGAATTGCTTTTAGGTGTGAGATTACTAAAATGGATATCAATTTAAAATAATGTAAAAAACTTAAAATTTGATAAAATAGACAACCAAAATACTAAATGAGCATGTAAAATATCTAAATTAAAATTATATTTTAAAAATATAATTTAAATTGCAATGCAACTTAGTGAAGGGCATTTGTGGAAAATGTAAATATACTAAGGAGCAACTGTGAAATATCAAAATTTAGTGAAGGGAATATATGGAAGATAAAATTTTACGGCTTAAATATCATTCACCACCCCTGCAAATATCACCATAATCCATTTACCCCCTGTAAAAAAAAACTCTTCAAACAAACCTTGCAAATATTAAGTGTTTCTGGTTACCCCCCTCTGTTAACTTTGCGTTAAAAAAAGCTGACGTGGCTAACGGACACGCCACGTCACCACTGCCACGTGGCGCTTACACGGAGATGTGGTACACCTTTGTTACTTAAAAATAATACTTTTGTTGGGGATGGGTATTGAACTTGTGACCTCTTACTCATCCCCACTTGGTTAAACCACTAGACCAGCTAGTGAGTTGTGATTACAATGTCAACCATAAATATATATTACATAAATCTGATCTGAATACTTCATCTTTTTCCTAAACCCATTTCATCTTCAGAAACCAAAAACAGATCTGGAAACATGGAAAACCAGAAAATGAAAATAGAAAACGAAATTAACATCATCATCATCAAACCAAATCGATTTAACATCATCATCATCAAACGAAAATAGAAAACGAAATTAACATCATCTTCTCAGATCTGTTAAAAATACCCTTGATAATGGCGTTAAAACAAAAGAAAAGAAAATTCATTAGTGTTCATCATCTGTTAATTTTCGTTTTAGTTACCGTTGATTTTCGTTTTAGTTCCAGATCTTAATCTTCTTCATCTCGTTTTAATGGTATTTTCCATATCTTAGTCTTCTTCTCGTTTTAATGGTTCGAATTTCTTTTTTCTGCCATTGATGAAAGAGGAAGATAAAGCAGTGGTAATGAAGACTGTGTTTTTGTTTTGTAATACATATTATTTGTTGGAAAAATGTTAACAAATCGGCATGTGATCTAGTGGTAAGAGGTATCATGTAGTATTAGGAGGTCATAGGTTCAACACTCATATTCTGCATATTTCTTAAAAATTTTTAGTGACATATCGCCATTTAAGCTCCACGTGGCAGCCAACTCAGTTTTTTTAATAGAAAGTTAACGACAATGGGGCAAATAGAAACACTTAATATTTGCAAGATTTGTTTTAAAGGTTTTTTTTGCAAGGGGGTAAATGGATTATGGTGATATTTGCAAGGGGTAAATGATATTTAAGCCAAATTTTAATATAATTTTAATATTTGTTATATAATTTAAATTATAGTTAGTTTTATGATATTGACAAAAACAAGAATAAGATAGAACAGACTATAGATGAAGAAGAGAATGAGAGAAGAAGAGAGCATTTTCATTCTACTCCTGAAGGTACTTTTTACAATGTTACATAAGTCCAATTTATAGGAACAATTCTTGTAACTTACAAGCATATGAATGGTCAAACTCACTGTGTCATTAGCATCTCAAATAAAGACCAATAACAATGTGTAATGACATGGGAGTAATAGAGCATCATATGGTATATGAAAGAACTTAGGGAGATGGACATCCACAAAATATTCATAACACTCCCTCTTGGATGTTAATTGAGGATATGCCTCATTAAAACCTTACTTAGAAAAAACCCGGTGGGAAAAATTCTTAGTTAAGGAAAAAGAGTACGATATCCTGTATGTGGGAACTGCCTCGTTAATAACCTCTTCTGGAAAATCCAACGAGACAAAACCATGGAGAAGGAAAAAAGAGTACAGTTTTCTCCCCCTGTTTGAAGCATCTGTTAAGAATATGAATGCCAAAATTTAATTGTTCTCCCCTAATACATTTGAATCAATACGCTTGATGATATATCTTCCTTTCAATTGAGCTTTGTGGTCACCATTGTCTTCCAGACATCTTCCTTGAATTGTTTGTATTTGAACATCTTATGAAGAAGTGAGAACTATAGATTGAGATGCATATCATGATGATGGCTCAATGTCGCCATTTGTAAATAACCACATACTTCAAAACTGACTTATTCTTGATCAGAAAAATATCTCGTATCTGCATGGTTAATTTGATGAATATACTCATAAAATAATTGCTTTAGTTCTATCATGAAAATATGAAACAAATATATATATATATATATATATATTAAAATATATATGTATATGTATATCACTTTTTTAATGCATTTTGGTTGGTGTGATAAATTCTATCTCACTAATAAGTATCAAATACTATCACATCAATCTATATGACATTTAGTAATATGCGCGCAATAATTTAAAGTCTTTGAGACCGGGATATTTGATATCTTCTCAATAGATATAATTTATCATGATTCAATTAGCTAATTGATCGATCTGCAGGTCGAGACAAAATTTTGTTTCTCAAAAATATTTATTTAAAGATATTTCCCTATATCTTTAATCCTTCTAGGATTTTTAAGGTAGAGATCAACCTAAGGTTCAACCTCTCAATTTATCAAATATAACTTATAGTCATTCGTCTAGAATTCTTTCTTTGAGCAAGCTATAATTTTTGAAAGCTCCTCAGGAGTTCCAATAATAGCAAATTCGTTTCTAGATCTTTTCATAAAACTATATAGACAATTGATGTCATTTTTATATCACTCTTTTAGAATATGAATTGAGACGATTCTACCTCAAGCGTTTAAATTATATCATCTAATGGAGAGACCAATTAAATTTTATTAATCATCTCGAGAGTCCGAACAATATGTCTCGGAAAATTAAATCCTTCTGGGATCTTCATGTAATTATCACTATCAAGTGAGCCATACAAATAAATAGTAACACATCCATCATTTCTAAATTGAGCCATTCATGTGTTACTAGCCTAAATATGTATTAAAAATTACTGGCATTCACTACATGTGATTTTATCTTCAATATTAGTGTTAGGCTTGAGCGAATACTCATGTGATCGTCAACGTTGACTTTGTTTCGGTTCCATCACATTTCATTCTTGATATAACTTATTGAAATCTCATTTCCACAGATTTCAAATAACTGATCAGTTCTTCTGGAACTTGAAAAATAATTATGTCAAATTACTCGTTTGGAGTTTCCATATCCTCTTTTGGGCCATCTTGCTTTTAAGCTCATTTCCTTGTTCGATGATTTTTATTCTTTGGAACCGACTAAACTACACGCTTCATTAGTTGTGAAGATTCATTTGCTGCTGGTGAATAATTTACAAAATTTTGCAAATGAATTATTTTTGAACTTCTGGTTCACATTGGTTTATAAGAGGATCAAGATAAAATAATAATAATTTGTTTCAAATAATACTAATTTTCAGCTGCTTATCTCTCCCCTTGATGTTGGTAAAAGTAAATCATCAAAATGATAATTAGCTAACTAAGCTATAAATACATTTCTTGTTGTTGGCTCAATATACTCTATGATGGATGGATGGAGATTCATATACTCATATATTTCCAACATTCTTTAAGGATTCATCTAATTACGTTGTGATGAATTCATTATAGTATGTACAACACATCAAAAATATCTTAGATGGAGAATATTAAGTCATTAACCAAAAATAAATTGTAAAGGGGAGAACTTACAAATATATGTTGGCTTTATGCGTATCAATGTCCCAGCTTGCAAGATTGCATGATCCCAACTAGAAATCAGAAGTTCCATCTCATAAGTATTTGTCATATAACTAACTTTAGATGTCTAATGAGTGGTTCTTCAAGACCATTTTATGAATGAACATATGTTATGTGATGTTCAATATAAATTCTGATAGTCATAAAATACTTATCAAATGCTTTCAAGCTAACTCACGTATTGACATCTTCCTCAAATTAGTTGAGAAAACCATCTCACAAACTTCTAGTTGTGAGTTGATGACTAATATAGTGGATGCATCAATTAAAATAATAAAATATCTAAATGGTTCATGCGACTGGTGTATCCGTTTACAAACATCACCTTAAACACTTTTTAGAAATGTGAGAGATTTATTCCCTCAAATTCTCAACTTCCTTTAAAAACTAATAATACACAATAGTTAGTGAAGAATCTACGTGCTCTTCAATACATGTTTTCAAATAATTCTTAACTATTTTTCGCATCATAATAGACTTGGGATGGGCCAACCGTCTTGCCAACGACAAAGTTATTATAATCCATAAACTTCTGCTATAAGGTAGCACATGTTATACTAATATGCCTTTAGTACAGACCAAAAGAAACACAAGTATCTTTCTAATACACATTTGTATTTTCTAAGGTAAGTCTCATGATATACAGACATTGAATATTTCTTCATTTATTGTTCAATTTAGTATATACACTTAGATGAGTATCCTTGAAACTTAATTTGTTTTTATGAGACTTGAGAGAATATAATACAATATCATTGTGTAATTTTGTTCCTCTAATTAACAATACAATATCTCTTCTAGAGTCCTCTATTATATTTGCAAACTTCTGGTTGCAAGTTGGCAATAAGTACCCAAGCTACCATATGACTTGTAAATGGTAAAACTTTGTAGACTATTAAACTTCAAGTTTAAAATGTATATATATATATATATAAGTGTTGAACCAAGGTCAAACACTCTTTGTTTTGAATGATAACAAATTACAATCTGTTTACTAATGGTTATAGTTGAACCAAAGCACAGGGCTGAACCAACGTACAGGGCAATGAACCAAAACGCTTGATATTATATCTTAAATTGTAGAAGCTCGAAGGAGAAGCTACTCAAGCGTTCAAGACTTATGTGTTATATTGCTTTGCATAGGACGCGTGTAAGATCTCGTCACTTAAGCTTTATGATTTATGTAGTTGAGAGATGATCTTTAAAAATAGAACTGTTTTGTTAAAATCTTTTATATAAAAGCATGATTAATCAGGTTAGGCACAAAGTGTTTTAAAGAAATAGTTTGAATCATGATTTGATTGTTTTTTTAAAGAATTTGTTTTGAAGTAAAGAATCGATTCTTGACTTGGTACTTCAAAGCTAGAAATCGATTTTGAGCCTGTTAGTTTAAAAGAAGAAAATCGATTTTGAGCTTGTTGGATTTAAGCTATAAATCGATTTTGAGTTTTTTTTATAGAGAAGAAAATCGATTTATGGCTTTATAGTTTAAAGAGAAGAATCGATTCATGACTTGTTTTTTTAAAGACCCAAATCGATTTCCTTCTTGCTTTTGGAAGCAAAGAATCGATTATCAACTTGTTTTGGGAAGCAAAGAATCGATTATTGACTCCTCAAAATCAATTGTCAACTTAATTTGGGAAGCAAAGAATCGATTCCTCACCTATTTGTTTAAAGCCAAGAATCGATTCCTCATCTATTTATAAAGGAAAACAATCGATTATCTACTTGATTTTTAAAGAACAAAATCGATTTGTAGCTCCTTTGATTTAAGCAAACAATCGATTCCTATCTTTCTTTCTTTAAAGCAAATAATCGATTATCATCCTATGTTTTGCCAGCCATAAATCGATTATCCACTTATATAACAAAGTTAACAAGTTGCTTTAACGGTCATATTTTCACAATCCATATAAATAGTACTTAGGGTTTTAACGATCAAATACACAACACACAAATCGAAAAGAAAAGAGCGCAAACACTCACCGTCACATTCTTTCTTCACGTTCTTCATCTAGGGTTTCAAATCGCTCATCTCTCTCAACTACATCTTGTTATATTTCTTGAGTGATTGGATCCTAGTTTTAATTTGTAATCGTTAATATTTGGCTGTTGTGAAATCCTGGGAAGTTTTCTTGGGTAATTCAATCAGGGAGATTGAATTGTAGCGAAATCCTTGGCGGGGAGCTTGGGTTCTCAATTTGGGGAAAATTGAGATTGGCGTGGTAGCTATAGCGAAGTTGCTTGCTTGTAAGACGTTGAAGAAGTATATTCTCATATAGTGGTTATTATCAAGTCCGAAGGTTGCAAAGCCGGAGGCCGAGGACGTAGGGCTTTTATCCCGAACCTCGTAAAAATCACGGTGTACTCCTATCCCTTATCTTTACTTTGCGTTTTCTTTTATAATTGTTAACTGTCGTCTCACTTGCTATTATCACGCGCAGATTTGATTATCGTTATAATTATAATTATAATTGTTTCTGTCATTGTTATAGTTTGCATAAGTTGTTGCATATAGTTTAAATCCCATTTCCCGCATTCGATTTGAACTAGCATTGTTAATTTTTCGAAAATCCAAAAGAAGTCATATTTAGCATATAACCTTATTCACCCCCCCCCCCCCCCCCCCCCCCCTCTCTAAGGTTATCATATAGTCCAACAATTGGTATCAAAGCTAGAAATTGCATATAGAGCTTAACATCTCGCAATTTTTGATTATGGGTTCATTTATGAAAGAGGGGATGTCCTTTAATAGGCCACCCCTGTTAGATGGGACTAACTATGACTATTGGAGTAGTCGAATGAAATGTCATGTGCAGGCTATAGATTTCACTTTATGGAGGATCATTGTTGATGGACCACTCACGCCTATGAGAATCAAGATTACTAAACCTGGTGTTGCTGCTGAGGGAGATACTACCAAATCTCAAGCCACTGGTACAGCTGAGGAAGTTCCTATTGAAGATATTTATGCCATTGACTTGAGTGAGCTGAGAAAGCCTAAGCTAGAAAAAATATCTCTCAGTGCCAAAGCAATGAATATTCTTCACCTATCTCTATGTGAAGAAGAATATGGAAGGGTGAAGGGATGTTAGACAGCAAAGGAAATTTGGGACTGTCTAGAAGCAACACATGTTGGTACGAGTCAAGTGAAGGATACAAAGATTAGAGTTCTCACTTCTGAGTATGAAGCTTTCAAGATGAAGGAAGGTGAATCTGTTGCAGCTATGCACCAGAGATTGAACTTGATAGTCAATAACTTGAGAGCACTTGGGAAGAAGTATTCAACGAAGGATTTGAATGGGAATATTCTTGCATCCTTGACTAGTGAGTTCTTTCCCAAGACTTGTGCTATCACTGAAGCCAAAGATATTGACACTTTACCTCAAGAAGACTTGATTGGGTCACTTCTTGCATTTGAGGTGGTGTTGGTCGCTAAGAAGACTCAAGAAAAAGAAGCGGTCAAAGAAAGGAAGTCTCTTGCTCTTGCGGCTGCCAAGACTCCTAAGATGGCAAGGAAAGAGGTTGACTCTGATGAAGAATCCGATGATGAAGACATGCCTATGTTGGCCAAGAAATTCAAAAAGTTCATGAGATTCAACAAGTTTTGGAAGGGTGACTATTCAAAGAAATCTGGGTACAACAAAGGTGACAGTTATGAGAAAAGAGATGATCAACCAAAATGTTTTGAATGCAACAAACCGGGTCATCTCAAGGTGAATTGTCCAAAGCTAAAGTCCAAGTACCCACAAAGTAAAGCCATGAAGGCTACATGGGACGATATTGACACTGAGGGTGAAACAGATGAAGAAGAGGAGGTTGCAAATGTTGTTTGTCTTATGGCAAATGACACCCCTAAGGTAATCATTGCTAACCATAGTTTTTCTGATTCACTTGAACATGATGACTTATTTGATGATGCATGTAGTAGTCAAGACTTGAGTGAGGCTTTTGACTTTCTTTATAATGAACATGAAACTCTTTTGATAAAATTTAAGGATTTGAGAAAGAGCAACAAAAGCATGCTCACTCAAATTGAGACTCTTGAGAAGGAAGTAGCTAAGTAGAAGAATGAGGTACATAAAACTAAACCTTTCAACCTTGAGCTTCTTGAGCTTAAACAAAATTTTGAAAAAGTCAAGGTTGAAAATGAAAATTTGAAAGAATCCTTAAAAAAGTTTGAGGTTGGTGAAAAGATCTTAACCAAATTACTTTACTCCCAACATGAATATGTTGATAGGAGAGGTATTGGGTATGAAGGTAATTCCACCTCCTCTGATTTGAAAAAGAAAGTGATTTTTGTAGCTGCCACTTCAAGTAAGACACCTACTATTTTCTCTTGCACTTATTGTCAGAAAGGGAATCATAGCTCTCATAGATGCCCTATTCGTAGATGGTACGAGCTTGGTACCCTTATACCTGCTTGTAAGAAACCAAGGTGGATTGTGAAAACAAACCCCCTGAAGACTAACCCCCAAGGACCCAATCAAATTTGGGTACCTCGTACTAGTTGTTAGTGTTCCTTTTGCAGGTTGGTCAGTCATCCAAGAAGAAAAATGTGTGGATGGTTAACAATGTGTGCTCGAGGCATATGACTGGTGATGCCTCACTATTCTTGAAGTTGAGCAACAAAGCCAGTGGATCTGTGAAGTTTGCCAACAATGAATCTGCTCAAGTAATAGGTAAAGGTTGTGTGGGTAAGGAAAACACAATCAAAATTAAAAATGCTTTACTAGTTGATGGTGTAAAATTTAACTTGCTAAGTGTCAGTCAATTATGTGATAGTGATTTTGATGTGTATTTTTCTGTTGATAAATGTGTTATTGCTCACAGGACTTCTAACTTTATATTACTGGCTTTCGAGATAATAATGTGTATTATGTTGATTTTGACAATGTGAGTGATGATATTGTATGCATGTCTTCCTTGCTTGATGATGTGAATCTGTGGCATAGACGTCTAGGACATGCTAGTATAGAACTTTTATCTAAGTTGTGTAAGAATGAGCATGTTAGAAGTCTACCCAAGCTAATATGAAAAGGGTCCATTATGTGATGCATGTCAGCTGGGTAAGTTGCATAAAACTTCCTTCAATTCGAAACCTGTTATTTCCACTAACAATGTGCTTGAATTGCTCCATCTTGATTTATTTTGTGAGATTGATGTTGTAAGTCTAGGAGGGGCCAAGTATGTCTTCGTGATTGTAGATGATTATTCTAGGTATACTTGGTTCATTCTACTTGCAAATGAAAGTGATGCTTTTAATGAGTTTGCTAAGCTGTGCAGAAAGTTACAGAATGAGAAAAGCTTAGCCATCAAGGAAATTAGAAGTGATCATGGAGGAGAGTACGAAAATTCATCATTCAAGACTTAGGTGTGAAAAGAATGGTGTTCATCACAACTTTTCAGCTCCAAGGACTCCTCAACAAAACGGTGTGGTGGAAAGAAAGAACAGAACCATACAAGAGATGAGCAGAACAATGCTGAACGAGCACAACCTTCCCACGTATTTATGGGGACATGCAGTTGATACAGCATGCCATGTGCTCAACAGGGTATACCTGAGGCCATCTCTTACCAAGACGCCATACGAGTTGTGGAATGGTAGAGCTCCAAATATTTCATACTTCAAGGTTTTTGGAAATAAGTGCTACATTCTCAACACAAAGGACAAGTTGGGTAAGTTTGATGCAAAATCAACTGAAGGTATCTTTATGGGTTATTCAAGTCATAGTAGAGCATATATTGTTTACAATAAAATTTATAAATGTATGCAAGAATCAATACCTGTTTCTTTTGATGAGACTAACCCGTTTGCTAAGAACCCCATCCAACACTCTAGAACTAAGCATATAGACATAAGGCATCATTTCATTAGAGACCATGTTTCTAGGGGGAGCATAACATTAAACTTTGTAGGCACCTATGACCAACTAGCGGACATCTTCACGAAACCACTAGCCGAAGCTCAATTTTGTAAGATCCGGAGAGAGCTCGGTATGCTTGATTTTGCCAGCCTGTGATTATGTGATGTATTTTTGAGGTGCTATGTGCTGGTTATATTATATGCTATGTGTCTTGTGTGTATTCCCTCTTTTTTAATGAAAACAAAGGGGGAGAAAGTCTTGGTGCTTGTTTATTTAACTCACTATGTTTGGTTCTCTTGCATGTAAGTTGTTTGTTTTCTTGATGCTTATGCTTAGAGGGAGCTTATGCCGTTATTTCTTGTTTATAGCCTCCCTATGCATAAGGTAATTTGTTATCATCAAAAAGGGGGAGTATGTTGAACCAAGGTCAAACACTCTTTGTTTTGAATGATAACAAATTACAATCTGTTTACTAATGGTTATAGTTGAACCAAAGCACAGGGCTGAACCAACGTACAGGGCAATGAACCAAAGCGCTTGATATTATATCTTAAATTGTAGAAGCTCGAAGGAGAAGCTACTCAAGCGTTCAAGACTTATGTGTTATATTGCTTTGCATAGGACGCGTGTAAGATCTCGTCACTTAAGCTTTATGATTTATGTAATTGAGAGATGATCTTTAAAAATAGAACTGTTTTGTTAAAATCTTTTATATAAAAGCATGATTAATCAGGTTAGGCACAAAGTGTTTTAAAGAAATAGTTTGAATCATGATTTGATTGTTTTTTTAAAGAATTTGTTTTGAAGTAAAGAATCGATTCTTGACTTGGTACTTTAAAGCTAGAAATCGATTTTGACCCTGTTAGTTTAAAAGAAGAAAATCGATTTTGAGCTTGTTGGTTTTAAGCTATAAATCGATTTTGAGTTTTTTTTATAGAGAAGAAAATCGATTTATGGCTTTATAGTTTAAAGAGAAGAATCGATTCATGACTTGTTTTTTTAAAGACCCAAATCGATTTCCTTCTTGCTTTTGGAAGCAAAGAATCGATTATCAACTTGTTTTGGGAAGCAAAGAATCGATTATTGACTCCTCAAAATCAATTGTCAACTTAATTTGGGAAGCAAAGAATCGATTCCTCACCTATTTGTTTAAAGCCAAGAATCGATTCCTCATCTATTTATAAAGGAAAACAATCGATTATCTACTTGATTTTTAAAGAACAAAATCGATTTGTAGCTCCTTTGATTTAAGCAAACAATCGATTCCTATCTTTCTTTCTTTAAAGCAAATAATCGATTATCATCCTATGTTTTGCCAGCCATAAATCGATTATCCACTTATATAACAAAGTTAACAAGTTGCTTTAACGGTCATATTTTCACAATCCATATAAATAGTACTTAGGGTTTTAACGATCAAATACACAACACACAAATCGAAAAGAAAAGAGCGCAAACACTCACCGTCACATTCTTTCTTCACGTTCTTCATCTAGGGTTTCAAATCGCTCATCTCTCTCAACTACATCTTGTTATATTTCTTGAGTGATTGGATCCTAGTTTTAATTTGTAATCGTTAATATTTGGCTGTTGTGAAATCCTGGGAAGTTTTCTTGGGTAATTCAATCAGGGAGATTGAATTGTAGCGAAATCCTTGGCGGGGAGCTTGGGTTCTCAATTTGGGGAAAATTGAGATTGGCGTGGTAGCTATAGCGAAGTTGCTTGCTTGTAAGACGTTGAAGAAGTATATTCTCATATAGTGGTTATTATCAAGTCTGAAGGTTGCAAAGCCGGAGGCCGAGGACGTAGGGCTTTTATCCCGAACCTCGTAAAAATCACGGTGTACTCCTATCCCTTATCTTTACTTTGCGTTTTCTTTTATAATTGTTAACTGTCGTCGCACTTGCTATTATCACGCGCAGATTTGATTATCGTTATAATTATAATTATAATTGTTTCTGTCATTGTTATAGTTTGCATAAGTTGTTGCATATAGTTTAAATCCCATTTTCCGCATTCGATTTGAACTAGCATTGTTAATTTTTCGAAAATCCAAAAGAAGTCATATTTATCATATAACCTTATTCACCCCCCCTCTAAGGTTATCATATAGTCCAACAATAAGTGCATAGCAAACTTCTGATTTACTTTAGCATAATTTTAACTGCTCTCATCTATATTTGAATCGACAATGAATAAAAAAATGCGTTAAAATCTTCTCATTCAAATAACAAAATATAAAAATATTAATTAATACATATAACAAAAATTACTATTTACAAAAATAATTAGGGACACACATTGTTTCTACCATATGTTTATATGGAGTTCCAAGCATGAGAAAGAAAATAAGTAACATATTTCTATAATGCCAAAAAATATTAAACCATTATTAGGAATTTTAATGGTTATAACCACAAATTATACTAACGACCTTTAAATAGGATAATGATAACCTTTACTACTTCAAGAATCAAAACCACAACTTTTGTTGTACCCAAAATTTTAATTTAATTCATTCTCTTCTAGGAATGAAGTTCATTGAGTGGTTTGTGATTATTCTTTCAATCACAATATCACATAATCTTGATTCAAAATATTCTTGAAAATATTTTCTTATTTATGCTACTCCAAGAGCATATTCAAGTAAAATAAAATTTCAGTTATATTTCTTTGATTCAATTATACTAAGATCAAATAGATCATTTAGATTACAATCATCGTCTAAAGATTTAGTTCTTCAACAACTTGGCCACAAATATTTCCTTAGCGATGATCAAGAAAAATCAAACTTTCTAACTATTTGTTCTCCAAGAATTATACCACGAGTTTATATGATTACCATAATTCTTTTAACAATCCTCCAGGGATGGTTGAGTGTTAAGGTGTTTTTTTTAAGTTCTTCAAGAACTCTCACAAATCTTCACATTTTAATCCTACAAGGATACTCGAATATTAATTTTTTTTCTTCACTTCTTCGAGAACTTTATAACAAATCATCACAAAAAAATTCTTTAAGCAATCCTACAGGGATTCTTGAACATTTTTTTCTTCAATTCTTCAAGAACTATATCACAAACTTTCATATTTTGAGCAATCCTATAGGATGCTTCAATACTTAGTTATTTGTGCATTCCTTCTGGGATGCTTGAATGATGAATTCTTCTGGAATTCATCAAGAATATAGACAAACACAATATGCTTCAATATTAAGTTCTTTTTGCAATCCTTTTAAGATGCCTAAATGATGAATTCTTCTAGAATTTATCAAGAATAGATAAACATGATAGTTGTCCTTATGAAATCCAACATGGATGCTTGAATATTGAATTCTTCGGGAACTCATCAATAATAGACAAACATGCTAACTGTCTTTATGCAATCTAACAAGGATGCTTGAATGTCGAATTCTTCAGGAATTCATCAAGAATAGAAAATGATAACCATGGTAGCTAAATTAAATTATCCATAAAAATTTTATACAAGAAATATAAAATATTAACTTGATAAAATAAAAGATACGAGGAAGAACATCATAACTTGATAATAAGTTAGAATAACATAAATATAGTAAAAGAAAGCATATCTTTTCCAAATCGCCTCCAAGCTTATTAAGTCGTCATTTTGGTAGAACTTTGTGCTGATAACGTGTTATGAAATTGACGAAAACAAGAATAAGATATAAGCATTATAATAGACTATAGATGAAGAAGAGAATGAGAGAAGATAAGAGCATTTGCATTCTACTCTTGAAGGTACTTTTTACAATGTTACATATAAGTCCTATTTATAGGAACAAGTCTTGTAACTTACAAGCATATGAATGGTCTTACATAATGTATCATTAGCATCTCAAATAAAGACCAATAACAATGCGTAATGACATGGGAGGTATAGAGCATCATGTGGTATATGAAAAGACTTAGGGAGATGGACATCCACCAAATATTCATAACAGTTACAGAATTGTTGTATAATTAAAAAAAAGTAACAATGATAAATATAATGAAGGGTAATTAAGGAAGATATAAATATGCAATGGTAGAATCAATTCCATGTCAACTTAGAAGCTACAGATCTAGCTTCTTGTAGAATCAATTTTGGACCAATAAAATTGATTTTATGTGTAAGAGCCAAACATCAGTTTATCAAACATGCTCCAAAAAGCATTTCTAAGTGCTCCCTCCGCCAAACCAAACATGCTCGTAGTCAGCTTCTTCTGGTGCTAGGCATTTTAAGAGTGGCATAGAAAATCCACTTCTGAAGAGTTTGTCGTCTATGATAGAGTAAGATAATGCCCGTCTCCTTGTTAAGGCCGCTTCCTTAGGATCAGTCGATTCCTCACCGTTCTGAATGTACTCAAGAATTGGATCGATCCACCAGTCTCCTGGGCCAATTACACACACGTCCACTGCAGGGGAAATATCGAGCTGCACGCTTTGTCAGGGAAGAGTTTCCTGAATCATACTTCTGTGATTCCCAGGGTTCTTTGTACTAGCCAATTTGGATAGGATATCGACCCTCCTTGATTTTTGAAACTACCAAGAGGGAATCGAAATGCAGTTCGACTCTGGTGACGTTGAATTCTCGAGCGAGCAATAATCTAGAGATGCACGCCTCATACGCTGCTTGGTTATTCGAGGTGCAGAAGATGATAGTAAACAATACTTTTAGGGTCATGCCTTCTGAGTTCTCAAGGATCAAGCCCACTCCACTACCTTTGCTGTTGGAAGAGCCATCAATGTGTAGATTCCAGGTCGGTTGGCTCTCCACTTCTGGGACCGAGGTCATTTTAGCGATGAACTTGGACAAGATTTGAGCTTTTGCTGCCCATTTTATCATTTTATCATTCGTCCAGCCAGGTCCGTCCTATGTGAAATTTGTCTAATTGGTTGGTCGGTCCTTAGGACAATCAGGTCAGCTACGAAGTATGACCTCAATCTTTGAGTGGTCACTACTAGTGCCAATGCCAATTTCTCTACCTTTTATTATATGAGTTCTGGTCCTTATAGTGCTTTACTGACCAAGTAGAAAGGGTTCTGTTTAGAGTCAGTTTCCCAAAAGAGGACAGCGCTCGGGGCTTCATCGGTGACTTCTTTGTAGAGACACAGTGTCTCTCCTGGCTCGGGCCTACTTAAGATGGGTGGTTGTAGTAAGGCGGCTTTGAGCTGATCTAGTGCTTGCTTGCACTTTGGCGTCCACTTGAATTCTACTTCTTTTTTGAGTAATTTAAAAAGTGGGAGTGACTTGTTAGCTACACTGGCAATGAATCGGGATAATGCTACAACCATTCCAGAGATTTCTGAATGTCTTTCTTGGTCGTGGGAGGTCTCATATCAGTAACTGTTCTGCCCTTGCTAGGGTTAGCTTCGATTTCTTTTTCTGTCAGGTGAAACCCAAGAAATTTTCTCGCCCTTACTCCAAATGTGCATTTTTCAAGGTTTAGCATGAGACAGTTCTTCCGAGGTTCGGGGAAGACTTCTTGGACGTCGACCAGGTGATCGACATCGGCCTTGCTTTTGACAATCATATCGTCAAGATAAACTTGAACAACCTACCCTATCTCGGCATGGAACACTTTGTTCATCAGTCTTTCGTAAGTTGCTCCAAGGTTCTTTAATCTGAACGTTATCACACGGTAGCAATAATTCCCTTTTTCAGTCATGAAGGTTGTCTTCTCTTGATCTGGCAGATACATAGCTATCTGGTTATATCCCGAGTACGCGTCTAGGAAGGACAATAAGCAAAAAATAGAGGCATCGTCCACAAGTCAGTCGACATATGGGACTGGTAAGGCATCTTTGGGGCAAGCTTGATTGAGATCAGTGTAGTCGACACACATGTGCCACTTACCTTTTGCTTTTTTAACCAATACTGCATTGTATACTAAAGTAGTGTACTTGATTTCCCTGACGAAACCGACTTCAGTCAGATCTTCGACCGCTTTGATGGCGGCCTGTGCCTTGTCCTCCTTCTGAACACGTTGTCTATGGGCGACCCACTTGACCGATGGATCTACGGCCAGGTTATGGCATGCTACCTCCGGTGGAATTCTCGGCATGTTGGCAGCACTCCAAGCAAATAGGTCGGCATGTTCTTTCAAACTAGCCATCGAGCTCTGGTCTCTTAATTCAGTTTTTAAGTTCTCTGGCTAGGGCGGCATCGCCTTCTTCTTCCTCGCTATCAGCGTCATAGCGACCATCCAAATAGGCCACGTTGACTTGGTTGCCTTTCTTGATATTTCAAGTTTTTGCCTTTTTGGTTTCAAACTCTCCTTGTTCTTTAGGTCTCATGAAATGTCATCTCCGTGCTGAGTGAAGATCTTCCATCAGGGTGATCACTTCAACATGAGATGAACGGTCGAAGCAACCGGCCTAAGCCTTCCCATGGTGGGTTTGTCTATGATACACTGATATACTGATTTACACTGGAGTACCAGGAAAGGTGTCTTCACTGTCCTACACAATGGTTTCTCAGCGTTGTCGTCCCCAAACGTGACCATTAGTTAGAGATGGCCAAGAGGTGTTGTGGTCGATCCATTGAAACCGGTGTTGACACCAAAAAAATAATTAGGTCGTAGGCCGAGGGCTAAGAGGGAAGAAAAGAGTAATGGTCTGAAAGCAAGCCATACAACATGTTTCTAAATGGGTATTCACCAAATAGAGTGAAGTCAAGAGAAGTCCTCGGGGCACATTAAATGACAAAAAACCCCCGAGGGAGGGTTACGCCCGAGGGCCAGTGAGCTAAGCCGAGGGAAAGTGATAGCCCCAGCCTATAGAGTGCCAAAGTCTAGGTGGCTTGGGTGCCTATGCTATTACCTAAATGGCCTAGTACGACCGAGCCACCGAGTGGCCGAGGCAAGGCGGGCGTTGGTTTAAAGGCAAGGAAGACGTGGCACGAAGACAGAACGTGGGAGCGGTTGAAGTTCAAGCGGGAGAGCGAGGCCGGAAAACGCGGAGCAACGAGCATTCACGCACTAACCGTGCCAATGGGATCGTGGGTAGTTAGTCCTCCTCTTTGAGGGCCTAGGAAGCAATATTGAGAGTCGTTGATCTTAGATCCATCCAACGGCAGGCAAATGTTGGCTAGCATAGTGGCCGACGAGGGCCTGTGTGTGTGTGTGTCTATATATATATATAGCAAAAGAGTAATTGTACAAACACACATCCAATCAATCAAACTCTATGTTTATTTCAATTTATCTTTCCTTTATCGAATTTTTTTCCTTTACTGTACTTTATGCATTAGCCAGTAGTATAATCCAACACTCGCATCCCCCACTCACCTTGCCTGACCCTTTCTAGAGGAGTCAGGAAACCCACAGTCGAGAAGTAGAGTTTCCTCCTCAACGCAATTGCTTGGAGAAACGAGGAATCAAAGACCGTCCAAACCTCTGGCCGACACCACGGCTAGGACCTAAGAGTTTGACGACAACAAAGATTGGCACGCCCAGTGGGACAGGAACAGGTGAGCGAACGTTTTCATTTGATCCGCCTGGACTGGATTATAGTTGGCGTATGCACCTACGCTTTGGCAGAAACCTAAGTATGGAGCCACCATCGGCATCAAAAAAGGCAATTTCCCTAAAACGAAGAACACTGAGCCAGTAAGTGTTTCAGAGTGCTGAGTCTAACGACGGTTCCCCTCAACATTATGAGGAACCTGTGGTCATGACCACGTTGTTTATCCGGCAACAAATCGACATGGGGATTCAAGACATCATATATCAATTGTCCCACTAATTAGCTGACATAGTTAAACCTATGGTGCACAATGAAGTGCAACAGGCCAATGAAGTGGAGCAAAGACGTGTTGCGCAAGCTAGTAGCACCATGAACTACGTTGTTTCCGACCAATCACAGGGAGGACAACCTTCTTCTATGGGAGGAACGCATCAGGCCCTGCCATACACCAAGCCTGTTGGACCTTAGCAGACATCCTTTTATAACCCTATAGGAGGCATGCATCAGTGTCCACCGAGTGCGAGTGTGACTGGGAATCAGCAAACGTACTACCATCAGGTAAATCCTACTCCTGTAATTCCTCAGCTTAGTACTTTTGCCACTGCCAACACTGGGGGGAGTTTTTGGCGAATGTCACTAATACGGCTTCTCTTCGGCAGGGACAAGTGCAATTGGCCAGAAGGCCGCCCGAGGCAGCAGGCTTGGTGGGTCTGCCGCAAGTATCATCCTATGGGTTTTCTACCGCGGCTAACTACCAGGCTTACGCAGGGGGGCAAGCCTTCGCCCCGGAATCAGGAAATGGCATGAACAGTGGGTATTGCCCGGGTCAGCGGCGATGGGTCCAGAGCCCACCTGGCTCGACAAGCCTACCTCCTAGTCAGCCGTACCCGGGAGCACTCAGTACCTACCCGGTGGGTTCCTATATACAGACAGAGATGAATGTTGCTCCGGTCGACCAGCCATGGAATCAAATTCCACCTCACCGAGGCTCACACGCATCTGTACCAGGAACTGGCCTTGTTAGCCTGGCCCAAGTAGTGCCTGGGAAGCCATGGACAGACGCTCCACCTCAGGTACCACCGCAGTCAGGGGCGCAGGGTCCCTTAGATACACTATGGCGACCAATGCCTCCACCAGAAAGACCATCGGGGCCCCAACTCCTGGACCCTAATATCATCGCTGACACCATCAAGAAGTTCTTCGGTGTTTAGTTGAAACCGCTTGACCGTCCAGTGTACCGGAAGCCTTACCCCGAGTGGGTGGATAGATTGGTGCCTCTTCCCAGAGGATTAAAGACCCCTGACTTTGCCACGTTTTCCGGGGATGATGGCAATTCTATTATGGAGCACATCGGCCGATTCAAGGCCCAATGTGGGGAAGGAAACCAGAATGAGTATCACAAGTTGCAGTTGATCCCTTTGTCTTTGACAGGGACTGCCTTCTCATGGTACTCCTCTCTCCCACCTGATTCTATACAGACCTGGGCAGACATGGAAAGGTGCTTCCATGACAGATTTTATTGGTCACAGCCTGAAGTTACCGCAACCGATCTCATGAATTTGCGGCAGAACGTGGACGAGGCAGTGACAGACTTCATTGATAGATTCTGAAAGATGGCCGGAAAGTGCTCAGTACCTTTCCCAGAATATCAACTTACTTCCATGGCCATCTCTGGAATGCACCCTCAATTAAAGGAGAAGCTTGTGGGACAAGCTTGTAGCGACCTTAGTGGCTTGGCTTCCAGGGCAGTTCAAATTGAACAATTTGTACAAGAGAGAGAAGGGAAGAGAGCCACTCGAGGCCGAGGACCGCAGCTTGTGTCAGTGGTGGATGTAGTCGAGGATTCAGACTATGACGAATCAGCCAACTACAGGGCAGACATCTTAGTGGCCGAGATAGTTAAAGGGAAATGCTACCTCTGTTCGGCTCTTAAACCTGCCAAAGGCAAAGAGAAGGACAAAGAAAGGGTTGAATATTCCTTTGATATCTCTAAGGCTGACCAATTCTTTGACTACCTTCTCAAAGACAAGAAGATCAAGCTACTTGGTGGCCATAAGATTCCCCCTCCCGAGGAAATAAAAGGGAAGAAATACTGCAAGTGGCATAATTCCTTCAATCACGCCACTTCCAACTGTATTATTTTTCGCCAAGCGATTCAAGAAGCCATCAAAAAGGTACGATTCAAAATGGCCGACAAGGGGGCATCAGAGATGATTTTCGACACAAACCCTTTCCCTAGTCTGAATGTCAATATGGTCTCCTTTTCAGGTAGCGACCGGGGGAAAGGAAAGAAGAAGTATATGTGGGTCCCTAAAAAGGAGACTTCTCCAGAGAGGAAGACATTCGTGTTCAACCGTTTGGGCTCACCTCCCAAGGGATCCACAGTTGTAGAGCAAATGGCCCTGTTAAAAGAAAAATTACAGATAGGGGCATCCAGTCAGCCTCAAGGACGCCAGAAGAAACTTCCTAAGCTGGGGAGGCTTGTCCACGAACTTAGGGAGTTGCATTTGTCCAAACTCAACCCTGAGAGACACTTGCCTAAACCCAGGGACTTGAGGGAGAGACTCTAACACGTCCCACCTGGGGGGCATGGTATGCCCGCCAATGATTCCATTGAGCAGGCCACCCTGCCAAACCCGGGAGAAGAGACTCACCCCAAACACGAAAGAAGGGTGGTGCAGGTCACCGAGGAGCAAAGTTCAACTTCGATAGATGTCACGCTCCTCAGGGACCGAGAGCTGAGAGCCACCAGAACTGTGAAACCTTCTTCGGATGTACCGCAGGATCAATGGATGATGCAGGCGACCGTTGAAACGCCGGCCCCTAGGGTGGCCTCCAAATCTCGCTTGTAGAAGAGGAGGCTACAGAGGGCTAGGGCGTTCAAAAGAATGAAGGAAACTCTCCAGATGCTCACCCCGGCTAGAGATGGAAATGCTCAGACCATCCCCGCAGCATATGTTGCTACGGCGTTAGAACAGGCTTTCTCAAAACCAACTGAGAACATAGCTCCAGAGCAGCTTCCCGAGCCAGCTGTCCCTGAGCCACCCGTCGACTAAGAGGGAGGAGACCAGGCAATGATAGCTAGGCACGGTGGAGGCGCCTCATAGCCCACTCAGGAAGGCGGTGGTAGAATGCCTTTATGGACCCCATAGTCCCAAGCAGCCTCAGCCAGTCGACGAGCCCCAGGTTGAGGGAACAATAACAGAGTAAGAGCTAGAAGAGGATGACCTCCTAGGGGAAGAAGAAGAAGAAGAGAATCCCTTCGGTCCTCCAGATTTTGACGGGAATTTCATGAATGTGTCAATATTGGACGACTTGATGGATGGAACAGACGAGGAGTTTTGTGCTGACATAGAAAGGGTAGGCCTCCTTCCACCAGAGATCTGGGGAGTCATGGATCAACTGAAGACCCTCGAGGGAGACGTTTTCGCCGAGGAGGCCGTACGGGCTTCCTTGACCGAAACCGAGGGACCAGTTACCGAAGGCATGTTATTTGAGAAGCCAACCGCAGACATGACTAGACACTTGAAGCCATTGTACATTAAAGCCAATCTCAACAGGAAGTTGTTCAATAGGGTCTTCGTGGATGGCGGTGTTGTGTTGAATATTATGCCTCTATCAACCATGAAGAGGTTGGAGAAGAATGCCGAAGGTCTCATTCCAACCACCATGACCATGACTAGTTTCATGGGCCACCCATCTCATGCATTGGGAGTGCTGGTTGCCAATGTGACGGTTGGGTCTAAGGTGACTCGCTCCGCATTCTTCGTCATTGAAGGGAAGCCCTCATACACGGTGATCATTGGTAGAGACTGGATTCATACAAGTGAATGCGTCCCCTCCACTTTGCACTAGAAGCTCATGATATGGGTAGAAGATAAGGTAGAAATAGTGGAAGCCGACCCTAACCCTTTCCCAGCCGAGGTAAAGATGTTCGAGGACATGTTCTACTCTCCTCACCTGCGTCCTATCGCCATCCCAGGGGAGTATGAGGAAGGTGGTATAGAGTCGTGCAACTGGACCAAGAAGGGCTTTGAATTCAAAATGTTGGCCGACCAATAGCCTGTAAATGAGGATAATGATTAGTCTCCTTCCAGAAGTACAAAGCCTACTGGACCGACTGCACCTATTTCAAATAGAGTCCAGCATCGAAGAGGCTATGTTTGGTGTCGTACATAGAGAAGATGAAGACTCGGACCACTCATTTGGGCCCAACCCATTGCTGCCTTTCGCCGCGCCCGGATCCGCATCCAACGGACCAAACCCGCTCATCTGATCCAACGGTGCCGGCACGGCACCCTGCTCTATAAATATGGGACTCGCTTACCATTTGTAGGTACGCTTTCCATTCCCGTCTCTATTACCTCTTCACTTCCCTTGCTGACTTAGGCATCGGAGTGCTTCCAGTTACCCCACCTGAGGCGCGGGAGAAGCACACCTCGTCCAATCCGAGGTCCAGTTTCAACAACCTGAAGTCATCCTTCCGTCCTCGCAACGCGCATTCATCCGAGGTAACTACTTGTACTCCGGTACCGAACAGATACTATTGGCCGACGATCACGGCCGACTGTTTCCAGTTTGCCAAGGGATGCGAAGCTTTCCAGCTCCTCGAAACAATCCAAAGGGTGCCAGCCGACGAGCTGCATCCCATTGTCAAGCCTTGGCCATTCCGAGGTTGGGCCATGGATTTAATTGGCGAGATATACCCCCCAAGCTCAAAGGGTCATAACTTTATCATTGTTGTCACCGATTACTTCACTAAGTGGGTGGAGGCCATGCCTTTAGGAAACGTTGATCAGGCCGCGGTGATCAGATTCATGGAAAACCATATCATATTCAGGTTCGGCATTCCAGAGTATGGCATCAAAATGAGACATTCATTTCCTTACTATGCTCAAGCCAACGGACAAGCAGAGGCTACCAACAAGATCATCATCGAGCTCATCAAAATGAACCTAGAGGATAAGCCTCGGCGGTGGCACGATACCCTCAACGAGGTCCTTTGGGCTATGAGAAATTCTAAGTCCACGGCCACGGGGCGACCACTTATCGTTTGGTCTATGGGCAGGATGTCGTGCTACGGCTAGAAATCAGTGTAGTGTCGTTGAGAGTAGCTCGGAAGCACTCCCTTAGTATGGATGAGTACCAACAAGCCATGTTGATGGAGTTGGACTCGATGGATGATGACTGGCTGGCTGCCCTCAGCAGGATAGAAATGAATAAGGCTAAAGCGGCTCGGGCCTACAACAAGCATGTCAAGCCAGAGAGGTTTGTCGAAGGTGACCTCATATGGAAGGCCATTTTGCCACTTGGGAGGAAAGACCCCCCAGTTGGGCAAGTGGTCTTGAAATTGGGACGGGCCCTACATCGTTAGCGAAGTATACCACGGTGGGGCATACCGTCTAAGCACTCTAGACGGAGAAGATTTTGAAACAAAGATCAATGGTAAATATCTTAAAGCATATTATCCTACTCTATGGGAAAGTATGCGAGGAATAGAAAAGTGGATTTAAATACAAAACATTGTCAAGGTGGCTCGCCACACACCGGCGTCCTAGTAAAAAAAACCTTAATTCCCCATTACAGGGTCACCCCCTCCTAATAGACACGCACACCCACTAAGTCATTGTTGCCAATTGCTCAGCTTGCCAGAAGAAAGTTGTTAAGATCCTCCCCAGGCCTGCCAACGGATGACTTAGACCCGGTGTCCATGGACAAACCTTGAAATACATCATGAAAGTTAAGGCCGGTAAAGGATTTTCTCTTGAAGAGCTGAACGCACCACCGGTTCCGGATATCCCTCTTAGTAACGCGAAGACGCTTCGAACCAATCGCAGTACTCGTCAATGGGTTTGGCCCGGCCCCTACTCTCTGCCACCGTGACATCCGCGGTAAACCAACCCTGGGGGACGGGCGAGCCACCAGAGGTCCCAAAGATAGGCGTTAGTGCATCTAAGCTTCGTGGACCCGAGAATCAGCAGTTTGAATGATTCTTATCCCCAGCAATGGCGACCAGAACATCCTGCGAGGTAGTCTCAAAAGAACAGCTCCTAGGGAACAGCGGGAAACTCATAGAACTGTCACCACTATCGTGGGTATGACCTTCATTCTGGGAAACAGAGGTCGGAGGCATGACAGACAGAAAGAGGGACAGCAGCAGACTAACAAAAAGTGGGGTTCATAAGAAGTGGAAGGTGAAGCAAGTGGGAACGTTTCGAAGAGAACAAGTAACCGCACAGGGGTAATGATGAGGGCTATTTATAGCCTCAGGTAGAAACTCAATCGGCGTGTCCTTGGGAACCGTCGCGCAGTCATTTCAATTCGCGCGAAGCGCCAAGTCTCACATAGCAGCAGTTACGTCTCGTCTAACCGACACCTCAAGTCATATCAAGGGTTTTTGTACCGTTAGCCACGTCCTCACGGCGATACGACAACACAAAAAGGGGAGCAATTGTTAACACCCAAAAAATAATTAGGTCGTAGTCCGAGGGCTAAGAGGGAAGAAAAGAGTAATGGTGTGAAGGCAAGCCATACGACATGTTTCTAAATGGGTATTCACCAAATAGAGTGAAGTCAAGAGAGGTTGTCGGGGCACATTAAACGACAAAAAAATCCCCGAGGGAGGGTTACGCCCGAGGGCCATTGAGCTAAGCCGAGGGAAAGTGATAGCCCTAGCCTATAGAGTGCCAAAGTCCAGGTGGCTCGGGTGCCTAAGCTATTACCTAAAGGGGCTAGTGCGGCCGGGGCAAGGCTGTCGTTGCTTGGAAGGCAAGGAAGACGTGGCACGAAGACAGAACGTGGGAGTGGTTGAAGTTCAAGTGGGAGAGTTAGGCCGAAAAACGCCGAGGGACGAGCATTTACCACACTAACCATGCCAGTGTGATCGTGGGTAGTTACTCCGCCTCTTTGAGCGCCTAGGAAGTAATGAGAGCCGTTGATCTTAGATCAATCCAACGGTAGGCAAATGTTGGCTAGCATAGTGGCCGGCGAGGGCCTGCGTACATATATCGTAATAGAGTAATTGTACAAACACACATCCAATCAATAAAACTCTACGTTTATTTCAATTTCTTTCCTTTACTTTACTTTATGCATTAGTCAGTAGTATAATCCATCACTCACGTCCCCCTCTCACCTTGCCTGACCCTTTCTAGAGAAGTCAGGAAACCCACAGTTGAGGAGCAGAGTTCCCTCCTCGACGCAATTGCTTGAAGAAATGAGGAATCAAAGATGGTCCAAACCTCTGGCCGACACCACGGTTAGGACCTAAGAGTTCGACGACAATCGTTACTTCGTGAACTCCGGGTTCCCTTTCATTCTCAACTTCTTCCAAATTAGCCTTTATCCATTTCTGCAACCACAATTGGGTTTCCATGATATTCAAGGAAATTAGAGAGGCTCTTCTTCCTTTGTCCATTTCTGCACTCTTAAACTTCAACGTGTTTGCACTGTCTGTGGATATCTTGTGTTGCAGGTTAAGTTTTGACGATGAAGCATTTCTAAATAAAGTGACAAAAAGGAACTCCAAGACACAACCAACTCAAGAAAGAGAGTTTGTGTCAAGGGTAGTCGCTAGGAAGTTCGGTCGTGTCTTAGGAATGAAATGTAAACCGCTTTGGAGGATCGGCTCAAATCACTCAACACACTAGCACTCACACAATTGACCATGCTAAAGAGGTTAGGCACAAATGATTACAAGCACATAATCGATCAATGAATGAGAAAATAGCTATTTGAAAGCACACAATCGATTGTCTTCTTAAGTTATGGACAAGCACAGTCGATTGTCTTCCTGGTTTTTGAACTTGATTTATAAAACACACAAAATCTATTTTTGACTTGATTTCTAAAGCAAAAAATCGATTTTCAGCTTGTTGTTGGAAGCAACCAATCGATTGTTGACTTGTTTATGGAAGCAAAACTTGTTTTTAGAGCTAGCAATCGATTCTTGACTCATAACAAGCACACAATCGATTGTTGGCTTGCTTTTGGAAGCAAGCAATCGATTGTTGCCTTGCTTTTGGAAGCAATAAAGTTAGCAATCGATTCTTGACTTGTTTTTGGAATTATTGACTTCTTTTGGAAGCAAGCAATCAATTATGTACTTAAGGTTTTAAAAGAACTTGGTTTTGGAAGAAAACAATTGATTCATGGTTTCTAGTTTTAAAGAGAACAATGACTTGGTGTTTTTAAAACTCTCAAACGATTCATGGCTTCCTATTTTAAAGCTCCCAATCGATTCATGGCTTCTATGACTTGGTCTGTTGTCACTCTCATTCCTTTTGTGTGAGGTCTGGATGTTGAAGGAAGCACCTCGGTTCCCACGTCATAGAAGGAAACGACTCAACTCTGACGTCGCAGAAGACAGCATCAAATGGAGAACTTCACAAGTTAGAGGTGACTATCTCCGTGTTGTTCCACACTAGGCCGAGCTTAAACTTATGATTTCTGTGAATCGAGTTGAAGATGATTTCAGCAGTGACGTTGGCGTCAATGAAGAGAAACTGCTGAACTACTAATCAGCAACGACGTCTTGATGCTTGCTGAATTTAGTGTGAAAAACTAGGTCCAGCAGTGGGGTCGAACTCAATATTGAAGCCGTAGTGTTGTGGCACGGAGCTACACAGCGTGCGGTGAGAACCGAACTCACAAGGGAAGATAACTCTGATGGAGTATGATCCAGATCTGGATCTGAAAAAACAATTATTTTGTAAGGTGTAGAGATTGATCTTCATGATGATCCTGTCCCTTCATTTCAACAAACTCCTTTCATGTTTGAATATTCCCCCTTAGATTCACTACCAGTCTACTATTGCGAGGGAATCGAATCTTCAAGGTTCAGCAAGATGAAACTAAAACTCAGATCTATATGGATAGGGAGCGTTGTTTACGAATCTGTACCAGGAATTTACTTTTCCAGAAATGATCGGATTCCGATATTGAGATATAGCCTTCGATGAAAGATTGGACCGATCCAAAGATTGGTGAACAGCAACCGTTACTTGATTCTGGAAATTTTGACCCGCTGCCATGAGTGAGAAGAGAAAGAGAGTAACGAAGGGCTCCCACTGTGGTCGCCAATGTTCCGAACAGAACTCAAGAGAGAGAAATACCTCACGACAACGAATCTGAGGACAATCTAAGGTGACTCCGAGCGAATCCAAGCTCTGGTGGAAAAAGAGGGGGGTCACCACCAGCAAGCACTCTGACGCCCAAGTTAGTCCCTAATAAAAATGGAGCATATGAGAGGAGTGGAGAAAGCATACCATATTTGGAGCGCGTAGTTCGTACTAGTTCGTACCATTATGTATGAGTTCGTACTAGTTCATACTATTATGTACTAGTTCGTACGACTTCTGACTAGTTCTTACCACTTCGTACGAGTTACTCCCATTTCGCACTAGTTTGTACCATTTCCTACAATTTTCGTAGTAGTTCGTACCATTTCGTACTAGTTTGTACCATTTTGTACAAGGTCAAATTAGTTCTTACCATTTCCTACGAGTTTGTACCATATCGTACCATTTCCTAGGAGTCGTACTAGTTCGTTTCATTTCGTACGAGTTCGCTCTAGTTCGTCCCATTTCCTGCAAGTTCGTCCCATTTCGTACGAGTTTGTCCCATTATGTACTAGTAAGATCTAGTGTGACCACGTACGAAATGATACAAACTAGTGCGAAAGTGTAGAAAGCATACCATAGTTGGACCAAGATCAAGATCGGCAATAGTCGGAGCATGTCGAGATGATATTTGAAATTGAACAAGAGTTCGTTCCACTTCGGTGACCACGAAAAGCAGAGATTTCTACCAACTTTTGGTTCCCATGCTAAATTCATCCTTGCATTGGCATTGAATATTGACACGTTGTCCATCTCTCAACAAGCTACAGTGCATTGAGCAATCCTACGCTAAGGTAAAGTTTTCTGATTCAACTTTTTATCTGTTGTATCACAAGCCCAATACAGAATTAAGGCCAATCTATTACAAGGCCCTGTACACCACACTCTGTAGTTGGGATTTTTTTTTAACCCCACCACATGCCTCCATACCCCCAAATATTTTCTATATCCCCAAAATACTCTTCCCATAATCTCCCAAAAACCCACTTTTCAGTTATTTTCCACTGGGACACACAAAATCTACAATCGGATTTACCGTTATGGAAGGTAAATCCGATTAGCATTAAATAAGGACACACGAAGAGTCAAATCGTATTTACCTATTATGAGCTAAATACGATTTGACATCGTAAAACATGCCAAAAAGGGTAATTTTGTCTGCTCGTATTTACCTAAGTACGAGTGGAAATCGTATTTACATATACCTGACTTAAATACGCTGTGTATTTTTAGCCATCGTATTTATCCAGTTGTGGGGTAAATACGATTGGATGTACCCATTACGTAAATACGATTGTGTTTTTTAATTTTTTTAATAACTTTTTTTTTGGTTGGTTATTTCGAAACAGATATCGATCCGCAGTCAAAGTCGCAGGTGGTTCCTGTTGTCGCGGTAGATACTACAGAGTCATTTTCCACGGACCAGGTATAATGTTTGAGTACTAAATTTTTAAATAATCTTCGGTTAATTTTTTACTGTCATTAAATTTACTAAAAACGTTACAATTTTGTATTTTGCAGATATTTTCTACACGGGACGATGTTATTGAGTGGGCGAAATCCGTTGGGAGACGTATCGGGGTTGTAGTTATTATTGTGAGATCTGACTCTGGTGGAGGTAAAAGGGGGACTCGAGATAAAATCATATTTGGCTGTGACAAGCAAGGAGATTTTTGTAATACTTCTAGAGTTATCGGATCGAAGAGAAGAAGATGTTTGTTCAAGTTGAGAGCTGTTTGTACCATACGTGATGGGGGTTGGCGTGTGTCGGTTAGGTGTAGGCTACACACACATCAGTTATTGACTACCCCAGTCAGGTCCACTCGTTTTGGGCGATTGACTAAGCCGCAGAAGGCTATTATTGATGAGCATACTTCTTTGAACGTAGCCCCGAAGGATAGTCTGCTTGCTTTGAAGAAAAATTTTCCGGGGAACGTCACTTCTCTTCCACAAATTTATAGGCAGCGTGTTAGCCTGCATTTTCGACAGGCTTAATTAAATGCAGTCAACGAGGTTTGACTTGTCCTTTCAGGAGGTATTTTGCTGATTTCGACAGGAAGGAAGTTCTTTAAAGTAAGGATTCGACAAGACCTTGGAATTGACAGAAACGAAGAGCTAAAGCTAATATTTCGACAGAGCAAGAAGTTGAAGACTAGTAGCAGATCAGGATCCAAGCGCTTGTGGTCGAAGAGTGATGAAGCGGTTCTGGTCGAAAGTAGGAGTAGCAGTTATTAGTTTTCGAATTTCTAGGCAGTTACTTAGTTTAATTTTCCCCCCTCTTTTCCTTTGTATAAATAGTAGTTTTTCATAGGAAAAACGGGTCACAATCTCTCATACCAAGTTCCCACGCTCAAAGTACCGACACGCACTGAGAAACGAGTATAAGGAATGCATGTATGATCTTGTGTACCACCCTTTACAGTAATGCAATTTTACTTGCTTTCTCTTTAAATTCCAGCAATTTACTGCTTTAAACCTTCTCCCTCATTGAAGTAATTCGACGATTTCGCGGAGATAATCGACGATTATCTTCTTCTTTTTACTTTCAAACGCGCAATTCTGGAAAAACTTTAACACAAGTGGTCTTAGGATTTACTAGTTGATCCTGCAAACAGAAGCAATTTCAAACTAGTGGTGTTTACCAAAATCCACGGTAAACAGATTGGCACGCCTAGTGGGACACTTGTGCTAATTTTTAAAGTTTTTTCGTTAAAACGCAAAAGCGTTTGTGTTGTCTGTGCATGCAATTGAGGAGTGGGAAATATCTCCAAGAAATGGCACGTTCAAGTACCAATAATGCTTCTGCATCAAATGCACAAAGTACACAAGAACAAACGTCAGTTAGTGACGTTAACGCTGCAAATGTCGCAGGCATAACCGTCGCTATGCCTTCTTCGACAACAATGGGAGTAACCGCTATAACTTCTCCCATAATTACTCCTGTGTCAATGATGACCACTGCAGCATTAACAAATGTTAATACAATGGCTTCTGTGCCATCAATAACAGGACCAACGAGTCCTTTGATGGCAAATCCAATGATTGGAAACATGCCATTTACTATGAGTGGAAGGGCTTTACCGTATGGCATGCCAACAGCGTTAATGGCAGGCCTTCAGACAAATTCGTCTACATTTGCAGAAAATGCAAGTACAGGGTATTCTCCTATTCATAGTTCGACGGAGGGCATCCATAGTCGAAATGCCCAAACTAATTTGACTACAACATCTTTGTTGGCATTAAGACAACAAATGGATGATAGCAATCATGATATGGTCAATTTGTTAACACAACAAATTGGTACTGTGTTTAATCCTTTGATACAAAACACTAATAACAGTTACCAAATGTTGGCAACACAAATGGGTCGAATTGCTGATTTCTTTGGTACCCCCAGAGTACAAAATCAGCCAATGCCCCAAGCCCAACCGGTGAGGCCTGTCGAAATTCCTTTGGAAAGGCCTAACATTGAATTGCCTAGAAATCAGGGGCAAACACAAGTTGTCGAACAACCCATACATCACCAGCAAATTCCCCAAATTCAGAATGTCAAGCCTGTCGAAGTACCTGTTGAAAGACCTAACATTCCAATACCTATGAATCAGGGAAACCAAGGACAACAACAAATTGTCGAAGAGCCTATGAGGATAGAGGCAATCCCTGAAGTTGTGTTGGTGAATAGAAACCAAAATGCTGACGAAGTGGTTAGACAAGTGCAACAAAACAATTTTGGAGCACAAAACAATCTGGCTAATATGGTCGAAACTATTTTAGCCCAGAATGGCCTTAACTTTGGTTTACATAGGCCTAATTTTGTGTCGCCCTTGTCAGAATACACCTTACAAACAGAGATGCCTAGGGGATGGAAAATTCCCAAGTTCACAAAGTTCGCTGGAGAAACCAGTGAATCTACCGTCGAATACGTGGCTCGTTATTTGACTGAGGCTGGCGATCTAGCACATAATGAGAATTTAAGGATGAATTACTTTCCAAATTCTCTAACTAAGAATGCCTTCACATGGTTCACTACACTGCCTCCAAATTCAATTTTTAATTGGAGTCAATTAGAAAAGGCCTTCCATGAACAATTTTATATGGGCCAATGCAAGATTAGTCTTAAGAAATTGGCTAGTGTTCGACGCAAGGGGGCAGAATCTATTGATGATTATCTCAATAGATTTAGACTTCTCAGACCAAGGTGCTTCACTCAAGTGTCTGACCATGAGTTAGTCGAAATGGCCGCTGGTGGCCTAGATTATTCTATAAGAAAGGAACTGGATACTTTACACTTAAGAGATATGGCGCAATTAGCTGATAGAGTTCGACAAGTCGAAAGACTCAAAGCTGAAAAAGCCAGAACAAGTAGGTTCCATAATAAAAAAGAAATGGTTGCTTATTGATGAGTCCCCATCACATGATGGTTTTCAGTGTTAAAAAGGGATTTTTACTTGGAGTTTTTGAGGAATAACAATGAAGTTGATGAGAATTTAACAATTTGTGCTATTAGAAATTTATTTGCTATGCAGTGTTTATGCTGGGTTTTGTCGTGATTTTGTGCCCAGGGACTAGGTGGAATTGAAGAACAAAGCAGTGCAGGCAAATGGACTCAATGGTGCAATTAGCAAGGAGCATTCAGCCAAATGGCGCGCAACTGGCGCGTGAGTGGCGCACCACGCGCGAGAAGACAGCAGGAAAGGCGCCTGACTGGCGCGTGAGTGGCGCTGGAGCGCGAGAAGACAGTAGGGAAAGCGCCTGACTGGCGCGCGAGTGGCGCGCCAATCAGCGGCAGACGCGTTAAAACACGCGTTGGACGCGTTTTTCAGTATCTTTGGACGTATTCTGAACCCTAGCACACGGCGAGACTGATTGCTCTGGATATCGGCGTTGAAGATTCGAGACTTGGGAACAAGGATTGAAGCTTCACATGTGTTCGTCTTCATCTCCAATTTGTAATTCTTCTCTTTCCTTTTCCTTAATCATGTGTAACTAAACCCTAATGTTAGGGATGAATGAATATTGACGTAGCACTATTGTCGATGGTTTAGAATTTTATTTATAACATACTCTCTCGTATTTTGCGTATCGAATTTCTATGCTTAATGCTTTTTATGGTTGGAAAACTCATACAATGATATTTTGTTCAATTATGAAATGGAAGTTTTGTTTTTGAATGTTTGAAATTCTATACCTTCAATTCGTAGCTTAGGAATAATCTATGAGTTGTTGTATATTGCAAACCCTCGTTTTAAATGCTTGTCGTTAATTAGAATCGCTTAAGGAATTAGGGTTTGTAGTTATCGACAAAGGACTAGTTACCTAAGGAATTAGGAATTAGTGAATGTTGTGGGTTTGATAGCAAAATTAGAAAGAGCTTATCCTTCAAATTGAATCAGTGCAATAGTGTGAAATCAATAGGAATTCATCCCTAGCATCTTCTCCATCGTATCTTTTCAAACGCGTTCTTCGTTTCTATTATTAAAAACATAAAAAGAATATTTTATTGCTTTACTTTAGAGCTTCATAGCTCAATCAAATCAATATCATCCTAGTTCACTTTGGTTCCTTTAGTAGTTGTTAACGTAACTGGTAATTAAATTCGATCCTTGAGGACGATACCCGGTACTTGCCGGTTTTATTACTTGCACGATTCGGTACACTTGCCGAAATATTAACAAGTTTTTGGCGCCGTTGCCGGGGATCGAAATTACATTCACCAGTAATTCGAAGGCAACTGCTAATTCGAACCCGTACATATTTACATTTACTTTAGCTTTATTTTTGTTTATCGAATATATATTACACAGTTTTCTTTGACACTTGTCTGAGTTTCTTGTTGTCTCAGTGCATGCGTGGAACAGTAGATCCTAAAGATTTACTCTTCAATCCTGAGATCGAGAAGACTGCAAGAGCTAATCGAAAGGCAACCAAGTTAAGAAAGCAAACAAAGCAAAGAGCAACAACCGGAGAGTCTTCTGTGCAACCAACTTTAACTCAACTCATGGGAGACAATCCACCACCAAGGCGCACTCTAGGCGACTTTGGGAGGAGAAATCAAGGCGTCCAAGCTTACACCTTCCAACCTGTGGGAGCGGTAGCATTTGAGATAAAGTCTTCTATCCTCAATGCCTTGAAATCAGAACAATTCTCTGGGTCTGATGCTGAAGACCCCAACCAACACTTATTTCAATTCTATGAAATTTGTGGGTCCACAAATCCTGCGGGAGTGACTGAAGACCAGAAAAAGTTGCGGCTATTTCCATATACTTTAACTGGTAGGGCTAAGGATTGGCTCAACACTATCCCAGCAGGAACTATTAATAATTGGGGTGATCTAGAGAGCAAATTCTTAGAAAGGTTCTTTCCAATTTCAAAATTTATTAAGAAACGAGAGCTGAAATATCAAACTTTGAGCAAGGGGATGCTGAGTCTCTTTATGATGCTTGGGAAAGGTTCAAACTGTTATTAAAAAAATGTCCTGGGCATGGTATTGATGAATTTGTTCAATTGCAAACTTTCTGTCATGGTTTGCGACCGCAAACAAGAATGATGTTAGATGCCTCAGCTGGAGGGTCTTTGGGTACTAAAACTGCGGAGGAAGCAAGACAGTTAGTGGAGCATATGGCTTCTAATGAGTACAGAATTCAAAATGACAGAGGTGCAACAGTGAAGAAAGGGATGCTAGAGTTGGACTCTAATAGTGCTGTGTTAGCTCAACAAAAGGTAATGTCACTCCAGATCGAGGCTCTTACTAAACAGCTAGCTGCTGCCTTGCCAGGAGGATCTCAAGCCCCTGCAACTGTTCAAGCAGTGCATTTTGGTAGGTGTAATTATTGTGGTAGAGAAGTTCACGAAGGTGACTGTGCAACTCATGGAGACTCCAGTGAACAGGTTAATTACATGGGGAACTTTCAGAAACAAGGAGGGAATCCGTATTCTGACACCTATAATTCTGGGTGGAAGAATCATCCCAATTTTTCATGGAAAAATAATGATACAGCTGGGTCAAGTCAACAACAGCAGTCTCAATCATCTCCTCAGCAACAAAGGCAATCTTCCCCATTGGAGAATGCTTTAACTCAATTTATGCAAATGACCAAGACCACTTTTCAATCCCAAGAGCAGACTATGAAGAATATGGAGAAAAATCATGAGGCTTCCATGAAGAACTTAGAGACTCAAATCGGGCAATTATCAAAGAAACTTGCTGAATCATCTGGTAGTGGCTTCTCTGCTACTACTATTGATAACCCAAAAAATGAAACTGCTAAGGCTATTACACTAAGAAGTGGTCGGGAGTTGAAGACTCCTGTGGTAAATGGTGAGGAGAAGGTGTCAGTAGAAAATGAAAAAAGTGAGTTGAGTGAAAAAAATAAAAAAAATGGAGAAGTCGAAAATGAGTTGAGTGAAAAAAATGAGGGAGGTGTGAAGTCTAACCTTGATGAAAACAAATTGTTTTTTGATGTGCAGGTGAAAGAGAAACCAAAGGCACCTCCTTCACACCTAAAGTTGCCATATCCTCGTGCTAGTAAGAAGAATCAAAAAGATGAGCAGTTTGCAAAGTTCATGGATATTTTCAAGCAGCTTCAAATCAACATACCCTTTGCAGAAGCTCTGGAACAGATGCCCACTTATGCCAAGTTCATGAAGGAGTTGTTGACAAAGAAGAGGAAATTCAAAGAAGACGAAACAGTGGCCTTGACTGAAGAGTGCAGTGCTATCATCCAAAGGAAGCTTCCTCAGAAAATGAAAGATCCTGGAAATTTCACCATCCCTTGTGCAATTGGTGACTTAGCTATTGGCAAGGCTCTTTGTGATCTGGGGGCTAGCATTAATCTTATGCCCTTATCGATGCTGAAGAGACTTGGTGGAGGTGAGGTTAAACCAACTAGAATGTCGTTGCATCTCGCTGATCGATCCATCAAATATCCCTATGGAGTCTTAGAAGATGTTTTGGTAAGAGTTGACAAATTTCTATTTCCTGTTGACTTTGTAATTCTTGACATGGAGGAAGATACCGAGGTACCAATTATCCTTGGTAGAGCATTCTTAGCCACTGGGAGAGCCTTGATTGATGTACAGCAAGGTAAGCTAATCTTGAGGTTCCAAGATGAGAAGGTTACTTTTAATGTTTTTGAAGCTATGCGCCATCCGGATGACAAAGGGCAGTGTTTTAGAGTGGATGTGATTGAGAACTCTGTTCAAGAAACTTTTAGACATGACTTACCATCTCCTCCATTAGAGAAGGTAATTGTGAACTCTATTGAAGAAGCAAATGAGAATCTGGGAAGTGAAATAGAAGATTGTATTCTGCAATTTGAAGCTTCTCAGGTAGAAAGAGTTTTCAAGAAAAAAGAGGAGCTAGATAGGGGGGAGAGTCCCGAGAAAAAGATTCCTGAATTGAAACAACTTCCCCCTCATTTGAAGTATGTTTTCCTTGCAAATGATGATCTTCATCCAGCTATCATTAGTAGCTCCTTGACCAAATTGGAAGAGGAGAAGTTGATGAGGGTGCTAAGAAGTAACAAAAATGCTTTAGGCTGGACTATCTCCGACCTTAAGGGGATAAGTCCAGCATTTTGCATGCATAAGATCAAACTCGAGGAAGAATTCAAACCGGTGATTCAACCTCAGCGAAGACTAAATCCTACCATGAAAGAGGTGGTGCGGAAGGAAGTCTTAAAGCTCTTAGATGCCGGGATGATTTATCCTATCTCAGATAGCTCGTGGGTGAGTCCGGTTCATGTGGTTCCCAAGAAGGGTGGTATGACCGTAGTGAGAAATGATAAGAATGAGCTGATTCCGACTCGAACTGTTACGGGTTGGAGGATGTGCATTGATTACCGGAGGTTAAACCAAGCAACTCGGAAGGACCACTTCCCATTGTCGTTCATGGATCAGATGTTGGAGAGGGTGGCTGGACAAGCTTTCTATTGCTTTTTGGATGGATACTCTGGGTACAACCAGATAGCGGTAGACCCAGAAGATCAAGAGAAGACAGCCTTCACATGTCCCTTCGGTGTGTTCGCATATCGGAGGATGCCCTTCGGGTTGTGCAATGCTCCAGCGACTTTTCAAAGGTGCATGCTTTCTATATTCTCTGATATGATGGAAAATGCGATTGAGGTATTTATGGATGACTTTTCTGTTTTTGGTCCTAGTTATGATTCTTGCTTGTCTAACCTTGATGCAGTTTTGAAGAGATACGCTGAAACCAATTTAGTTTTGAATTGGGAGAAGTGCCACTTTATGGTTAAAGAAGGTATTGTGCTTGGCCATAAAATCTCTGCAAAAGGCATTGAGGTTGACCAAGCAAAAATTGAAGTAATAGAAAAGTTACCTCCTCCTCTAAATGTAAAAGGAGTGAGAAGTTTTTTAGGGCACGCCGGTTTTTATCGACGTTTCATAAAAGACTTCTCCAAGATTGCAAAACCTTTATGCAATCTACTTGTTAAGGAGGCTGAATTTGTTTTTGATAATGATTGTTTGTGTGCTTTTAATATCTTGAAGGGAAAACTCATCTCTGCTCCAGTCATAGTAGCCCCCAATTGGGATGTTCCATTTGAACTTATGTGTGACGCTAGTGACTATGCAGTGGGTGCTGTGTTGGGGCAGAGATCGGAGAAATTCTTTCATGCTATATACTATGCTAGCAAGGTTTTGAATGAAAATCAAGTGAATTATGCAACAACTGAAAAAGAATTGCTAGCCATAGTGTTTGCATTGGAAAAATTTCGCTCCTATTTGGTTGGTTCTAAAGTAATTGTTTTCACTGACCATGCAGCAATCAAATATCTGTTAACCAAGGGCGAGTCTAAGCCTCGACTCCTTAGGTGGATTTTGCTTTTGCAGGAATTTGATTTGGAGATCAAAGACAAAAAGGGGAGCGAAAATGTGGTGGCAGATCACTTATCTAGGCTGGACAACAAAGAGGTCACGGCTCGGGAGAATGAAATTCTTGAAGAATTCCCCGACGAGAAGTTGTTGGCAGTTGAAGAGAGCCCGTGGTTTGCCGACATAGCAAATTACAAAGTAGCCGGGATGGTGCCGGAAGACTTCACATGGCAACAAAAGAAAAAGTTCCTCCGTGATGCTCAACATTACCTTTGGGATGATCCGTATCTCTTCAAAGTTGGTACGGATGGACTTCTCAGGCGATGTGTTTTCGGAGATGAAAGTAAAAGTATTCTGTGGCATTGTCATGATTCTCCATGTGGAGGGCACTATAACGGGCAACGCACAGCTGCTAAGGTACTTCAGTCTGGTTTTTATTGGCCATCCGTCTTCAAGGATGCGCAAGATTATGTAAAGAGCTGTGACAAATGCCAGAGGACCGGCAATATTTCACGTAGGGGGGAGATGCCATTGAACCCCATTCTAGAAGTTGAAGTGTTTGATTGTTGGGGCATTGATTTCATGGGGCCATTCCCACCATCTCACTCTTTCATGTATATTTTGGTGGGAGTTGACTATGTTTCAAAGTGGGTGGAAGCCATTGCCACCTCAAAGAGCGACTCTCAGACCGTGGTGAAATTTGTGAAGAAGAACATCTTTTCAAGATTTGGGGTCCCGAGAGTTTTAATCAGTGATGGAGGTAGCCACTTTTGCAACACCCAGCTAAACAATGTGCTCTCCAAATATGGTGTAAAGCACAAAGTAGCATCGCCATATCACCCTCAGACCAATGGGCAAGCTGAAGTGTCAAACAGGGATATAAAGAGAATTCTGGAGAAGACAGTCTCATCATCTAGAAAAGATTGGTCACTTAAGTTAGATGACGCTCTATGGGCTTATAGGACAGCTTTCAAGTCTCCCATAGGCTTAACTCCATATCAAATGGTTTATGGCAAATCATGCCATTTACCGGTTGAGTTGGAGCATAAAGCATATTGGGCTCTTAAAATGTTTAACTTTGATTTGAATGATGCAGGTGAGAACAGGAAGCTGCAGCTTCATGAACTCGAAGAAATGAGGTTGCAAGCATATGAATCTTCAAAGCTGTACAAGCAGAAGGTCAAAGCATACCATGACAAGAAGATCTTAAAAAGAGAATTCAGGCCAGGGCAACAGGTTCTTTTGTTTAATTCTAGACTGAAGTTATTTCCTGGTAAACTGAAGTCCAAATGGTCTGGTCCATTCACAATCAAAGAGGTTAAGCCTTATGGAGCAATCGAAGTGGAGGAACCGTCCTCGAAAAGAAGTTGGATGGTTAATGGGCAGAGATTGAAGCCATACCTTGGCGAAGTGGTGGAAAGAGAGAAGCTGGCCTTGGTTTTAAGCGACCCTTAAAAGAAGAATCGAGGTAACGTCAAGCTAGTGACGTTAAAGAAGCGCTTTTTGGGAGGCAACCCAATTTTCTCAACCCTTATCTTTTTTAATTTTTCGCGTTATTTTTTCTGAAAGTAGGTACTTTAGGATGCATGTTAGTCACAATCAATTTTTGCAAGAATCAAATGGTCTCAGCCAAGTCGCGCAAAACTCACAGGGCATTCTGCCAATTCGCGCTGCACTGGCGCGTCACGCGCCACTCTGTTGCACGCCCCTGCCAATTCGCGCTGCACTGGCGCTGGGCTGGCGCGTCGCGCGCCACTCTGTTGCACGCCCCTGCCAATTCGCGCGCCACTTGCGCGTAAGTGGCGCCCCGCGCGCCACTGGAAGTATAAAATTCGCGCTGCACTGGCGCTGGGGAACCTGTCACGCGTGAAGCTCCTTCCAAACTTAGGTTTTCTAAAGTTTTCTTGATCCAAGGAGCTTTAATCTAAAAGTTTGTTGTGGGGTTTTGAATTTACACCTTATTGTCTTCACCCACATCAATTATCAAGTAAGTATTTCTTTCTCAAACTTAATTTTTTTCAAGATTCATCTCATTGCACTTAATAAGTAAACTCAAATTTTGATGATGATTTTGATAGAAATTGTAATATGGTTGTTGTTGTGTTGAATTATGTGTTGAGAAATTGATGAAAATAAAGTTTGGAGTTGATTAAGTTGATTGTAGGTTGTTGTTCATGTGTGGAGTGGGTGTGGACACCACTTGTTTGATAAAAGGTTTAAACTAGAAGCCATGAACAACATGCTTGCATTTGTAAACAACAATCTTGTGCTTGAAAATAGTTTGAGAATTTGGTTATGTGAACTCAATACCTTCTTGAAAGGTAAATTATGTGTGACTATAGTTGAACAAGAAGAGTTATGTCATGTTTATTTGTGCACTAACCTTGACCAATCTTGTGCGCGAAAATTTTATTATGATGTGAACAGGATATGGCCGGCAAAGGAAAGAAGAGGAAGACGGTTGGTCGTGGTTCGACATCCCAAACTCATAATTCCGAGTACAACTCTGAGATGTTTAGATCATTGGGATGTGAAAAGTTCCACGACTCAATTAATGTGAACTCAAAGTTTGTCAAAGAAAAAGCCCTCCTCCTTGCTCCGGGTGAGTTCGAAGAGATTAGAGGAAACATTAGCAACAGAGGATGGGAGCAATATGTGGTATATCCAAAGGAGGCGAGCAAGGCTCTTGTCTTCGAGTTCTTCGCTAATGTCTTGCCGAAGTCAGAAATTGATGGGTCACTGGTGTTCCCTAGTTCAACAAGTTATGTTCGGGGTCGTAATGTTCCCTTTGATGCTGCTACTATCAACATGCTATTTGGGTTAGCACCGGTGCCAGTTCTGAATTGTATGTTCAAAACCAAATTAAGTAGAAAGAATATAAAGGGAGACCCGGGGCGCGCGGCTGAGATTCGTGAAGCGTTGTGCAAACCCGGAATGGATTGGGTAAGAAACACAAGTGGCGAACCTCAAAATATTCTTACCAGCTCCCTCACCCCAGTTGCTAGAGGGTGGGCGGCTTTCATCCTTGCCACTATCTGCCCAAGTTCAAACCAATCTGAGCTGAGTCTCGACAGGGCAATCTTAGCCTCATGCATCATTCGAGGAGAGCCTGTCAATCTAGGGTGGATTCTAGAAAAAGAGCTCAGGAGCTTTGCCAATTTTAAAGATGGGTCTTTGCCAAGTTATTGGAGGTATGCTAGTCTCATTGCATTGTTGTGTGAAAAAGCAGGTGTAGTAGCCGATGCAGATGAAGACACTATTTCACCAGCCTCTGCAATTACTGGGAATTGGATTCGCTCTAGGCTAGGACTTGAGCATCCGGTTCAAAGAGAAGAGCCTCAACATGAGCAGCCAGATGAGCAAGAACCAACCTTTAACATTGATGATTTTTCGGTTGGGCCGTCCGCAGAAGATTTTCAGAATCTGCAAGCAAGAATGGATGTTCTGGCGGTAAATCAGGAGCGAATGACAGCAAACCAGGAGGAGATGAGACAGACCCAAGCAAGAATGGCAGCGGAGTACAGGTTTGGGATGAGAGCCCTCTACAGAGCCATGTGCACGGTTCAAAGTGGAGGACAGTTGGACCCGGAGGCTGACATCTTTCAGGCACCTCCGCAGTAGACCCTGGACGCGGTTGAGTAGTCTACTCACCGCTATGGTATTTTCTCTCTTTCCCTTATCCTTGCATTAGTTGGTTGTGTACTTTGGTGTTTATTTTAGTTAGTTGTCGCTATGTGATTCTGTTTTTGTTTTGCTTTTGTGTCTGTAAATAGGCCTTCCCCTAAATTAATCAGTGAGGACACTGCAAAGTTTTGAGCGGGGGGAGGACCTATTGTCAAGTCAGTGTCAGTGTCATGGATTATGTGCAATCATGTAGCGAAATAAAATAAAAATAAAAAAAAAAGAGTTGAGCAAACTTAGTGATGATTTGGTGAGAATTGAGCGAATAGTACCCCTGTGGTGAATGAACTAGTGCACTCTTGCTTCCACACTTAAAACATGAACTCAGATGGAACCTAGTGATCCTAGAGATGATTGTAGCTAAACTAGCTGTTTGGTGGACCATGGGAGTTGCCAAATTTTTACTAAAAATATAGGGTAGCATAAGAAACTAAGTTTGGGGTTCGTTAAGCTATATTAAGGCAAAGCATGAAAGAATGGGATTAAGCCAAGTGCACATAGCTTAGAATGTTTGTATTGTGATTGTAAATATGTGCCATTGTTGTCATTGCCCATAAAAAAAAAGAGAAAAAAAAAGAAAAGAAAAGAAAAGAGTGAAATAAGCTGCCCTTTTGAACTGAGTAGGGAGGCTATTCTGTGGAGACACATTATAGTTTCAGTCAAAAAGATGAGAAATGGTAGTTAGGTTGATTATGAAGTAGGGAGGCCAATTTGTGGTGACACACTTTGGTTTCAGTCGAAATAAGTAATCAGCCTGTGAGAAAAGTGAGGAAAGAATCAGGGCAATGCAACATAAATATCAAGTATTGTTTGTTTTTGAATTCTGTTTAGTTTCTATTGCTGCAGCATTTCAGTGAAGTTGTAATAAGTGCACTGTCCTAGAGTTCGGAATTGCTAAATCAAAGCCTTTTGTCATGCTTAACCCCCATTCGGAGTGAGAATTGTTAGTCTACCTTTTGTTTTGAAACATCTTTGGCAGTCTCAGAAGAAAGCCCTCTAGTCTTAGTTAAACGCATTTTGAAACTAGCTGTGTTCCAACTGAGTTAAGTGTCACACACGCACTATTGAGCAAGAATGTGCTAGTAAAAGTACCACATGTGGGTTTGCAATTGAGGGACCAGTCTGAAAGTTGATGCTCAACTTGTTGCCTTGATGTTTGTGTTAAGTGATGGATTCCTATATGATTGCATGTTATCTGATGTTTGTTTTGTCTTGTCTTGTCTTTGCTTGAGGACAAGCAAACGTTTAAGTTTGGGGTTGTGATGAGTCCCCATCACATGATGGTTTTCAGTGTTAAAAAGGGATTTTTACTTGGAGTTTTTGAGGAATAACAATGAAGTTGATGAGAATTTAACAATTTGTGCTATTAGAAACTTATTTGCTATGCAGTGTTTATGCTGGGTTTTGTCGTGATTTTGTGCCCAGGGACTAGGTGGAATTGAAGAACAAAGCAGTGCAGGCAAATGGACTCAATGGTGCAATTAGCAAGGAGCATTCAGCCAAATGGCGCGCAATTGGCGCGTGAGTGGCGCACCACGCGCGAGAAGACAGCAGGAAAGGCGCCTGACTGGCGCGTGAGTGGCGCTGGAGCGCGAGAAGACAGCAGGGAAAGCGCCTGACTGGCGCGCGAGTGGCGCTGGAGCGCGAGTGGCGCGCCAATCAGCGGCAGACGCGTTAAAACACGCGTTGGACGCGTTTTTCAGTATCTTTGGACGTATTCTGAACCCTAGCACACGGCGAGACTGATTGCTCTGGATATCGGCGTTGAAGATTCGAGACTTGGGAACAAGGATTGAAGCTTCACATGTGTTCGTCTTCATCTCCAATTTGTAATTCTTCTCTTTCCTTTTCCTTAATCATGTGTAACTAAACCCTAATGTTAGGGATGAATGAATATTGACGTAGCACTATTGTCGATGGTTTAGAATTTTATTTATAACATACTCTCTCGTATTTTGCGTATCGAATTTCTATGCTTAATGCTTTTTATGGTTGGAAAACTCATACAATGATATTTTGTTCAATTATGAAATGGAAGTTTTGTTTTTGAATGTTTGAAATTCTATACCTTCAATTCGTAGCTTAGGAATAATCTATGAGTTGTTGTATATTGCAAACCCTCGTTTTAAATGCTTGTCGTTAATTAGAATCGCTTAAGGAATTAGGGTTTGTAGTTATCGACAAAGGACTAGTTACCTAAGGAATTAGGAATTAGTGAATGTTGTGGGTTTGATAGCAAAATTAGAAAGAGCTTATCCTTCAAATTGAATCAGTGCAATAGTGTGAAATCAATAGGAATTCATCCCTAGCATCTTCTCCATCGTATCTTTTCAAACGCGTTCTTCGTTTCTATTATTAAAAACATAAAAAGAATATTTTATTGCTTTACTTTAGAGCTTCATAGCTCAATCAAATCAATATCATCCTAGTTCACTTTGGTTCCTTTAGTAGTTGTTAACGTAACTGGTAATTAAATTCGATCCTTGAGGACGATACCCGGTACTTGCCGGTTTTATTACTTGCATGATTCGGTACACTTGCCGAAATATTAACACTTATGTCGAAACTAATGACATTGACCAAGAGTTCGACGTATCTTATGAAGATGTCGAAGAAGAGGTTAATATTGCAGAATTGAAATCAGGACCTCTTTATACCTGTCGATTGGCTCGTTGTCGAAAAAAGGAGAAATCTAGAGAGAACAAGCTATTTTCGACCTGATGACGCCATTAGAGCAGTTAAGAGGAATTTCAAAAATGTCTCTTTTCTGCCTTACATAAAGCTCCAGTCGAAAAAGACATTTTTGGGGGGCAATTTGTTAGCCTGCATTTTCGACAGGCTTAATTAAATGCAGTCAACGAGGTTTGACTTGTCCTTTCAGGAGGTATTTTGCTGATTTCGACAGGAAGGAAGTTCTTTAAAGGAAGGATTCGACAAGACCTTGGAATTGACAGAAACGAAGAGCTAAAGCTAATATTTCGACAGAGCAAGAAGTTGAAGACTAGTAGCAGATCAGGATCCAAGCGCTTGTGGTCGAAGAGTGATGAAGTGGTTCTGGTCGAAAGTAGGAGTAGCAGTTATTAGTTTTTGAATTTCTAGGCAGTTACTTAGTTTAATTTTCCCCCCTCTTTTCCTTTGTATAAATAGTAGTTTTTCATAGGAAAAACGGGTCACAATCTCTCATACCAAGTTCCCACGCTCAAAGTACCGACACGCACTGAGAAACGAGTATAAGGAATGCATGTATGATCTTGTGTACCACCCTTTACAGTAATGCAATTTTACTTGCTTTCTCTTTAAATTCCAGCAATTTACTGCTTTAAACCTTCTCCCTCATTGAAGTAATTCGACGATTTCGCGGAGATAATCGACGGTTATCTTCTTCTTTTTACTTTTAAACGCGCAATTCTGGAAAAACTTTAACACAAGTGGTCTTAGGATTTACTAGTTGATCCTGCAAACAGAAGCAATTTCAAACTAGTGGTGTTTACCAAAATCCACGGTAAACACAGCGTTACGCCTATCGGTCTTCTAGGAGGGGTCCTAGAACGGACATACAAGAGGTGCTGCGATTAATTGAATCTGAAAATTATTTGTGTTGGAGTAGGAAGATTGGGGATTCTGACGTGGTTTCGGATATCATGTGGGCGCATCCCAATTCTCTTAAGTTATTTCGGTTGTTTTCTAAAGTGCTTATTCTCGACACAACATACAAGATGAATAAATACAATCTACCTTTATTGGAGATTGTGGGGGTGACGTCTATAGAACTAACATTCTCGGTTGCTTTTGCCTACATTACACATGAGCTTGGACCGCATTTTACTTGGGCACTACAGCAGCTGAAAGAGTTATTCGACTTGTACGGGCTTCAACCACAAGTATTATTGACAGACAGAGATCTTGGTCTAATGTCTGGTATTCTTAGTGTGTTTCCTTCTTCTACAAACTTGTTTTGTTTTTTGGCATGTCACAAAAAATGTCAAGGCAAAAATTAAGGACTTGGTTCATGCGGATAGGCAAGGGGAAGTACTATCTCTTTGGCACGATGTCATTGACTCACTTAACGAGTCAGAGTACTAATCTCGATTGAAGATTCTTGAGGACTCGTCCGTTGATCTTCCTGCTCTTATCAAATATTTGCACGATACTTGGTTGAAACCGTACAAGGAGAAATTTATCTTAGCATGGACTAATCATATCCCACACTTTGGTAATCAGACCACGAACAGGTATTTTGACATTTACTATTCTAACACCTGATTTAGTGTTTTTATCGTTACTTCAATTTTTTTGACACGTGATTACTATTTTTTTCGTTGTTTAAATTTATTTAACACCTGATTTAGTGTTTTTATCGTTACTTCAATTTATTTGACACGTGGTTAGTATTTTTTTTCGTTGTTTAAATTTATTTAACACCTGATTTAGTGTTTTTATCGTTACTTCAATTTATTTGACACGTGGTTACTATTTTTTTCGTTGTTTAAATTTATTTAACACCTGATATAGTGTTTTTATCGTTACTTCAATTTATTTAAGAGTCGAGTCAGCACACTGGACATTAAAGCGACATTTGGGTACTTCTGGAGGAGATTTATCTAAATGTTTTCATTCGGTGCATGGGATGCTTAATCTTCACTTTGAAAAAGTTATCCGGTCTTTCCAACGGAGCATAAACCGTATCGAAGTTGCAAACAATACTCCATTATTTAAAAAACTTCGCGGTCTTGTGTCTCTATCTGCTTTGGATCATATTGTCAAAGAGTTTTCAAAAGCTACATCCGGAGTTGGTTATGATAAAGGTCGTTGTGGTTGAGTTCTTCGAAAGACGCATCTTCTTCCATGTGCTTGCGAGCTCGGTGTCTTATATTATTCCGGTTCTTCTATTCCATTGGACGTTGTAGACGACCATTGGAAACAGTTGGATTTGGATTCTATTGATGATAAATTTTCCCAGGAGCAAACTGATGCATGTGATATTTCATATCAAATGGAAATGATTTGGGCAAGATTTAATCGAATGAATGAGGAAGAAAAATTTGTCTTCAAGAAGCAACTAAATGAGCTTGTTTTTCCTCCTACTTCTTCTATGGTTCCACCACCATTCAAAGTTAAAACTAAAGGTGCCCCAATGAAGAAAAAGAAGAAATTATTTGATGTAAAGAGGGATCCTTCCGGTTGGGAACATGTTGATGAAAAGTTCAAGATGACACAACAATCCGGGAGTTCCAAAAAATCTTCTAAGTCGACAAAAGGGTCTTCTCCTAATGTCTCAAAGCAGTCTCCAAAATTGAAACTATCTCAGAGTTCTTATAGGAAATTAACACAGCAGGGGGAGACAAAACTTTATTTACCGTGGGTTCCTCAACACCTACACTCTTATGTTCAGAATATTATTGATGTTTAGCCCGATGGTAATTGTGGGTTTAGGGCATTTGCTGTTGATCAAGGTCTTGGTGAGGATAGTTGGCCTTTAATTAGGCAAGAATTAATTCAAAAAACAAAAGACAGAGACCAACTCTATACTGACATATTTGGAGAGCACAGACTAGCAGAGCTTAGAGAAGCATTATCCATCGAAGACTACGGTGTTCAGCCTCCGGCAAAGTGGTTGAGTTTGCCTGAGATGGGGTACTTTATAGCAACCAGGTATAATGTGGCCCTAGTTCAGTTATCTTTGGGGATGAATTTTACTTATCTACCTTTGAGAGGTGCTTATTCTTCTTCTAAGGCTCGTAGTATCATATCTATTTTGCACGTGAGGGGTAACCATTGGGTGCATGTTTCTCTTTCTCCTGCTTGTCCTTTGCCTCCGATTGCTCATTTATGGAAGCATAATGTATCCCCAGAGGCCCTTACATGGTTAGATCCGTATACAGGCCGCTTCGGCTTATGGCATTCCCTTGCTCCAGTCTTGCCCCCACCCACTGATGCGCCCACCGTGGTAAATTTATCGGATGATTCTGATGGTTGACTGACTACCTGAAATATTTCTTGTATTTATTTTTGTACCATGTTTTTTTGTAATTATTCATCCATATTTTTGTGTATATGTATATATATTATATCAGTTTTTAATTTTTGTGGATAAGTTCTAATATTTCATTTGCTAATTGGTTTTCTTTGGTGAGCACCGATACCAAGATTTGAATCAACTCATCACACCAATGACAGTGTGGAGATCTCAAATTTAGCAACATGCTACTCGAGCTATTGATCGGCATCATTCTAATCCAGCCTCGCCGTGACACTCGACTTCCAGTTTCAATTTTCCATTTATAGTAGATGCATAATCAAATAATTATTGAGATTACAATACCTTGACTGGAATAATTGCATGGCACCTCATTATACCAATATGCAAGAAATTGTTTATTAGCATGCTCGTGGATGTTTTGATAGAAATTTTTGACGTGTTAATTATCTTTTATCGCGTAGTCCAAAAGAAAGTGCCCTTATTTGATTTTATCTTGTCTCATCACCAAACCATATTTATGCTGCTCATCTCTATATGACATGCATTGGTTGTTGGTGAGTAAAGTCGACACTTTCTTTGACTAGCAGATAAAGAGATTCTACACGTGTCACAGTTTTGTCAATTTGCAAAACACTAAAGCACTAGTCAAGTTAAATCCATACATGATTTTGAGGCTGCTAAATGAATATCTGGTCAAAATGTTGATCTAGGATCTTGCAAGATAGCTGCTTCATAACTGCGTGCAGTTGATCCCTAACATCCGAGTAATGAGTAACCATATGATCACAATAGCTGCTTCTAAATTATCTTTGCCTAAACATAATGGATAAGCATGCTCATTGACCATATGATGCTCCCATGCTAGGTCCTCATTGTTTTCAGTGGCAAATATGACACATTGAGATTTGCTTTACTTCTTTATTCCATGATAAAGATGAGCACGTCGTATGCTCAAATTGTTATTCTTTTTTCGGCTAATCTAACACTGATCTCAAGTCGGCAACACAACAGGTGCAACCGACTTGGGGGGCTACTATTCCGGATCCAACTTTGTCTACATAATAGGCCTAGGAGCCCAATTGCAAGCCAGCCCAATTGCGAGACTATATAAACCACTACGCGCTCCAAATATGGTTACGCTTTCTCCACTCCTCTCTTATGCTCCATTTTGATTATGGACTGACTTGGGCGTCAGAGTGCTTGCTGGTGGCGACCCCCCTCTTTTTCCACTGGAGCTTGGATTCGCTCGGAGTCACCTTAGATTGTCCTCAGATTCGCTGTCGTGAGGTATTTCTCTCTTTTGAGTTCTGTTCGGAACAATTATAGATATATAGTTACAGATAATAATATTTCAAGTTGAAATATTCTATAAATCAAACAATTAACGAATAACTATATATTACCAATGTAGTATATGAACACAATTAGATAATATTTCAACATATTTCAATAGCTCAAAACATGCAAAAAAATAAAATGCTGTTATCTTACCAATTCAAAATAGTTCATAAAAGAACAACATTTTAAAAGAATTACGGTGCGCAAAAATTGGGGTGTTACAATTCAACCCCCTTAAATAAATTTCGTCCTCGAAATTTACATAAACCTTAAGGGAAAAAAAATAAGAGGATGCGTACTTCAACAGTACAAAACATGGAAGAATAATCAAAACTTTGTGAGAGTCAACTGTGTGTGTCCCACCGGGCGTGCCAATTTTGTCATCGTCAAACACTTCAATCCTAGCCGTGTGATCGGCCGGAGGTTTGGACAATTAGTGAAATTGCGTCGAGGAAGGAACTTTGTTCCTCGACTATGGGTTCCCTAACTCCTCCAAGAGTGATAGATTGGGTGTGAGAGGGACGTGTGGCTTGGATTATCTACGAGACTAAGAAAACAAAAAGAAAAGCGATAAAGAAAAGATAAAGTAAGTAAAAGAATTGTGTATTTATTGGTGTGTGTTTTAAAATGTACAAGTACTACTATATATATATATATATATATATATATATGTATGTATGTATATACACACATGAGCCTTTGTTGACCACTATTCGAGCCTACACCTGCCCATTGTTCAATTAATCAAGATCAACAGTCATAATTAACCCCTAATCCTAGAAACTCTGAGTCCACTCTTCCACGACCTCACTAACACAGGTTAGTGAGGTAAAACCCTAGCCCTTCCTGTTTCGACGGAGTCTTCTGCTTATTGACCTTAACCGCTACAATGTTGTATGTCCACGAGCATTGAATACTTGCGCTCCATGCTAGTATTCCTTCGCTCACGCCCTCCTCGACCATGTCTCACTCTCGGCCTTCGGCTGTTGGTGCCTCAACCAAGTCACCTTCTAGTTGAGGCTCCCACCAACTGAGTTTTTAGTCCCTCGGTGCTTCATCTTCATTCCATCGGGGCTTCAAATTTTCTTATCTTCACATGTTCAGCCTGAACTTCCCATGTTACGGCAAGTATTTCCTCTGCCCTAGTGTCTTTATGGCTACCTCGGACCCATTTTAACCTTGTATTTCTCTCTCTCCCATTCGCCAACAACTTAATTTACTTTGGGTGTTAACAAATGTTAATAATGATTTTATATAAAACATATTATAATTTAATTAGAAAATTAAAAATAAAATGTGCGAAAGAGAGAGAGATCATGAGATGAGAAGGTATAAGAGAGATGAGAGGAGAGAGGGAGAGAGATAGGAAAACTTGAGGAGACAGACAGAGAGAGAAAAAACTATTGAGTAGAAAATAAAAATATATTCTGGTATTCTTTTTGGTGAACAAAAAGTTATATTGTGGGACTGAAAGTTGTACTGTAGTTTTGTTAGGGACAGAAATTTGAGTTTTTGTTCTGTCTCTTGCCCCCACTTTTGTGTCATACCATGAACAACTACCAAATCAAACGGGGTACAACTAGAGTTATCCAGTCCAATCTCTTACTTTTAGCAAATCAAACACATCCTAAAATTTAATTACCGATATAAACAATTAAGAATATATGGGTAATGAGTTACGATATTAATTAGCATGATGAAACGTAATAAATGAAGTTGATCAAGTTTTTTTCTTCAAAAGTTGATCAAGATTGAAGCTAGCAAATAGTTAATCATATAGTTACTATTTGAGCAGTATAGTAATTTCTTGATTAATTTTTGTTTTTATTGCATATTGACCCTTGTCTACTCCGCATGACATAACTTCGGTTGTGGTTATCCGATTAAGGCATGCGAGCATGCGTTGGAAAGATAAGGAACATAGCAACAATTAATATGTTGAGCTCGAAACCCAAATCTAATGTAGTACATTGTAAAACGGGTTTTAGGCCAAATATTTGTTAACGAGCTTTATCCAATAACCTGTTTAGGTTTTGGTTTAGCTAAGACTAAATTTATTTTTGAGAGCCGTTTTTGCTCTCTTACGCATTATCATACAATTTTAAGAATTTTGTGCCCTAGCCTCCAAGGAAACCTAAGCTCCTAAGACGATTCATCGGTGAAAGGCTGCAGTTTACGGATTTTGTGGTTTGGTATCTAATGTTTTAATACGATTTTGTTTTAATTTCTTGAATTCCTTCTCTATCAATTTCAATCTTGGTGTTGAATGTATGAAATCTATTTAGTTCATTTTTCTGCATAGTTAATTGTTCTGTCTTTATTGCGAAACGCGATTCAGTTGTGTATGGCGCTTGTTTGTATGCTGTTCTGTTTCGTAAATTTTAGTTTTTCGAATTGCTTGATTGCTTAGATTATCTGATTCGATCAGAAATAGATAGAAGGGAATTGATCAGAATTCCAATATGATATCGGTTGCGTTTGAGACGGCACATGTACGCTCTCGTGACCGATTGAACCCGTTGTTTCGATGCTTACTCGAAACAGTGTGAATTCATGTAAATTGATTAACACTTGTTTAGGTAGATTATGTCAGTTGCGAATTTGAAATTAAATGAATTGTTGTCTTTAGAACATGTGATAAATCCGAGACGCGCACCGGGAAACCATTAAATCGATTATCTCTCTAACTTGATAAAACCCCCTGATCGAGCGGTCATCCGCGGGTCAAAATAATTATAAAGATATAAAATATAGTACAAGGATGTTAACCTTGGTCGTCTCACAAGGACCTCAAAATATTGAAATTACCAAAAATCAAGAACCAAAATGAACAATAAAAAATGGTTTTTTTTAGGAAAGTAGTTTAATGTTTAATGGAGAAAAACAAATAAAGATAGACAATCAATCCATTGGTTTCAGGTGCGTTTCTTGGATTTATCATCGATTCTAAAACAAAGATTCGTGCAAGGTTTGATAATTCTTGATTGATCATAAACTAAGCGAACAAGGGCCAGTCAGTTTATTCGAATTCACATCGTTTTCAAGCAAACTTCAAAACAGTGTGTTCAATAAATCGTGATAGTGAACAAGCGTCAGTAACACAATTAACATCATAACAGCATTCTATCAATCCTATAAACAAGCGTCATAGACTCTATCAATTCCTATCCAAACTAGATTAAGCAAGCGATAAAATAGTTTGAATAAAGAAAGTTGCGAAACAAAATCATGATTAAGTGATTAAGCAAAATCGAATCATAAAACGAATCACATAACCAAATCACAGAGTTTGAGTAATTAAGCAAAACACAAACCGAATTTGCAGCAAGAATTACAGAGATGGAATTGATAGAGAAAGAATTAAAACCATAAAAAACATTAAGCACCGAACCTCAAAATCCTTACAAACAGCACCCTTCACCAATAGATTGATATTTTATAGGACTTAAGCTTCCATGGAGTTTAGGGCAAAAAAACGTAAAATTGAAAGTAGGAATGCGTAAGAGAGCAAAGACGGCTCTGAAAAATGTATTTATCTTAGAGAAAACGAAATAAACTAAATCCCTAAATGGGTAACTAGATAAAAGCCCGTTAACAAACTGAAATTCGGCCCAAAACCCGTTTTACACAGTATTCCTTCAGTATTTCACAGTTTTGATCTTCCAGACTTCAGAATTGGGTTTCGAGCTCAACACAAGAATTGTAGATCTGTTCCTTAGCTTTTCAAGACATGCTCGCACACCTCAATCGGATAACTACAGCCAAAGTTATGGTGTACAAAGTAGACAGGGGTAAATATATAATAAAAACAAGAATTAATCAATAAATTACTATATTGCTCAAATAAGACCCAAAGTCTAGAAACGCGCTAAGACTTAAATATTAGCTAAAAACCACAATTGTTCAACACCAAGTGAAAAGCTATAATAGTGCATTAAAATACACTGATCAGCCCCCAACATAAACGGTTATCGTGAAAAACCCCCTTTGTCATTGTTTATTTTGTACTTTCTGATTTGGTAATTTCTGCATTTAGAGGTCCTCGTGAGATGACCAGTGTCTCTTGCCTTGATACTATATTTTACTCTTTAATTAATTATTTTGACCCGCGTATGACCGGTGATCGGTATACTATATGTATTTCCCTACTAATAACTCGCAAAATATAGATCATTTTTTATTTCAATAACATAATCATACCTATACCTATGTGTGATACGGTTAAATTACTCTAATAATATATTATATCTAGAATATCGAAAATCGAAATTTCTATATATTTTTAGAGTTTTTATAGCAAATATCTTATTTTCTTAAATGAACCACGTAGCTAATACAATATTATTAAAAAGATCACATGTATTGCTCACTGTCTATGCCACTAGGTCAGAGAGTATATTATGTATGTATATATATATATATATATATATATATATATATATATATGTAATGTAGCAAACAATCTTTAATCTATCAATTATTACCTATTTATAAAATCTTTTCTGAAAATAAAATAACAAGAAATTGCTGAAGTTGACATAGTAGGTGACAAATCGAGAATCACATGATTACTTTTAAAAAATATGTGGAATATAAATTATTTAACCCCGTTTTAGCAACATTCACAATAAAAAACATACTAGCTACAAATAAATATTCTAATATACTTCAGTTTAATAATATTCACATGATGTACTAAAAAAAAGAAATATATTCACATGAAAAATGTCAGAGCTAGGTTATAGATACTTTTCGGACTTCGTGAAGAAGGAGGTGTTATATGTTTTAATAAATTTTTATCATGTGATATCCTTACAAATTTACAATACCCTACATGGACAGAATATAAAATTTTTTGAGATCCAATTAAAACGGGAATAAGAATAACAGACAAAACCAAAAAAAAGGGGAATAAATATTACATGGCCCCCTAATTTGGAACAAGAAAATACTATAGAGTACACAACTTGGAAGCCTATATCAGAGAGGTTCAATGGAAAAGAATAATATAATTTTTTTTAAGCAAGAAGAATATAATTTTGAACTATGTATTATTAATATTGAAATAAACAATGCATTATTATTATTATTAGTATTATCATATAATATGTAAGTATATTTATAAGCGCTTAAAGAGTCTTAATGTTTTCTTTAACCCTAATGAGCCACCGAGAACCAACTCATTGAGCTAATCTAAACTTTTAGGACTAAAACCGAATGACCCCTTATTTGGTGAAACCAAAAACATATTTAAGCATTTATTGTTTGATATTAAATAAATATATGAAGTACACTATATGTATTTGCCTACTAATGACTTACAAGTTACAAGTATGAATCATTTTATATATCAATAACATAATCATACCTGTGTAATACGGTTAAGTTACTCTAATAATATATAATATATCTAGCACATTGAAAAATCAAAATTTCTATATTTTTTTAGATTTTTATACTAAATGGACCAGCTAACACAATATTATTAAAAAGACCACGTGTATTGCTCACTGTCTATGCCATTATGTCTGAAGAGTTTATTATCTATATATATATATATATATATATATATATATATATGTGTGTGTGTGTGTAATCACATGGTTACTTTTAAAAAATGAGTAGAATATAAACATGTACAATAATATACTCTTCTGTAACAATACTTCACATGAAAAACCTCAAACAAGGCTATTGATGCTTTTCGGACTTCGTGAAGAACCGTGTAAGATGTTTTAATAAAATTTTGATCATGTGATATCCGTACAGTACCAGATATGGACAGAAGATAAAATTAGTAGATAAAAACAAAAAAAGGGAAAAATATTACATAGCCCCTTAATTTGGATATATAAAGAAATCCAAGCTTTGATGTAAGTGGTTAATGCACTCTATTTTATGGGATGAATTTGGTTAGTACTCGAGTTTGACGATGGAACAAATTAGAGCTAGACTTTACTTATCTCCCGGACGAATATCGAATTATTTAGGGCCCTTTTTCCCTAGGCACAGGAGCGGGGTCAAAGACCTCTAAAGCAAAAAAAGAAAAAGAAAATATTCTCTCCGTCCCATAATATAATGTCTCATTGCACTTCTCACAGTTATTAAAAAAAGTTGGTAGTGTAATTAATATGTCAAAATTTTGTATGACTATATTACTAAACTACCCTAAACATTAAATGTTAACTTTTTATATACCAACACAATTTAGTATAATTAATAATGATATATTTGGAAAAATAGTAATAAATGTATATTGAAAATTGTAAGGTGAGGCCTAGGTTGCCTTTGCATAATTGTGGGTAAGTTACTTTATCTGATGTGGCACTGTTTACCTTGGATTTTGGTAAACACCGCTAGTCTGAAATTGCTTCTGCTTGCAGGATCAACTAGAAAATCCTAAGACCGTTTGTGTTTAAAGTTTTTCCAGAATTGCGCGTTTAAAAGTAAAAAGAAGAAGATAACCGTCGATTTCTCCGCGAAACCGTCGAATTACTCCAAATGAGGGAGGATAAAACAAAGAGAAAATTTGCATGAAACGTAAAGAAAAGGAAAATTAAAATTGCATTAATTTAAAGGGGTGGTGCACAAGATCATACATGCATTCCTTGTACTCGTTTCTCAGTGCGTGTCGGTATTTTGAGCGTGGGAACTTGGTATGAGAGATTGTGACCCGTTTTTCCTATGAGAAACTACTATTTATACAAATAGAAAATAACTGTACAAAGTTTAAAAAATGTAACTGCTACGTGCTCTTGGTAACGGTTACTTGATCCTACTTCGACATCAGCCTCCAACTCCTTCTTGTCGAAATATCTGTCTTCAGCTTCTTCGACTTAGCCAATCTTAGGTCGAAATCTACTTGATGTAACTTGATAGCTTAATTCATTTCAGTGTCGAAATTGATACTTGTCTCTTGAAATACAAGGTCAAACTTTAAAAATAAATCAAACCTCGTTGACTGCATTTAATTTAGCCTGTCGAAATTACAGGCTAACAAATTGCCCCCTTCAAAATGACTTTTTCGACAGGAGTTATGTGAATGGCAGAAAAAGAGCATTTTTGAACTCAATGTCGAAATAGGTTTTACACTTGATCGGAATATCTCACCTACCTGACGTCATCACTGTTAAATGTTGTTGGCGTTATTCCTATATTGGTGTACCATGTGGCCTTCCACGTTCTGCTTGTAATTCTGACAATGCTCATATGGCAATCACAATTTCTTTTGAATGCCACATACTTACGCTTTCTTTATCTTTATTCTAGCGTTATCTTAACTTCTTGCAATGTTGGTTTATATTTTTTCAAGTATTTGCCATTTATACGCAAAATTCTTTCATCAGCTCCAATCTCTTCAACTTCATATGCGCCGTTTGAATAGACTTGTAAAATTTTGAACGGTCCTTCCCAACTTGGGGACCATTTACCAAGGACTCTATCTTTTCTATCCATAGGTAAGATAACTTTCCAAACTAAATCTCCCACGTCGAAAGTCTTCAATTTGACTCTTTTGTTATAGGCCTTAGCCACTCTTTCTTTTTGTCTTGTGAGCATATCTAATGCACTGAGCCTATCTTCATCTAAATCAACTAATTCATCTAACATCATATTCCAATAATGATCAGACGGGATTTCAAATTGTCTTTGAATCCTAGTTGATTGGAGACAAATCTCTGCTAGCAATATTGCATCATGCCCAAAAACAAGTTTAAAAGGAGTACTATTGATTGACTCTTTGGGAGATGTTCGACATGCCCATAAAATATGGTTAAGTGTCCTATGCCAATTCTTGGGTTTTTGCCCAACATATTTTTTAATCAAACTAACAATAATTTTATTGGCTGCTTCAACTTGACCATTTGCCTGAGCATAATATGGTGTCGAACTTAACAATTTATACCCATTTTCAGCAGCAAATTCGACCATTTTCTGACCAATAAAAACTGAACCTTGGTCTGTGGTGATAGTTTCAGGCACACCAAATCTATATAATATATGGTCTTGAATAAAATTAATCACTGCTTCTTGATTAACATTGTTTAAAGGAACAGCTTCCACCCATTTAGTGAAATAATCTATTCCTACTAATATGAAACGATGGCCTTTCAACGAATTTGGTTTGATTTCACCAATTATATCCAAAGCCCATCCCCTGAATGGCCAAGGTTTTACAATAAAATGCAATTCATTTGCAGGTACATGTTGTATTCCTGCATGCTTTTGACATTCTTGGCATCCTTTGGCAAACTCTATGCAATCTTTTAACATAGTCGGCCAATAGACACCTTGTCGAAATAAGAGCCATTTCATTTTATGGCCTACTTGGTGAGCTCCACAAGTTCCACTGTGAGTATTAGATATTGCCAAGTATGCCTCATTTTCACTAAGACACTTGAGTAAAACTCCTTCAGGGGTTTTCTTAAACAACTCATTGCCCATGATGACATAACTTAAAGCTCTATACTTGGTTTTTCTATCAGTTATCCCTGTTGAATTTTCCAAGTAATTAACAATTTGTCTTCGCCAATCATCATTTGACATACTGTCAATGGCAAAAACTTCAAACACATTATTACAATAACCTTTGTCGGAAACTTCATCATTAAAATTTTCAATAAAATTTTCACTTTCACTTGGAGGTAATTGACTTAAGATTAAAGAGTAGCTCTCTGCCTCCTCCAGTTTTTTTCTTGACAAGGTTTCTTGTGTCATTGCTGTCGAAATTAACTTGTTTTAAGTTCGATTAGCTCTGTTAATTTTTCTTTAGAAACTTTATAACCAGAAGCTATTTGTGCCAGATCATTGGCCTCTTGATTTGCAATACGAGGCACATGTTGAATATCAACGCTGTCGAATTGTTTCAATAAAGTATTGGCAGCAATAAAGTAAGTAATCAAATTCTCCTTAATGCACTTGTATTCTTTTGTTAATTGTTTGATTACTAATTCAGAATCACCTCTAATTTCGACCTGTTTTGCCCCCAAGTTTAACAGAATTTCAAGTCCTGCTACTAAGGCTTCATATTCAGCCTCATTATTGGAGCAACTTTCTTTAATTTTATACTTGTATTTAGTTGGAATCCCTTTAGGTGAAATGATTAACATTCCAACACCAGACCCATTTTTATGGCTGGAGCCATCGAAGTACAATTTCCAAGGTCGAAGGTGCACAAAATTAATTTCTGATTCAATTATTGAATGATCAGCAATGAAATCCGCAACGACTTGGCCTTTAATAGCCTTTAAAGGTTGGAATGTTAATGAATACTCAAGTAAAGCTAAAGCCCATTTGCCTATTCTACTATGTAGGATAGGTTTCGACAGCATATGTTTAATAATATCAAAATGGGAATAAACATACACATCAACAGGCTTAATATATTGCTTTAACTTAGTACAAGAGAAATACAAGCATAGACACAATTTTTCAATAGGGTGATATCTAGTTTCAGAATCATTTAAAACCCTACTGAGGTAATATATGGCCCTTTCTACACCATTTTCATCCTCTTGTGCTAACATGCTACCTATTGACAATTCTGATGTTGCTATATACAATTTCATTGTCTTATTTCTAATAGGAGGCAATAAAATAGGAGGGTTCATCAGATATGTCTTGATATCGTCGAAAGCTACTTGATGTTCTACATCCCACTTGAAAACATCATCCTTCTTTAGTCGAAGTAATGGCGAGAATATTTGAATCTTGCCACTTAGATTTGATATAAATCTTCTCAGGAAATTTACCTTTCCTAATAATGACTGTAATTCTTTCTTTGTTGAAGGAGGTTGTGTTTCCATGATAGCTTTCGTCTTGTTTTGATTTATCTCAATGCCTTTTTTGTGCACAACAAAGCCCAAGAAATCACCTGCACTTACACAAAAGGCACATTTGAGTGGATTCATTTTCAATCCATATTTTCTCATTCTTTCGAATGATAGTCGTAGATGATCTAAATGACCATTTTCTGATGAAGACTTAACAACTATGTCATCTATATAGACTTGCATAAAATTTTCTATAAAATCATGGAACATAGTGTTCATAGCTCTTTAATATGTATAGCACCAGCATTTTTTAAACCAAATGGCATCACCAACCATTCATAAACACCTAATGCCCCTGGGCATCGAAATGCAGTTTTTGAAATGTCTTCTCCAGCAATAAAATTTTGGTTATAACCAGAATATCCATCAAGCATGCTTAAATATTCATAACCAGCCGCTGAATCAACCAACATTTCTGCCACAGGCATTGGGTATTGATCTTTGGGAGTAGCATTATTTAGATCTCTAAAATCTATGCAAACTCTAAGCGTACCATTTTTCTTAATTACAGGCACTATATTAGCAAGCCATTCGACATACCTGGCAGTTCTGATGAACTTGCTTTTCAATAGCCTTTCGATTTCCGCTTTAATCTTCGACATGATTTCTGGTGCAAATCCTCTTGGTGTTTGCTTCACAGGCTTTTTCTCTGATCGAATAGGTAATTTCAACTCAACCACCTCTCTTTTCAGCCCTGGCATCTCATTGTAATCCCAAGCGAAGCAATCTTTGTATTCCTTTAGCAATTCAACAATCTGCGCCTTCAACTCTTGATCAATCTTAGCACTGATGTATGTTGGCCTTTTTATTGAGCCATCTCCCAAATCAATTTCATCTAAGGGATCTTGTGCTTGGATCTTTTTGGTTGAACCCATTGGATCTTTTTCAAAACCTAAAGGCTCGTCATCATAGACGCAATCAAGCCTATGGTTTTCGACAATGTTGTCTTTATTTTTATCTTCAGCGGCTTCATCAACTAATTGTTGTTGTAAGTCAGCTTCTAGAACCGCTTTTTGCTTATTTTCGGCCACATAGGCCGTAATCCTATCCCATACAGTGGGTTTATCCATAAATAACTATTTATGGTCCTTCCCACCCTGTAGGCTTGGCATAGCCTTGTGGGTAGTTGTCTTCGTCAATGACCTCTCTATCCCAAATAAATCCATAGTTGGGATCAAGAATCACTGAGATCCTCACATTATCTCTGCTTTCATAACCATGTTCAGAGGAAATGCATGGCGCAATGCTCACCAGTTTCTTGTCGAAGGTTTTCTTGGTGATAGTATTCACTTCAGCCTTGAAATAGCTTTGATCACCCTCAATGTTTTCAACTAGGCCATCTTCTCTCCAAATAATGAGCCTCTGGTGAACTGTCGAAGGAATTGCCCCCACAGCATGGATCCATTCCCTTCCCAATAGCATATTATAATTTGCCTTGGTTGAAATCACCATAAACATAGTTGGCCTTCTAATGCTTCCAACAGAAAGGTCAACTTCAATGGCTCCAAGAGAGTGGCCACTTTTACCTTCATAGTTGGTAAGGATTACGTTGTGTGTTCTCAGATCCGTTTCACACTTCCCAATCCTCTTTAGCATATGTTGTGGCATCAGGTTCACAGCAGCGCCACCATCAACCAAGATCTTGCTTACCCCAACATTGTTCACCTTTGCTTGGATATACAAAGGTTTGAGATGATTCCTCATCCCACAATCAGGTCTCTCAAAGACATCGTGTTGCTCTTCCACACATCCATTTTTCAAGACATAGTAACAAATGGGTTTGTACGTGGTTTCTTCGTCGAAATCCTCTTCAGCGTCATTCACCTCAGAAACCACGTCATACTCAATTGGTAGGATAGAGACAACACCGCACAGGACGCCGAATTCTGACCCTGAGTTTGCGAAATCAGATTCCATTTCTTCGTCTAGATTGAGACCTTCTTTAATCACTGAGAGAGGTGGAAATATCCTTTCAGCTGCTGGCTTTCTAGCCATTTCAAGAGATTTTGAAGGTATTTGTTTACCTTTCTCTTTGTTGGAATTTTCCACCTTGCCTACAGCAGCAACCTTTTTCTGGCGTTGATATCTACGCCATTGAGTTCTCGTCATAGGGTTCTTCCCTTTGTAATTATTGTTATAGGCATACTTGTTAGATTCAGTTGCCTTATTTTGGTTAGTAGCACTTGTGCTCCCTTTAACCATCTTTTTCATATCCTGTTTCTTTTCGTCATACTTTCCAGCATAATATACTGGGTAATAACCAGTACTTTTTCCACCGGAATGTACCCATTTTTCGACAGGAGATCTTGCTGGAGGAACATAAGTTTTAATGTGTCCCTTCTGAAGATTCTTAGTCGAAGTATCGTTGTATTGGATACCTCTGTTATTGTAACTAAACTTTGGTCTTTTGTCAACCCACTTTTCTTTACGTTTTAATTGAGGCTTGAATCCCTCAAGATTCTCGGTAGCCTCTTTGTCGAAGACAGCACTGCACCTAGGACAAAGCATTACTTCAGTATTATTGATTTTGCAGCGATTGAGAAAATCAATCAATTCTTCTTCAGCCCTTGGATACACTACCTTCATCTTCTCAGCATATTGGTCTTCAGTAACCATTTCGACACCTACCTTGTCGACAGCTTCTTCTATTTTGGCATTTTCTGCAACATCTTCAGTGACCTCGACCACATTGAGATCAACTTCGACCAGCAATGCATCAGCTGTTGGCAAAGGATCAGTATCAATCTTCATTGGTGGCTTAGACTTGTCACCAAATTTCAGCCTTCCTTGGTTGATAGCATTTTGAACCAAATCCCTGAAAATGACACAACGGGAAGTGTTATGACCTAAGAAACCATGAAACTTACAAAAGCCTCTTTTCTGTCGTTATTCTAATGGTGGAATCTTTAGGCCTTTAGGCACTAAGATTTGACCATCAGCCACAAGCAGATCAAATATTTCGTCACATTTAGATACATCATAAGTGTAAGTTTTTGCGACAAATTTATCATTCTTAGGTTCCACCATATTTTTGCCATTAGAAGGTTTTAACAACTTGCAAATATAAGGAGGTCCTGGTTTTAGTTCTGCAATGTTGACCTCTTCTTTGACATCTTCATAAGATATATCGTATTCTTGGTCACTGTCATTAGCTTCGACATAAGCAACCTTTTCTTTTTTACTTTGGAATCTACCAGTTCTGGCTTTTTCGGCTTTGAGTCTTTCGACTTGTCGAACTCTATCAGCCAATTGTGCCATATCTCTTAAATGTAGTGTGTCTAGTTTCTTTCTTATAGTATAATCTAGACCACAAGCAGCCATTTCAACTAACTCATGCTCAGGCACTTGGGTAAAACACCTTGCTTTGAGTAGTCTAAATCTATTGAGATAATCATCAACAGATTCTTCCCCCTTGCGTCGAACGCTAGCTAGTTCTTTAAGACTAATTTTGCATTGGCCCATATAGAACTGCTCATGGAAGGCCTTTTCTAATTGATTCCAATTAAAAATTGAATTTGGAGGCAGTGTAGTGAACCATGTGAAGGCATTCTTAGTTAGAGAATTTGGAAAGTATTTCATCCTTAAATTCTCATTGTGTGCTAGATCGCCAGCCTCAGTCAAATAACGAGCCACGTGTTCGACGGTAGATTCACTGGTTTCTCCAGCGAACTTTGTGAACTTGGGAATTTTCTATCCCCTAGGCAGCTCTGTTTGTAAGGTGTATTCTGACAAGGGCAACACAAAATTAGGCCTATGTAAACCAAAGTTAAGGCCATTCTGGGCTAAAATAGTTTCGACCATATTAGCCAGATTGTTTTGTGCTCCAAAATTATTTTGTTGCACTTGTCTGACCACTTCGTCAGCATTTTGGTTTCTATTCACCAACACAACTTCAGGGATTGCCTCTATCCTCATAGGCTCTTCGACAATTTGTTGTTGTCCTTGGTTTCCCTGATTCATAGGTATTGGAATGTTAGGTCTTTCAACAGGTACTTCGACAGGCCTGACATTCTGAATTTGGGGAATTTGCTGGTGATGTATGGGTGGAGTACTAAAGAAATCAGCAATTCTTCCCATTTGTGTTGCCAACATTTGGTAACTGTTATTAGTGTTTTGTATCAAAGGATTAAACACAGTACCAATTTGTTGTGTTAACATATTGACCATATCATGATTGCTATCATCCATTTGTTGTCTTAATGCCAACAAAGATGTTGTAGTCAAATTAGTTTGGGCATTTCGACTATGGATGCCCTTCGTCGAACTATGAATAGGAGAATACCCTGTACTTGCATTTTCTGCAAATGTAGACGAATTTGTCTGAAGGCCTGCCATCAATGCTGTTGGCATGCCATACGGTAAAGCCCTTCCACTCATAGTAAATGGCATATTTCCAATCATTGGATTTGGCATCAAAGGACTCGTTGGTCCTACTATTGATGGCACAGAAGCCATTGTACCAACATTTGTTAATGCTGCAGTGGTCATCATTGACACAGAAGTAATTATGGGAGAAGTTATAGCGGTTACTCCCATTGTTGTCGAAGAAGGCTTAGCGACGGTTATGCCTGTGACATTTGCAGCGTTAACGTCACTAACTGACGCTTGTTCTTGTGTACTTTGTGCATTTGATGCAGAAGCATTACTTGTACTAGAGTGTGCCATCTCTGGAAGATGTTTACCACTCCTTAATTGCATGTACAGACAAACACAAAGTTTAAGAATTTAACGAAAAACTTTTAAAATTAGCACAAATGTCCCACCGGGCGTGCCAATTTGTTTACCTTGGATTTTGGTAAACACCGCTAGTTTGAAATTGCTTCTGCTTGCAGGATCAACTAGTCAATCCTAAGACCGTTTGTGTTTAAAGTTTTTCCAGAATTGCGCGTTTAAAAGTAAAAAGAAGAAGATAACCGTCGATTTCTTCGCGAAACCGTCGAATTACTCCAAATGAGGGAGGATAAAACAAAGAGAAAATTTGCATGAAACGTAAAGAAAAGGAAAATTAAAATTGCTTTAATTTAAAGGGGTGGTGCACAAGATCATACATGCGTTTCTTGTACTCGTTTCTCAGTGCGTGTCGGTACTTTGAGCGTGGGAACTTGGTATGAGAGATTGTGACCCGTTTTTCCTATGAGAAACTACTATTTATACAAATAGAAAATAACTGTACAAAATTTAAAAAATGTAACTGCTACGTGCTCTTGGTAACGGTTACTTGATCCTACTTCGACATCAACCTCCAACTCCTTCTTGTCGAAATATCTGTCTTCAGCTTCTTCGACTTAGCCAAATCTGAGGTCGAAATCTACTTGATGTAACTTGATAGGTTAATTCATTTCAGTGTCGAAATTGATACTTGTCTCTTGAAATACAAGGTCAAACTTTAAAAATAAATCAAACCTTGTTGACTGCATTTAATTTAGTCTGTCGAAATTACAAGCTAACAGGCACTAATTAAAATCAACCATGTGTATTCCACTAACTACATTAAACATAGAATTTTATTTTACAGTTTTCACATATATTTTTTGTTATTAACATATTTACCCCACATTCAATTAATGAGTTTTTATGTTCCCCAGTATAAAATTTAATAAGATTTTAAAGCTTTTCGTTATGTACAAGTACCATCTCTGTTTTTCTTCTCCACTGTTTTTCGCTCCATGTTCTTCTAATTCTTCTCAAAAATTTTGACACCATAATTTACCCACGAATCAAGCTTGGTGTTCTCCTACTCTACGATTAATTAATTAATATATAATATAATACTCCGCTTACAATAACAGAAACTAAAAATAATATATATTTTTAAAAAGTTAGTACTACATAACTAAATATTTTATATTTGATAATAAAATTTAATAGGTAAATTAGCAAAATTTTCATTAAAGTAATATTGATGTGTATCCAATTTTGTTAAAAAATACATTCAGATATATTTGTATTTTCTGGGTCAAAAAAATATATATTTGTATTTTCTATAAAATTCAAATATAATTTATATTTCTATTGCTAGTACTTTAAAATGAAAATAATTATGGTATGCCTATAAAGTTGATGTCTCAGATAAATTTCAGCATCAAACTACTTATTAGAAATAAGATGGGTAATCCAAGGCGCGAGCTAATGTCAAAAAGTCGTTAGTAACTCATCTCTCCGACGGACGTGGATTCATCGGTAATTGGAGGGTCAAAAGCACGTACCGACGGGAAAGGTGGAACACCATCAATAATTTAAAGGTCACTTGTCACTTTATTATCGACGTTCATTTTAAAAATACCGATGGGCCCACTCATCGGTGCGCATATGCTCAATTTCCAAAAATTACTGACAGGCTAAACCCATCGAATCGGTAACGTAATTGCTCGTCTATCCTTAATTACCAACGGACTAGGCATGGGTTCGTCGGTAACCGTTATATTTCTTGTAGTGAAATCATCGTGTCGAACTGAAATCTTTCGTAGTATCATACAACAAACGAACCCTTTGCTCTGTGATGCATGAAAGCTTCCGTGGTGAACCGTAATCATTTGTGGCATTTAGAATCGTAGAGTAAGTGAACCCTAGTTCGTAATGTTATTCATGAAATATTTTGTGTTGAATGGAAATCATATGTGGTCTTTACTACTCCCTCCATTCCTAAACTTTGGTCATTTTGAACTGTTTCACACAAATTAAGAAATCATAAATTTGCAACACCTAATTACTAAAGTAACCATTTATAGCATTAATCCCAATTTGTAATTTATTTTTTTGGAATTATTGGAAAGAGAAAAGAAAACAATAAATCAATAAAGCCACACTCTAATTGGCCTCAAGAAGTCCACTAACTTGGGAATCCAAATGAGTTAATATTGTGAATGGTGACAATTAATTAAAGATAAAGGGTAAACTTGGAAAAATTAAGTAAATTGTACATTGGTATCTCAAAAGTACCAAAGTTTTGAAACAAAAAAGAGAGGCCAAAAGGACCAAATTTTAGGAACGGAGGGAGTATCAAACAGGAAGTGGTCCCTTGTTCGCTTTGTGATACATGAAATCTTTTGTGTCGAGCTGGAATATTTTGTGTTCTTTAGCATCGGATAGAAAGTGAACTCTATTTCGCTTTGTAGTACTTGAAATCTTCTGTGGGGAAGTGAAATCTTAGTATTAGACAGTAAGTGATGAGTCCTAGTTCTCTTTGTGATACATGAAATCTTCTGTATCCAATCAAAAACTTATATGTAAATAGACAATAAGTGAACCCTAGTTCGCTCTACAATACATCTCCTGTGTCGAACCAAAATCTTTCATGGTCTTTGGTATCAGACAATAAGTGAACCCTACTTCACTATGTTATACATGAAATCTTGTGTTGAACCAAAAGCCTCAGTGGTCTTATGTATCAGACATTAAGTGAACCCTTATTTGTTTGGTGATACATGATATTTTGTGTCCAACTGAAATCATCTATAGTCTTTTGTATTAGATAGTTAAATATTCTATCATTAATAATATAATTTTTTGGACCACTACTGGCCGATAGAGTGTCCAAACGCTTTCAACGAAAAATTAATCTTAGCTTTTGCGAATTAATAAAAAGAAAAATTAAAAAGATAGAAAATGAATATAAAAAAATGTTAACAAAGAATTACGAATTAGAGATTTTATTGAAAGACCTAAAAGAAAATTAGCGTCATTATACAAATATATATGGATTTTTATATAACGAAAGAAAACAATGAAGATATTGCAAGAATATTGGAAAAAAATTATAGCAATACAAAATATGGTAGTTTCGGATGAAAAATAACTAATAGATTTAAAAAAAATGAATAAAAAAGCTGACGTCCCTAACAGTTTGCGACCAAAAAATTAGAGATGAAATTTAATTTTCTATCATAAATTTAATCGTCGCTATCTCATTTTGTTCTAGATGTGTTCGTGTGGCATTTTGTCTTGTTGTTGTGTTTGTTTGGTTTAGATCAACAAATCAAGTTCAACTCATTACAGATTCAACCGATGACCGAGACCTCAAAGTTAGATATCCGGAGATGGATGTTCCATTGACTTTTATTTTGTCACGTTTGTTGATATTTTACCGTTTTAATATTTTTTTATACTAAGTATTAATATCATAGTTTTAAATTTAACGTCTGGTTGCTACAATTTTCTTTAAAAAACACTTTAATAATAATAATAATCACGTTTTAAAGTTGTCTCCTATTTGTTACAGTTATTTTTAAATAAGAATCTTAAAAAATATATAAAACTGCTTTAAATCAGAACTTATTTTAGTAGATTCTTTTTTAAAAAAACTTTTTTATAACTGATTGTTTTTCAATAAAATTTTTTTATTTTCATTACAGTATACAAACAAAACAAAATTATTTTTTTAGATAATCTATAAATTATTGAAATATCAAAATTCTTATGTCTTATCAATATGAGCAAGCTATTAAACATCCCGGGTAATGCTATATGGGATGAAATTACCGGCAAGAACTACAAGAATGCAATGTTTTACAAGTGACTGGTATTAGTCTGCACCTTTTATAACCCAACACAGGAGGGTAGAAACTAAAGATGACCTGTTGTAGTGAGTATTCTTATATTTCTTACCGGTAACCTTCGTACTTTTTAGCATTTTCCTAAACATCCCACCGTCAATGCATATATAGTTTAATATAATAAGTTAATTTTTTTTATGACAATCAATATAATAAGTTAATTATTTGCTACAGTTAATAAATTTATTATATTGTGTGAAAAGAAAAAAAATATTTTTTGAATGTAAGAAGAAGAAGAAGAAGAAAGAAAAAAAAAATCTAGTCACATTAGTAAGTTAACATTTGGACTTCCCACCGTCAATCTAATTTTGAATTGATTTTGCATGTAAATCTAGTTTTGGAATTAAGTATTGAACCAAAAAAATGAAGCAACGAAGAAGTATAGATTTTTTTTTGACGTAAAGAAGTATAGATGATAACATGAATATTTTTCTGAGGAAGATGAATTCAAATAGGGTGTGATTGGTGATTTGAATAAAGAAACATCTCTCCTTGAAAACATGCATCTTGCTAGTTGGAAATCTAAAATTTCATTAAATGAATCGGGGTAAATACGAAAATAACATAAGTAAATGCAGAATCTATAATATAGAAAAATTTGTGTGAGAGAAGCAGTGCTTTACATGTGTCATAATTCTATTGATGACACATCAAATTGGGTTAATTGCCCATATTTCTTCAAAGGCAACTAAGAATTTACCAAATTGTAAAGAGTCTTACATTTTAAGAAAAGTGAAAGTTGAAAAGGGGCTTTACATTTTGAGACGAATGGAGTATTGCATAGCCCGTACTGTATAGCTAGATCTCCTGTAGATTTCAAGAGAAATTAAATAAGAAAAATGTGTCCTAGATTTTAGTGTATTACTAACGATGAATTATTGAGTAAACGGGTTGGAGCACCCTTGCCCCCATTAATATATTTGCTTATAAAAAATACTATTGAGTAAACAACTTGGAAGCCTATATCAAAGACAGATTTTGGTGATCTTGCATCAGCTAAATTATTGTTCGCAAAACGACACATATATAGCATGTGATTGCCGCTCCCAAGGCCATAAGTAAAATTAATAAAATATAGTCAAGGAACACAAGGAAAACTTTCTTTGAATTTATATAATCTAATCTAATAAACCCCTACACGAAACTCTTAGATTTTTCATGTGTAAATACTATGATGTGGGCAATTTTTGTGAGAACAAAATGCAGCTTGTAAATCTTTGGCAAAATTATACTAGAGGACCTTTAAGTTATTTATTTATAACAAGTTGGACCTTTAAGTTTTTTTTGTAACAAATAGGCCCTTTTAATGATTTCTCTAGCTTATATGTTTTGATGTAATACTACTTTATATATTGTGACTACTCTAGCTTATGTATTTTGATGCAAACAAACATATTTTGGTGTATTTTGATGTAATGAACGATATTACATTTTACTAAAAGGGCCAACGGTGTCAACGTCGGGTAAATTAAAGGGCCTATTTGTTACAAAAGAAACTTAAAGGGCCAACTTGTTACAAATAAATAAGTTAAAGGTCCCCTGGTGTAATTTTGCCTCAATCTTTATATTCGGAATAGCATCTATAACAAATTTAATATTTTCTCTCATCTTAAATCACTAGTGCAGAAAAAGGATTCAAAGTCGGATTCGCATCCGACTTCTATAAGAGGGACTTTGTATGTCAGGGAGATTTAAAGTCGGGTGAATATCCGACTTAAAAATACTTTTTAAAGTCGGATAACAAAAGCATCCGACTTTAAAAGTGTTGCTTTGTTTAAAAAAAAAAACTTTTTTTTGGTGCTTTTAACATACATATACAATTAATTTCAGCAAATTTACATGGAATTTCAACTAGCAGGAGGAGCAATTCTTAGATTTTATAACTATAATTTATGTTATTGTACAAAACTAGAAAAACGTACACAAATTCTAAAAATTCAGAGTTGCAATAATGTACCAAACTTTCATCAATGAGAAAAACACGTACACAAATTCTAAAAATTCAAAGATACAAAATTTTAACTAAAAACCTATAAAATATCACTTAAGACTATTTTCTTCGTTCTTTCTTTGAACACGCCCCTCAACATACAACTTTGGAAAGAACCTCGCCCAAACTTGCCTAACGTGCTTCAATTCTTCAGTTGTGAACAAACGACTCATATTTGAATATCTACAACAATAAAAATTAAATAAGAACCAGGTATTGAAAGAAAAAGTGCTTAAAAGTAATACATATAAATATATAATTCTCTGTCACCCATCATTCAGTGGATTACTAATAGAGTAGTTAGTAGTTTCCTAGCTACTTACTAGTTTTAATATGCTGCTTTGTATTCTGCAGTAAGTCAGAAACTGACTAGCCTCTTGCTAGATCAGTTAATTATTTAGTCTCCTTGTTCAGATTGACAAGGTGACTTGTGTATCTAAAACTTAGTCTCCTTATTCAGATTGTGTACCTGTAACTAATTGACTGATCTAGCTCAAATGTCGACTTCCTAAGTTCTCTTCTTACAAATTCCAGAATCTAAATAACCTGCAAAATCAATGGTTAATTATCAAAACAGTTTTATATTGGCGTAAGGTGATAAAGCAGTGTACAATACTCATAGAAAAATCAGCATAGGTAATGGTGAAGGCAAATGGTGACTTGTGAAAATTAGAGATAACTTGTGACAAATGGTGAAGGCAAATAGAGGTATATGCTGACATTAATTATGTATTGACATTAATTAGGATAATGAGTGAATATCCTAATAATAATTCACTAGTTTATCGTGTCAGATTAAGTCAAATAGAGTTATATGTTGCATTATCATAGAAGATTAAGTAATTGTGTTGTGTCACTACCCAGATTCAATCAATTTGACCTTGTCACTCAAATAGGTGTTGGTTCCCAGATTTGAAGCAGCAGTCATTGGCCTTGACTTCCAACACAAAGCCAACCTACTGTTCTCAAATTGCAGCCAATACCCTTTACCAAACAGGGTCACCAAGAACTTAGTCTGTGAAATTTTACAGTTACCCATACCAACACGTTTATACCCTTTCAAATAATAAAACTCTTCTTCCCACGACATTCTCTCTTTTTCACAAAGAATCTGTCTTACACTGTCTAAGATTCTATGTCCCAATACCTCTTTTTCTATAAGATCTAACTCCACTTTGTGGCTAGCCCACATACTACTAACAAGTGAATCAGAAAGTGCTGTATAGTGATGCAAAGCCTCACAGAAGAACTCCACAAAAGACATGGATTTCAGTGTATAAAAATTAAACAGTTCGCTTCCACTAAAACAACAAGTGCGCAGGAAAAGAACAACAATGCTAGCAAAATCACTGGATATGAATTCAGTTTGACACAATTATTAATCTTATTTCCATACAATCAGTTTCAACCTTTGCAATAAATAAAAGCTAAAAATCAGTGAAATATGTTTGTACCTTTCCTCTTCTTTCTTTAAGGCAACAACCACTTTTCCTCCTCACCCAACTATCATGTTGATCTGTCAACTAAAATAGAACAAAAGAACCACAAATTAGAGAGAGAGAGGATCATTTCTAGAGCAAAAAGAAAGGAAATAGGAGTGGTTTACCTTTCAGAAAAACCAAAAGAAAGAGTGAAAAAGATGGTGACGGTGACGATGAGAGAGATTGAGACGGCGGCAGAGAGGAGAGAACGATGGAGGAAGAAGGAAACTTGGCGGGGAGAGCAAGGAGAAGAGAGATGGAACTGCGTATGTTGGAGTTTTGGAGGAGAGAGCGAGTTAGGGTTCAGTGATTTTCGTTTTGGACTGAGACAGAGAGATAGGATAAATGCTGCGAGGATTTCAGTGTTTATTTTGCGGAAAAAAATTACACATTTAAAGTCGGACGTTCATTTCATCCGACTTTGAATATGAGCGCCAGAAATTTATTTTCATGTTTATTACAAAATTGCCACCGCATCCACCTTTTAAGTCGGATATTTTCCATCCGACTTAAAAACTTCAACTCTTTTCCAATTTTTGTACTAGTGAATAGTTATCATATATTTACTATATATTTTTCATTATGTATTTACCAAGTAGACCAACCATTGCAGCAATAAAAATATCACTAAACAATCTAATCAACACCGACTCTAAGACACTGACTCTCGACCCTCATCCACCACGACATTGCTCTCTAGTCGAAGTCCAACCTTGGCGGTCGCCCACACTTGAGGGCCCTGTTGAAACTATCCCTGTCGAGGGGCCACCAGTCCAAGGACTGTTACCCATCGTGCCGCTTGGCACAGCCGAACTGGTCCATGCTACGACACCCATGGTGGCCGTCCGAGCGCAAGCCGTCCAAAACTTGGCTGCCCTGCTCAGCGACCAGGCCAAAAGTAACACCAACCACAACGCTAAGAGGATCCAGCCTGAGAGGAATACACCCTTCGCCCAGGCAAACACCTCTCCAGTTCTCAGTCCAAGGCATCCAAGCTTTCCACCGCCAGGAACCAGAGTATCCAGGAGTCGGCACTCTCCCGAACGCCGTATTCATCCTCGCCTGTAGCATAACCACAAGCGAAGAGGTTCGAGATCACCACCAAATTCTCAACCAGGCCCCTAGATTCACTTACCGGGACGAACTGCCATCCAGTCAAACTTCATCATTTGCATCTTCCTTTTCCCATCGTCGTTCTCACAATTTAGGTAGGTCACCTTGGAGAGCCAAACGAGTTCTGCATAGGCATCGAAGACTGCCAGTCAAGAAAGACCGACACAATGCGTCTATGGGAAAAACTCTAGGCGTCCAAGTACATCACGTCGCAGCCAATTTTCCCTGAAGATTGACGAATACCCCATCCCGAAATCTCTGGAGAAATCACCAACTCTTTATTTGTTTGATTGGGAAGGAGACCCCGACGATCACCTAGACTACTTTGACCTAATGCTTTATTACCTAAATGCTGAAGACGGGGTCAAGTGAAAAATATTTCCTTTGACTCTCTTCAAAGTGGCTCTGAGCAGGTACCATAGCCTCCATCCAAAGTCAATATCCTCCTCCAATTAGCTTTCTGAATTCTTCTAAGCCCATTATAAAGCTTTGAAGGTGAAATCGAAGAAGGTTCTCAAGGCCATCCACCAAGGGGAGAACGACACCTCGAGGGAGTACATTAATTGAAAGGTCGTTCATGGAAAACGGCCTCCGACCTGGTAGCCTACAGAGGTCGTTTAAGTTTATTGATTACGAAGAGGACGAATTAGCAACCCAACCGCTGAATAAACCTACGCCACGTATGGAGAACCAACCTTCAAAAACTAAGCATAAAAAAGACTAAGGAGATTCCCAGCACGAACCTCACAGCTAACTACCCCCGCTTCTCCGAACATACACCGCTCAACACAACTAAGTCGAAAATCTTGGCCGAATGTGCCAACACAGAATTTCTGAGCATAAAACCCTTGAAGGATGCAACGCCTTGAAGGATGACATAGAAGAGCTCATTAAAAAAGAGTAATTAGAGCAGTATATGAAGAAGGACGAAGAACTCCAACATTCCCAGTCTTGTCGAGTGCGGGTATCCTGACTCCTCTAGAAAGGGTCAGGTTAAGTGAGAGGGATGCGAGGGTTGGATTATACTACTGACCTAATGCATAAAGTAAAAGAAAAAGTGAGATAAAGAAAGATAAACGTAGAGTTTGATTGATTTGGATGATCTCTTTTTACAAATACTCTGTTGCTATATATATATATATATATATATATATATATATATATATATATATATATATATATATATACACACACACACAGACCCTCATCGGCCTCTACAAGAGCCAACACTTGCCTGTCGTCGGATCAATCTAAGATCATGATTCTCATTGCTTCCTAGGCCCTAAAAGAGGCAAAGTAACTACCCACGATCCCACAAGCACGATTAGTGGGGTAAATGCCCATCGCTTCGTATTTTCCAGTGTTGTCATTCGCTTGATCTTCAACTGCTCCCACGTCCTATCTTCGTGCTGTGTCTTTCTTGCCTTCCAAGCAACGCCTGCCTTGCCTCGGCCACTTGGTCACTCGGCTGCTCATTACTCTTGACAATAGCTTAGGCACCCGAGCCACCTTGGCTGTGGCACTCTATAGGCTGAGGCTCTTACTCTCCCTCGGCTTAGCCCATTGGCCCTCAGGTATAAGCCTCCCTCGAGGAATTTTTGTCCTTTAGTGTGCCCCGACGATCTCTTCTGATTTCACTCTGTCAGCAAGTACCCCTTTGGATTCTGGCCATGTGACTTGCCTTCACACTCTAATTCCCCTTTTTATTAGCCCTCGACATACGATTTAATTTTTTTTGGGTGTTAACAGCAACGTTAACCTTTTTTAACATTCCCGTTTAACTCCGTCGAAAAAATCCCTACATGGCGAAAACAGTGCTTACATGGCTATTACTTAAATTTACGTGGCCTAATAAACTATTTATAATTAATTTTTATTTTAAAATAAAAGAAAATAGAAAACCCTACTATCCATCTTCATTGTCTTCGTCAAAGGATACTGTTCACAGAAAAATCCCAATACCTCATCCTCTAACCTAATTGTTCATGCTTCAAATTTCACTCGAATCCAACTAAATGAAAGGGTGAATTAATGAAATATAACATGAAATGGTGAATGAATGCAATTGAATGCAATTAAAGGTGGGAGCCTTAATCGTATGCACGGTGTGTTCTTCATATTAGAGGAATTTGTATATATGTAGATGAATTTCAGATATGAGATCTAATATGGAAAAATGGTGGTTTTGAAGAGAACCATGCTCATAGAACCAGATCTGGTATGGATTTTCTTGTGTCTCTAAATCTAAAGAAGCTTTCTTCCGGTCCTTCAATGTCTGTTTCATTATTTTTACCAAAAAAGTTAAATCAAAATAATAATTTATATTGTGCCAAGCATGTCCACATGAGCATCAATGGTATGTCCAAATTAGCACTATGACAAACATGTGGACTTTTTTGTAACGGATAATAACCAAAAAGTTAATATTGTCATCATTTAAAAACAAAAAGAACCAATTTGAGGAAAAAACATAAAAGACCAAATAGAAATTCGAAACTGTTAAAGAATCTCAAGAGCAATTTTGTCTAAAATCAACAAAAAAAACGCCACACAATAGCAAAGACCAAGCTGGCAGCCCATACTACAAGCAGGTCATGCTCCACACTTAAAAATAAAACATTCAATTAAATAAAATAAACTTAAGTGTTGGGCCTAAATAAATCAATGTTCTACCCACACATTTTATTACAGCATAAAACAAAATCAGAGAAATTAAAATTGGGCAGCAAGTCCATGAAGCACGCCTCCACTAATGCTTGGATAACAAGCACCAGTTTTGGTTACTTTATTTCTTTTTGTTTGCTCCCATTGACTTAGTCATGAATTGGACTAAGGCATCTTGGACTCTCCTAAATTGGTGTTTTCATTGGCATCAAGTGAAGATATCACATCTTTGGTTTTTTGAATGATATCTTGGATGAGCAAGGTAACATTAGAGTAAGAAGACCCGCCAATTTCTACGGCCTTTTTAGCTATTCTAGCAAGGTCTCTAATCTTTTTTCTTCTTTCTTGACTTTCATCACTTCTCTCATCCATTAACTTTTCTATTGCGTTTTCAACATCCTCTTTCTTCACCAACTCACCAGTTTCCTCTTCCTCACCAAAATTCATAGGACTTTTCACTCCAACCTTCACTCCAACTTTCAATATTTCAACAACTAAACTTTGATTCAAAAATTGATCCGAAAACAATGGCCATGTAAGCATAGGTACCCCAGCACATATTGCTTCTAAAGTAGAATTCCAACCACAATGTGTGAGGAACCCTCCAATTGAAGGGTGTGATAAAATTACTAATTGAGGAGCCCAACCCCTTATCACAAGACCTTTATCATAAACTCTTTCTTCAAATCCATTTTCCTTAAACCACTTTTCCAATGCTTCTAAATGTTTCACTTCCCTGATAACCCAAATAAAGGGTCTTTTTGATGCTTCGAAAGCCAAACCAATTTCTATCAATTGAGTTGGTGTCATATTGCATAGGCTTCCAAGACATGCATAGATTACACTCCCTGGCTTTTGTGAATCAAGCCACTTTATATGCTTCCATTCATCATCGCTAGTTGAACTTGAACCCTTGTTGTTAATATTACCTCTTTGAGCCATATCTAAATGATCCTTGTTACTAAGTGAAACTGGACCAACACACCAAACCTTGTCATTTTTCACCTTCTTATAACCCTTAGCATATTCTGGCTCTAACTCTTCAAAAGAATTTATGATTACACCATAAGAAGCTAATTCAGCTTGAAGAACATCTTTATTAAACTCTTCCCATTCTTCACCCTTTAACCCAAGTCCTAATTGTGCTTCGGTAATTTCAATTTTATCAGGGATACCAGGCAAAACAAAGTACTCAGATTCATCAGTTATAGACTCCATTACATTATGAACATGGAAATTATACGTACACAAGCAGTAAAAGCAACTTACTGGAACAAAAGAAATCCTTGGAACGTTGAATTTTTTGGCTATGTGGATTGTATGTGGCAAACACGTGTCAGAGATTATGCAACTTGGAGGTGGAGTTATTAACTGATCTTCAAATATCTTCTCTACTTGTGGGTGTAGAAACTTTGATGCATTAAAGAAGCTAGGGGATTTGTCAAGTGAAGGTAACATGTCGAGATTTTCACATCCTTCTGGTAATCCAAGCTCTTTGTATGGAAATTGGAGTTGGACTAAGTTGATATGAAAGCCAGATTCATGAAAACGTGCAAGGATTGATTTGAAACGTGATGCATTTTGTGGGGTTGTGACTACTGTAACAATAACGTTTTGTTGTTGGGCTAATATTTTTGCAATGTCCATCATTGGGATCATGTGACCTTGAGCCATCATTGGAAACATTACGAAGTGGAGCTGCTTCGGATCTTTGGAACCCATTAATTCCTCTGTTGTTGGAATTAAGATATGATGTTAGTGTATGGTGTAGAATGAATGAATTCAACTCAACTTATTTATAGTCCATATGGAGATTAATTTTTGTCGGACCATTATTGAAAGTCGCAAAAACAATTGTTTGGTACGTTTTTCAACAACTTGCAAAGAGGGCATTAGTTAATATATATTTTTTTATTCGGATCATTAATGTCCAGTACCAACTAAATAAGTGTCAAATTTTTTATATGTTTCGGTATCTACTCTTATTTATCATTAGAATATGTACTTTTTTAAATATTTATAATATTTTTCTTCTAAAGAAATATTCGATTATTTTTTTGCTCCCACCACTAAAATTTTCAGGGGGTCGAGTCCCCCTGGTGTCTCAGAGTAGATTAAGCCATTGCGCTAACAGTTTGGTTACCTTACTGAATATTTTAATCACAATAATGAAATGTTGAATTTTATAATATTTGTAAGTAAAAGTTACTCGAGCGTGGTTAATTTTTAATTACATTATAAAGTTCACTTTTATATTTAATTTAATTTAATTTTTATTTATCATTTCAACCTATCAATTAATTTAATTTAAATCCTTGGGGCAGTTGTTCCACTCTTCGAGGCGCAACGAAGGGATTAGTCACTGCGTTCGGCGGTGGATACCCTGGTCTCGACCAAAAAAAACCTATCAATTATTAAATGTTTTTTTATGACTGTTGGGGAGTCCGGGTGAGCACTGGGAGCAACAACAATGAGCTAGCCAATGAACCGGACCACCAACAGACTTGGACGCCACATCTCCACCCAAAACCTTAAGGCGTCAGGTATATGAGTCCACTCTCTTATATGTCCTTCATATAGCTCATTCATAGTCGATGTGGGACTAACGACTCACACTTGAATTTTCAACATCTCCCCCCAAGTGTGAGTCACCCACATCACTATACTTGATCCAAACTAAGATCCATTACTCGCTTTCCCACCAAGTCGAACCATGGCTCTGTTACTACTTGTTGGGGAGTCCAGTGAAGCACTGGGAGCAACAACGAGCTAGCCAATGAACTGGATCACCAAGAGACTTGGACGCCCCATCTACACCCAAAACCTTAGGGTGTCAGGTATATGAGTCCCCTCTCTTATATGTCTTTCATATAGCTCATTCATAGCCGATGTTGGACTACCCACTCACACTTGAATTTTCAACAATGACAGGACAACATATTTACAAATTTTGACAGGACAATGTATTTACAAATTTTTACTCAATAAAAAGTTAAATAATTTTTTTTTAAATTATTCATTTTAATTTATAAATGAATAGTTTCAATAATTATTCTTAATAATATTTATTAAATACTATTTATATTAAAAGATACTACATAGGAGGAATATTGACTAAAATAAATAATTCATAGCAGGGCGTTGTAATCTGGTTTGTCGATCCTGGTTCTGCGGGAGATCCGCTTTGTTGGGTCAGATCAAACATTGGTTTTGGGCCGCTTCTTACACGGATTGAGCCTCTTCGCCCAGTCCGGAACAACTGCTCCCCAATTCGAGATTAGTCACGGGAGGGCGGCCTCGGTTTGAATTGTAGGAGATCTATGGCCACAGATTGGGGTGTGCTTGAGGTCGGCGTCAGATGTGCCTTGGAAGGTACCCTTTCCCAAACTCGCAGATCCCTGCGGTTGACTCGGACCTATCTGACATGGCACGTGCCGATTTGTCAGGGGAACGTGACGTTTGACCAAAATGAAGCGTTTCGTTGTTATAGTTGCGTAGATTTTGGTTCCCATGCATTTATTGCTTTTGGCGGGAGTTGTGTCGTTTCGCCTACTGGACCATTTACCCCTATAAATAGGTTTGAGGATTATTTGTGGGATACTTTCACGCTTTGAGCTCTGAATTCTCTAGGCCCAAAAAGTGATTCTTCCGAGCTTGAGAATCTCGTATGAGCTGTATTTCCGGTCAACCGACGTTGAAGCTCCGGTGGCTGAATTCCCAGACTACTCTTCCAAGGTCCGAGCTTGCATTACTGAGGTTAGCTTCCCATTTCTCTGCTTGTCGTGCTTTTTTACTTTAGTCTTTGAGAGTTTTTGTAATGAACGGGTCATTGTACTCGTTCTCCTCGCGCCTTTCTTCGGGGAGGAAGCTAGTCAGACCGGCCCTAATCCCCTCAGGGTCAAACTTGTTTCTTGATTATTGCTTCCGACCCCGGCTTCCTCCCCTGCAGATAAGAATGGTGAGACCCCGGTCCAGCTGATGATCAGATGTCGTCTTCCATGAAACTATGCATGGCCGAGGCCATCGGCTTCGTATCAACCCCAGATGCTGAATACCTACCCCCAAGGGTGAGTCAGTTGTTCAATCCGAGCCCGAGGCTTACGATACTAAAGGCGACGATGCTGCCGTTGAGGATCCCTACCACTGGACTTTTAATTCGTTGCTCGGTTGGTAGACTTCTTAAAACTCTTATTTTGCAGATAAGATGACAGAGGAACTGAGCTTAGTTGATTACCTGACTGAGGAACTAAGCTTAGTCGATTTCCTGACTGAGTAAGAAGATTAACTGTAGGAAGGTCTTTGTTTCACTTTTCAAATAAGATGACTGAGGAACTGAGCTTAGTCGATTACCTGACTGTTGCACGCCTGCATGACGATGACGATCTGATGTGTCTCAAGTCTTCCACTAATGGCGGGGCCAATTCATCCTCGGCCCTGATCCTTACTTCCAATGTCGTTACACTACAAAAAAAAAGCTCATTTGCGAGGGACCTTAGCGAGGGAACCCTGGTCCCTCGAAAATTTAAGAATTAGCGACGGATTGGTTGAACATTAGCGAGGGAATTGGTTTTCTCGTTTTTTCTGGACATTAGCGACGGAATGGGCACGTTTAGCGACGGAATTTCCCTCGCAAAACACAGGGCGCCAAATTAAAATTGCGTGGCACGCAAAATAAGGAGGTTAGCGACGGATTAGCGACGGATTTGATGTCCCTCGCAAAACGTTCTGACCGTTGCAGTGCCTAGGGACGCGTGGCACGCAAAACGAGGAGGTTAGCGACGGATTTTATGTCCCTCGCAAAACGTGACAATTAGCGACGGATTTTCTGTCCCTCGCAAAATCCGTCGCTAACCTAAATAAATGTACCGTTTTTCTTTTTTTTTCCTCACTCTTCTCTCTCACTCTTCACTCTTCTCTCTCACTCTTCACTCTTCTCTCTCACCACCCATCCGAATACTCCCCTCTCTCACCCCCTTCTCTCAAATCCACAACCACAACCACCACACAACCACCACCACCACCACCCACGGAACTCCTCTTCCTCTCCTCTCTCCCTCTCTCACGATTTCCCTCTTCTTCCACCACCACCACTACCCACGAAACCACCACCACTACCCACGAAACCACCACCACCGGAGCTCCTCTTCCTTTCCTCTCCTCTATCTCTCTCTCTCTCTCACGATTTGCCTCTTCTTCCACCACCATCACCCCCCACGAAACCACCACCACCACCACCACCACCGGAGCTCCCATTTCCCTCAATTTGTAAGTTTTGATTTGCACTTTTTATGATGTTATAATTTTAATTTTTGATTTATTGAAGTTGTTTTAATTTATTTATTATTTGCTTGAAATTGAAATTTGTTAGGATTGAAATTTGGTGTTTGAAGCCTACAATCGCACCGGAGTGCGCACCGTCACCGAACCACCTCACCGGACGTCAATCTCGCTCATAACAGTTAGTTTTTAAAATAAATTGTTGTTTTTAAAATAAATTGTTGTTGTTGTTGGTTAGGATTGAATTGGTTAGGATTGAATTAGTTAGGATTGAATTATTTGTTGTTGTTATTGTTGTTGTGTGTTAAGTTTTGAATTAGTTAGGATTGAATTATTTGTTGTTGTTGTTGTGTGTTGTTGTGAATTGGTTAGGATTGGTTAAGTGATATTGTAAAATGTGAGTTGTAGGATTAAGTGTGAAATATGAGTTAAAATTGAGTGAATATTGTGAAATGTGAATGTTAGTAATTGAAAAATGAATATAAATTTGTTAAAGTGAAATTGTTGAGAAGAGTTAGATTGAAAATTATTGAGAATTAAAAATTGTGTATGTTGTTAATTGTGTCAAATAGTTGAAATTGAAAAGTGTATTATTTTAGAGTTGTTAATTGAAAATTGTTTAATTGTTGTTTTGATGAACCCTAGGTTAGATGACTGTGTGTTGTTGATGGAAAAGGGTGAGGTGTTGTCCCTCACCCCCATAATTTGCTCGAAATCATCTCCATTGAGATAATTGCGAGACGATACTAACAACGGTAAGGTTGGGAGTTATATGAAATAACTTCCTTCACTACTTGGATGGAAAAGGGTTTTGTGCTGTCCTTGACCCCCATACTCGGCTCGGAATCATCTCCACTGAGATCATATCGATGCCACTAACTTGATAGGTTATTGGGAATGTTATGGGAATCTAACACATTTTCTTAAATATGTGTAGATGAATTGGTATGAATTTAATCGTGATTGGGTGTATGATCGGTTATTTCCTAGAAGAGCGGGTTTAAAGCAAAGTTTTGTAATTGGGGTTGAACAGTTTCTTGTTGTAGCGTGGCGACATGAATTGGCTAGACGGGAAAAGGGGGTTAGATGTCCATGCTTAAAATGCGACGGAATACCTATTAAGACCGATGATGAAATTAGGGAACACTTGTATCGTTGGGGTTTTAAGCCTAATTATTGGATTTGGGTGGAACATGGAGAAAAAGGACGTCCAAATTTTGACGCAGGGGCTTCAAGCAGTTCTGGTTTTGGTGTTGCACGTAATGAAATTTTTGAGTCGATGGAAAACATGATTTGTGATGGTCTTAGGGTGAATGTGCCATTTGATGAGCCTCAATATGACGATTATGATGAACTTCCAAATGAAGAAGCACAAAGATTTTATAACTTGTTAATAGATTCGAACAAACCGTTGTTTGAAGACTCCCCACAGTCAAAATTATCTATGTGTGTGAAGCTTTTATCTCTCAAGTCGATGAGTAATATTTCTGAGGTGGGTTTAGACTATGTGACTGAAATGATGTTGGAAGCGACACCTAATAAGGATAGTTTGCCCAAAAGTTATTATGAAGCAAAGAAGTTAGTTTCGAAGCTGGGATTGAATTTTAAGAAGATTGATTGTTGTTCAGAAGGGCACATGTTATTTTACAACAACGAATTTGGTAAAAACGATGGTGAGCTACTTGAATGTAAATTCTGTGGAAGACCGAGGTATCACGATCGTAAAGGGGCAAAACGTAATTATAAACCAATCCCGATAAAGTCGATGTTCTATTTGCCTATAGTTTCAAGGTTGCAAAGAATGTTTGCATCGGCCGAAATTGCGCAGAAAATGACTTGGCATTATGACAATAAGTGTACCTCGGACATTTTACGCCACCCATCTGACGGTGAAGCATGGAAGCACTTTGATCAAGTGCATTCTGATTTTGCCTCAGACCCACGGAATGTTCGGCTTGGCTTGTGCTCTGATGGATTTACTCCGTATATCCAAGCATCGGCGTCACCCTACTCTTGTTGGCCAGTCATTGTTACCCCTTACAATCTTCCTCCTGAGATGTGCATGACTAAGCCGTATATGTTTTTGACTTGTCTTATACCTGGTCCACACAATCCAAGGGCTAATATTGATATCTTTTTGGAACCTCTGATTGATGATCTTAAGAGATTGTGGGGGGGGTGTTTTGACATATGATGCAGCACGAAAGAAAAATTTTATGATGAGAGCGGCATTGATGTGGACAATTAACGACTTTCCTGCATATGGTATGTTGTCTGGTTGGGGGACTCACGGTAAATTGGCATGTCCCCACTGCATGGAACACACAAAGGCGTTTACGCTAAAGTACGGGGGCAAGAGTTCTTGGTTTGACTCACATCGTAGATTCTTACCACAAGATCATAAATTTAGAAAGAACAAAAATGCCTTCAAGAAAGGGGTAGTTGAAACAGATGGACCACCGCCTTTGTTAACATCAGGTGAAATCTGGAGCAGAGTTATGGATTTGCCACAAGCCACAGAGGTAGGGGAGCTCACCCGACTGGATGGTTATGGACGGGTGCATAATTGGACAAAAAAAAGCATATTTTGGAATCTCCCATATTGGAAAGATAATCTGTTGAGGCACAATCTTGATGTTATGCACATTGAGAAGAATTTCTTTGACAAAGTATTTGCCACTGTGATGAATGCGAAAGATAAAACCAAAGACAATAATAAGGCAAGATTGGATTCTGCTCTTTATTGTAGCAAACATCGATCTGATTTGAATTTGGTGGAAATGCCTAATGGGAAGATGTTCAAACCCAAAGCCAAATATTGTATGACACCAGATGAAGCGAAAGATGTTTGTCGATGGTTGAAAGGATTGAGGATGCCAGATGGTTATTCTTCTAACCTTGCGAGATGCGCCGATGTGAGCACCGGGAAGATGTATGCGATGAAAAGTCATGATTGTCATGTATTCATGGAGTGTTTGCTTCCAATTGCTTTTGATTCATTACCAAAGTGTGTCTTGGAACCGCTTACTGAAGTGAGTCAATTTTTTAAAAATATGTGTTCTTCAACATTGAGAATGGATGATCTTATTAAGATGGAGCAGAATATTCCTTTCATTATCTGTAAGTTGGAGAGAATATTTCCTCCCGGTTTCTTTGATTCCATGGAGCATTTACCGGTTCACCTTGCGTATGAAGCAAGACTTGGTGGACCAGTTCATTATAGGTGGATGTATCCATTTGAGAGGTAATTATCTATTTCAATTAAGTGTCTTTCGTTCATATATATATATGTAGATTAATGAAGTGTCTTTCGTTCATATATATGTAGGTTAATGGGTGATTATAAACGATCGGTGAAGAATAAAGCTAGAGTTGAAGGATCGATCTGCGCAGCTTACGTACACCGTGAAACAATTTATTTTTGTTCACATTATTTCAACAACTTTATGTTGTCAACAAATAATAGAAACCAAATGGAGGTTGAAGAAGAAAGACACCCGCTCGCTTTATCTGTATTTAGCAAACCTGGTCGCCCCTCGGGAAAGAAGTCAACCAGCTACTTATCAGATAAAGAGCATAAATCAGCACATGTTCATGTCTTGATCAATTGCACTGAAATTAAACCATATCTTGAGTAAGTATGCTCCAATTTCATTTTTAATCTATACACCTTTAGAGTATGAAGTTAAATCAAGGTTTGATCAACTTTCAATATATGAATAATTCCTTTGCAGTGCATTCTTACGAATTGAGGGTATAGGCGCTGAAGAATCTTCTATTCGTATACATGAAAATTTTCCATCTTGGTTTAAGGCTAGAGTAAGTAGATAAAACTAATTTTAATGTCATATGTTTAAAGTAGATATGAGACATGACTTATTTTATCCATATGTGGTTACTTAGGTTTATGAAGCGGAACCAACTCCCCAAATCCGACACTTGAGGAACTTAGCTGAGGGTCCTTTTCTTGAGGTGACCGAGTGGCACACATACCTAGTTAACGGTTACAAATTTGACACTCAATCATGGAGTGAGGGAAAAAGAACAATTAATAGTGGGGTATATGTTAAAGGGGAAACTGGAGGAGGTGAAAATGACTACTATGGTGTGATTGAACACATATATGAACTTGAATACCCACGGTTAGACTATGAAAAGAAAATAGTTTTGTTTTTGTGTAGATGGTTTGATCCATCAGTTAGAGGAACAAAATTGAATCCAAAATGTAATACCGTGGACATTCGAATGAATGGAAGGTATAAACTTTATGATCCGTTTATCATGGCAGAGAATGTGAGGCAGGTGTATTATGTTCCATATCCATCAACTCGGAGAGGATGGTGTGTTGCAATTAAGACAAAACCTCGGGGTCGCATTGAAGCTAATGATGCGGAGGATGACGTTCCTTATCAGGTGGATGAAATTTCGGGAGTAAATGAGGTAATTGAAGTTGAACAGATTGACTCCTTACGTGATGATCGATTCCTAGTTGAAGAAGTTGAAGCAGTTGAAGCAGTTGAAGCAGAAGTTGATGAAAATGAAGAACATAATGAAGATGAAGAAGAGAATGAATATAACGAATATGAGCAAGATGAAGATGAACAAGATGAAGAAGACAATGAAGATGAATAATTTTATTAATCTTATGTTGTATTTAAATTTATTAGAGTTATTGTTCTTGTGTTTTCTTATGTTGACTCATTATGTTGTCTTTAAATTTATTTTAATCATGTTGACTCATTATGTTGTCTTTAAATTTATTTTAATCATTAATATATCATGATTGTTCTTGTTAATTTAGTTTCTTTAATTTATTTATAATATACATCATTAATGTTGTTAGTATCACATTTGGTTTCTCTTTTTTTCATAGATATGGATACAGGAGGTTCTGACCCACCGAGACGTGCAGGGAAGCAGATTGCCGATGAACCTCCCAAGAGGAGGCGTAATCGTCGTAATCGTGAGGTGGTTCTCAACATTGGGAACATGAGGCAGGGTCATACATCATATATGAGTCCACCAGGTACCGAGCCGATTGCCCCACGACCTCCGTCTCCATCTGGTCCCGGATTTTTTCATTTACCCTCGCATGGGCATTATATGGGCCCATCATATATGTATGCAGCAGGGCATATGGGTGCACCACATATAGGCTCATCATCTGGGCATATGGGCACACCAGTTGGGCATATGGGTGCACCACATGGACATATAGGCTCATCATCTGGGCATGGCAGACCAGCAGGGCATATGGGCGCACCATCTGGACATACGGGCAGACCAGCTGGGTTATCTATGCCTACCCCATCGCCCCAGGATGATATTGATCCTGATATTGAGCCCGAGCTGGATGATATTGACATCGATGAAGAGACGGTGGAGGTGGTTGTTATCGATGGTGTTAAACTAAAGGTCATTTATCCTAATGGTGACGCGTAAGTATTTTGTTTGTTTTTTTTTAAGTTAATTTATCAAACGAATTATATTTGATTGTTTGATATATCTTTCATTATGCAGGCTTCTTCCTGCAAAGGTAGCTTCATCGAACATTACCCGTGTCATCCGAAAAATGTACTTTCAAAAGTTTCGTTCAAAGTGGACTAAGGTCACTGATGACGAAAAGAAGGAACTGCTGGAATTCTTTAGGGTAAGTGTCAATTATGTCATTACTTATATTGTTAGTTTAAATTTAATGTTTAATATAATTACTAATACATATTTTTGTTTTACTTAGGGTAAAGTGACATGGCGCGAAGAAGATGATGAAGAAGTGAGAAGAGTTTTTAATAAAAGGATGAGCGCTCAGTTATCAGATTTGCTTTATAAGTTGCGGGTTAAAAAGCAGCAGCCAAACTACATGAGTGATGAAGTTTGGAATGCCTTCCAGGCTCATTGGGCTACAACAAAGTTCAAAGCAAAATCTGAAGCAGCCAAGAAGAATAGAAACTCAGAGAAGGGTGGCTCGCTTCACACCTGCGGGTCCGTCAACCAGGCTCAGCATGCTCTTAGATGGGTATATTATTTTAAAAATCTTTGTGTTATTTTTACATTGGTTAATTAGTTTGCAATATTTGAAAATGTATTTCATTTTACAGAGTTTGAAGGCAGGACGCCCTATCACTGCTCCTGAGCTGCATAGAGTCACCCATTTGAGGAAAGGGACTAACGAGTATGTTGATGACCGTGCCAGGATTACTCAGGTAAATATACAGCTTGATTTGTATTATATAAAGTTGCTTTGTTAAAATAGAGCGTTAATTATGCTATGTTCTGTGGTTATGCAAAACAGGAGCAAATTAATGAGATCATGTCTCAGCTGACTCAGGGGAGCTGGGACCCTGCCTCACTTGGTGAACTTCCTCCTGAGATGCGAGATCTGGCAAACGTCAATTGGGAGAAATTAATTGGTTGGTACAAGGGTCGTCTGTATGGTACTGGGCCAATGGCTCCTATTATGGGTTCTAAGGGCTCGTCTAGGGCCGGGAGCAGCAGAGGACGCAGTCGACCAGCTTCTACTAAGTCAGATGCGGAGACAGAGCAGCTTAGGCAGGAGCTGCAATCTACTAAACAGCAGCTGGAGGATACTCAAGCGGAGGTTAGGGGCTGGAGGGCAGACCATGCGAAGGTGCTAAGGAGACAGGAGCTGATGTATAACTATTTTAAGAGCAAGAATATTTTTCCAGATGAGGAGGAAGATCAGGAGCAAGCTCAGCAGTCAGAGGAGTCAGAGGAATCAGAGGAGTCTGACGGCAGCTATTAGGATAGTTTGACATTTCTGTACTTTTTTATTCGGATATTATGTTATTTTTTATTCGGATAATATGTTGTTTTAATTCGGATTTTATGTTGATTTGGATGGAATTAAAACTGTTTTAGCTATTTCAATCAGGTATAAAATCAGGTCTATCAATAAAAAAATAAAAATAGGCTTAGCAGAAAAAAAAAATTTAAAAAAAAAAATTGAGATTAGCGAGGGATTTAGCGAGGGAAAAAAAAATTTAAAAAAAAAAAAAAGAGATTAGCGAGGGATTTAGCGAGGGAAAAAAAAATTTTAACAAAAAAAATGGATTAGCGAGGGATTTAGCGAGGGAAAAAAAAATTTAAAAAAAAAAAAAAGGAATTAGCGAGGGAATTTTTTTTTTTTTAAAAAAAAAAAAAGGATTAGCGAGGGATTTAGCGAGGGAATAGTGGACGCGTGGCTGTCAGAAATTGGCCACGTGTCTCTCAATATTAGCGAGGGATTTAAAATCCCTCGCTAATTAGCGAGGGAATTAGCGAGGGAATAGTCCCTCGCTAATTAGCGACGGATTTTAAATCCCTCGCTAAATGGATTAGCGAGGAAGGATTTAGCGAGGGAACCTGTCCCTCGCTAATTCCCTCGCAAATGACCATTAGCGAGGGATTTTGGTCAGTTTGCGAGGGAAATATCCCTCGCTAATCCCTGTTTTTTTTGTAGTGTTAGTCAAGCCAATCCTCACGTGATCAAGAAAGAGGCCTCTAACCCCAAGTGAAAAGGTCCAATGAAGACCCCGCATAAGCGCCCTCCCCCGAGCTCGGGCTCCGGGGCCAAAAGGATGCGGGTGATCCAGTCCACTGTCACCACCACCGATCTTTCTCTTGAGGACTTCGAAGCCTGCGCCAAGGTTGGTAAGCTCGGGCAGGAGTTGCTCGTCAAGTGGAACGTTGACGTCTCCACCAGGGAACAAGGTAGTCAGTTTGAGGCCGAGAATGCACTGCTTGCTTGCGAACTGCGCGGTACGACTGCTAAACTAACAGTTGGTTTGAAATATCTTTTAGAGGCTCAAGATAAGGCTGATTCACTTAGGCTCGAGAGGGACACCCTGCAGGCCCTGTTGTCGCCTTCCCACGATTGAGGCAGAAATGGAGAAAATCGAGAAAGAGCTGGCCGAGGCTAAGAAGAAGGCGGAGCTTGTTGGGGAGGTGCCCAAGTTGATGAGGCATCTTGAGGAGCTCGGAATTCGGAGCCATGGTTTGAAGAACCTGGTTAATGACTGCAAGGAGAAACTGAGGTCCGGTGAGGAGAAGCTGAAGAAAAGCCAGGATGAGCGGGACGAGGCCCTCTTCTTCAAGCAGATGTCTGCAAGGAAAGGGGCCAACATGGTCGTTTCAGTTTCAAGAAACAGGTTGCTCAGGTCAAGGTCTTACACCCCGAGCTTGATCTCTCCCTTCCTAACCCTTTGTTCGTGGCGAGGGATGGGACGATCGTTAAGCCGGGGAAGTTTGGTATTGAGCCCGAAATTGTCTATGCTCCCAACCTTTGATTTGTAATTCATTTCCTTGCACTTTTTATTTGGTGGTCTTGATTGCACTCGGGGCCACCTTGGCTTGAATAACGTACTTGAGCCACCGTCCGTTTCTTGCTTTATTCTAATGTTTGTTGTGCTTTTATGTTGCCCTTTTTTAGTCATTCAATTTATGTTTGTGTATGATTGTTGGAAGCTCGAGAGTAGGTCTGAGGGCTGCCGCGTGCCCGTCCTCGTGAGAGAGGTTCCTCGTTAGAGAGGCCAGTGGGCCACGATAGGCCCGACCTCGTGACGGAGGTCAATGAGCCACAGTAGGCTTAACCTTGTTAAAGAAGTCAGTGGGCCACACTAGGCCCAACCTCGTCGTAAGCCCCCTTCTCGGTCTTGGCAGTCACCCTGTACGGACCTTCCCAGTTTGGGGCCAACTTGCCCTGTTTGAAGTTCTTTCCCCCAGCGTCGGCTCGTTGAAGAACGAGATCTCCGAACTTGAAACTGCGGGGGACAACCTTGGTGTTGTATCGATTTGCAATCCTCCGTATGACTATGGCTTCTGCAAGTTCAGCTTGGTCCCGAACCTCCTGGGAATTGTCTTCAATATTGAGAGGGTGTACGGTCCTCCAAGTGAGTTCCCCCGACCTCCACTGGTATAACTGCCTCGGTTCCGTCCTTTAGCGGGAGAGGTGTTTCTCCTGCAAAAGAATGTGGGGTAGTCTAGCATGCCCAAAGGACATTGGGGAGTTCTTCGACCCAGGAGTCTTTGGACTAGTCAAGTCTCCTTTTTAATCCTCGCAAGATCACCCTATTGGCTACCCGGCATGCCCATTAGTCTGAGGGTGCTCAACCGAGGTAAAATGGTGCTTGATCTTGAGGTCGGCCATGAGCTTTCTGAAACCCTTGTCCGCAAATCTGTGTTTCGCTGTCGGTGACGATGACCTCGGGAATTCCAAATCTTATCATTATATTTGTCATGAAAAACTTGATGCATGCCTTTTCCGTGATAGTGGCTAGTGGTTTGGCCTCGATCCATTTAGTGAAGTAGTCCACTGCGACAATTAAGTATTTGACTTGACTTGACACCAAGGGGATCGGGCCCAGTAGGTCAATACCCTACCAAGAGAGTGGCCACCCGACCGACATTGAAGTAAGGTCGGTTGGAGGGGCAATGTGGATGTCGGCATGGCGCTGGAATTTGTCACATTTTTTTACGAGGTGTGAGGCATCTTTGGACATTGTGGGCCAGTAATAACCTGCCCGGAGTGCTTTCTTGGCGAGGGCTTTTGAACCCATGTGTTGTCCCCAAACTCCTTCGTGTATTTCGGATAGAATGTAGTCGGCCTCTTCCTTTTCCACACATTTAAGTAGGGGAATATAAAATCCCCGACGGAAGAGGGTGCCTTCAATGAGTGAGAATGATGTCACGCACCTTCTGACGAGGGTAGCTTCTTTTGAGTCAGTTTGCTCCTGACTGACTTCAATATATTTCTTTAACGGAGTGATCCAACTATTGTCCGGGTCAATGGTACAGACTGTCGATGTCGATCCCAATGACACGCTTACGCTGGGGTGAGTTAATGTTTCCTGAATTAGGCTTCGGTGGTTCCCAGTCGGCTTGGTGCTTGCAAGTTTGGCCAGAACATCGACTCTAGCGTTTTCAGTTCGAGGCACATGTTTGACCTTGGCCTCGGTAATAAGTTGTAAAAGCTCTCTTACCCGAGCCAGGTATTTTTGTAGAATTGTATCTTTGGTGGTGAAGTCTTCCTAAATTGGGGCAACGACTAATAGAGAGTCGGTATTGAGCTTGATCCTCTTTGTGTTGAAGTCTTGGGCCAGCAAAAGTCCGGCTACGCATGCTTCGTACTCGGCATGATTATTGGAAGTTTGGAATGAAAAGCTAAGGGATAATTCTATTACCAGCCCTTCACTGTTCTCGAGGATGAGCCCGACACCACTTCCTTTCCTATTAGAAGAACCGTCGACGTGGAGCGTCCAGGTCGGGGATTCGTCACTAGGGAGTGGCGGAGTCATTTCGGTGTGAAATCGGCCAGGATCTCATCCATGAGAGTCGACCTTGCTTCGTACTTGAGGCCAAACTCGGAGAGCTCCACTGCCCATTTTATTATCCGACTTGTGAGGTCAGCTTGTGCAGGATCTGTCTAATGGGTTTGTTAGTTCTGACGACCACTTGGTGAGCGACGATGTAAGGTCTCAACCTTCTTGCTGCCATGGCTTGCGCTAAGGCCACCTTTTCTATCTTCTCGTATCTCATTTCGGGTCCTTTCAAGACTTTGCTGACGAAATGTATCCGTCTCTGCTCGAGTTCGGTTTCTCTAATCAACGCAGCACTGAGGGTTCCTTCGGCCATTACTAGATAGAGGTAAAGTGTTTCACCTTCGACTGGTCTCGTTAGGATGGGTGGTTCCATGAGCATCTGCTTGAGCTCGGCTAGAGCTTCCTCGCAATCGGGGGCCCACTGAAACTCGACCCGTTTCTTGAGGATTCTGAAGAAGGGCAATGATCTGCTGGCGGCTCTAGAGACAAACCTTCACAATGCGACGATCATCCCAGTCAGTTTCTACACTTCTTTCCTGGAAGTCGGAGGTCGCATGTCGATCGCGACCCTGTACTTATCCGGGTTGTCCTCAATTCCTCATTTTGTCACGAAAAAGCCTAGGAATTTCCTACCCCGAACCCCAAAGGTGCATTTATCAGGATTGAACCTGAGGTTGTTCTTTTTAGCTTCGGTGAAGATCTCTGTTTTCATCGGTTTTGCTTTTTATGATCATGTCATCCAGGTAAACTTCCACAACCCGTCCTATCTGGTTTTGGAATACCTTGTTCATCATGCGCTGGTAGGTAGCGCCGACATTTTTTAATCCAAACGGCATGACTCGGAGGAAATAATTTCCCCGTCAGTCATAAAGGTCGTCTTTTCCTGATCGTGGGGATACATCGATATCTGGTTGTATCCAGAGTAGGCATCGAGGAAAGAGAGGAGGCGGAAACCCGAAGCGCTATCGACCAGTTTGTCGGGATCGGGAAGGCGTCTTTCGGGCATGCTTTGTTGAGGTCTGTATAATCTACGCACATTTGCCATTTACAGTTGCTCTTTTTGACGAGTATGACATTCGAGAGCCAGGTGGTATACTTGACTTCTTTAATGAATCATGAGGTCGGAGACGACCTTGGAAGCAGGTTCGCTCTTCTCCTCATTCTGTACACTTCCTTTTTTACACGACCCATTTCGTCTCGGGGTTGACGGCGAGGTGGTGGAACACGATGTCGGGAGAAATACCCGGCATGTCGGCCGCGGACCAGGCGAATAAGTCTGCATGTTGTCGGAGGCAGGCTATGAGCCCTTTTTGCACGTTGTCCGGAAGATCGGTGCTGAGCTTGACTGTTTTGCCGGGGTCATCTCCCATAGGTACTTCCACGAATTCCCCGTCGGGCTCGGGGCGTTTAATTCTGTTCTTCAGCTTTCTAGTAAGTTGGTCATCTTGTTCGTCCTCGGAGCTGTCCGGGTCGTATCGAGCGTCGAGGTCGTACGGATTGGCCTTAGAAATATTTTGTTCGTCTTCAATTTGGTTTTCCTCATTCAACTTCTTAGACTAATGCACTGATTTTGGGAGAGGTAGTGATACTTTTTCGCAGCCTTGAGGTCGGCGACTACTGTGATGATTTCATTTCCAAGTGAATAGAATTTCATTTTTAGATGAACTGTGGAGGTTACTGCTCCCAGTGCACCTAGGGTTGGTCTCCCAATCATGCAATTGTAAGGAAATTTGCAGGGCAGAACCAAGAACTGCGTCTTTACCGTGCGTGAGAGCTCGTCGGTCCCATAGGTGACCATGAGCTCGACATACCAGAGTGGCTGGGTTTCTACTTCGTTGAAACCGGATTAACCCGTGCCCCTGTCAATGTTCAGTACCTTACCTTTGGATCAGGGTCCAAGATCAGCAGTTGGTATCTTGAGTCTTGTGATTATCCTTCCCTAGGTCGAGGTCGGCTCGATACTCCGGAAATCAGTATCTTCCGAGGTTATTCTCTTCAGCATCGTCTTCCTCCGAGGTTGGACTCTGCAGAGTTGGTACCTTCAGAGACTCCGAAGTTAGTGAGAAGTACAAATGGGCAAAACGTTCCTGATCTTAGAGGGTAGTGTCGTATTTATAGACGCGGAGTTGGGGGTTCAGCGGGTCTTGCCCGATCTGGAGCCGTTAGATTAGACTGTTGTAATCTGGCCTGTCGATCCTGGTTCTGCCCGAGATCCGCTTTGCTGGGCCGGATCCTGCATTGGTTTTGGGCCGCTTCTTACGCAGATTGGGCCTCTTGGCTAAGTCCGGAACACACCCCAACCGATACAAATACAAGGGGCCTTATTAAAACCTCCCTAGGCCAAAATCCTATGAGAAAAAGATCCAAGTTGAACTAATTTTGATCTAATTTTATATTTCTAATAACTATCATGGAGAAGGATAGAGTAGACATACTCGCTACTAAGAGAGTTCAAGTTGAATATGTGAGAGGCAACAAGTTATTGCCCATGCTTCATGTTGATGACAAGGTCATACAACAGCTATGTCAGCCATGCTAGGACACCTTCGTAGTCAAAATACTTGGAAAAACATTAGTATTCAATATCATGCGGTCTAAACTGGAGATTACATGGAAACTTGCAGGAAGCGTTGAGTTGATGGACGTTGGGAATGGCTATTTCATGACCAAGTTCGATGGGTAGGATGATAAACTGAAAGTTTTCAATGGTGGGCTTTGGATGGTCTTTGACCATTACCGTTTTTTCCGCAAGTGGGATCCCTGCTTCAATGCCTCAAGGGCCACCATTGACAAAATAATGGTTTGGGTTAGAATACCTAGTCTAAACCTTGTTTATCTTGATGAAGACCTGTTATGGGCCCTTCCTTCTACTAGTGGCAATCCCATCATGGTTGACATGCACACACGAAGGATGGAGAGGGACCGTTTTGCGAGGCTTTTGCATTGAGATTGAGCTAAACAAACTGGTCGTTGGAAGGGTAGGCATCAATGGTGAGTGGTATCAAGTTCAATATGAGGAATTACACATCATTTTCACTTAATGTGGTTATTAAGACCATTGTGTAAAGGCCTGCTCAGTATTGATTGAGAAGCCTAAACCAGTCTAATCTGAGACGAGAGTGGCGGCGCCGTTGAGGAAGCTGCAGTGCAGAATAATTGGAAGAGAGCTGCAACAAACCCTAATATAATTGAAGTCAACAAATTCTGGGATTAGTTTCATTATTGGAGGGAGAAATGATGACGAAACAATTCCAATCGAGTAGCATGGGGAGTGGATCAAGATTGAACGTAAGAAGCGCCAACCTAACGTGAATATTCCTAACGGAATAAAAAAAGTCAGGAACTAACAATATCTCCCACGTGCCAGATATGACGCACTCATTGGAAACGAGTACTCTAAGTTGACTCAGCCAAGTTACAATTCCACTAGTGAATCACGTGACGAGGAGCATAACACTCCCAAGGTATGGACGATGAAACAAAATACGTAGAAAAGAACCTAACCATGCCACTAACGGACAATAGGAGAACTCACAAAAGAACACTATCCCGAATCCTACTAGTGTCTATGTAGGCGACTATACTGCAACAACAACAAGAAGTAGCTTGCGGCTCAACCTGGGAAGCACTAAAGCTATAATGGTTTAGTTGAAGAAAAGAAATCAAGCAGATGAGAATGCTAAAGGAAAATAACAACATCATGAGCAAGGAGAAACCCAGAAGCAACCACCAGCAAATGCACCAAACCCAAATGTGCCACAAGACACCGAGCGTAGAAAGGGGATGTTCATGAAGAGTGCCTCATCATTGTTGATGGAGAAGGTATAATGGAGTCGTAAATGGTCTTAGAGAGATAGTACAGGACAACCACAAGGAAGTAACATGACCGCTCGAATGTTATGAATCCATTAATAAGACTTGTGTCTCAATGATTGTTATTACATGGAATTGTAGAGGTGTCCGTGGGAGAGATTTCTGAAGGGCACTCACCAATTTTTATAGAACTACTGGTGCTCACTTAGTAGACTTACAGGAACCTCGTTGTAGCGGGATTAAAGCTCGCAACACTATTAGTAGACTAGGGTTCTGTAAATGTCTCTTGTGTGAACCAAATGGCTTTTTTGGTGGAATTTGGCTTATGTGAAATAGAGATGACATTCACATAGAGATTGTGGAAGAAGACTTTCATTTATTTCATGTCAAAGTTACTGATAATGAGTCAAACTTGTGGCTCCTAACATGTTTATGCTATCCCTTGAGAGAATGAATGTAATGAGACTTGGAGGAAACATGAGTTTGTATCCTAGTTCAGACTGATCGCTCTTTGGTATGGGGGCGCTAAAGGCACCCGGTGATGATGGCTTTTTAGCTTTTTTCTTTCAAAAAGGTGTTGTTGCTTCGAAGCTCCACATCTTTGTGAAGAATGTATGGGACAGGCCCGATACTATCAAGGAAGTAAATAATACTCTCCTTTTTTTCACTCCCAAAGTTGACAAGCCAGAGTTTGTATCACAGTTTAGACCGATCGCTCTTTGCAATGTGATCTAAAAGCTTGCAACTAAGGTGGTAGTCAATTCTATCAAGCCCTTGATGAATGGTATGATCTCTCCATATCAGTCCGGCTTTATAAACATTCACCACAATTATATTATTGGTCAGGAGATGGTGTATGCTATGAGTCACATGAAAGGAAAAAAATGGTTCATGTCTATCAATAGCATATGATATTTAAATTGGAATTTTACTATGCAATGTTTAGATGAATGTAATTTCCCTCCTAAACTTACAAGCATCACCAAACAATGTGTTACAACCTCAAGCTTCCAATTATTATGGAATGGAGATAAGACTATCAGCTTTATTCCCTCCCGAGGCATTCGCCAAGAAGTCCCCCTCTCTCCATATCTATTTGTTATTTGCATGGACAAGTTGTCACGTATAATTGCACATCAAGTTGAAGCTAATTATTGGAAGCTGATGAGATCAGGAAAAGATGGGCGTCGAATCTCTCACTTTCTCTTTGCGGATGATCATTTATTATTTGCTAAAGCCTGTGTGGAGCAAGCACATTGCATCTTGCACAGCCTCAACTTGTTTTGTGATTCATCAGGACAAAAAGATCAATCTACAAAACACCCAAATCATCTTCTCCAAGAACACTGACCAGGACCTCAGGAATGACATTTTACAACACACTGGGTTTGTAGAAACACCTGGTATCACGCGCTATTTGGGTGCTAACATCACCAAAGGGAGAGCTACTAAAACCATTATCGCAACCCTGCCTTAGTCTATGGCAAGATTAGTTACCCTTACTCATTCAGTTCTAAGCTCAATTCTTTACTTTCATATGCAACATTCAAGACTCCCGAGGAGCATATGCGGCGAAGTTTAGAAAAGCAAGTGGCCTTGATCAAGAAGCAAAGAAAAATAATGAAGCTTTCCTAATGAATCTTCTGTGCGGCCTCTTAACAATCCCTAGGACTTGTGGTGCCAAGTTAGGATTAGCAAGTATCAAAGGAACTATAATTTAGCTAAACACATGGAAGACAAGCCTATTTTATTTTTTTTGATAAACAATAAAATGGAATTGAGGGGACCACAAGGGGTGGACCAACCCTTACAGAGGGACAATGGGGGGGCCTCGTTAAAACCTCTGACGGCCAAAACCCAATGGGAAAAAGACCGAGCGAGGAAAAAGAGTACCCCAAATTACACTGAAAACATACAACCGACTGGGTTATCCAACCAGTCCTGATAATACAGCTTTTTAAAACACCCCTTCCTAGCTAAGAACCATCCCCAAGATACACATTTAATTTGATTTACAATATCATCTACATTTGAAACAGCACATTGAAACATAATCTTATTTCTAACTTGCCAAACCACCCAATTAATTGCAATCCATATAAGGTACTTCAGACCCTTCATGCTACTGCCTTTAAAGGCCATACCAAAGTTTTTGAATACCATGATAGGCTCCCTTCCACCACTCACACCCTAATATTCAGCCAAGAGGAAACTCTATTCAATACCTCACAAAACTTACTGCACCAGCCAAATAAATGGCTAACACTTTCATCTTCTAAGAAACATAATACACAGCAGGTTTCATGAGAAGAGAGAGTCACACCTCTTCGTATTAATGCATCTCTGGTGGGTAGCCTGTTGAGAAGCATCCTCCACACCATCGCTTTTGCTTTAGTTGGGACATCGCTACGCCATAATTTCGAGCAAGCTGCTTTCTGATCTGCCCCTAAGCTGCAAGCTGAATCTGCAACACAACCAACCAGCCACCTGTAGCAAGACTTAACTGAAAAACTTTTGTTGCTCTCTGCACCCCATATCCATCTGTCAGCACGATCACCAATCAGCGGTACGTCTATCAAAATAGTTTTCAAGCCTATTGACTCGTCTTTGTGGAAGAAAATTCATTCTAGATAGGATAAGCTGATGCAAAACATAACAAATTTGTCAATGAGTAGCGCTTTTTTTGGAGCATCAATAGCGCTTACGAGCGCTCTTAAAGCTTGCGCTACTAATGCCAGTCCCCCAAGAGTAGCGCTTTAAAAGCGCTACTAATGGGTAGGAATAAGTAGTGATTTTTTGAAAAAGTGCTACTAATGGTCTATCACTGGTAGCGCTTTTTGAAAAAGCGCTACTAGTGATATACCATTAGTAGCGCTTTTCAAAAAAGCGCTATTGATTCCCATTTTATAAAAAAAATGTTTTCAGCATATTCAATTCATGTATTCCCTCAATTGAAAACCATTACTATCAAAATTATTTAAAGCATTACTACTAAAATAAATTTAAAAAATTCATATAATAAAAAATATTAAATAGGACTTCTTTTAATGAAGTTAGGCCAAGGCTTAAGTCAAGACCAAGAAAATTACAACTTTGACCCTGAATAAAGTTCAACTAAATAGGCCACAATGACCTTACATAACAAAAATTACATTTATTCTAAGATATTATACAATGATGACAACTTCAAAAAGGAAACAAATTAAATTCTATAATTAACAACTACCATAATCAATAACATCTCCTATTGAAATCATGTTTCCTATTGAAGAAAGGGGATATCAAGTGTTGCCCATAATATTTGTAGGTGAGTTCTGTATACGGCTGGGAAACAGTGATGTTCACTTTCTTAATTTGACTTAGCAGTGCATCCAATAAAACTCCAACTCTTCCTCTGTTGACAGAAAATGAAAAGAAAATCAATGAGGGAGATTCATATAAGAATCAGCATGCATAAAGAAAGCAAGCATAAAAAGGAAAGAAAAAATCCAAATAGTTGTTCTATCTATTAAGCGAGCCAAAACAAAAGCATATATAGAATGTCAAAAATAAAGCTTACCAACCATTTTATTAGACTCAATATCAGAGGTATAAGTAGTCATAATCCTGGCTGATTTTCCTCCCTAAAACACAAACCAATTATTTATCAGAAAACCAGAATTAAATGTTAACAAATTACTATAGTATGCAATGCTGCTACTGCTAGTGCCAAATGTTAACAATTATCCTCTTCCTATTTGAATACATAGGCCCTATTTGAGCCAAATGTTAACAATTATCGTCAGCCACTATTTGAGCCAACACTTGCCTACCGTTGGATCAATCAAAGATCAACGCCTATCATTATTCCTAAGCCCCTAAAAAGTGCGGAATAACTACCCATGATCCCCCTAGCACGGTTAGTGGGGTAAAACTCTCTCGCTCCGCTTTTCACGGCCTCGCTCCTTCCTTTGATCTTCAACGGTTTCCACGTTCCATCTTCGTGCTTCCTCTTCCTTACCTTCCAAGCAAGTCTTCCTTACCTCGGCCATTTGGTTCCTTGGCTGACCTTTGTTCACGAACAGTAACTTAAGTACCCGAGTCACCCTGGCCGTGGAACTCTATAGGCTAAGACTTTACTCTACCTCGGCCTCACTCATTATCCCTCGGGCTTACCCCTTCCTCGGGGAGTTTGTCTTTGTGGCAGGCCCCGAGGGCCTCTCTTGAGTTCATTTTCTTCAGCAAAATATCTCCTAAGATTTTAGTCTAGTGGCTTACCTTAGCACTCCTGTCCTTTTCCTCTTTTACCTCATCCCTTAGCTTACGGCTTAATTATTTTCAGGTGTTAACAGTATGTAAGTGCTACTCATTCCCTTCCATGTTTTTGGCATTAGGAGCGCTTTTTAAGTGAGCGCTACTCATTCAGTTTCGTGTTTTGGGCATCAAGAGCGCTTTTTAAAAAGTGTTACTTATTCTGTTCCGTATTTTGGGCATAAGGAGCGCTACTCATTCTACTCCGTATTTTTCACATAAGGAGCACTTTTTAAGTAAGCGTTACTCATTCTATTCCTTGTTTTCACCTTCAGTAACGCTTTTTTAAAAGCGCTACTTAAGATATTACATAAGTAGCGTTTTTTGGCGCTCTTTTTTAAAACTTGTGTTGTAGTGAGCATAAACTTTTGATTGGACAAGTGGTTACCGGGAGAGGATTTGAGTCTTATGGTCTTTAGTCTTTACTGATAGTGATCAAGTCATTGTCACTACCCTCTCATTGCTTGACTTCATAGATGGCACTGGTAATTGCGACAAGCATTCCCTATCTGATTATTTTCCAATGTAGTCTATTGTAAACAAAGTAAGGGCTATCCCTGCACTAGAGGATAATGATTGATCAGACATGATTTTTTTTTTGAAAAGCCAAACGAACTTTGTATTAAAATCGGACACTAGGGGTGTCTAATCCCAATACAAGGAGAAAAAACATGATAGGGAAACTAGTCCCGAGTAATACACAAAAACGGGGCCACATGCCACTCATAATACAAACACCTTGGTCCCTTTGACCTAGCAAGGAACCACCTCCACGGAAGACTTAATCCTACAAATCAAGGTCTCCCTATCGGGTACCCGAGCAGAAAAAACACACCCATTTCGCATATCCCACAGAAACCACAAGACAGTATGCCAAAGGAGGCTCAAACCTCTCTTCGCCCTAGATCCAAAACCAAAAGCACAGAAAATTTCCAGGAGAGAGAATAGATCAGGGGGCAAAGGAAGTTGCCACCCCAACCATGAGAAAACCTCATACCAAACCGAGTGGGCAAAAGGGTACCACATGAACAAATGGATAGCCGATTCCTCCTCTCCCCCACAAATAGGACATGTGGCCAACGTCACGTCCAAAATAACTCTTCGCCTAAGCAGGTTAGCCCTCGTAGGTGCCCTATCCAAAAGAAGTTGCCAGGAGAATGCAATAACCTTTGGAGGTGCTAGGCTCCGCCATAGCCTACCTAACAGTGCCACCTGATCATCCGAATAACCCAAAACCGTGGAAGAGTCCTCCGAAAGAGTCACATATGCTGATCTAACTGAATAATGACCAGAGACATCACCAAGCCACCTCCAATCATCCTCCTCAAGATTAAGGATCGACGGTTGGAGGAGCATCATCAACTCTCTCTCAAGGGCCTCCTCCCAAACAAACAACCTCCTTCGCCAAGGTAGACTCCAGGTCCAAACCCCATCCCTCCATGTACCAAAATCCACCACACGACCCTCCTGATGATTCGAGATAAGAAACAGCCTCGGAAATGCCAAACAAAGAGGCTGATGTCCCAACCAAGTATCAAGCCAAAATAAGGTAACAGACCCATTACCCACTCTCCTCAACAACCTATCCCCGATCCAGTCACCAGATGCAATCCCTCGTGAGCCCATGAGACATAAATCTTTCCACCAAGATGAGGCCCAACTAGGTGGGGGAAGAGACGACAACAACGGGGTCCCAGTGATGCCAAGCCCATACTTCGCCACAAGGATATCCCGCCAAAATGATGGACGCCCAACCAGTAACCGCCAACGCCACTTACCCAAGAGACTAAGATTAAAAATCTGGAGATCCTTCACCCCCAGACCCCCCCCCCCCCCCCCCCCCCTCTTGGGCTTACAAACCTCTGACCACCGAACCCAAGGGATCTTCCGCCTCTCTGTGCATCCACCCAACAGAAAATCCCTTTGAATACGCACTAGGATCTTCCACACCCCCACCGGCATCTTCATATAGGAAAGAAAGAAAATAGGGATACTATTGAGGACCGAATTCAATAAAACAATCCGACCTCCAAAAGAGATGAACCTATTCTTCCAAGAGAGAAGCCGACTCCGCAGAATACCCACAAGGGGCTCCCATGTAGACAACCGACGGGGATTAGCCCCAACCGGAAGACCCAGATACTTGAAGGGCACCCCACCCCGTTTGCAGTGCAGGAACCCCTCAGCCATGGAGAGAAACAATGGGGAAACATTTACCCCAAGAATACTACTCTTTGAGAAGTTAACCTTCAGCCCAGAGATCACCTCAAAGCATCGCAATACAGCCTTGAGTGACCAGAGATTCTAAGCCGTTGGTTCCCCAATAAAGAGATTATCATCTGCATACTGCATGTGTGTCACAATCAGCCCTGAACCCCTGACTTCAAAACCCCTGAAAAACCCCACCTCTGATGCCTGCCTCATAAGACCACTCAACCCCTCAGCCACCAACAAGAAAAGGAATGGAGCTAATGGGTCACCCTGCTTAAGCCCACGCCGGATCCGAATCTCCTCAGTCGGACTCCCATTCACCAATACCGATAGGCTCCCTGAGCACACACAAGCCCGCATCCACCCCCTCCACCTAGCATCAAAGCCAAACCGACGCAGTATATAATCGAGAAATCCCCAGTTTACCGAGTCGTACGCTTTCTCAAAATCCACTTTGAAAATTAGACATTTCTCCTTAGTTCTCTTGGCAAGATCCACAATCACCCCATCCATCAACATCCTGCCTTTAATGAAGGCAGACTGTGTGTCTGAGATCAAAAAGTCCATCACCCTACCAAGCCTCACTGCAAGAACTTTAGCCACCATCTTATATAGACACCCAAGTAAGGATATTGGCCGGAAATCGCCCATAGCAAAAGGAGAGTCAACCTTTGGAATCAATGCCAAGAAGTAAGAAGAAAAAGCCTTAGGAAGCGTACCATTAGCATAGAATTGATCAAACATTACCCCCACTTCATCCTTAATGAGAGGCCAGAACGCTTTGATAAAGGCAAAATTAAATCCATCGGGACCAGGACTACGATTCCCATCACAGCTCAAAACCACCTGCTCAGTCTCCTCCAAAGAAAACCGCTCCGATAGGCCATATACTTGATTCAAAGAAAGAGTAGGAAAAGAAATACCTTCTAATAACGGACGATCCCAGACCTCCTCCGAGAAGTGATTAGTAAAGAAAGATGAAACTGCACTTCGTATACCTGCGACATCCTCCACCCAGACACCATCTACACGAAGCGCCGAAATACGATTGCGGGACCCCCGCGCCTTTACACAAGAATGGAAGTAGCTAGAGTTGGCATCACCCTCTTTCAACCACATAGACCTTGCCCTCTGAAAAAGAATACTGTCCTTGCTCCTAAGCAAACCCCAAAGAGCAGAGAAGTTCTCTTTCCTACGGGCCACCTCCTCCGTACAAAGACCCAGCACCTCACCTTTCAAATCTGCAGCTGAAATCTCCTCCACCAATATTTGTATCTTCACATCAACATCCCCAAACGTCTCCTTATTCCACCTCTTCAGCTCCCCTTTCAGCACTTTCAGCTTCTCCTTAAGCACAAACCCCATCCATCATGTGAAGGAACCACTGGTCCAACAAGTAGAGACCAACTGCTGATAGTCCCTATGTTGGAGCCAGTGATTATTAAACCTAAACGGTTTTGGGCCCCAAAGAAGAGATGAATATCTAAGAACAACAGGACAATGGTCCGAGACGTCTCTCGATAGAGCCCACTGAGAGCAATCACCCCAAACCTGCATCCACGCATCAGACATGATTGGGTCGTGGAAATGCATGCCAAAGCTTCAGTTCTCAACAAACCTGATTGTTTCCCTAGTTCGGATGGAAAAACTAAATATTCATATAGAAAAAATAAATATAATGTAAATACAAAAATATAAAAAATAATTATATAGACAACAAGCAATCGTTGCCCGTTGAGAGTTGATAAATTAAAAAATAAGAGGAAAAATTAATAAAATAATAGATATAATTTTAAGTAAGAAATCATTTTATGCAAATGAGGAAAAATTAGTAAATTCAAAGTAGTATGAAAAAACTCATAGGACATATGCAAATGAGTTGATTATAGTTATAGAGTCAAAGAAGTTGTAAGAAGAAGAATAAATTAAGAGATGAAAGAAGAGGAAGAGAAAGAAAGAAAAGAGAGGGGAATGGAGTAATATTTGCGAGGATAAATACATATTTAATCATACTGATTAATATTTGTGAGTAGGATGTACCATTTAACTTATCAATATACTAATATTATTTGCCAACTTTGATCTTGTCAAGAAAATATTGCCAGCTTTGATTCAAGTGGAGTCCAGATATTTTTTATACAGACATAATAGAATCTCTACATGATCCATGAATTATTAATTATAGTTGTACATGGTAAACGGAATCAATTTAGTATCAACAGCGTGACAATTTTATGATAGATCAAACTATTAATCTATTATATAACTTGATCACCAAATTAAATTAAAGAATAATACCTATAAGATAAATTTGGTTGCCTGGGAAAAATGTGGGTTATTTACCTAACATGATGTGAAATGAACAAAATCAACCACTTTTTTTAATTTGTTTGATGGAATCCACTATCTTAGTCTATTAACATATATTTATGATTTTACACCATGTTAATATTAGATTATTCGGATACATGTAACAAATGAGAGAGAGGAGAAAGGAAATAAAAAAAAGAAATAAGAGAGGAGAGAGAGTGGAAGAACACGGTCAAATAATTTTTGTGGTGTATCCAACGTAGTACCACCTATACTTTTTGGTAGTATTAGTGCATCTGCCACCAGTTGTCAAGCTATGATACTTTCACATGCAAGCATCGTTGCAACTCTGGAGAATAATCAGAGTGAAAGCTTCTCTTTCAGCATTGTGTTAATTATCTACAAACCCACTACCAAAAATACTAAATTATCCTCAACTATTATCTTAATCCGAAAGATAAAAATATCATTTCAAATTATTTCAACTCACTTTTATCTCTCACTCAGTTTTATCATTAGTGGATCTCACTCTCACATAATCTTTGAATTTTTATTTCACTTATTTAAAAACTACTTTTCTGTTTCATCTCTCTCACTCTTTCCACATCTCTCTACTATCAACATAATAAAACAACCCACTAACAAGTTTTTTTAAATTTATTTTTCTTAAATAATCAGTAATTGCAAATTAATTAATATTAAATTGTGTAGAATTTACTATTTACTATAATATACTCAAACTACTAAACCTAATTAATTTAACCACTACCAATTGTCAAAAAAAGCGATATCGTTAGCAAAAATTTCAAAATTATTTTTCCTAAAAAAATTAATAATTAAATCTCATCAACTTTTTTTCTGTGAGATCCACGGGAGCAACAATGACAACGAAAGGAAGCGCCAACGGAAGCGCAAACAAGCAGCAAAAGTTGCGTGCCATGCTGTTGAGCGTAGTGGAGTTTTTTTTTTCAAAAAAAAAAATTGAATTTATTTTTTTCTAAAAAATCAGTAAATTAAATAAACTTAATAAAACTAATATTAAATTATGTTGAATTTATTATTTAGTTTAATCTACTCAAAATTTCACTCTCACATAATCTTTTAATTTTTTATTTCACTTTATAAAAACCTACTTTTCTCTTTCATCTCTTTCACTCTTTCCATATCTCTCTACTATCAACATAATAAAACAACTCAGTAACAAATGTTTTTAATTTTATTTTTCTTAAATAATCAGTAATTACATAAAATTAATTAAATTAATATTAGATTGTGTAGAATTTACTATTTACTATAATATACTCAAACTACTAAACCTAATTAATTTAACCACTATCAATTGTCAAAAAAAGTGATACCGCTAGCAAAAATTTCAAAATTATTTTTCCTAAAAAAATCAATAATTAAATCTCATCCACTTTTTTTTCCGTGAGCTCCACGGGAGCAACAACAACAACGAAAGGAAGCGCCAACGGAAGCGCAAAAAAGCAGCAAAAGTTGCGTGCCACGCTGTTGAGCGTAGTCGAGTTTGTTTTTTTCAAAAAAAAAATTGAATTTATTTTTTTCTAAAAAATCAGTAAATTAAATAAACTTAATAAAACTAAAATTAAATTATGTAGAATTTTTTATTTACTTTAATCTACTCAAATTCCCACTCTCACATAATCTTTTACTTTTTTATTTCACTTTATTAAAACCTACTGTTCTCTTTCATCTCACTCACTCTTTCCACATCTCTCTACTATCAACATAATAAAACAACCCACTAACAAATTTTTTTAATTTTATTAATATTATTATTAGACAAAATTACACCAGAGGACCTTTAAGTTATTTATTTGTAACAAGTTGGCCCTTTAAGTTTTTTTTGTAACATAACACCGAATGCCTCATACTTGTCCTTTAAAAATAAAATACACTCCTCTCAAAAGCAAAAACTGAATGCGTGCCAAAACGTGGGAGAGTTGTTTACGATTGTTTTTAGGTGATTACTCCCATACCCATTCAAAGTTGGGTGGGTATGATACATTCTAGGTAAAATTAGGCAAAATTGGTTCAATATTTATTTTTATTTTAAAATATTTAAATAGAAAAAAATGTGTCATTAAGTATTTTGCCAAATTTTGCCTTGGATGGGTATAGTAGAATTTACCTTGTTTTTATGTTATTAAAGTGATGGAAATTAATTTAATAATAATATTATGTAAAATGAAAAACAAACGACCTTGTAAAACTAGTACACAGTAGATTTGATCCCTTCATTTGCAGCCTAGCTCCTATTTATATCTCTAAGTACAATTTTGCTACCATTGCATATCCCTTCCTTTAATAATGAGTTCAAATAATCAAGTTTCATCATTGAGTGACAATGGCAACACTGGAGACAAGCCTCTTCATGTTGTCATGCTTCCATGGCTTGCTATGGGACACATATTACCTTATTTTGAGCTAGCCAAGGTTCTTGCTCAAAGGGGTCATTCTGTTACCTTCATAAACACCCCAAAAAACATTGACCACATGCCCAAAATCCCCAAAACACTTGAACCATTGATTAAATTGGTCAGATTACCCTTACCACGCATAGAGCAACTCCCAGAAGGTGTAGAGAGCACCATGGACATTCCCCTCACCATGTACGTTTACCTCAATTTGGCTTTTGAAGGTCTCCAATATGAAGTAACTGAGATACTTAAAACTTCAAAGCCTGATTGGGTTTTCTACGATTTTTCAGGTGGCTGGTTAGCACCTATAGCCAAGAGTCTCAATATATCATGTGCCCATTATAGCATAACCCAAGCTTGGAGCATATGCTTCTTTCCTCACCCCAAGAATGTGGTAAACTCAAATTTTAAACTTGAAGACACATGTTATCCCCCAAAGTCAGTTTCTTTCCACACAACCATTCATATCAAACCCTATGAGTTTACTATAGGAGCTAAATGTTTCAGAGATTTAGATGGAAAGATTGGTTTTGACCTCAACCAAACATATTCAAGTTGTGACTTGTTCCTTCTCAGAACCTCAAGAGAACTTGAAGGTGAATGGTTAGATTACCTTGCTGAGACTTACAATGTGCCTGTTGTTTCAGTGGGGTTGCTTCCACCATCCATGCAAATAAGAGATGTTGAAGAGGAAGACAATGACCCTGAATGGGTTAAAATCAAAGGGTGGTTGGATACAAGAGAATTATCATCTATGGTGTACATAGGATTTGGGAGTGAGTTGAAGGTGAGCCAACAAGACCTCACTGAGTTGGCTTATGGACTTGAGCTTTCTGGCCTGCCATTCTTTTGGGCTTTGAAGAATCCCAAAGAGCGTTCACTTGAGTTACCTCAAGGGTTTGAGGAAAGAACCAAGGACCGTGGAGTTGTTTGGAAAACATGGGCACCACAGCTCAAAATCTTAGCTCATGGGGCTATAGGGGGTTGCATAAGTCACTGTGGTTCAGGTTCTGTCATTGAGATGCTTCATTTTGGGCATGTTCTTGTGACACTTCCTTATTTGGCAGACCAAGGTATGTTTTCAAGAGCACTAGTGGAAAAGGAAGTAGCAATTGAGATACCAAGGAATGAACAAGATGGATCGTTTACTAGGGACTCTGTAGCCCACACATTGAAGTTAGCAATAGTGGATGAGGAGGGAAGTACTTATAGGAACAATGCAAAAGAGATAGGCAAGGTTTTCAGTTCCAAAGATCTTCACAATCAATACATCGATGGTTTCATTGCTGCTCTTAAAAAATACAAGGTTTCTTCAGACAACTAAGCGTATTTCATGTGTTTTCGTTTCTACTATCATTTTTGTTTTGTTTTCGAGTAATGGTTTAATGGATACATCTCCAAAAGCCTGTATTTGAGTTGGATGAATAAAAAGCAACCACTTTTACTCAACTGCTTCGTTACTTTAATTACTCTTCAGTGTAATGAAATGAGCATATTTCTTATATCAATGACTACCATGATTGAGACACTACATTATTATTATTATTATTGAAATGTGTTGGAAGCCAGTCTCGATCAATGAAGGTGGGCCGAGATGCTAACAAGCTATGATGTTGATATTGCTCCAAGGGTTGTTCCAGGGTTCCCTCCTTTGCATAGATCCGGCGAGGGGGGTAGTACCTGCACACACTCCAACGCTCAAGTTAGTTCAGAGGAAATGTGACATACAATAATAAACGCGTACGTGGCAAGAATCTATTAGCGCGCGATCCTGTAGCAATGTTTTGGCCATACGATGGAATGAACAGCTCTTGGTCATTCATTGCCCTTGGATTCTGGTTTTAGATTGTATGGACTGGATCAACTCCGTGGGGCGAGGCCAAGTCCAAAATGCTGGAGATGGTATTCTACGCTAAAAGCAGTGCGTCAGCTGATGTCAGGGCGTGTCTATGCTGCGACCATCAAATTATGTGTGTATATTCCTTTTATCAAGGACACATATCCTTTTGGGCACACTAGAGGACAATGAAATATACTTTTAGGGAGCCGTATTTCTTCTTTATGGAGGCTGGTTTGAATAGAGAAAAGTTAGAGATAACTTTCTTGATACCAGTTTCGTTTTCCACCAAACATATACACTAAAAAGGAAACTTTGCACATATGTGCTAGGAGTAGTGTTGCAGCACTACTAAAGCAATCGTTCTTGGAGTTTTTATGCTCAAAGGAAGTTTTTCTCTCTTCTTGTGTTGCCACATTTGGAGCTTAGACAATATATTTCCTATTCTACTCTTTTGTTATTTCAATGCTATGGCATTAGATTTAGCATCTATGCTTTCCTTCATGTATTTGAAGCTGAATATATATGAGCTAAAACCTTTTTGGTTGGAATGCTAGCTATGTAATGAATATTTAATGGTTTTAATTTGAAGTTTATGTTTTAGCATCTTTAATCCTAGTGTGTTAATATTTCCAAATTTGTTTTAGGAATGACCAACTACCCAGCCATGTCCAAATCGAAGTTCTCCTTACACCAATAGAGGGGGAATATATTTTTCACGACCTCCCCTAGGTTGTACAACTCGGCAGTTTCCTTCTTCGCAGCCTCGTTTGCCGGCACCACGTATAAGAAATTATATTTGAAATCCTTCACCAAGTCGATCACAGACTTGAAGAGGCTAAACTTTCTGTTGCAACGCAATCCCACATGGCCTTGCCTCTCTAAAGACGGCTGGCCCGACCCAAAGCTTTCATCACAACATCAAAAGTATTTATGAACCCCCAAGAATTTGGAGTGAGCTGCGAAGGACCAACCTGCAGGAACCACAGAACCCTCCTCTAGAACTCAGAAAAAGGTATCCTCATCCCCATCTTCTCGAAGAGGGCCGAGTAGACAAAGAACTCCAGTCCGGAGACTTAATAGCAAGCCGCCTCATCCTCGGAGATGAGCTCCAACCTCCATTGCTGCCCTTCTCCCCCTATGAACTTCTCATACCTCCTAAGGACCCTCAAATCGCTACGCCTCACCTGGTAGACAGACGCGACAGTACATATGTCGGCAGAAAACCAGTCGTAGCGATCCTCGGCGTCGGATCCTCTAGCCTCCCCCACTGTGACCTCGCCCTCAACCTGTTCCACTAGCCTCGGCCCAGTCTGACAATATTCCCGGGGTCGACATCTGCTCGTCAACAATGGGACGACCCTCTACAGATTTCTTCAGCAGTGGCTTCCCGGGGGCAACCATGGACCTTCTCTCGGAGTCCCCAGTCTTCGCCAGATTGATTCGAAGATGAAGATAAAAACTGACCTCGGAAATCTAAGTTTCAACTCGGAAGAAGATTCTTGAAAAATCCTCACTAGAGGCTCAACGTCGACAGGCCAGTAAGGGAAACCGCCACAAAGTTATCGGGATCGGAAACCGGAAACTTAACGTTGGTTAGCCGGAAAGTAAGCTCATCCCAAATTTTGTTAGACTCGGGAGAATTCAGAGTTAAAGAAACAGAAATGTACCAGGGCATTGCTTTGAACCTCTATTTATAGGGGTATTGAACCCGGTAGATGAAACGACACGACCCATCCCGAGGCAATAAATGATCAGGCGCCTATGCAATCATTAGGACAAGACGTTTCGTTTCAGTCAAACATCACATCTCCCTGACACGATGGCACGTGGCATCCCAGGCAGGTCCGATTCAATACCAGGATCCCCCGACCTCAAAGGCTACCTCCGACTCTAAAGACCCCACTTCGCATGACGACACCTTCTACAATTCAAGCCGATGCCGCACTCTCGTGACCGACCTCGACTTGGTGGTCAACTGTTCCAGACTGGGCCAAGAGGCTCAATCCGCATATGGAACGGCGCCCCAGTCCAATGCTAGATCCGGCCCAACAAACAAGTTATCACGTGGGACCGATGTCGATGGCTCAGATCACACCGCCCGAATCCAACAGTTCCGGGTCGGGCAAGACCCAGAAGACCTCCTACTCCGCGTCTATAAATAGAACTCTACCCTTCAGAACCTGGTACGTTTTGCTCATTTGTATCTTTCACGGACTTTTGAACGCTGACTTTGGCATCAGAGTGTCTGCCGATACCCAATCCGTCGAGTCCAGCCTCGGAGGAAGAAGACGCTGAAGAGCATAACCTCGGAAGATACCGACTCCCGAAGCATTAAGCCGACCCCGACCTAGGGAAGGACTATCACAAGACTATAGATACCGACTGCTGATCTTGGATCCTAAATCCTAAGGCAAGGTACCGAATCTTTTCAACTCACTCCTTTTCTCACATAAGTACATTCTTCCCGTATCCACTTCTTTCTCCCCATTGATTTAATTATTTCTCTCTTGAAATTTGGGGGGTTTATGACCTAAGGAAGAGGACCAAAGAAGAAAAAACTACCGTTAATTTTTTTAGGCTTAATTACAGTTTTGGTCCCCCTATTTTCACCAACTCACTATTTTAGTCCCTCTATTTTCACAAACTCACGATTTTAGTCCCCCAAAATTATTTTTGACGAATTTAGTCCCCCTATTTTTCCAATTTGTAAAATCAAAGTTCCCCTCTAATTTGCTCAAAATTGACGTTGGCTTGTCAATCACTTATCCTCTGTGACTGACACACTGGCTTGCCTTGTTGGAACTTAAATATAAAAATTATTATTATTACAAAAATTGTTTTTTTAATTATTATATTTAGTAGATAAAAAATTCCATCTTCTTCATTCGAAACTTCCTCTACCTTCGTGAACCCAAAGCAAGCAAACTCAGCATCGTTCCTCCAAAAATAAAGAATAGTTTTGTGTTTATAAAAGTTGATAAAGTTCTGTAAAAAATGAATTTTTTAAAGAACAATATTCTTGTGAAATTTGAGTTCACATTTTCTTCATCAAATATACTTGATTATCGAAGTGAGTTTTGATTCTCTCAAAAAGACATTTTTATACACATGACATGACCAAATCCACGACAACGTGCTTAAGAAACTAAGTTATCTGCTCATGATTATACCTACTGTTCACAGTTTCCTATTGGTTTGCTTTTGAAGGAACGATGCTGGTTTTGCTGGGTTTGGGATTAAGGTTCGCGAAAGGGGAGGAAATATCGAATGAAGAAGAAGTTGGAATTTTTATTTATCAAATATAAAAATTAAAAAATAATTTTTGTAGAAAATAATTATTTTTATGTTTAGATATTAACAGGGCAAACTAGCATGTCAGTCACGTAGGATATGAAGTCAATGAGTGTCACAAGGAAGGGGGGGCTGAAATTGTGACCCTTTTAAATCTAAACCTGAAACAACATAAATAGCTTCACAAGTATTGTTAGACATTGTGTGTGTAATTGCAAAGTTGAGAAGGGTGAGTGAAAATAGTCTTCTCAACTAGAGTAGAGAATGGTGAGATGAATCTCTCTTCTCAACTATGTTTCTGAGTTGAGAAGGGTCAGTTGAAACAATCTTCTCAACTGTGACAGTGAGTAGAGAAGGTTGAGATGAAACAGTCTTCTCAACTATGTTTCTGAGTTGAGAAGAGTCAGTTAGTTCTTTCTTCTCAAAACAACTATTAGTAAAGAGAACAAAATGATTTTAAAAATAGTTTTTCCAAGGTAAGAGATAGTGTTTGAAAATCTTATCTTAAGTGTGAAATACTTAAGAATAATGCTTTAAGTTTACCACTTTGAAAACATTTTAGAAGGGTTGTAAAAATAGTGGTTTTAGGAAAACTGTATGTAGCAGAGAAGGGTCAGCAAAAGCTGTTTTCTCAGTTTTCCAAAAACCTTCTCCAGATGGAGAGTTTTTAAGCACAGTATAAAACAAATTAGAAAAGCAGTATGATGTATAGTGGTTCACCCAAAACCCTAGGCTACATCCACTCCTCACACCCCGTGAGTATTTCCACTATTTTCCAAATAGTTACAACTTTACAACCAACCTAGGCTTAAAGTTCTCATGGTAGTTTTCTTAACACAGCTCTACCTACTGTTTCTTGCACCTAATACGATCCTTCTGATCTACTAGGTAGCTTCTAACACAGAAGCAACTCACTTCTCAAGCCCTACAGCAACACATGCTACTTGAGAAGGTTTCTTGCAGGTTTCTCTTTAACCATAGCAACACCATGCCATTTGAGAAGACTTCTTACAGGTTTTACACTTTCTGGTTTGGGGGGTTTTTATGGGATTACAAAAGCTTGGTTTAAATAAGGTAGATTCAACTGAATCCTAACACAACAAGCTGAACTACATACTCAGAAAATAGAATCCCTAGATTAAAGCATGACTTGAGTATGGGTGAGAGATCTACTTGAGAAGGATGGGAAGAATTTGATTTCTGTCTCACAAAGAACATCAGCAATGATCCATGGTGGTATTTATAGCCATTGAGGCTGAAGTATATGTGTATTAACCATTGGTTAATCATTTAGAGTCATTGGAGTGGTTTCCCAAGTAAATATAACCGTTGAGAAAGGTGGACAGCCGTTTCTGCACTTTCTGCAGAAGACAACACACTACAGCTGTCATGAGAAGACGACACATTGCAGCTGTCATGACTCTTCTCTTCTTTGAATCTTCTCAACTTCGAGTCTTCTCAAGTTGATGCTTCTCAACTTGAGATCTTGACTCTTCTTATCACGACGCTTCTCAACTTGACCCTTCTCATGATGGTTCTCAACTTGACTCTTCTTATCATGACCCTTCTGATCTTGACCATTTTTGTCATGATGCTTCTCAACTTCTTTGTGAATCTTCTCATGACTCTTGTATTGTTGACTCCTCTCATGATGATTCTTCTTATGATGACTTTTCCCATGATGAATATTTTCATCACGGCTCTTCTCATGTCTTCTCATCATGACTCTTCTCATATTGACTCTTCTCATGATGAGTCTTTTCATGTTAACCCTTCTTAACTAATGACCTTTCTCTTCTCTTCCAAGGGTGTTTTTCTTTGTATATCTATCAACATTCATATGGCTTCTTTGTAATGACATTGCTTCAAGTCTTCTCAACACTTATGCTTCTTACAAGCAAATTATCTTCTTGAGAGTAGCTATTGTATCCTGTTCGTATATTTCACTCAAGAAGAGACACTAGTAGCATATGAAATCAGATAACTTAAGCTTCTCACATTTGAAGTTTGTTAACCATCAAAACTCAATTGGGGTTTTGTCTCAACAGGATAAGCGATTGACTACTCAGGGCAAATTTTGACCATATTAGAGGGGGACTTTGATTTTACAAATTGCAAAAATAGGGGGACTAAATTCGTCAAAAAAATTCTTGGAGGATTAAAATCGTGAGATGGTGAAAATAGGGGACCAAAACTGTAATTAAGCCATTATTTATTTCAATAAAAAAATAAATGCCTATGTGGATTTGCCACATAACCTCTGTGACATCTATATCGGCACCTTAACGGGTCACGTAGGCATTTTTAAACCGAGCGCGACGGAAAAAAAAAATTAACAGTGCGGTCATTTTAAAAGTTAAATGACCAACTTGGAACTAAATAAGGGACCTCGAGATAATTTTTTCCTAAAATATATAATTTAATCTTTTATTCAGAGTAATTCGTGAAGCAAACACATTTTAATATATATATATATATATATATATATATATATATAAAAGAAGATATGGGTCATATGGTGCTAGCCACTTGATGACATGACATACTAAATAAGCATTTAAAATAAAAAAAATGATATTAAATGACACAAGAATTTTTTTTAACCAAGTCAGCTTTTTTGAGACAGAGCACTTACGGAAGGACCTATATATATGAAAAATGTTGATTTAGTGGGAGTTTATTTTAAAAAAAAGAAAATCAAAGACTAAAACCGAGTGACCCCTTACTTGCAGAAACCAGAAACATATTTTAGCCTTTATTATTTAATATTCAATATAAGAAGTACACTATATGTATTCCCTACTAATAACTTTCAAAATATAAATCATTATCCGTCAAAAAAATATATAAATCATTTTATATATAAATAACATAACCATACTTGTGTGTGATACGGTTAAACTACTCTATTAATATGTTATATCTAGAATATTGAAAATCAAAATTTCTATGTTTTTTTAGATTTTTTATATCAAATTTCTTAATTTCTTAAATGGACCAGCTAACACAATATTATTAAATAGACCACGTGTATTGCTCACTGTCTATGCCACTAGGTGTGAAGAATTTATTATATATATATATATAATATAGCAACCATTATTTAATCTATCAATTATTACTTGTTTATAAAATATTTTCTGAAAATAAAATAAAACAAGAAATTGATGAAGTTGACCATGAATTAGCTGGCAAATCGAGAATCACATGGTTACTTGTAAAAAATATGTAGAATATAATAAACATGTAGAATAAAAAACACACCATTAATTGAGTAAAAAAAACATACTACCTAATACTTTCTCCCTCCGTTTCAAAATAATTGTCACACTTACTAAAAATGTTGTTTCAAAATAATTGTTACTTTTTTAATTTTAATTAAACTTTTACCAATATTACCGTCTAATTAAAACTTTAAGCATCACTCCCAAAGAATTATCATCTACTTTGCATTTATGATGGTAGTGAATATACAAATTACAAATAAGATTAATTACCTAAAATTCTTCTTCTCTTTCTTTATTTTACACATTTTTCTTAATACATGTGAAATTCCAAAAAGAAGTTAAAATGAAACGGAGGGGTAATAAATATTCTAGTTAGATGCTTCAGTTTAATAATATTCACATGAAAAATGTCAGACAAGGCTATTCATACTTTTTGGACTTCGTGATATCTTTATCTTTACAATACCAAACACGGACAAAATATATTATATAAAATTAATAGACATCGCTAACTGCTTTTTGAGATCCAATAAAAGTGGGAATAAAAATAACATACGAAAACAAAAAAAATCGGGAATACATATTACATAGCCCCCAATTTGGATTAAGAAAATACTACATTGCCCTCCTGTAGATTTTAAGAGAAATTAAACAAGAAAAATGTGTCAGTAATTAAGACTTTACTGGATTACGAATGATCAATTATAGAGTAAACAGCTTGGAAGCCTATATCAAAGACAAAACGGCATAGTGCTTGTTTGGTTTGGCTGTATCTAAACAAAAATCACGCTATGATTAACTCACATATAACTAAACTCAATTCTCCAAAATTAAATCTGTCAAAATCAATTCTTGTCACCGGTACCTTAACCAAACACACACATAGCTTGTGATTTCCGCTCCCAAGGCCATAAGTAGATTTAATAAAATATATGGTCATTGACTCCAAAAAAGAATTAATAAAAGATATAAACTTGTACAATAAATAACATACCACTAATTGAGTCAAAAGAAACATACTAGTAATAAATATTTTAATTAGATGCTTCAGTTTAATAATAATCACATGAAAACCTATCGATATTTTTCGGACTTCGTGAAGAACGTGTAAGATGTTTTAATAACAATAATATACGATGGGACCCACAGTTTTTATATTTAAAAAAACTAAAACAATAAACAACTCTCATCTCAAATGTGGTGGGATCCGGTAGTTCAAAAGTGAAATATATTTTAGCACTATTAAAACATCAGCTCACTTGTTTTTTTTTAAAATAAAAAAAGGCTTAATTATGTTTTAGACCTCTGTAAATATGGGGTATTTTAGTTTAAGCCCCTGCAATTTTATTTTATAAGTCATTGCAAAATAACACGTTTTGTTTTAAGCACCTCTGTTAGCAAACTGTTAGTGAGACGTTAAAAATCTCTTCCACGTGTATATTTGCAGGGGCTTATACCAAAAAAAATATATTTTACAAGGGTCTAATAAATAAAATATATTTTTGCAGCGGCTTAAAATAATAAAAAAAAACACACGTGGAGGAGATTTTTAACGTCTCACTAACAGTTTGCTAACAGAAGGGCTTAAAACAAAACGTGTCATTTTGCAATGGCTTATAAATAAATAAAATGTTGCAGGGACTTAAACCAAAACACCCCATATTTGCAGAGGCCTAAAACATATTTAAGCCTAAAAAAAATCGTTTCTTCCTTTCGTCTTTTGTGGTATTATAATTCTGAAAAAATGTTACAACTATAATTTCTTTTTTACGTGACGAATTACATAAAGTGGGACATTAAGTAGTGTCTTTTAAGAAACTTTAGAGTAAGAAAAATAATTAGATGTTCAAATATATGATCTTCAGTCTTCAATTTGGTTAAAAAAAATTAATTTTGTAACAAAATACGTAAAGTAGGACGCTAGGTAGTTTGTATCAAACATGCAAAGTTCGTTCATCAATAAACGGTTATATGAGAAAAAAATTAATTTCATGACAAAAAATGTAAAGTGATGCAGTAAACTGTGTATTTTGGTGTACTTTATGGTTCAGATTTTTTTTGTAAACGAATTTATCCTTCACGGCGACTGTGGAGACTAATCTTTCGAGGTATCGAGATCCATTTACCAACAAATGTTTTTCCATACGCACGGCCAGGGATCGAACATAAAACCATATGCTTAAGGAACCCAAGTATCTACCACTTGTGTCACATCGTGTTGGTGGTTCAGAAAAAAATTTAACTATTCAAATATGCAAAGTTTGTTCCTCAATAACCGGTTTAATAGAAAAAATAATTTCATTAGAAAATATGTAAAGTGCGATGCTAAGCAGTGTTTTTTGGGGAACTTTAGCGTTCAGAAAAAATTTAACTGTTCAAATACGCTAAGTTTGTTCCTCAATAACCAGTTTGGCGAAATAAAAATATAATTTCATGACAAAATACATAAAGTGCGATGCTAACCACTGTATTTTGGGATACTTTAGCGTTCACAAAAAATTTAACTTTTCAAATTAGCCAAGACCGTTGACCAAGGTCATGCCCTTTCATTTTATGTAGCCAAGACGTTTTACCAAGATTGCTCACGACTTCACCTAATTTTTTAACACAATAACCAATCCACAAAAGTCGAAAAACATTAGGGAATATAACTGTGTCTTCACATGGGACACCAAATAAGGGCACTCTGAATCCTGATCCATCTGAAGTTAACATAGGGAAAGCTCATTTCCTTGCATTTGATGTAGCCGAGACGTTTTACCAAGATTACTCACGAATTCACCACAATTTTTAGAACAATAACCAATCCACAAAAGTCCAAAAACATTAGGGAATATAACTGTGTCTTCACATGGGACACCAAATAAGGGAACTCTGAATCCTGATCCATCTAAAAATTGTGGTGAATTCGTGAGCAATCTTGGTAAAACGTCTTGGCTACATCAAATGAAAGGAAATGAGCTTTGCCTATGCTAACTTGAGATGAATCAGAGTTCAGAGTGCCCTTATTTGGTGTCCCATGTGAAGACACAGTTATATTCCCTAATGTTTTTGGATTTTTGTGGATTTGTTATTGTTCTAAAAATTGTGGTGAATTCGTGAGCAATCTTGGTAAAACGTCTTGGCTACATCAAATGATAGGAAATGAGCTTTGCCTATGCTAACTTGAGATGAACCAGAGTTCAGAGTGCCCTTATTTGGTGTCCCATGTGAAGACACAGTTATATTCCCTAATGTTTTTGGATTTTTGTGGATTGGTTCTTGTTCTAAAAATTGTGGTGAATTCGTGAGCAATCTTGGTAAAATGTCTTGGCTACATCAAATGATAGGAAATGAGCTTTGCCTATGCCAACTTGAGATGCATTAGAGTTCAGAGTGCCCTTATTTGGTGTCCCATGTGAAGACTAAGTTATATTCCCTAATATTTTTGGACTTTTGTGGATTGGTTGTTGTTCTAAAATTTGTGGTGAATTCGTGAGTAATCTTGGTAAAACGTCTTGGCTACATCAAATGAAAGGAAATGAGCTTTCCCTATGCTAACTTGAGATGGATCAAAGTTTAGAGTGCCCTTATTTGGTGTCCCATGTGAAGACACAGTTATATTCCCTAATATTTTTCGACTTTTGTGGATTGATTATTGTGTTAAAATTTTTGGTGAAGTCGTGAGCAATCTTGGTAAAACTTCTTGGCTACATAAAATTAAGGTTTAAATATATGTCACCCCCTGCAAATATACCTATTTTCCATTTACCCCTGTAAAAAAAAAGTTTTAAAATCAAACTTGCAAATATAAACAGTTTATGGTCACCCCCTGCTGTTAGATTATGTAGTGTATAATGGGTATAAACCATGTACGGTTACCCCCTGCAAAATATAAAAAGTTTACGGTTACAGGGGGTAACTAGAAACACTTATTATTTGCAAGGTTGATTTTAAAACTTTTTTTTACAGGGGGTAAATGGAAAATTGGGATATTTGCAAGAGGATCAAATATTTAACCCTAAAATTAAAGGACATGACCTTGGTCAACGGTCTTGGCTAATTTGAAAAGTTAAATTTTTTGCGAACGCTAAAGTATCCCAAAACACAATGGTTAGCATCGCACTTTATGTATTTTGTCATGAAATTATATTTTTATTTCGCCAAGCTAGTTATTGAGGAACAAACTTAGCGTATTGGAACAGTTAAATTTTTTCTGAACACTAAAGCTCCCCAAAAAACACTGCTTAGCGTCGCACTTTACATATTTTCTAATGAAATTATTTTTTCTATGAAACCGGTTATTGATGAACAAACTTTGCATATTTGAATAGTTAAATTTTTTTTTGAACCACCAACATGATGTGACACAAGTGGTAGATACTTGGGTTCCTTAAGCATTTGGTTTTATGTTCGATCCCTGGCCGTGCGTATGGAAAAACATTTGTTAGTAAATGGATCTCGATACCTCGAAAGATTAGTCTCCACAGTCGCCGCGGAGGATACATTCATTTACAAAAAAAAATCTGAACCATAAAGTACACCAAAATACACAATTTACTGCATCACTTTACATTTTTTGTCATGAAATTAATTTTTTCTCTCATATAACCGTTTATTGATGAACGAACTTCGCATGTTTGAAACAAACTACCTAGCGTCCTACTTTACGTATTTTGTTACAAAATTAATTTTTTTTAACCAAATTGAAGAATGAACATCATATATTTGAACATCTAATTATTTTTCTGACTTTAAAGTTTCTTAAAAGACACTAGTTAGTGTCCATCTTTATGTAATTCGTCACGTAAAAAAGAAATTATAGTTGTAACATTTTTTCAGAATTATAATATCACAAAAGACGAAAGGAAGAAACGATTTTTTTTAGGCTTAAATATGTTTTAGGCCCTTGCAAATATGGGGTGTTTTTGTTTAAGTCCCTGCAATTCTTTTTATTTATAAGCCATTGCAAAGTGACACGTTTTGTTTTAACCCCTTCTGTTAGCAAACTGTTAGTGAGACGTTAAAAATCTCTTCCACGTGTGTTTTTTTTTATTATTTTAAGCCCCTGCAAAAATATATTTTATTTATTAGACCCTTGTAAAATATATATTTTTTGGTATAAGCCCCTGCAAATATACACGTAAAAGAGATTTTTAACGTCCCACCGTGTATATTTTTAACGTCCCACCACATTTGAGATGAGAGTTGTTTATTGTTTTAGTTTTTTTAAATATAAAAACTGTGGCTCCCACCGTATATATTGTTGTATTTTGGCTGGTTTTTGTCTAACTTTTTTGTTGGAATAACATTATTGAATTTTAATAAAATTATGATCACGTGATATCTTTACAGTACCAGACATGGACAAAATATAATTTTTTTTTGTCGAGACCAGGGTATCCACTACTGAACGTAGTGACTAATCCATTCTATGGATTACAGGCAACTCGAAGGATAGGACAGCTGGGCCAGGGATTTAAAGTCGTTCCATACCCAGGGCGAGAATCAGACAAAAAAATATAAAATTAATAAACCTAGCTTAAACTACTTTTTGAGATACAATTAAAGTGGAAATAAATATTACATTTTTTTTGTGAGAAGAAATAAAAATTACGTAGCCTCCTAAAAGTGGCTAATCTAACACTGATCTCAAGTCGGCAACACAACAGGTGCAACCGATTTGGGGGGCTACTATTCCGGATCCAACTTTGTCTAGATAATGGGCCTAGGAGCCCAATTGCAACCCAGCCCAATTGCGAGACTATATAAACCACTACGCGCTCCAAATATGGTTACGCTTTCTCCACTCCTCTCTTATGCTCCATTTTGATTATGGACTGACTTGGGCGTCGGAGTGCTTGCTGGTGGCGACCCCCCTCTTTTTCCACTGGAGCTTGGATTCGCTCGGAGTCACCTTAGATTGTCCTCAGATTCGCTGTCGTGAGGTATTTCTCTCTTTTGAGTTCTGTTCGGAACAATTATAGATATATAGTTACAGATAATAATATTTCAAGTTGAAATATTCTATAAATCAAACAATTAACGAATAACTATATATTACCAATGTAGTATATGAACACAATTAGATAATATTTCAACATATTTCAATAGCTCAAAACATGCAAAAAAAATAAAATGCTGTTATCTTACCAATTCAAAATAGTTCATAAAAGAACAACATTTTAAAAGAATTACGGTGCGCAAAAATTGGGGTGTTACAATTCAACCCCCTTAAATAAATTTCGTCCTCGAAATTTACATAAACCTTAAGGGAAAAAAAAAAAGAGGATGCGTACTTCAACAGTACAAAAAATGGAAGAATAATCAAAACTTTGTGAGAGTCAACCGTGTGTGTCCCACCGGGCGTGCCAATTTTGTCGTCGTCAAACACTTCAATCCTAGCCGTGTGATCGGCCGGAGGTTTGGACAATTAGTGATTCCTCTTTTCTTCAAGAAATTGCGTCGAGGAAGGAACTTTGTTCCTCGACTATGGGTTCCCTAACTCCTCCAAGAGTGATAGATTGGGTGTGAGAGGGACGTGTGGCTTGGATTATCTACGAGACTAAGAAAACAAAAAGAAAAGCGATAAAGAAAAGATAAAGTAAGTAAAAGAATCGTGTATTTATTGGTGTGTGTTTTAAAATGTACAAGTACTACTATATATATACACACATGAGCCTTCGTTGACCACTATTCGAGCCTACCTGCCCACTGTTCAATTAATCAAGATCAACAGTCATAATTAACCCCTAATCCTAGAAACTCTGAGTCCACTCTTCCACGACCTCACTAACACAGGTTAGTGAGGTAAAACCCTAGCCCTTCCTGTTTCGACGGAGTCTTCTGCTTATTGACCTTAACCGCTACAATGTTGTATGTCCACGCGCATTGAATACTTGCGCTCCAAGCTAGTATTCCTTCGCTCACGCCCTCCTCGACCATGTCTCACTCTCGGCCTTCGGCTGTTGGTGCCTCAACCAAGTCACCTTCTAGTTGAGGCTCCCACCAACTGAGTCTCGTAGTCCCTCGGTGCTTCATCTTCATTCCATCGGGGCTTCAAAATTTCTTATCTTCACATGTTCAGCCTGAACTTCCCGTGTTACAGCAAGTATTTCCTCTGCCCTAGTGTCTTTATGGCTACCTCGGACCCATTTTAACCTTGTATTTCTCTCTCTCCCATTCGCCAACAACTTAACTTACTTTGGGTGTTAACAAATGTTAATAATGATTTTATATAAAATATATATTATAATTTAATTAGAAAATTAAAAATAAAATGTGCGAGTTAGAGAGAGATCATGAGATGAGAAGGTATAAGAGAGATGAGAGGAGAGAGGGAGAGAGATAGGAAAACTTGAGGAGAGAGACAGAGAGAGAAAAAACTATTGAGTAGAAAATAAAAATATATTCTGGTATTCTTTTTGGTGAACAGAAAGTTATATTGTGGGACAGAAAGTTGTACTGTAGTTTTGTTAGGGACAGAAATTTGAGTTTTTGTTCTGTCTCTTGCTCCCACTTTTGTGTCATACCATGAACAACTACCAAATCAAACGGGGTACAACTAGAGTTATCCAGTCCAATCTCTTACTTTTAGCAAATCAAACACATCCTAAAATTTAATTACCGATATAAACAATTATGAATATATGGGTAATGAGTTACGATATTAATTAGCACGATGAAACGTAATAAATGAAGTTGATCACGTTTTTTTCCTCAGAAGTTGATCAAGATTGAAGCTAGCAAATAGTTAATCATATAGTTACTATTTGAGCAGTATAGTAATTTCTTGATTAATTTTTGTTTTTATTGCATATTGACCCTTGTCTACTCCGCATGACATAACTTCGGCTGTGGTTATCCGATTAAGGCGTACGAGCATGCGTTGGAAAGATAAGGAACATAGCAACAATTCATATGTTGAGCTCGAAACCCAAATCTAATGTAGTACATTGTAAAACGGGTTTTAGGCCAAATATTTGTTAACGAGCTTTATCCAATAACCTGTTTAGGTTTTGGTTTAGCTAAGACTAAATTTACTTTTGAGAGCCGTTTTTGCTCTCTTACGCATTATCATACAATTTTAAGAATTTTGTGCCCTAGCCTCCAAGGAAACCTAAGCTCCTAAGACGATTCATCGGTGAAAGGCTGCAATTTACGGATTTTGTGGTTCGGTATCTAATGTTTTAATACGATTTTGTTTTAATTTCTTGAATTCCTTCTCTATCAATTTCAATCTTGGTGTTGAATGTATGAAATCTATTTAGTTCGTTTTTCTGCATAGTTAATTGTTCTATCTTTATTGCGAAATGCGATTCAGTTGTGTATGGTGCTTGTTTGTATGCTGTTCTGTTTCGTAAATTTTAATTTTTCGAATTGCTTGATTGCTTAGATTAACTGATTCGATCAGAAATAGAAAGAAGGGAATTGATCAGAATTCCAATATGATATCGGTTGCGTTTGAGACGGCACATGTACGCTCTCGTGACCGATTGAACCCGTTGTTTCGATGCTTACTCGAAACAGTGTGAATTAGTGTAAATTGATTAACACTTGTTTAGGTAGATTATGTCAATTGCGAATTTGAAATTAAATGAATTGTTGTCTTTAGAACATGTGATAAATCCGAGACGCGCACCGGGAAACCATTAAATCGGTTATCTCTCTAACCTGATAAAACCCCCTGATCGAACGGTCGTCGGCGGGTCAAAATAACTATAAAGATATAAAATATAGTACAAGGATGTTAACCTTGGTCGTCTCACAAGGACCTTAAAATATTGAAATTACCAAAAATCAAGAACCAAAATGAACAATAAAAAAGGGTTTTTTTTAGGAAAGTAGTTTAATGTTTAATGGAGAAAAACAAATAAAGATAGAAAATCAATCCATTGGTTTCGGGTGCGTTTCTTGGATTTATCATCGATTCTAAAACAAAGATTCGTGCAAGGTTTGATAATTCTTGATTGATCATAAACTAAGCGAACAAGGGCCAGTCAGTTTATTCAAATTCACTTCGTTTTAAAGCAAACGTCAAAACAGTGTGTTCAATCAATCGTGATAGTGAACAAGCGTCAGTAACACAATTAACATCATAACAGCATTCTATCAATCCTATAAACAAGCATCATAGACTCTATTAATTCCTATCCAAACTAGATTAAGCAAGCGATAAAATAGTTTGAATAAAGAAAGTTGCGAAACAGAATCATGATTAAGTGATTAAGCAAAATCGAATCATAAAACGAATCACATAACCAAATCACAGAGTTTGAGTAATTAAGCAAAACACAAACCGAATTTGCAGCAAGAATTACGGAGATGGAATTGATAGAGAAAGAATTAAAACCATAAAAACGAAATAAACATTAAGCACCGAACCTCAAAATCCTTACAAACAGCACCCTTCACCAATAGATTGATATTTTATAGGACTTAAGCTTCCATGGAGTTTAGGGCAAAAAACGTAAAATTGAAAGTAGGAATGCGTAAGAGAGCAAAGACGGCTCTGAAAAATGTATTTATCTTAGAGAAAACGAAATAAACTAAATCCCCAAATGGGTAACTAGATAAAAGTCCGTTAACAAACTGAAATTCCCAAAACCCGTTTTACACAGTATTGCTTCAGTATTTCGCAGTTTTGATCTTCCAGACTTCAAAATTGGGTTTCGAGCTCAACACAAGAATTGTAGATCTGTTCCTTAGCTTTTCAAGACATGCTCGCACACCTCAATCGGATAACTACAGCCAAAGTTATGGTGTAAAGAGTAGACAGGGGTAAATATACAATAAAAACAAGAATTAATCAATAAATTACTATATTGCTCAAATAAGACCCAAAGTCTAGAAACGCGCTAAGACTTAAATATTAGCTACAAACCACAATTGTTCAACACCAAGTGAAAAGCTATAAATAGTGCATTAAAATACACTGATCAGCCCCCAACATAAACGGTTATCGTGAAAAACCCCCTTTGTCATTGTTTATTTTGTACTTTCTGATTTGGTAATTTCTGCATTTAGAGGTCCTCGTGAGATGACCAGTGTCTCTTACCTTGATACTATATTTTACTCTTTAATTAGTTATTTTGACCCGCGTACGACCGGTGATCGGTACACTATATGTATTTGCCTACTAATAACTCGCAAAATATAGGTCATTTTTTATTTCAATAACATAATCACACCTATACCTATGTGTGATACGGTTAAATTACTCTAATAATATATTATATCTAGAATATCGAAAATCGAAATTGCTATATATTTTTAGAGTTTTTATAGCAAATATCTTATTTTCTTAAATGGACCACGTAGCTAATACAATATTATTAAAAAGATCACATGTATTGCTCACTGTCTATGCCACTAGGTCAGAGAGTATATTATATATATATATATATATATATATATATATATATATATATGTATGTAATGTAGCAAACAATCTTTAATCTATCAATTATTACCTATTTATAAAATCTTTTCTGAAAATAAAATAACAAGAAATTGCTGAAGTTGACCTTGATAGTAGGTGACAAATCGAGAATCACATGATTACTTTTAAAAAATATGTGGAATATAAATTATTTAACCCCGTTTTAGCATCATTGACAATAAAAAACATACTAGCTACAAATAAATATTCTAATATACTTCAGTTTAATAATATTCACATGATGTACTAAAAAAAAATATATATATATTCACATGAAAAATGTCAGAGCTAGGTTATAGATACTTTTCGGACTTCGTGAAGAAGGAGGTGTTAGATGTTTTAATAAATTTTTATCATGTCATATCCTTACAAATTTACAATACCCTACATGGACAAAATATAAATTTTTTTGAGATCCAATTAAAAAGGGAATAAGAATAACAGAAAAAACCAAAAAAAAGGGGAATAAATATTACATAGCCCCCTAATTTGGACCAAGAAAATACTATAGAGTACACAACTTGGAAGCCTATATCAGAGAGGTTCGATGGAACAGAATAATATAATTTTTTTTTAAGCAAGAAGAATATAATTTTGAACTATGTATTATTAATATTGAAATAAACAATGCATTATTATTATTAGTATTATCATATAATATGTAAGTATATTTATAAGCACTTAAAGAGTCTTAATGTTTTCTCTAACCCTAATGAGCCACCGAGAACCAGCTCATTGAGCTAATCTAAACTTTTAGGACTAAAACCGAATGACCCCTTATTTGGTGAAATCAAAAACATATTTAAGCATTTATTGTTTGATATTAAATAAATATATGAAGTACACTATATGTATTTGCCTACTAATGACTTACAAGTTACAAGTATGAATCATTTTATATATCAATAACATAATCATACCTGTGTAATACGGTTAAGTTACTCTAATAATATATAATATATCTAGCACATTGAAAAAACAAAATTTCTATATATTTTTAGATTTTTATAGCAATTTTCTTAATTTCCTAAATGGACCAGCTAACACAATATTATGAAAAAGACCACGTGTATTGCTCACTGTCTATGCCATTATGTCTGAAGAGTTTATTATCTATATATATATATATATATATATATATATATATATATCTGTGTGTGTGGGGAAAAAACCATGTGGGGGCAAAAAAAAAAAATTATTTACCAAAATAATGCACTTTGTGGGTTATTTACCAAAGTGGGCAAATTTTTTTTATAGTTCAGAAGTCGCCCCCCCCCCCCCCCCCCCCCCCCCTCCTCTCAGGGTGACTTCTGAACTGTTTTTTGCAATTTTTTTTTAAAATGCAGTTCAGAAGTCACCCTAGGGGGGGGGGGGGGGGGGGGGGGCGACTTCTGAACTATAAAAAAAATTTGTCCACTTTAGTAAATAACCCACAAAGTGCATTATTTTGGTAAATAATTTTTTTTTTGCCCCACATGGTTTTTTTCCCTCTGTGTGTGTGTAATCACATGGTTACTTTTAAAAAATGAGTAGAATATAAACATGTACAATAATATACTCTTCTTTAACAATACTTCACATGAAAAACCTCAAACAAGGCTACTGATGCTTTTCGGACTTCGTGAAGAACCGTGTAAGATGTTTTAATAAAATTTTGATCATGTGATATCCGTACAGTACCAGACATGGACAGAATATAAAATTAGTAGACAAAAACAAAAAAAAGGGAAAAATATTACATAGCCCCTTAATTTGGATATATATAGAAATCCAAGCTTTGATGAAAGTGGCTAATGCACTCTATTTTATGGGATGAATTTGGTTAGTACTCGAGTTTGACGATGGAACAAATTAGAGCCAGACTTTACTTATCTCCTGGACGAACAACGAATTATTTAGGGCCACATTATTGGGGGCATCCGCCCAAACCACGATCGACCCGTTAGGGATCATCGCTCTCAAGCCTGAACCCGTCCCATGGACGACTACGGCTTGGGGGGCAACTGTTCTGGACTGGGCTGAGGGCCCAACCCATCCGAAGGCTGGTCGCGAACGGCCCAAACACGAGGAAGGTAAAAATGACTTCGATTGGCTAGATCAACAGTCTAGATCGACCTGTACAAGATCTCACGGCCACTCGCAATTCATTGGCACTATATATAGAGATCTTACCTCAGCTGATAAGTACACTTTTTACCCAAACCGTTACTCTGCTCACACTCTTACTCCACTGATTTGGGCGTCGGAGTGTCATTGCAGGTACAACCCGGGCTGAGCTCTGCACACGACCAGCAACTCAATAGAACGACCAAACACCTCAGCAGTCCAACCTACCCGACCTTGAGGTACGGTTCACTCGTAAATGCAAAGTATATAAAGACTTGAGAGTGAGGTGCATAAAGTTAATTAAAGGATATAATTGGTAAAAGGTTGATTAAAAACAGAAAGTGACATTTAATTTGAGACCAAAGCATTTTTTTGATTCGGATCATTGTTAGCTACCCATAGAGTGTTCAAACGATTTCCAAAAAGACTAATATTCACTCGTGCTTAAAATCAAATTTTACATCGTCCAATACCGAGTTTGTCCACTGTGGGAATCAAACCCAGGAGCACTGGGTCAACCCATCGTGACCAAAGGGTAGATTAAGCCACTAGGCCAAGGGTGTGGTTAGACCAAAGCATTTGTCTCAAAATAAGTATCACTTTTTCTTTTTAATTTTTAGACGCCTTAACATTCTCAACACTATTCAACACCCGACTTTCTCTCCGTCTCTCTCTCTCTCTCTCTCTCTCTCAAGGTGTTAGAGGGGTGTATGGGTGTCCAGGAAGTTTTTTTATTTGGGATATAGGGAATAGAGTACAGATATTTTGAAGTACAATCCAACAGAAGAATTGAAGTTATAAATAAGACAATGAAAAATTTACCACTAAATAACTTGTGAATAGAGGACAAGTTTTTCTGTTATTAGTTTTCCAAAAGCCCAAACATTGACCTCAAAACATAGACACATTGTCTTTACAATGACTTGTCTCTTCAACTCCCTTCATCCGATAGAGTTATTGTCTAAGAACTCAGTGTCATTTTCCATAGCCTCCAAAATCTCATACGGAAAAATGACTTCAATGTCAATACTACCTTCACTAGCCCCAGGAAACACATTGATCTTTCCATATCTTTGATTTTCATCCCCACTTCGAACTGCCACGGGCTTTCCCCAACCAAAATCATTACCATACACATTGATCCTCGGAGTGTTTCCTATTATCAAAATCTTACTAGTAAAATTGGTATGTATCTCCATCGAAGGCAACTGTGGGGTTCTCAACCAAGACTTATACTGGTTCTTTATTTTCTCATCAGAGTACAAAGAAACCACCTTGTTCATCTCCCAAGCAACGTTACCAAGCCCACCCTCAAGTAGCTCCCCCACCTTCATTGTCACCACATCAGCATCCGCTGCGTTTCCAAAATAATCCTCTTTTAGTGGCGGAATCAATCTTGTTCTAGCGCCTATCAACAAGATAAAATACACGTCTTCTTTTGGGTTAATTCTTTCGCAACGAATTACCGAACGCCAAACGTGAGCTGAAAGCGCTTGAAGAGATGATATTCTCCTCTCGGTGTTGCCTGGAGTCACTTCTGCATTAGCTTTCGATTTTAGCTGTGCAATTTTTTCCCTTGTGAAATGGAAGAACCTTGAAGGTAGTTGGAGGCTTGGAAGTTTTTGCTTTTGTTCCTCCATTGTGAAGCGAAATCGTATGGGATGGTCATTTTTGTTCAGAAACCAACGTTCTAGTGCAGGGAGTTTGGAAGGTTTTTGGAACCCACGTGAGATTTCCGCCCAAGAATTGACGAATAGCCAAAACGACTTGGCGTCAGCGACCACATGGTTAACTGTTAAGCCAATGAAGATCCCATCGACTAACTCAGTTACTTGTACTGCGAGCAATGGTTGTATTGTACCTTCACAGTTTTTAACTCCATTAAGTGAGAAGAAGGAATGGACAATGTGAGGAACAAATATGTTGGGTCGAAGGATTTCGGAAATTGTGGTGTTCTCAGAAGCGGCATGGACAAACAATGCACCAGCATTGTTGCAAGCAATGGAACACGTGGCAGTGCTGTCTTCGAATTCAGTAATGACGAGGCGGCCAGCAAAGGGTGGGAAGAAGGAAAGAGTGGAGGAAAGGGAATGTTTCAAATGCTGGATTTGGTTTGGTGTGTCCACTAGCTCTGAGTGGTGAAAAAGAAGCCCTTGTTGGATGCTTTCACTTTGTAGGCCTTTGAGATCCCATGGAGTTAAGTCGATTAACTGAGTTGAGTTACCATTATTGTCACTAGCTGCCTCAATTGTACTGCTTGAAACAACTCGCAAGGAACCCATCGTGTAAACTCTTGTTACTTTTTGTGCTTTGGGTGAATGAGGAAGGGAGGTAGTGGTACTGCTACTTTATATGATTTTTTTTACACCACTCTTTTTTCTAAATAAAAAATATCAAGTTCTCTATTTTAATAAAATAAAAGAAAATAACTCATCTTGACACATTAACTCACAGTAGGCCATGAAACATATGCATTGACAGAGATGACACGTGAAGGAGCATTGCAATACATTAGGTAACATGGTTGACAGAAAAGTGGTGAGAGAAATTAGGCTGTAACGTGAAGGAGAGAGATAATCAACAACTTCTTCATATAATATTATAATTGTAATATAAAATATTTACTAGTAGTGTTCGGGTGAAATGAAAATTGGTTGACAAATCAAGGCAAAGAGCAGTGGCTGAGGTAGAATAAAAATTTTGGGTGGGCCGCTAATGAAAGATGCATGGAAACTCAAAAACACAAAAATAGTTGTGCAGAAACGCAAATACAATTAAAATAGATAAATATAAATTGATATTATTTACAAACAAAATTAAATGACTAAAAATGTAAATTTGATTTCACATAGAAACTCAATTGAAGTTGTTTATAAAAAGTAATTTTAAATTTAAAATGTTGATGATATTTTTTTTGAAAATTATCAACCATTTATTCATAACTTTTAATTCTAATATGAGAGACGTGATTCAATTTCTACTTCAAAATATATATATAAATAGCATACATCTATTATATATAGTTAATTAGTTAGTTAGTTACATATTACCTATATATCGAGTAAAATAAATAATGGTATATTTTGCTTCTATATGATATATATATATATTGACATTAAAATCAAAACACCAAAGAAAACTTCAGCATAATGGTACTGTGTGCTTCAAGTATTCTCTAGGTCTTCGGTTCGAATCCCAGATTTTATTTTTTTTCAAAACAAGCTCCAGCCTTATAAAGAGAGAAAATAGAAAAAGATTATAAAATGTTCACAGAGGGATTCGAACACGGTAGCGAGCAATGAAGGAATAAAACGACTACCACTAGGACGCTACATTCGTAATGTAAAATATGCGCAAAGTATATATTTATTTAGTAACCGAGTCTAAAAATATGGGTATATTAGTAATTTCACATGATTTTTTTGGGTGGGCCATGGCCCACTTGGGCCCTAATGTAGCTCCGCCACTGGCAAAGAGCAACGTGAACATTTACTGTTGAGCTTGAGCATCGATATTGGCTGATCAATTACTTTAAATAAAAAAATTACAATGAGATTTAGAAGACGTTGTACATAAATGAAAGGAAAATGCTAAATAATATTAGAGATGTTTGCAAGAAAGAGAAGAATAATGAGGCAGCATATAACACATACAAATTATAACTAGCCACTCTCTCATGTATTGTTAATCAGTTGTTGATGGGTCAAATACGCTACTTTTACGCATTCTTCTATTACTTACAAAAATTCTTCGTAACAAATAGCAATGCTCTAAATGAAAAGCATGTTTTTTCCACATGACATAGGATCGGGCCAGTTGTCGATGGATATTCGATTTTGTCACCCATGTCTGACACCCTCAAACCATATGAAATCTATCAGTTCTACATTTTATACCGATTAACATTTTAACCCGTTCGCATCATCAAATTTACACGTGGCTTTGTCGGATCACGGTCGGCAGCAGAATTTTGTCCCGCCCTAAAAAGAAATCTTTCTTTAGCAAAGCCCTAAGAGAATTCTTGAAGAGGAGTATATATCAAACTTATTTTGTTTGGTTTGATGAGAAATAAGAGAGAATAAAAGTTTGGGACAGATTGCTTCTAGCAATCTCATCTAAAGAGAGAATAATATATATATTTACATCTTGGAGAGTGAAGATCCTGCCAAAGCTCCCCCTCCCTACCGCCAAAACTCCCGCCAATTTAGTTTCGTGATAAATTAAACAAAGTGTGACTCTAAGCAGTATGTTTATGGGTATTTTAGGGTCTGCAAAAATTTTAATTTTTCAAATACGTAATGTGTTTTTAAATTAAGTAAGTGTGACTCTAAGCAGTGCGTTTTTTTAAAAAAAATAATTTTATAACAAAATATGTAAAGTGTGACGCTAAAAAGTCTGTTTTGAAGTACTCTAGCGTTCAAAAAATAAGTTAGATGTACAAATACAAGGAATTCGTTCCACAATAATTTGTCTGATCAAACCAAAAATTAATTTCTTGACAAAATACGTAAAGTGCAACGCTGAGAAGTGTGTTTTGGGGCACTTTCAGTTTTTTTTCCTTTTTCATGTTTTAAGCAGTGTGTTTTGGGCTACCTTAGGGTTCAAAAAAATATTTAACTATTTAAATATACAAAGTTCGTTCCTCAATAACCGGTTTGATGAAAAATTAATCTGGTGACAAAATATATAAAGTGCAATGCTAATTAGAAGTGTGTTTTGAGAAACTTAAGAGTTTGTAAAAAAAATTATATATTCAAATACGCGAAGTTCGTTCCTTAATGACTAGTTTGGTGAAAAAATAATTTTGTGACAAAATATGTAAAGTGCGATGCTAACCAATGTCTTTTGGGGTACTTTACCGTTCGGGAAAAATTTAACTGTTCAAATACGCAAAGTGGGGTACTTTACCGATTTGGGGAAAATAATAATTTCTTGATAAAATACGTAAAGTGGGGATGCTAAACAGTGTGTTTTGGGAAACTTTAGTGTTCCAAAATTTTTGTAACTGAACCCAAGTTTGTTCCTTAATAACCTATTTTTTTGTCAGATGGTCGGACTGGCAAGTGTCAGGACCTAACACACACACAAATGGGAAAACTAAGGTTCGACACCCGGTTGGGATCGAACCCGGCAACCGGGTGTCCAAAAACAACATTTCAACCGCTGCGAAGAATCAGCTCGGACCTTTAATAACCGGTTTGGTAAAAGAAAAATATAATGAGAAAATACGTACAGAGTGATTCTAAGCTGTGTGTTTTGGAGTACTTTAGTGTTCAGAAAAAAATTAGAGTTCTAATACGCAAAGTTTGTTCCCCAATAATCGGTTTGGTGAAAATAATAATAATACTGTGACTAAATACATAAAGTGCGATGCCATGCAGTGTGTTTGGGGGTACTTTAGCGTTCGGCAAAAATTTTAACAGATCAAATCAAAGTTTGTTCCTCAATAGCCGGTTTGATGAAAAAAATTATTTTGTGACACTAACCCTTGTAACTCACCCTTTTACTTATTCCAACACATTAAAATATCAACTTTTTTATACTTCTTCTTTTTGTATTTTTTAGAACCATATTTTTCTTAGCCTTTAAAAAATAAATGTCTTTGTCATGTTCTTTTTTTTTTTAATTTTATAATCTTTTTATTTAATTTATAGTTATAATTTAATTTTTATTCACGGGAACTTTAGCCACACTTACAATAATAGAACACTCATGATATTTTTTCAACTTTGTATAGGAGTTTCTATTTTATTGGAGGTTTTCATCCAACCCTGCATAATACTCACGTGTTTCACTTTATATTTGTGTTATCTTCTTTATTCTGGTCTTTTCGCACCAACAGATATTAGGGTCATACTTAAATTGGTGCTTATATTTTTATATTTCTTTTATATTGGAGTACCGCGTTGCAGCATTTACTCCCGCGAGAACTTTAGCCACATTTACAATTGAAACCACATAATCTTCTTTCAACTTTGTATAGCTTCTTCCATGTTTATTGGTGGTTTTCATCCAACCATGCTTGATACCCACGTGTTTCACTTTCTGATTGTGTTGTCTAATTTTCTTTTTAATTATGAGTTAAGTTTTTTTTTGACAAGAATGAGTTAAGTTTTTATATTTACATTTAATGAATATAAATCATGTTATTAAAATTCATTATTCTTCCTTTATATCTATGGATGTTCAATTTCAATGTCTTTGTTGATTAAAAATGATTTTTTTAACTGTAGTTTACATTATCACATACTTCCACAAGATATAGTTAATTTTATCTTCAGTCATATAGTACTACAGTTTTATGTATTAAATGAAGCTTTTGTCTCGTGCATCGTACGGGTAAAAGCGTAGGCTAGTAGATGAGAAAACTTCAATATTTGTATACTTCTTTGTATACTTTTGCTTTTAATTACTAAAGTTTGTTTTGATTTTTTATTTTAAAAGTGATAACTCAAACACTTCAAGAAGGTGGCCGAGATCAAAGTCTTGTATTTCTGTGATTCTCGAGCATTCAACTTGGAAGCTTGGGAATGGTGTCAGGATAAATTTTTGGACTGATTTTTAGCTCTCTAGGTCTATTGTGGATATTATTGGTAAGCCTTCTAATTTGCATTGGAACCTTAAAGCTACTCTAAATGATACTATAGTAAACGGTAGATGGTCCATCCCTACGGATCTCATTAATCATTTCTGTAATACCTAAAATATTGAATTAAATTGATGTGTTGTTTACCATTAAGGGTTGGTCCAAGTGGTAACTGATCTTGGATCCCACCCCAAGGGCTCGAGTTCAAATTTTGGGTGTGGCAAAAAATCTGTTGGGACTAACGGGACTAACATTTGGAGACTTGAAGATGTTGAGAGATCATCTCTGTTTTGGGGAACATCTTGGCGCTGTTAAAGAAGGTGTAGTCTAATGACGAGCATCAAAAGGTGAGTTCCCCACTCCCCCTTGTTTGGTAAACATAGGATTTGAAGCACAATATTGGGTTTACCCTCTTTACTAACTAGTGTGGTAATATGTATTTATTGTTGTTGTTGTTTGGTATTGTACAAGTTGAAATTGTAAAATTGATTCACGTGCCTTACTTGAATTGATAAACAAATGTTGTGCTTGAGTCTAATGTGAAATGCCATGAATGGTGTAATCTATTTGCTTGGATGTTTCAGCTTGCATGTGTGTTTTAGGCTATTTTTATATGTTTTTTCTAATGATACATAGATTGGAAAGGTTGGTTGGACAATCGAATTGAATGAAAGGTACCTGTTAACACCCAAAAATAATTAAGTCGTGGGCCGAGGGCTAGGAGGAGAAAAGAGGAATTTTGGTGTGAAGGAAAGCCACGCGACAAAGTGTAAAAGGGGGTATTTGCTAGAAAGAGTGAAGTCAAAAGAGGCCATTGGGGCACATTAAACGACAAAGTTCCCCGAGGGAGGGTTATGCCCGAGGGCCAATGAGCTAAATCGAGGGAAAGTAATAGCCCCAACCTATAGAGTGCCAAGGCCCAGGTGGCTCGGGTGCCTAAGCTATTACCGAAAAGGGGCTAGGACAGCTGAGCCACCGAATGGCCGAGGCAAGGCGGGCATTGCTTGGAAGGCAAGACACGACACGAAGATAGAACATGGGAGCGGTTGAAGTTCAAGCGGAAGAGCGAGACCGGAAAATACGGAGCAACGAGCTCTTACCCCACTAACCGTGCCAGTGGGAACGTGGGCAGTTACTCCGCCTTGTTGAGGGCCTAGGAAGCGATGAGAGTCGTTGATCTTAGATCAATCCAACGACAGGCAAATGTTGGCTAGCATATCGGCCGACGAGTGCTTGTGTATATATATAGAAATAAAGTAATTGTACAGACACACATCCAATCAATCAAACTCTATGTTTATTTCAATTTATCTTCCTTTATCGCATTTTTTTATCCTTTTACTTTATGCATTTGCCGTAGTATAATCCAACAATCGCATCCCCTTCACCTTGCCTGGCCCTTTCTGGAGGAGTCAGGAAACCCATAGTTGAGGAGCAGAATTCCCTCCTCAACGCAATTGCTTGAAGAAACGAGGAATCAAAGACTGTCCAAACCTCTGGCCGACCCCACGACCAGGACCTAAGAGTTTGACGACAAAACAAATTGGCACGCCCAGTGGGACAGGAAAAGGTGAACAAACGCCTCCGTTTGAGTCGCCTGGACTGGATTATAGTTGGCGTATGCACCTACGCTCTGGCAGAAACCTAAGTATGGAGCCACCATCAGCCTCAAAAAAGGTAACTTCTCCAAAAACGAAGAACACTGAGCCAGTAAGTGTTTCGGAGATAACTCCCCTTGCGGTTAATGCTGAGTCTAGTGACGGTTCCCCTCAACATTATGAGGAGCCGGTGGTCATGACCACGTCGTTTATCCGGTAACAAATCGACATGGGGATACATGACATCATGTATCAATTGTCCCACCAATTGGCTGACATAGTTAAACCTATGGTGCACAATGAAGTGCAACAAGCCAAGGAAGTGCAGCAAAGACGTGCTGCACCGGGGAATCAGGGAATGGCAGGAACGGTAGGTACTACCCGAGTCAGCAGCCATGGGCCCAGAGCTCACCTGGCTCGACAAACATACCTCCTAGTCAGCCGTACCCCGGAGCACTCAGTTCCTACCCGGCGAGGTGGAGCAATGTCGCTCTGGTTGAGCAGCCATGGAATCAAATTCCACCTCTCCGAGGTGCGCAAGCATTTGTACCATGAACTGGCCTCGTTAACCTGGCCTAAGTTGTACTTGGGAAGCCATGCATGGACAGACGCTCCACCTCAGGTACCACTGCAGCCGGGGGCGCAGGGTCCCCCAAATACACTGTGGCGACCAACGCCTCCACCAGAGAGACACTAGGGGCCCCAACTCCTGGACCCTAATATCATCACTGACACCATCAAGAAGTTCTTTGGTGTTCAGTTGAAACCGCTCGACCGTCCAGTGTACAGGAAGCCTGACCCCGAGTGGGTGGATCGATTGGTGCCTCTGCCCAGAGGATTTAAAACCACTGATTTTTCCACGTTTTCCGGGGACGATGGCAAGTCTACTATGGAGCACATCGGTCGATTCACGACCCAATGTGGGGAAGGAAACCAGAATGAGTATCTCAAGTTGTAGTTGTTCCCTTTGTCTTTGACAGGAACTGCCTTCTCATGGTACTACTCTCTCCCACCTGATTCTATACAGACCTGGGCAGACATGGAAAGGTGCTTCCATGACAGATTTTATTGGCCACAGCCCAAAGTTACTTCCATGACCATCTCTGGAATGCCCAAAGTTACCTGATTTTATTGGCCGCAGACATGGAAAGGTGCTCTCATGAATTTGCGGCAGAAGGTGGACGAGGCAGTGACAGACTTCATTGAAAGATTCTGAAAGATGGCCGGAAAGTGCTCAGTACCTTTTCCAGAATCCCAACTTACTTCCATGACCATCTCTGGAATGCACCCTCAATTGAAGGAGAAGTTTGTGGGACAAGCTTGTAGCGACCTCAGTGGCTTGGCTTCCAGGGTAGTCCAAATTGAATAGTTTGTGCAAGAGAGGGAAAGGAAGAGAGCCACTAGAGGTCGAGGACCGCAGTTAGTATCAGTGGTGGCTGTAGCCGAGGATTCAGACTATGAAGAATCAGCCGACTACACGGCAAACATCTTAGTAGCCGAGATAGTTAAGGGGAAAGCCTACCCCTGTCCGACTCTTAAACCTGCCAAGGGCATAGAGAAGGACAAAGAAATGGTTGAACATTCCTTTGACATCTCTAAGGCTGACCAAATCTTTGACTACCTTCTCAAAGACAAGCAGATCAAGCTACTTGACGGCCATACGATTACCCCTCCCGAGGAAATCAAAGGGAAGGAATACTGCAACTGGCATAATTCCTTCAATCATGCCACTTCCAAGTGTATTATCTTCTGCTGAGCGATTCAAGAAACCATCAAAATGGGGCGATTCAAAATGGCCGACAAGGGGGCATCAGAGATGATTGTCGAAACTGACCCTTTCCCTAGCATGAATGTCAATATGGTCTCCTTTTCAGGGAGCGACCGAAGGAAAGGAAAGAAGAAGCATATGTGGGTCCCTAAATAGGAAACTTCTCCAGAGGGGAAGACATCCTTGTTCGACCGTCTGGGCTCACCTCCTAGGGGATCGACAATTGCAGAACGAATGACTCTATTACAAGAAAAATTACAGATAGGGGCGCCAGGGAGGCTTGTCCACGAACTTAGGGAGTTGCATTTGTCCAAACTCAACCCTGAGAGACAGTTGCCTAAACCCAGAAAGACTCCAGCACGTCCCACCTGGGGGGCATGATAGGCCCGCCAATGATTCCATTGAGCAGGCCACCCTGCCAACCTCGGAAGAAGGGACTAACCCCAAGCACGAAAGAAGGGTGGTACAGGTCACCGAGGAGCAAAGTTCAACTTTGGTAGACGTCACGCTCCTCAACAACCGAGAGCTGAGAGCTACCAGAACAGTGAAACCTGCTCCGGATGTACCACAGGATCAAAGAATGACGCAGGCGGCCGTTGAAATGCCGACCCCTAGGGTGGCCTCCAAATCTCGCTCGCAGAAGAGGAGGCTACAGAGGCTAGGGCGTTCAACAGAATGAAGGAAACTCTCCAGATGCTCATCTCGGCGAGAGATGGAAACGCTCAAACCATCCCCGCAGCATCTGTTGCTACGACGTTGGAACAGGCTTTCCCAAAACTAGCTGAGGACACAGCTCCAGAGCATGTTCCGGAGCCAACTGTCACCGAACCGCCCGTTGACCAAGAGGGAGGAGACACGGCGATGGTGGGTATGGTGGATGCACCTCATAGCCCACTCACAAAGGCGGTGATAGAATGCCTTTATGGGTCCTATAGTCCCAAGCAGCCTCAGCCATTCGACGAGCCCCAGGTCGAGGGAACAATGACAGAGCAAGAGCTAGAAGCGGATGACCTCCTGGGGGAAGAAGAAGAAGAAGAAACTCCCTTCGGCCCGCTAGATTTTGATGGGAATTCCATGAATGATTCAATACTTGACGACTCGATGGATGGAACAGACGGGGAGTTTTGTGCTGACATAGAAATGGTAGGACTCATTCCACCCCAATTCTGGGGATCCCGGGATCAACCAAAGGCCCTCGAGGGAGATGTCTTCGTCGAGGAGGCCGAATGGGCTGCCTTGACACAAGCCGAGGACCTGTAACGGAAGGCATGCTGTTTGAAAAGCCAACCACAGACATGACTAGACACTTGAAGCCATTATACATCAAAGCCTGTCTCAACGGGAAACTGTTCAATAGGGTCTTCGTGGATGGTGGTGCCGTGTTGAATATCATGCCATTGTCAACCATGAAGAGGCTGGGGAAGAACACCGAAGATCTCATTCCGACCACCATGACCATGACCATTTTCATGGGCCACCCATCTCACGCATTGGGAGTGTTTGTGGCCGACATAACAGTTGGGTCGAAGGTAACTCGTTCGGCATTCTTCGTCATTGAAGAAAAACCCTCATATACGGTGATCCTTGGGAGAGACTGGATCCATTCAAGTGAATGCATCCCCTCCACTTTGCACCAAAAGCTCATGATATAGGTGGAGGACAAGGTGGAAATAGTGGAAGCCGACCCTAACCCTTTCCCAACTGAGATAAAAATTTTCGAGGACGTGTTCTACTCTCCTCACCTACGTCCTATTGCCATCCCAAAGGACTATGAAGAAGGCGGTATAGAGTCATGTGACTGGACCAAGAGGGGCTTTGAATTCAAAATGTTGGCCGACCCACGACCTAGCAATAAGGATAATGATTAGTCTCCTTTCGGAGGTACAAAGCCTGCTAAACCGACTGCACCTATTTCAAATAGAGTCCAGCATTAAAGAGGCTATATATGTTCGGTGCCGTATATGGAGAAGGTGAAAACTCGGAGCCCTCACCCCTGGAAGCTTCGGATGACCTTGGTTACAAGATGGCGGCCGAACCGCCCCACATAGAGCCCATACAGAGGAAGATACATACCTTTGAACTGAGAGTGAACCGAGGATGACTAAGGTTAGCGGTAAACTCCAACCGCAGCAACGTGATTAGGTGGTAGCCTTGATACGGGACTACCGTGACTGCTTTGCATGGGATTACCATGAGATGTCAGGCCTTGATAGAGCATAGGTTACCCATCAAGGAAGGTTGCAAGCCCCACAAGCAGTCACCAAGGAGGTTTAACTCGCAATTAAGGCCGCGGATCAAAGCCGAAGTGGAAAAACTCCTTAAGGCAGGGTTCATCAGAACTGCCAGCTACGTAGAATGGCTTTCTAATATAGTCCATGTGATCAAAAAGAATGGTCAGGCCAGAGTTTGTATTGATTACAAAGACCTGAACTTGACCACTCCAAAGGATGAGTACGGTATGCCTGTGGGCGATATGCTTCTCAATGTCATCCTGACTTTTATGGACGGCTATTCTGGTTACAACCAAATTTATGTTGCCGAGGCAGACACCCATAAGACTGCCTTTAGGTGCCCAGGCGCCTTAGGTATCTATGAGTGACTCGTGATGCCTTTTGGCCTCAAGAATGCTGGGGCAACGTACCCAAGGGCAATGAATGCCATCTTCCATGACCTTATTGGTAAAAGCATGGAGGTGTACATTGACGATGTGGTAGTCAAATACAAGAGCTTCGAAACCCACTTGGAGGATCTCGAACAAGCTCTGAAACGGATGAGGCTCCACAATCCCAAGATGAATCTTACTAAATGTGCTTTTGGCGTGTCTGCAGGAAACTTTCTAGGCTTCTTGGTGCATAACCAGGGTATTGAAGTGGATAAAAACAAAGCACAGGCTATCCTAGAGGCGAGACCTCCCAGAACAAAGAAGCAGCTGTAGAGTTTGCTAAGCAAGATCAATTTCCTAAGAAGATTCATCGCTAACTCGACAGGGAAGTTAAAACACTTCTCGCCTCCGTTAAAAATGAAGAATGACGAGGAAATGATACGGGGAGCTAAGCAACAGGAGGCCTTCGATCAAGTCAAGGTTTCCTTGATCAACCCCCCTGTCCTGGTGGCTCCGCAGCCTGGGAGACCTTTGAAGTTATACATTGCGGCCAAAGATCAAGCAATCGGCTGCTTGTTAGCTCAAGAAGATGATAATGGCACCGAGCGTGCTATATATTATCTAAGTAGGATTCTCAATGATGTCGAGACTCCATACTCTCCTATTGAAAAGCTTTGTTTATCCTTGTTTAATGCTTGTACAAGACTTGAATACTATATTCTGCCTAAGGAAGTTTTGGTTGTATGCAAGGTTGATATTATGCGATATCTTCTTAATAGGGCTGTCTTACAGGGAAGACTCGTTAAGTGGGCCATTAAGTTGAACGTGTTTGCCTTAACCTATGTTCCTTTGAGAGCCGTAAAAGGCAAAGCCTTAGCAGACTACCTGGCTCAGCAGCCATGTGAGTAAGTACACGATGCTCCGGCCGAATCTGTTGATTACTTAGGCCTTAAGCCCTGGGTCCTCATGTTTGATGGGTCAAGCACCCAGACGAGGGCGGGGGTAGGAATAGTCATCACCGGCCCTTGCGGCCAGACGTGGAAGTTCATGTGTCGGATAGGAGATCAAGCCTCCAACAATCAGGCCGAATACGAAACCTTTATCATGGGACTTGATATCTTGGCTGGCATGAAGGCCCACTACGTGGAGATAAGGGGTGATTCACAACTGGTGATCAAGCAAATCACTGGGGAATACAAGTGCTACAACGCAAAGCTCAAGGAGTGAGAATAGTATCCACGAGTGAGAATACACAATGACATGATAATGTAATGGACTCGGTGTTCCATTAAGGTTTTGGTAACCAATTAATTAAGGAATAATGACAAAATGAGGTGATGACCTCTGATTAGATGCCGTTCAAATTAGGCCCCGTCTTTATGTTTGCCCACTAATTAGATATTAGTGGATTGGGGTTCACCGGGCAACTGTGAAGTGGTTGTCGATGTTGTGCTTATGCCATGCTACCTGTAGCTATCCAAACGAGGGCTACGAATAAAAGGATGCATAAAATACCGCGAGTGGACGTGTGAGGGATTACGATAGAACTCACTGAGATTTGTAATCTCACCCTTTATGTTTGTAGTGTTTACAGATAGGCAGGGAAAAAGCATAAACGAAGAGGCATGAGTAGCAGTTGTGCTACGTGGGGAAGACCATAGGGATCTTCGAGATCTATTAGTCATTTGCTTAGTTCCTTTGTTTTGTTTGTATTACGATATTATTACTTAAACGGTGTTGAAAGTTATGTATCATTGTCTTTATTTCTATTTGGGATGTTGAACAATAGGCTTGAGAGGACCTAAAACTTGGATTAATGTTATTTATGTATTTTCTTTTGTAAACATTATATCATTGAGTGGATTACGCGGATGAGTTCTCATCTAAGTTACTTATGTTCAATTTCCCGAAAATAGAAATACTACTCTGATATATGCTTTTATGTGTGCCCCGATATTTCTTCTATGGTTGAAATATTAGGGTGTTACAAAGGGCACGCTGGGGGAAGTCGTTCTCAAGCTTGAGCCCCTCCTTTGGACGACCTCAGCTTAGGGGGAAACTGTTCTGGACTAGGCCGAGGGCCCAATCCGCCCAAAACGCAAGCAAACTCGTCAATGCCCACAATCGCATGATCAACGGTCAGGATCGACCCTCACTGATCCCACAGCTAGCATTGATCATCTGGTACTATAAATAGAGGTCCTCCTCTCACTGACAGGTACACTTTTTGACCCATACGTTACTCATGTCTTCACTCTTACCCCACTAATTTAGACGTCGGAGTGTCTTTGCATATATAAGCCGGACTGAGCTCTGCTCCCGGTTCTGATTCACATACCACATACAATGCCGACACTCAATACCAATATTTTTTTAAGTTTATTATGTATATATCTGTGTGTAGCAACCGTTTTATCTATCAATCATTACTTACTTATAACTTTTTTATGAAAATAAAATAACAAGAACTTAATTAAGTTGACCTAGATAGTAGCTGGCAAAAACATACTAGTAGTAATAAATATTCAAATTAGTTGCCTCACTATAATTATATTCATATATGAAAAACGTCCGACAAAAGGACAAGCTACATATGTCATCATTGTCAACCAATGAAGTTTAACAAGGCTGGACAAATGGGGAGGAAATAATTATTGAATCACAGAAACGTCCTTTTTTTTGCCAATAATCAAAGAAACGTCTTTAGCACCAACATTAAATTAAATTGTATATAGACCGTTTAATGGTTCCTAAGTCAAAAGAAAGGCTGTTAGTTACCTAATCAAGTGCAAATTATATTATTTTTCATGTGGTTCCTTCCTCCCTTAGGAAACCACTTGTTGCGGGCTTTTCCCTATTATATCACCAAAAAAAAGAGGAAACCACTTGTACATTTGATGGGCCTCTATTTGCCTAGTGATTAGTTGTTTTTCTTGGGGTGTAACAACTTTAATTATAGTCACATATCAAAAACGTCATATCACAAGGCTGTTTCTATTGAGAGAGAAAGTGATGTGAATAGAAATGATATTCATTGAATTCAATTCTGTTACTCACGAGATGGCCTTTGCTGCTCAATCTTAACCTTTTGATAAGTTAAGCACCGAGAAACAAATTCAGCAATATCTGACTTCATTCCTTGCCACCAACACATTTCCTTAAGATCCCGATACATCTTGGTAGCACCCAGATGTATTGAGAATTTGCTTTTGTGAATTTCCTCCAAAACTCGATTCTTGATTTCCTCATCAGCAGAAACATAAATGTTGTTTTGGAAACACACAATACCATCACTATCCTTGGAGAAATCCGGCTGACTACGTCTGAGTTGCAATTCCTAATCAAATTCTTGTGCCTGCTTAATCGTCTTCCGCAAAGAACAAGAAATCTGAATCAGATTCAACACCAACCGGTCCCTCCTTGATCTAACTTTTAGATTGAGATCTGTAAAAGTTTCAAGAAGCGCCCTCTCATGAATCATCAAAGTGAACACATGAAGGGATTTCTTCTTAGAGCATCAACTACCACATTTTCTTTTGCCAAATGATTCTTTAGCTCAAATCATAATCTTTCAGAAATTCTACATCTCTGTTGCTTCATATTTAGCTCTTTTTGATCGAACATATACTTGAGACTCTTGTGATCGTTAAACACTTCAAATCGTGAACCGTAGAGATAATGCCTTCAAATCTTCAAAATGAACACAATAGATGCCATTGGAAGATCATGAGTAGGATAGTTCTCTTCATAAGTCTTTAAATGTCTGGAAGCATAAGCCACTACTTGACCATTCTGCATAAGTACACAACCCAAACCTTTCCCGGATGCATCACTGAAAATCAAAAATCCCATAACTGGGTTTGGTATGATAAGAATTGGAACAAATGTTAATTGAGCTTTAAGTTCCACAAGGCAATTTATTGCACACCTCTATAGGATTGTTTTTATCTCCTTTTAGTTATAATGTTGTTTATACTGATGGTTATTGGTCTAGCCCCCATTTTTTTCAATAAAATTTCAGTGGGGTACCCTTTTTCCTTCTTGATGTTTTTTCCCTAAGAAGAGTTTTGCACCAGAAAGTTTTAAAGAGCTTTCATATCCCTGTCTTTTGTGTAAAAAAAGAAGATATGATCATCATGGAGTGGTTGTGTTGTGAATGAGGCTAAAGAACTGTAAGGATTCAACAAATCTTATGGCCTCTTGTAAATTATTTGAATATATAAACTTAATTTCTTTTCATTTTTCCTGTTGGTTTTTCTAGTGGCAAATAACCATTATCTAACCATATCATTATTCCGTTACAACCCATGTTACCACCTTATTTGTATATTTTTTTTTGGCAATTGTAGGAAAACAAAAAGAAAAAAATGAAGGCAAAAAGAGAACAAAAATTTCATCCTCATAAAGAGGACTCTAGCGGCATCAGATTGAAGAAACAGGTTGATGCCATCAGGGGGTCTTACAACTCTTGCAAGCCGACTGAACTAGATGCTCCTTTTTTTAGCCAAATAATCAGCAGTTGCATTAGCTTCCCTCAAAGTATGAAGCAACTGAACATCTGAATCTCTAAAAATGAGCTCCTTAATATTGCAAATTATAGCTGCATAATGGTGCCACGGATTAACAGTATTGTATACTAGATGAATGACCAGAGTAGAATCAGAATAACAAACAACATTGCGGTATCGGTTTTCCCAAGTTAATATGAGACCATGGCAAAGAGCCACTAACTCAACATGAAGATTATTAGAAAGTCCCACAAATCCCATAAATTCAAAAATCCAATTACCATTAGATTGTCTCAGCACACAAACAAATCCCGATGCACCTGGGTTACCAAAGCTGCTCCCATCCACATTTAAAACAACCCCAGATCCTGCCCCAAGGTGCCAAGAAACCAAAAGGGGCGTCAAAGAATTAGAGGCAGGACACAAAAATAGCTTTTGAAGGAGATTAGCCTGTTTATAATTTTTCATCTAGATTATAGATAGTGACATTTTCCTGAGCCAAACAAAATTGATTCTGGGCCCTCCAAATCCACCAAACAGTTGAGAAGAACAAGAACAGTTTGGCACCTGCAATTCTTGTCTTTAACCAAGAGGTTAAATTAGCATCACTGAAAAAATTGATGTTATCAAAACCTATAGACATCCATATTTGGTTCGGGAAATGACAATCTCTCAAGCAGTGGAGAATATCTCCATCTACTACATTGCATCTAGGAAAGTTGGAGGATATTATCATTCCTCTATTATGCAACATAGCTCTAGTAGGGAGAGCATCATGACAAGCTGTCCAGAGAAAGAACTTAATTTTCTTAGGAGCTAGAATCCTCCACACCCACTTCCAGGACTCAGAGATAGTGTCTTCATTCAAAATATTATTAGTAGACGTTAACCTGTGATATCCATCTTTCACTATGTACAAGCAAGCCAAATTACCTTTTCATGTGAGACCATCGGGTATGTTGTGATTCAAATAGTGAGGCATTGCCTTGATAGCAGCAGTGACATTATCAGGGAGATGCGTATATAGTTGCTCTAGATTCCATTCCCCATTCTGAATAACATCCTTAACACAAACATTCACATCATGAAAATCTACATAAAGAACAGGATTACTCAGTTTTCCTTGATTAGACCAACTATCAAACAAAAAGGAAGAACTGCCATAACCCAACCTATACTCATAGTCATCTCTTAAGGCCCCTCGTGCCTTCATAATCGAATTCCATATAACTGAGCCAGTTTTTTTTGGAACATCTAACACAACATTATTACCCACATACTTATTTAATTTTTCAGCAGTTTAACACAACATTATTGCCCACATACTTGTTTGCACATCTTAGCAAATAGAACATTATTTTTATTTTGAAATTGAACATCGCTCTATCTCCCTCTATAATAAATCAGAAACGAATTTGATTCTACGAGAAGCAAGATTCTTTTTTGCTTGATAGAAGGACTAAACCACATGAAAGTTTGCAATGACAAGACTTTGAAATATTAATTTGGTCAGAGTATACATTATTTTATTTTTCCAACTTAAAGAGGTCACCTTCCTACACAACACTCAAAGATCTCTTTATAGAAGAAGCATCATCAAAATCAAGGCATCATATCATTCTTAAAATAATTGTCTCACAAATAAAATACTGTTTCCCATTTGAATATGATAGTAAAAGCCCAAAAACTGACAAGCAAGCAATAACACATATACATGTTACACAAAGTCCCCCTAGTAGTAAAATATAAAGCAAGAAAATACTACGGAGACCAATAGCATTCCATTTTCCCAGTTTCTTTAACATGGCTTCTCTGAAAATTTTGGAGCACTACAAAGTTGCTCCTCCATCTGAAACTGCAACCCAGTTTTGTCTCCCTCTTACCTTGTTTGACTTGACTTGGCTAAGGTCTCCCCCCTATGAACAAATCTTCTTCTACTCCCTTCCATTCTCTCATTCTGACGCTTCTTTTTTTTTCGAGAAGGTTGCTCCAAAATTGAAGACCTCACTCTCTCTAACCCTCCAACACTTCCTCCCTTTAGCTGGTAAAATAGTTTGGCCTTCTGATCCCCCAAAACCCATTATTCAATTCAACCCCAACAACAATGACGGTGTCTCCTTTGTCCTAGCACAGTTTGATGATGCAAACTTCAATAAAATATTGGAGCACAATTCACCCATTGAAGCCATACAATCTTGTTCTTTCGTGCCTAAGTTGGAGTCAAACGATTCTTTTGCTTCTATTATCTCGCTCCAGATAACCCTTTTTCCTAATAGTGGCTTTAGTATCGGCATCAGCGCTCACCATGCTGTTCTGGATGGAAAATCTACAACCATGTTCCTCAAGGCTTGGGCTTCTATATGTAAAACTAAATCCGACCAAAGTTTAACTTTGGTGCCAGAGTTAGAACCTCTATTCAATAGAGAAATAATCAAAGAACCAAATGAGTTGGTTGAGGTCATATCCAAGATGTCTCTGGATGAGAATTGCAAGCAACCAAGTTTGAAGATTTCTGCGTCCAATGAAGGACTTGAGGACTCGGTTCGAGCCACCTTCGAACTCACACATGAAGACTTGTATAAGATAAAGAAAAAGGTGCTAGCCAAATGGGATGTGTTGGGTGGAGGAGAATCAAAGCCACAAACTTTATCAACGTTTGTTGTAACTTGTGCTCACGTTCTCGTATGTGTTGCTACAGCGATTCGAGCAGTTGAGAGGGAGAGAGACAAGTTTTGCTTTAGTTTCATGGTGGATTGTAGAGCCAGGTTGGAGCCTCCAATTCCAAATAACTATTTTGGGAACTGTTTATGGGTGCATTTTATTGACACTCAACCGTTGGATTTCGTCAATGAAGAAGGGCTTTTTTTTGTTGCTAAGAGCATTCATGACAAGATAAAAAAGATTGACGAGAAGGGAGTTTTTGAAGGAATGGAGGATATGTTTGCTAAATATATAACATTTGCAAGTGAGGGAGTTGAAATCATGGGAGTTTCGGGTTCCAATCGATTTGGTGTTTATGGGATTGATTTTGGTTGGGGAAGGCCTTCCAAGGTGGAGATAACGTCGCTTGCAATTGATCGAGCTATTGGTTTAGTAGAGAGTAGGCATGGGAGAGGTGGGGTTGAGGTTGGGCTTGTTTTGAATAGCCATGTGATGGATCTCTTTACTAGTCTATTTCATGAAGGACTCTCCATATAATAGCTTAGTAATTTATTTTTTCGCAAAATTACTCTCGAGCTCCTTTAACTTAATTTCACCGTTCTATTTGGTATTTTAAGATTTTTTCTCAATTAAGTTCTTTAAGTCTCAACATGTGCACCACATTGTCTTTTTAAGTTGCCTTATTGTCTTTTTAAGTTTCCTTATGGCTGTTACGGTGTTGATAAGTTGAGTCCAAATAAATTTTTATGTAAAAAAATAGATATTTTATTTAATTTATATCTTTAGGTCCTTGTCTCATGGATTAGTTCTAAAATTGTGTCAAACTTTAGAGCTCCAAACCGAACAAGAAAGAACATTAGGAGGATTAAAACAAAGCATCAATATTCAAATAAAATTTCATAACAAATGAATTTGAATATTATTAACTACAATAATTAGGTGTTCCAATTAAACAACTCTTTTTTATATATAATCCTTCCGTCTTTCGTAATTCCCCCGACCTCAAAATCCATCTTATTAATTTGAGTCATTTATGAAAAACTTTTCAGAACTTCCAATAATAGCAAACTATAGTAATTTCATTTCTTCATTTTTTTCATAAAAGTAACTGCTATACCACGTGTTTCTTTATCTCATGGAGGGACTGATTCAATTAGAGAATATCAATTTTGGCCACATCTTTTGTAGCATTCCATCACTTCACTAACCAAGAAATATCTGGTTGTCGACAATTGGTAATAATTCAGAGATTATAAACTGATATGGAGAACCCCAATTCGACAATCACTGCAAAATAATGCCAGAGCCCTAGCTTCGGGATCATGATCCCCCTCCACTAGGTGTGCTACAATGGTTTTGGGATTGTCATCCCCATGGTATATTATGCATAAATCATTATTGGTACTCATCTTTGTGTTCTCTCTCGTTGACTCAAATGATAACGAAATAATCAATCTTGATAGGAACTATAATGTCATTCAAGTATCAACCAAACCATCAGATAATCATGTTAAGAATATACCATATATATAACTTTAGTTGTATTAAGATTAGCATTGGATAGGAGTTGGTGCCCAAAGTAAGAGGAAAAAGGCTAAATTGAAATGTGACATCAGATAGGAGCACGGTTTGTGCCACATGGGTGCACGGTCCATGCCACTTTCGGTGTGCATTTTGCAGAACAGTTAAAACCCAAATTTTTCATGAGCTTCTCATTCCTTTTGGTTCCAAATTCCTTCCCAATGCCAAAGTTAATTTCCACAACCATTCAAACACATTCCAACAACATCATAGCATACAATAAACATCAATTTCATGAAAATTATGCTTCATTAATACATCAATTAGGTTACACACAGTCGTTTCATCAAATCAAAGAGTATAACTAGTTCGACACAAGTGAAGTATCATCACTACAAAAAACGGAACAGATTGCGGGTGCGGGGGGTTTTAAGTCGCATAGCAGGGGTTTTAAACCCCCGCAACGTAATCTGCGGGAGTTTTAAAAAACGCCGGAGTTTCAAGTGCCGCAATTGTTTTGTGGGGGTTTTTAGAAAACGCTGGTATCATATCTTTTTAACCCCCGCGATTAGTGGAGGTTTTTTTGTGGGGGTTTTTAACCTCCTCTAAATGTTCTATATACAATCTCAATACTCTTTTGTTATAATTTATAATTGAGAAGGTTTTCCCTTCACCTCTTTATTAGCTTCTCTTACTAGCCATCCACGTGTTATAAATACTATCAAAGTTTAATAAATTTAATCAAAGTACTCAAAACTTCATTAAAAATTTACCAAGATAATTCAATCAAAGTGCTCAAAACTTTATTTAAAATATAATCATGATACATAAATGTATTTCAAACATACAAAGTCTCACCGGCAAATGAAACATTTGTAGTTCAAATATTCAATGCAATACAACTTAAAAATCTATAATAGCTTAAAACAATCTTATGCTAAAAGATCCAAAGAAAACATTAACCCCTGCTGCACCTTCATATTTCTCTCTTTCTTGTCGTGCTAATTTTTGGCCACATTCTCCTTAGCAATAGTCCCAGTCATTTTCACGGAGTCTTCTAATCTTCTCTTGCTTAGTTCATCCAACTGCTCACTTGCACGATCACTTTCCTGAAATAACAAAAGAAAAATTGACTTATTTCAAATATCAAAAATCAAAATAAAAAAGAACTAAATATGAGTAGGGCCACTAATAGTAAAATGTGTTGAAGCATTATTTGATTCTGGGCAATTCAGAAACTCACACCACCAATAGATTTTATTTATGCTTGGGTAAGTGGGTAAATAAACTTAAAACACTAATAATCATCCTTCATCTTTACAGTGCCAATGTTCTGGTCCATGCATGTTACATAATTAACTACTCCTACCACTAGTGCAAAATCAGGATAAGAATTAGACTTTTAAAGGCGGGCGTTCAAATGCCTGACTTAAAAGGTAGAAGCGGTGGCAAACTTGTAATTAAGATGAAATAGATTTTCAGGCGCGAAGCTTTTTAAGTCAGGCGAAATATTGCCCGACTAAAAAGTTAATTTTTTTTAAAAGGATTTAAGAATTTAAGTCGTGCATAATTTACGCCTGCCTTAATATGTTTATTGTTTTCTAAACCCTAAAAATACTCTCTCTTCGTACACGCAACGCAAACATAGAAACAACTTTTATGGCTTCCATCGCTGTCTCCTCCATCAGTAGCTCTCTCCACCAAACTCACTCTTGATTTCCTCTAAATTTCGATTTCATCTCACTCTCAACAAAACCCCCAGTCTCATCTCACTCTCAAAATCGAATTGAGACCACCACCGCTGAATGAGCCTACTGGTTTTTCATTTAATCGAAACCAATGAAGAAGAACTCGTAGCGTAGTGACTAGGGTTCTTGCGATTTGCGAAGGGAAGTAGGGAGCCATTCGATTTGCGAAGGGATTAGTGACTAGGGTCAGTGTCTGTTGTGATTTGGGATTTGCAATTGGAGAATGGAAAGCACCGTGGATGTGAGTCATGTGACGGAAGTACGACGATGGGAGTTGGGGATAAACGATTAGCACCTAAATGAACTTGGTGATACTGAAAGATAGAACAACAGTTTGGTGGTGTAATATGACAACGGGATTGTAGCCTCTCTCTGTGCGTCTCTCTCTCTCTCTGTGCGTCTAATGGAGGAAGCAAAGGGATTGTAGCCTCTCTCTGTGCGTCTCTCTCTCTCTCCCAGCGTCTATTGCTCTACTTCTTTCTCTATTTTGAGATTTTGAGGTAAGATTCTTAGGTTTTTGTAGTTTTGATTTTGTACATCAAATGATATTAAGTATAATTTTGGTTTAATGTTGGAAACTGTTAGGATTAGTTGAAATGCTGCTTTGATTTCAATATTGTTGATATTGAAATTGTTTGTTTCAAGTTGTTGCTGGTAGCTAGAGAGGTTGTTGTTACCAAAAGTTTGGTTTTTGATTGGCTGGTCGTGATTTTTAGCATGTGCTAGGCAACCAATTTCCATTAGTGCTTCAGCTTTTGAATGTGTATAAGTCTTGAACTGATGAAGACGTATTTATATATACCTGATCTTAACATGGTTTTCATTATCTTTTCAAAGTATCTTATGGTTTGCTATGAGCATTGAGCTAGCAAAAGTGTTAGGGTGTTGTTTACTCATATATTTTCGTTATTCTGATGTGGTTGTGTTAGCAAAGTAATTGCAAGAAGAATTGCTAACTTTGAATGTTAGCAACTTCAGGGATAAGGGGAAACAGAAAGGAAAAAAAAATGGATTTAATTTCTTTGCCTTTTCATTCATTCTAATAGTACTTATATATAAGAAAGTTATGCTCCTCAAGTACAAGGATCAAGTGCCACTTGGCAAACTCTAAATTAACTCCAAACTAGTTTAAACTCCAAACAGGCCCTAAAGGATTATAGAATAATTTCTTTGATTGGAAGCTTGTATAAAATCTTTGCTAAGCTGTATGCAAGAAGGTTGAAATGTGTATTATGGAAGTTACTATTAGCATGCCAAAATGTGAAATGTCTTCAGATATCAATTGAATGAAGATGTTGGGAATATAAAGCTAGTATAATGGGGATGATTTATTAACCGAGAGTGTAGTGTTAGAGTTACCAGATTATAATTTTACCTTTTAATTTTCTGACCATAGTTAGTTGCTTATAGTAAAGTCAACTCTAGTTATAATGGGTCAAGTTTGTTAATTAGATAGTTAGAATTTTTGTTAACTGAAACTGTTAGAGCAAAGCATATATACTTAGCTCATCCCATCTGTAATTCAATTCAGATTCATTCAATGAAATATTTTCACATTTAGTCATTCTGATTTCTCTCTCAATATGGTATCAGGAGACAATTTTCTCTCTTCCGCTCTCTGAATTCGTTTCACGCCCTTTTTAGTTCAAGATTCGTTCTTCAATTCTGATTTCTCTCTTCAATTCTCTGAAGACCAGATTTAATTTTTCTGATTGGTGGTCGTGTCATATGTATGCCCTGAAAATGTACTTGAGTTGATTTTTGCTTTGGTGGTGGGTATTTGTCTCCCTGCTAGTGGTGTTGTTCAAAGAAATTATAATGAAGGCATAATGTTATTCCGTAGGGAATGATGGATGTTTATGTCTGTAGCCAATGTTCTTGATTGGGCAAGGCTTTTCCTTCTATGGTTGAATATTATGCTTTGTGTTAGGAGATCTAGCAAAAGAGTTAACTAGCAAGATTTACAATAACAATCAGCCTGAAATATTATTCTTGATTCCAATCCTTTTTCTTCAAATAGAATAATATGCTTTTTGTGACAGGTTTTGACAAAATTTAGGCAATTTGAGGAAATTTTGACAATTTCTTTTTCTTTTTTTATGGTTAGGTAATACACGCTCCTTATCAAAGTTGACTTCATATCTTGTTGTGGTCTCCGCCCTTACCCTCTCCAGTCTCACCATCGCTCTCTTGTACCGAAACCCTTTCAGGTATCTAGCTATCATGGTTCTATACTTCAATTATTTTCTTGCCTTGTTAAACTTTTCCTAGTGCAACTATTTCTGTTTGTTAAATTCAAGAATAATATGTTATGTTTGTTTGTTGCAATAAAATTGGAATCATTTCTTTCCTTGCATGTTATAAGTTGTATATAAATACAACTTTTTTTTAGTGTAGCCATGGATCGTAGTTGGATGCAAACTAATAAGTTGAGTGACGAGTATGCGAACGGGGTGGAAGAGTTTCTAGAGTTTGCTCAAACAAACCTCAAAGATAGTGGTGGAATTTTTGACTGTCCTTGTGTTAAGTGTGTGAACCGGACACCACAACCAGTTGAAACAATAAAAGATCATCTTCTAGTTAATGGGATTTGTCGTGGTTATACAACTTGGATATGGCATGGTGAGAAGTTAAATATCCCAAGTGTGTCCGAAAGAGATAATTTCGTAGATGCAAATATGGAAGACCGAATGGAGGACATGATACGTGATATTGGGCCGGAGTCGTTTAAGCGAGCACATGCATTCGATACTTTATGCAAAGATAAAGAAGAGCCCTTGTATTTGGGATGTAAAAAACACACGGTTGTCTGTGACGATAAAATTGTTCAATCTGAAGGCGATACATGGATGGACTGATAAGAGTTTCACCGAGTTGCTTGAGTTGTTGCAAGACATGCTTCCAGAAGGTAACACATTGCCGTGCCGTACGTATGAAGCGAAGAAGATTTTGTGTCCGATGGGTGTGGAGTATAAAAAAATACATGCATGCCCCAATGATTGCATATTATATCGAAATGAGTTTGAGAAGCTACATAAGTGCCCTATGTGTAATAGGTCGCGCTACAAAGTAAAGACCGGTGAATCTAGTTGCGATGATGACAACACAAATGGTTCTCCAGCAAAGGTGTTATGGTATCTTCCAATAATTCCCAGGTTCACACGCTTGTTTGCTAATGCAAATGACGCAAAGAACATTAGATGGCATGCAGATGAAAGGAAATGTGACGGACAGCTTCGCCATCCGGCAGATTCTCTACAATGGAAGAAGATTGATAGTTTGTTTCCGGATTTTGGTACCGAGTCAAGAAATCTTAGGCTCGCACTTGCTTCGGATGGGATGAACCCATATGGTAACTTAAGTACGAATCATAGCTCTTGGCCTGTTCTCCTTATAATTTACAACCTATCTCCATGGTTATGCATGAAGCGTAAGTATGTTATGTTATCCATGATGATTTCTGGCCCAAGACAGCCAGGAAATGACATAGATGTTTACCTTAGTCCGTTGATTGAAGACTTGAGAAAAATGTGGGATGAAGGCGTGGATGTGTTTGACGGGTATTCCAGTGAGACTTTCAAGCTGCGTGCAATGTTATTTTGCACGATCAATGACTTCCCAGCATACGGGAACTTGTCTGGGTATAGTGTGAAGGGACATAGAGGTTGTCCTATCTGTGGAGAAAAAACGTGCTACCATCAACTGAAACATGGTAAGAAGACTGTATACCTTGGGCATCGGAGATTTCTTAGACGTAATCACCCGTATCGTAGGTTGAAAAAAGCTTTTAATGGGTACCAAGAGAATGAAATTGCTCCGGATGTCTTAACCGGAGAAGAAGTCTACGAAGTGGTTAAGGACATCAAAGTTGTATTTGGCAAAAAGCATAAGCATCCCAATGACAAAAGCAAGTGGAAGAAGAGGTCAGTGTTCTTTGATCTTCCGTATTGGTCTAGTCTTTATGTAAGGCACTGTCTTGATGTCATGCATGTCGAGAAAAACGTTTGTGATAGTGTTATCGGGACACTTCTCAACATTAAAGGCCAGACAAAGGATGGTATAAATTCTCGTTTAGATTTGCGTGAAATGGGCATAAGAGAACAATTGCATCCAGAGACAAAAGGTAAACGTACATATTTGCCCCCGGCATGTTATACATTGTCAAAAAAAGAGAAAGTAAGTTTGTGTGAGTGCCTACATGGAATCAAAGTTCCACAAGGTTACTCTTCAAATTTTAAGAGGCTTGTTTCAATGAAAGATCTCAAATTAGTTGGCTTAAAGTCTCATGACTGTCATGTGTTGATGCAACAACTACTACCAGTGGCTATTCGTGGCATTTTGCCAAAATGTGTTCGACATGCCATAACTAGGTTGTGCTTATTCTTTAATGCTATATGCGTCAAAGTCATTGACCCTAAGAAATTGGATGAGTTGGAAAACGAGGCTGCTATTATCTTGTGTCAATTGGAGATGTATTTTCCTCCCTCATTTTTTGACATCATGGTTCATTTGATTGTTCATCTAGTGAGGGAGATTAGACTATGTGGCCCTATTTATTTAAGGTGGATGTATCCAGTTGAACGATACATGAAGATTTTGAAAGGTTATGTGAAGAATCAATATCGTCCTGAAGCATCTATTGTTGAAAGATATGTCACAGAAGAAGCTATTGAGTTTTGTTCAGACTATTTGGCAGAAGCAAAACCTGTAGGACTTCCCAAGTCTCGTCATACAGGGAGGTGTCAAGGTAAGGGTATAGGATTTCCAAGGGTTATAAATATGGGTCGACCAGAAGTGTTGCAAGCACACTTTTACATATTGAATAACACCGATGAGGTATCACCTTATTTATCTACTCATAAAGATATTGTCAAGGCTAAAAATCCTCAAATGAAAGAAAAGGCGCTATTGAAAGAGCACAACAAGACATTCCTAACTTGGTTTAAAGACAATATTATGAAGGATAATAGTGCTTCTGATACATTAAAGTGGCTAGCAGATGAACCTAAGTTAAGTGTCTTGTGTTGGTCTGGGTATGATATTAATAATTTCTCATTTTGTACAAAGTCGAAAGATGATAAGAGTACTATGCAAAATAGCGGGGTTATGGTCATGGCTTCTTCAATGCACTTCTCTAGTTCAAAGGATAAAAACCCGATTTTGGCGTCAATTGCTTACTTTGGGGTCATTGAAGAGATTTGGGAGCTCCATTACTGTAAATTTAAAGTGCCTGTTTTCAAATGTAAGTGGGTTAACAGTAGTAACAATGGTGTACAAACCGATGAGTTAGGATTCACATTGGTGGACCTAGACAAGGTAAGTTATGGGGATGAGCCTTTCATTATGGCTGACCAAGCAAAACAAGTTTTTTTTGTCAATGATCCTTCTAACAAGAAATGGTCAGTAGTCCTACAAGGAAGAATCATGATTGGTAATGATGAAGATGGAGATTCATCCCTTGAAATTTCTGAGACTCCTTCTTTTACTACCCAAATGCCTATATTTAATGAGGACATTGATGTGGACGGTGTACATGCGACTCGTGATGATCATAATGAAGGGATATGGGAAGATATTTTAATTTGACCCCTAAAAAGAATTTATAGGTACATATAAGTTATTTATTTATTTTTAATAAGCATGTGTCATTTGTCCATTCTTAATAATTGTTGTTTTTATCTATTGACATTTTTTATAAAGTGTTTTTTTTATCAATTGACATTTTTGTTTTGTTTTGTTTAAATAGGTATAATGGCTGATTCATCCATCAACCCCCCAAAAAAGAAGACTAGACGTGCCACGATGTTACCGGAGCTGACGAGTAGACGACCGCCGGGTTATAGGTACCCAATTGAATTTGATGGACGCCTAGATCCTCTAGGTAATTTAGCTACCAGATTTAAGAGTTATGTGGCTATGCTAGCAAGGCACAAGGCAAGCATATTATCAGAATCTTGGGACAAAGTGGGTGATGAGGTCAAGGGAAGGATCTGGAACGATATCTTGGTATTTACTTTTCAATGCATATTGAGGATTTTATTTTATTTTATTAAAAATCCACACATAATGTTGATATAATGTTTTTTTATGTTTTCATAAATCTGGTTTAGATAATTCTGAGCATTGATGTTAATTTCTTGCCTTTTTTGTATACTTTAGGAAACATTTGACATTCCTAATGATGAGAGATTGAAGAAAAAATGGATTGGTTATGCTGGTGAGCGTTGGACACAATTTAAGGCAACTCTCACTAGGAATTACATCTTTAGCCCTCGAGACGATCAGGGTAACAAAACTCCATGCGAGATATACAGTTTCATAACGACTGAGACATGGGAGTTGTTTGTAAAGAGTCGTATGGAAGAAAAGTTTCAGGTAATTAGTTGATCTTTTATAGTTTTTATTTTTTGTGTTAATTTAATATGTCAATACTAGTAACATTTGGTTTGTTATTTGTGACAGACTAAAAGAGCAAAAGCTAAACAACTTCAATCCCAAAATAACTTCTACCACACATCCTCTCGTGGTGGCTATAAGATGCTTAAGGGCAAGTGGAAAAAGAGCTACGTGGAAGCAAGGCGTGAGGAGTCTGGTGATCCGGACTTAGTAATAGATCCTCCATCTCCTGCACGTCACGAGTTATTTAAGTTGGCCCATCAGAGGAAAACAGGATCTTTTACAACGGATAAGTCTGCTTCAGTTGCTTTGAAAATTGTAAGTTTAATTTTTTTATTTAAACACGGATGCCTTAGAAAAAACATTCTACAATATTGCCTAAAGTGCACTTGGTTTTTCTTATAGGATGAGTTAGTTGATCAGACCACACAGGGAACTTTTGTTCCACATGGACGTCAAGATATCTTGGCGGTAGCCATTGGAAAACCTGATCATCGTGGTCGTGTACGAGCAGTTGGTAATGGGGTGGGTCTATCAGAATACTTTGGGCGTACTTCATGTACTAGCTTCACTTCAGATGGGAAACTAGCTGCCATGAAGCAAAAGTTAACTGAAGAGTTGACTAAAGAGTTGACAGAGAAGTTAACTCAGGAGTTTGAAAAGAAAAATAAAGCTATGATAGAAGAAGTATTGACAGAGGTATATATATGAACATTACCATAATTTATAAATTCATTTTAATAACTTTGTGAATAATATTTATTCAATACATTTGATTTGCAGAAGTTGGGATTGTTTGGTAGCCCCGCCAATGAATACATTTCTCCAAAAAATACAATTGGATCTAAAGGTAGTTGTGCACCATCCCATGTGGAGGAGCCTCCCAAGAATGATTGGTTAAGAGAATTGCATATTTTAGCTTATGAGTTTACAGAAAATGTCAAGTTGGACTTGTACCATGAGCACCACGAACATTTCTACATTGGATACAACGATATTGTAGGAATGGCTAAAGGTGATCAGGAACTTGGTATGAACCATTTGGCAATATGGTGCACGTAAGTATATATTAGTTATTTGTAAAACTTATTCCTAAATATTTCAGTTATAAATATTGGATAAATTGTTTTCAATATTTTAGGTACTTGCATCGTGAATGTATAGCAAGGGAAATTAGTGACGTGTATGGATTCTTAGATCCATACAAAATTTCTGGTGGAATTAACTGCAAACAAGAGACCATCCAAACATATATCCAGAATAAGCTATATGACCAGAACAAAACATGTTTTCTAGCACCATATTTGTCCAAGTAAAGTATCAGCTGTCTAAATTTATAGTGTTTCAATTCTTTGTCTGATTATAATTTAATTATTATTGTCCACTTCTGCAGCAAACATTGGCAATTGTTTGTCGTCTGTCCTGCTGTTAATACGGTTGTTTGGATGTGTTCGCTTCATCTCCCTCCAAACGAGGCCCTGGTTAAAACAGTTGAGAAGTAGGTTTTCTTTTATAAAATTTTTTTTGTCACAATTTTGTGATTTAATATGCTTTAGACTTATAAGTTAGTACTTATGATGTTGCCACACAGAGCCATGGATGGATATAACAGGTTGAAGGGTATTAAAAAACCAAAACCTCAATGGGTGACACTTAAAGTAAGTATTAAATACATTCATATTATTTGCATTTTATACTTGTTATTTTTTTTAAACTTCCGAAAGAAAGGTGAATATGTATATCCTCTCTTTATCTATAGGTTCAAAACCAACCAAAAGAATCAGCAACATAGAGAAGAAGAGTGCTAGATTTGTTTCCCTTTAGAATGAATAATAGCAATAGTATCACATTTTAGCCATTTTATACTTGTTATTTAAATTATATTCAATTTACATGTTTGTTATTCATTTATAGGGAGCGAAACAAAAAGATGGTTATACTTGTGGCCATTATGTGATGATTAATATGATGACCATTGTCTTCGCAACTATTACTAATAATTGGAGGAAGGTAATTGAATTTTTCAACTTTTAGGATAATATGTTGTATGTACGTATTAGGTTAACCACGCGATTCTTATTCAACTTTTATTCTTGTAGATGTTTAATTCAAGTTGTTCGTTCACACTTGAAGAGTTGAAGCATGTTCGACACGTTTGGGCCGAGTTCTTTATAAAGTTGTATGCGGAGCGTAAACCAACTTCAAAGGAAGAACGAAGAAAACAACTTATGTAATGTCAAAATCAATGGCATCAAATCTCATTTATGTGTTTAGTTGCCTTTAATGATACATGTTTGTGTATACTGGAGCTTAATAGAAGCGTAGTTGTGTTTGTTTTTTTGTTGCTTTGATATGTTGTCTTGGAGATAACTATCATATATATGCAAATGAATGTTGAATTGCTAAAGTAACTTCTACTTTGTTAATGATACTTTCGGAGCAAAATTTAGTATTTTTGAATTTTTATATAGAATGTGTAATGTTAAGTTTAATGAATTTGATGTCACTAGTGGAGTCAAATTAGTATATGCAGGGGAATCACCTAAAATCCAAAAAAAAAAAAAGCAGAAAGCCTTTTAAAGTCGGGCGGCTGCAAGCCTGACTTTAAAATTTAAAACTTTCAAAGTCAAGCGACTAAAAGTACGACTTAAAAATACTATTAAAGTCGGACCAACGCTCGACTTTAAAAGTTATTCACTAATGTTGGTCCGAAACATACACGAGTTATTGAAGTCAGGCAGTTGAAAGCCCGCCTTAAAAACCAACTTTTGAAGTCGGGCAGGAGCCTGACTTTAAATCGTCTGACATACAAAGTCCCTTGAATATAAGTGGGGTTCGCGCCCGACTTTAAATGTCCAATTTGCCCGACTTTAAATCCCTTTTCTGCACTAGTGTACCAACATGCCTTCATTTGCATTTGTTTCTTTTTTATTTTTTAAGTAAGATAATTATGCTGTTATGGCATATGCAGCAGTTTGTCTTCAGCATACAACTGAATTATCACATGAGAGTTTTGAGACATGCAGAACTGAATTCAAATCAACAAGTTTTGACTGTGTTCCAAGACATTTCCCTACAATAGATAAAAAAACATCCATCTGTAATTCTAATTTTCTTATTATTACAAAAACATGGAGAACAACATTTGAATAGATGGTAAAGGGGAAACAACTAGTCATATGGTCTTATAAGGTGAACTATCTGTGTTTAAAAAACAAGAAATAGATGGTACTGGTTTGAAAAACCTGTAATACCTAATGATGAATCACAGACTAAATCACAGATTTATACCACTATTGCAGTATTTATATCACAGAATCAAACCAAAAAAGGAAGCCAAGACCTGTACCTCCGAATAGAAGAAGTTACACGCCGAAGGAGTAGCAGAGACGCACGTTAGAAGTTGAAGAGGCACTCGAACGAACGCTGAGTGCGTACGTATCTGAAGCACAGTGAGACGCACCACAAAATTAAAACGCTCTTAAGATCAAAATTAAGTTCCACTATGATTTGAATGCAGGAGCCATTGATGAGCTACAAGGTCCAACTTTTGCCTGAAAATATGATAAATTATCTACATGAGTAAATCCTATATATCCTATAACGAAACCTGCATAACATTGCATCAATTTTTTTACCTGCAACAAGAAGTTTTGATTGGCTTGCCAGGATGCGGCTATTTGAAAAGTGGAATCTGAGATATTGTTTTCTGCTATCACATCATCAACGCTTTGACACAGAGAAAATTAGAGTGCAACACAGTTGTGTAATTGCAGATATGTTTGGTTATATGTTTTAAGTCAAAAAGATTAATTTGTTTGTAGTTCGTAATTCCAATAACAACATTCTCTTCAAGGGGGTTCTTCACCCATTCCATTTAATTACATTCATAGTATAAATATTGATACTCTGAATCAACATCAAATCAATTCTTCCAGTTTTCTAGAACTCGGACCAATAAAACTCAAAAAGATTAAATGAGGGAAAGTTTAATACCAAAAAACAAGTAATCCTGGATGGAATTCTAACAACAAAAAAAGAGAGAGCGGGGGCCAAAGAAACATACCCTTCTTTGAACAACCATATGCTGATAGAAGGAGGCAAGAAACTGCAGATTGTTTAGACTTCAACATTTCAATAAAATCCTTCTTAGAAAACCGATCAGAATATAACATATCTTTATAATTGACACATAATGAAGAATCACCCTGTCAAAAACAAATGAATCTATATAATTAAAGAATACAAATCTATTCCTAATTAAAACCTGAATAATTTGAATTTGAAGGGAAAATGATTGCTCTCAATTCATCACTAACCATTGGCCCATCCATGTCTTCTACAAATATAATATCATCTGATAAGATACTGGCATGGACAAATCAATAAACAATGACGTTAATTATACAATAAAAATTAACAATAAAGCCATTATAAAAAAGGCATAATAATCTTTTACCAGGTAGAAGAAATAATTTCCAGCGGAGTCTACATGTAAGCAAACAAAAAGCAATGAATGAAGTGGAATATTGTAATAAAAAATTCTAATCAGTTTCATATAAATAACCAGTAATATTTCAAGCTTCTTGTATATGTGGAAAGTGAATGTGAACCAGGAGGTTCCGATCTCTCTCTTGGAGCAACACAGTACCTTTTTTCTGATCTTTTCTTCCAATGCGATCTTTGGATAATCAAAGTTGTACTCTTATTATAATATCAGTAAGGCAGTACTGCTAAAACGAGAGTGACTTCTCCTCCTGTGATAGCAATGCTTTATAAAGCAAGATTCATTTCAGATTCGTAAAATAGAAGAATTAAAGATGAAGAATACACTTTAAAGGAATTTTGAAGATATAATGAAATATAGATAACAAAATAAATAGAAATAACACATATTGGTCCTCAAGAGATGTGGCTGCGGCGGCGTCTCCTTCATAGATGCGGTGGCGTTTCCTTCATGGATGTGGCAGCGTTGCCTTCGTCTTCTTTGTCTTCTCCTGCGGCATCTCCTTCGATTGAGTGAGTGATAGAGAGGGAAAGAGGCACAGCTGAAGGAAAACGAGAGAGCTTCTGTTTCGCGAAATAGAGATAGGGTTCCATATTTGAGAAATCTGAAGCAAGAGAGGAAAAAGGGTTTGCGAAATCTGAATGTGAGAGAGAGGGAGGGTATGCGAAATTGATGAAGCTGAGAGATCGAATCTGAAGCATGAAATTGATGAAGCGTGATAGTGAGAAGAGAGGCAGTGAAATCTGAAATATGAGAGAGAGGGAGAGTTTTTGAATTCTAAAGTGTTCAAAGAGGGAAACGTCAAATCTTTGAAAGTGAAAAGGGGGAAGCGTGAAACTGAAAAGAGGAAAAGGGGTTTTTCCATGACAATCAGCGGGGGTTTTAAAACTCCTTAAATTGAAATAAAATTTTTAACTGAAGTAACGAAAAGTTCCTTTTTTAACGTTAAATTGAGGGGTTTTTTAAAACCCCCGCAATCTGTTCCATTTTTTGTAGTGCATTTTAGCATTCAGCATTTTCAAACCAACCAAAGACACATGCATTTCATTGATGTCCAGAACAAAATCATGCTGGTGGCAAAAACATCAAAAATAACACATTATGGGTCAAAGAACTCATAAGTTTCATCATTAAGTAATATGCAACAAAATGTACACATAAAAATGGTTAGGAACTCACATGTTGTGTAGCTCACTAACTTAGCACTTCACAACGGTAAATAAACCTTCCCTTAAGCTAAATGAACATCAATTGACTCCCAATACACTCTTCAACTCCAATTCTTGGCTTGGAGACTCCTATACTCGCATAAAAATTTGAAATGAATTGGTTAATGCGGTTTTCCTAAATTCTGTTTTACAGCTTCTAGGGCTATTTCGTAACAGGTATATCTAATCAAATTCTTAACCAAATTCATCTATTCTAGTGCCTATAATAAAGATAATTTTGTCTAGTTTCTAAAGGTTCAGACTTCAAACTGATACAACATGTACTTAGGGAGTTATAACCAAAACAATGTGATTGTGTAAATTCTGTCACTGTTTCAAAAATGTAACTTGTTGGTACAATTTCTCCCTCCATACTCAATGAAATCAGTTCATTATTGTACCTATTTTGAAGGGTTTCATGTCTAGATTCTAAAGAAACAAAAATGAACTTCAAATGAGGTTTCGGTAGTGAGTTATGAAGAGAATACCAGAGGTAGTCAAAACTGTTTTTGTGCAGAAATTTCGGTGAACTTTGAAACTTCAATGTTCAACAATAAAGTTTATCATGTCGTCTAACAGTTACTCGATCTCTTCTGTACCTAATCTATCGAAATCCATGACATGCAAAGCTCCAAAGTTGCACACGAAACAATAATTTCTGGAGAAACAGTTTCATCATAAATTTTTCAGCAACTTGTTCTTCTTCAATCTTCCTAACTCCACGAATTTGACCAACAAAATCCTAGCTCCAACCTCCCACTTCTTCTTCTACATTTCTTCTACCATGATTCCAACGTTTTACTCTTGATTTGGTTCCAAACAAGACATGCAAGAGTTACAAATATGTCTCAAAATAGAGTAATATCTTCTGATTCATGAGATTTGGGGAGCAAAGTTTCTGGTTTGATGTGGAAATAAGAAGTAGAATGGTAGTAGTAGCTTGATGTAGTGATATTGATGCTTTTGGTGATGATGGGAGGAAGAGAAAATTTCTGATCTTTACTCTCTTCTTTTCTCACTCTCACGCTTCTCCCTCTCTTCTCCTTTCTTCCTTATTTTCTATTTTCTTCCACTGAAATGAATTAGGGCTCTTTCCCTCTTCCAAATCTCTTTTGAATTCAAATTTTATCTAATGGTAAAATGGGTTTGGGCTTCTTGGGTTGGATCATGATCCCAGCCCAAGATGTGGTGTAAATAATATTGTTGGAAACACCCCTACATCAATTAATTGGATTTCTAATTTCTAAAAAGTCAATTTCCTAGGGTATAATCCTAAATCTAATCCACCCACATACTACACAAATTTCAATCAATAATAAGAAATAAAATCACTCAATTATTAATACAAGTCAATCTGCAAAACAACCACTTTGGTAATAGTCAAAGTAATATTATATTACTTGGGGTATTACATCTTCAATTTCATCTTTCAATTTAGGCCAATTCTCACTTTGTCTACAATCTTTAACATGCGTTGATTCATGATCCTCACTATCATTTATCACGTTTAGCGCTATATTATATGTAAAAACATCGTTAATGTTGACTTCCTTTCGGTTCCATCATATTTCTTTCCTGAAATAATTCATTAAGATCTCTTTAATTTCAGATTTTTTTACGTACTTGATCAGTTTTTCTAGAACAGATACGTCAATTATGTCTAAAGATTCCTTTATAGTTTCAATATTCTCTCTTGGACCATCTTTATTTTGAACTCCTTTTCTTGTTCGAGGATATTTATATTTGGACCCGATTGGTCTACCATGCTTCTGGCGCATTTAAGACTCATTTGCAATATTGGATTGTCTAGTAAGGACATCCAATTTTATTGGAGCATTAGTAGTTGATATAAACAATTTTGCCAAACCTCTTGGATCAGTGAATTCATTTGGTAATTGATTTGCTAAGCTTTTGTAAATGAATTATTTTTTGATCTTCTTCACATTGTTTTGTTCGAGAATCAAGATAAGACAAGGATAATTCATTCCAACTTATCTCTTTTTTGAGCTGATTATTCTCTCTCCTTATTGTTGGGAAATTTGATTCATCAAAATGACAATGAGAAAATTGATCACCCGCAAGTGCAGGGTCTATCACATAGTAGAAATATCGATCCCACAAAGACTTTATGAGTACCATTTAATTTTCGGTTTTGACAACCTAAAATGATTAATTAATGATAAAAGAAGATGTTGTTTAATTAAAATTCATAACTAAACGCGTCCTGGGATTGTGGATTCAAGAGTCTCAAACTAAAAGATGTTGTTTAATTTTCGTGGTTGATTGTTGCCAAAACCATTTAAGTACAAAACCTTTTTTATCTCAAGAGTCTCAAAACTATTTTCATGTTTTGATTCTCCTGTCTAATCTCATATATGGTTCCAATATCAAATTTCACCTTTCGGTTATTCATTTGATATTTGAAATAAGACTTGAAGAATAATGAGATTAGATTGAGACCTGAAACTTTCTTCAAATGATTTTCTCAAGATAAACTTGGATATGAGAAAGTGAGGATTAGTAATAAACTAAACACAAAATATCTAACTTGATTAATGATGAAGATCAGAAATAATTAAGAAAGACTTTAGCTTGTAATAAGAATGTAAGCTTAAAACTGATTTTAGAGTAGTTGAAGTGTTTATCTAGTTTAAAACAGTTTTGAGAAGGTTGGAGAAACAAAAATTCTCTTAGTTTGAAAACAAAAATAAGTTATTGCAAGTGTGAAAATAGTATGGAAAGCAAGTAAATAACATAGTAGAGTTATAGTGGTTCACCCAATCCTTGTCTACGTCCTCCCCACTACCTTGTGAGTATTAATTTCCACTATTTTCCAAATAGCTATTATACTTGATTTTGATCAAACACAAAAGACTTACACCAACACTTGCTTTTGATCACACACAAAAGACGTAAGACTTACACGTTGTTGTTTCCACCTTTTAGAAAACTATCTACTAGTTTTTTAGAAGTCTCTCTATCAAGTAAGGTAAACAAAAACACTCATCTGTCTCTAGATAGTTTGATTGAGTGTTACAAGATAGCGTTTACAATAAGGGGTTTTGGGTTTTTGGTATGTTTAAGAGCTTAAAAATAAACTAAACAAAGTGTATACAATGATGTTTATCTCAACTGAAAAATGCAACAAAAAAGGAACACAAAGTGTGTTAGTTTTTGTTTTATCTCCAAAAATGGCTTTTTTCTCCACATTTATCTTAGGATAACTTGTGGCGTTTTGTCCTTTCGTATCGTTCCTACAAAACACACAAAAAAAAAAATGAAAAATTAAACACATCGGTTTCCTCCCACGCAGCACTAGTTTAACGTCATTAGACTGACCTTTGCCTTTCGATAGCTCAACTTGGATTTCGAGAACCAATGTTGTTCGCTTTTCAATTAAATCACCAGTGAAATAAAGTTTCAACCTCTGACCATTCACAATAAATTCTCCGGTCCCTTCACTCCATGTTTCTACAGCTCCAAAAGGGAATACCTTACGGATTTGGAATGGACCGGACCATCTTGATCTTAGTTTACCTAAAAGGAGTTTTTGTGTTGTGTTGAAAAGCAATACGAGGTTACCTTCCTAGAACTCCCTTTTAATGATGCGCCTATCGGGCCATTTTTTTGTTCTTTCTTCATATATTTTGGCATTTTTATAGGTGTCCAATCTCAATTCATCAATTTGAAAGGAGTCATGCCAATGAGAGTCTTGTATGCTGTCTGGTAAGGCCAAAGAGCATCGTTGAGCTTTATAAACCAATCCTTACTTGTTGCAGAAACTGTTTTCTCAAGGATACTTTTGATATCTTTGTTGGATCATCTCCACTTGACCACTAAATTGGGGGTGATATAGTGTTGCCACTATATGTCTCACCCTAAACTTTTTCAACAACTTTTAAAAATACTTAGAGATGAAGTGAGATCCTCCACCACTGATTACAATCCTTGAAACACCAAACCTTGAAAAAAATTATCTATTTAAATAATTTTAAGACCACATTGGCATCATTTGTTGGAGCAGCAATAGCCTCAATCCATTTTGATACATAGTCCGCCGCCACTAGGATATAATGATTTCAACTGCGAGGATGTTGTTCAAAGGCATCTCATTTCTTTTGATATATTACCAGTGCGTTCGCATTGATCACATTGGGCAACAAAATGATGGACATCCTTAAAAGAGATGGCTAGTAGAAACCGGCTTCAAAGATTTTTGCTGCTGTTTTTGAAGAACTAGCATGAAGCTCATCTTTTGGAATACACCTTCTAAAAACACCATCGTCTCCTCTCTTAAAAAGAAGACACTCATCCAGTAATAGTGCTCAAGGTCTAAAAAGAATTTATTCTTTTGTTGATAATTCAGATCTATAGGGACTACACCGGCTGTAGGATAGTTTACAAAATCTGCATACCACGGTGTTTCGGCTTGTACAAAAGAAAACAGTTGGTCATCAGGAAAACAATCATCTAGTGGCAGCTCATTTTTATTATTCTCATGTAATCTTGACAAGTGGTCTGCCCCACCATTTTTAGTTCCTTTTTTATCTCTAATTTCTAGGTCAAGTTCTTGGAGGAGTAGGACCCATTAGATCAACCAAGGCTTAGAATCTTTCTTACCCAAAAGGTATTTGATTGTCGAACAATCTGTGTAGATAATTATTTTGGATCCCACCATGAATGACCGAAACTTATCAATGGAAACACTACCGCTAATAGTTCTTTCTCTGTTGTGTCATAATTTATTTGGGCTTCATTTAAAGTTATGCTTGCATAGTAAATATCATGAACCTTCATGTCTTTCCTTTGCCACAAAACTTCACGCACTGCAAAGTCACTTGCATTGCACATGATCTCAAATGGAATCAATCCAAAGGTTGCATAATTGGTGAACTTATCAAAGCTTTCTTTAACCTTCAAAATGCTTCATGAGAAAGATCATCAAAAATAAAAGTTGCATCTTTAAGGAGCAAAGTTGTTACTGGCTTAGAAATCTTGGAAAATTCTTTTATAAACGGGAGGTAGAAACTGGCATGTCCCAAGAAACTTCTCACTTCTTTTACGAGGTAGGAGGTGAGATTTTTTATATTACTTCAATTTTTGCATTGTCAACCTCAATACCTCTTTTGGACATTAAATGCCCAAGAACAGTCTCGTCTCACCATAAAATGACATTTTCCCAATTTAGCACAAGATTCACTTCCTCACATCTCCTAATAACATTTTCCAAATTAATCAAAAAGTTATCAAAACTTTATCACTGCACAAAAAAAATCATCCATAAACACTTCCATTATATTTTCAACAAAATCAGAAAAAATGGACATCATGCAACGTTGAAAAGTAGGAGGGGCATTACACAAACCAAAAGGCATCCATCTATAAGCATATGTGCCATAAGGACAAGTGAAAGTGGTTTTCTCTTGGTCGCTAGGATTAACGAGAATTTGGAAAAACCCAAAATAACCATCCAAATAGAAAAAGCGTGCATGCCTAGAAACCTTTCTAACATTTAATGAACGAAGGGGAGGGAAAGTGATCTTTATGGGTTTCTTTATTTAGATTCCTATAATCGATACACATTCTCTATCTGGTGGCTGTCCTAGTTGCAATGGATTCATTCTTTTCATTTTTTACATCTGTGAGACCTCCCTTTTTAGGAACTACTTGAACGGGACTAACCCATTTAGTGACGTTAACGCTGCAAATGTCGCAGGCATAACCGTCGCTATGCCTTCTTCGACAACAATGGGAGTAACCGCTATAACTTCTCCCATAATTACTCCTGTGTCAATGATGACCACTGCAGCATTAACAAATGTTAATACAATGGCTTCTGTGCCATCAATAGTAGGACCAACGAGTCCTTTGATGGCAAATCCAATGATTGGAAATATGCCATTTACTATGAGTGGAAGGGCTTTACCGTATGGCATGCCAACAACATTGATGGAAGGCCTTCAGACAAATTCGTCTACATTTGCAGAAAATGCAAGTACAGGGTATTCTCCTATTCTAGTTCGACGGAGGGCATCCATAGTCGAAATGCCCAAACTAATTTGACTACAACATCTTTGTTGGCATTAAGACAACAAATGGATGATAGCAATAATGATAGTAATTGATGTGTTTCTTTCTCATTTAGTTTTGCCCTTACAATAACAGGGTCAGGGAAAGTAGAATCTTGGCCAAGAAATTCGTACGTTAGAGTTGATGGCAAAGGTTTAAGTGCTACCTTTGGAGCTTCTTTTTGGAATAGATGCGGATTTTTCCTCAACCAAAGCTTCAATGCTCAAGTTCTTAATGGAATGATTTTAATTGACAATTTAACATAAGCCAGGGTTTCTTCAGCCACTTCCTCATTCTTACTACCAACAAAACATGCTTCTAATCCATCAACTTTGCAACACAATGGTCTATTTATATCAACCCTGCAATTAGAATCCTTTACAAAAGCACTTTTCATAAGGTTAGCAAAATCAATGTCAATTTTCTCCATTGCAACTAGGGAATTAGACTTGTTGGAATGAAAATCTGTTTCTATGTTTTGATGATACAAACTTAGTAAGATAATAAGTTTTCTTGTTAATGTTATCTAACAAGTTTATTTCAAGTGTGAAGAACAAGCCTCCAAGATAGAAAAATATGAAACTACCATTGAACTAAAAAGAGCATAGAAATATGAAGGTAGAAAAGAATTGTGAAGGTTGAAAGATGTGAAAGTTAAAGTCATGTGAAGGTTGACCTATGTGAAGGTTGAACAAAAGTCAACTGTGAAGGTTGACTAAAAGTTAACGCAAAAAGTCAACTCAAAGGTATGACCAAGTCAACACAACATTGACCAGAACTCAAAAGAGTGTGGCCCCACATTTGTTATGAAGATCTAGAATTGTGAAGGATGAAGATAAAGCTGAAGAACAAATTCAAGAACATGATATGAAGATCTTATCCATCAAGCTTCTCAATATGATAAACATGTTGGCTCACATTTATTGAAAATCAAAGAGTTGTTGTTGCTGGAATCTTTCAATAAATGAAGGAGGAACTCCTTGATTATTCCTAGGCCAAACAAAATGTGTTTAAGGTTTAAAGGTTGTGGAGCTTCGTGTACAGCTGTATATCTGCTGTACAAGTACAAGCCAGCTAAGGGAAGGTCAGAACTCTAAAGATAAAGCACTGTGTCAGCTTGTGAAGGTTGAAAAGCTAGCAGAAGGTACAACTGTCAGCTTGTGAAGCTTCAAAAGCTGTTAACTTTGGAACCGTTTATCCAGACAATTTTATGGACCATTGGACATCTCCAAACGGCTATATTCAAGTTTCCAACGGCTATATTTAGATCAAATGACTATTTAAAGGATGAACTTCGAAGTTGCAAATCATGAGAGTGAATTGGAACCTACACAACTAAAGCTTCACAAAGTTCTTCCATCCTACTCATCCCACACTCAAGTTTCACAAGCCTAGGATTTTCTTATAGAGTGTGTGTTAGCTTGTAAGCACTTAGTGTGTTATATTTTCGAGCTATTGTATATCCCAAACCCAAACCTTTGGTTGTAAAAGCTATCTAGTGAGCATTCTCTCAAACTACCTAGAGAGAGGTGAGTGTTGGTGAGAATCTACTTGATAGAGGAATCCTTTAGGAAACTAGGAGAGTTTTCTAGTAGGAACAGCTTGGTGTAGCTGTGTAAGAAGAGCACGTTGCTTTTGTGTGTTGATCGGTGTTTGAAGTCTTTTGTGGTTGAGCAAAAGCAAGTGTAAGTGCTATTTGAAAGATAGTGGAAATACTCACTTGGGAAGTGGGGAGAGGACGTAGCCATTGTTGGGTGAACCTCTATAACTCTACAGTGTCATTTACTTGCTTTCCTTACTATCTATCTAATTGCTATATACTTGTGATTGTTTTCAAAACCTAGTGAAGGTTAACTTATTCAACCTTCACAAGACAGTTTTTCAAACTAATACTTAATCCTTTCATAAACAAATCAGTTTGATTCAAACCTTTATCTTACCAGTTAAAGTTTGCTTAATCCATCTCCATCATTCATCAATCATTTTATACATTGGCTGTTTGTTAAGTGAAACTAACCCTTATCTTCTCAATCCCAAGTTTATCTTGAGAATCATTTGTTTGTGAAGGTTTCAGTTACAAAATTTTAAAAGGGTACACAATTCAATCTCCCCCATTCTTGTGTAACTTAATCACTTCAAGACTCGCACTAGCTCCTAGATCACACATGGCTCTCTAAGTACTCTCACTCTGTATCGCACATGGAATGAAAACACTTCTAGGATATTTAAGTTTTTGAGTCTATTTGTTTTGAATTATAGCAGTACATTCTACAGTTAAAGCAACTTTCTCATTGTCATCAATTTTTCTTTTCTTAGACAAAACTTATTTCAAAAATTTGGCATAAGATGACATTTGAGACAAAGCTTTAGTGAAAGGAATGTTAATGTAGAGCTTTTTCAAAAGTTCAACAAATTTCTTAATTCTTCTTCTATTTTGGTTTTGGCAAATCTTTGGGAAAAGGGAATGGTTGGCTTGTATGGTGGGGGAGAGACGTCAGATTTTTCTTTTTCTTCTTCAACCCCTCACTTGGTGATTGGCGTTTTCCACTCTCCCCCCCATCACTACCCTTAGGTTCCTCTATTTGTTATCCACTTCTCAAAGTAACAACATTTATTTGTCAACTAGGGTTTGACTCAGGTTGTTCAGGAAACACACTAGAGGTCATAGAGGATAAAGAGACTTGTTGAGCCACTTGAGTGATTTGAGTTTCAAGCATTTTATTGCATACATTAGATCTAAAGTTCACTTCTCATTTGTCTATTGATTTGTTAGTTTTAATAAACAAAATATGCATACTTTCTTCAACATCCTTATTTCTAAGATTTTAAACTCTATATGTTTTTGATGTGGGAGAATATCCTAAGAATAATTCAGGATCCGACTTACAATCAAACTTTCCCAAATTGTCCTTGTTATTTAAAACATAGCAATCACAGCCAAATACATGGAAATAAAATATAAATGGTTTCTTTCCTTTCCATAGTCTATTTGGGATTTTGTTCAAAATCTTTCTAACGGTTCCCTAAAACTAGCTTAGGAAGGGTTAGACATCATCCAAAAGAAACCTAGAATAGTCCTAGTTCATGAACAGCTTAGTTTTAGGCAACCAACAGGCTGCAAATGGTCTCTTAGGTAATTTTTAATATCTAACGCACCAAGAATAGTTCTAATCCGTTAACAACTTAGTCTTAATCAGTTAAGAGGCTCTAAATTGTATCTTAGGTACTTTCCATTGTTGTAATCAACTAACAACATCAACTTATCGATTGTAATCCTCATTTATGCCTATAAATCTTTATAAGTCATTAATTATTAATCTGAATTTAACCTTTAAAATGCTTAGGGATATCAATATCAATAATTAAGCCTTTTGTTTTACATTCTAACATTGTTCATTAACTTAGAGGAAAACTAAACCATGAGTGCATTTTTAGTTTTCAACCTGTGAGCTATCTAACCATATAATTTCAGCATTTACTCTATCAAATATCCAATAAGGTCAATTACCCTAGGGTTCATCAGTCACCACTATCCAATTACAACAATTATATATCCTTTAAGGAGGTTATCCATTAGGCTTTAACAACTCATCAGCAACAATCATAACCAATGACAACAATAGCAACAACAAGTAGGCATACAAGCCATGAATAATAACACATAGCATTTAAATATTATAATAGGGTCCTTGCTCCTACAAGGACAAAACCAATTTATTAAAAAGAATTTAAAATCCATTGCTCATACAATGGTTTACACGCATATATGTTGTCGTCGTAATACTGAGGGATCATAGGACATCCCAGTTATGTAATTGCATCATATACTACCATGTTCCCTAGTTATCACCCTCTTCTTACCTCGAATCCATGCGATCACGAACTATGGTCCAAAGTGAAAACAGAAACTCAAGTCCTCCAAACAGAATTATATCACTCTTTATTAATTCTTTGATGATTTTGGAAGTCATGTATAACAAAGGACAAAGGTGCGAAATTAAATATTCAACCATAGGGACTAAAACGACCAAAAACAAGGGCTTAGGTACATACCAAGAAATTATAATACAAAAGTCTAAGGATTTGTTTTTATAGCATTAAGGACGTCACTACGAGCGCATACCTTTAAACGGTGTGCAAATCTAACATCGGTAGGAACAGTTATGCCAAAAATACTATTTTACAGTATAAAGAACTCAAACGAAGGATTGGAATGTGATAGATATTGCTTACCATGAAATCAAACCGGAAAATAGCAAGGGAGAGGATCCTTAATTGATTTGAATGTATATGTCAAAGGAATGAAGGAACTGAGAATCCTCCTGAGTAGTGTTCAACGGTAACAAATAACTGTCAAGAATAACAAAGAACGGGGGCCATTTTTGAAACATATCGGTTTGCAAATCTGATTGGATAGAATGAAAGTATTCTTTTCGGTGAGTCCAAAGAAAGTATTGCTCTTTCAAGATGATAACCACTGTGACCAGAAGTGAGACCAGAGTTTGTTATTCTTGACAGTTCTTCGTTACCGTTGCACACTACTTAATAGGATTCGCAGATACATTAAAATCAATTAAGAATCCTCTCCCTTGCTGTTTTTAGGTCTGACTTCGTGGTAAGCATTATTTATCACATTCTAATCCTTCGTTTGAGTTCTTTATACCATAGAATAGTATTTTTGGCATAACTTTTCCTACCGATGTCAGATTCGCACACCGTTTGAAGATACACGCTCGTAGCTACGTCCTTAACGCTATAAAAACTAGTCCTCATCCTTTTGTATTATAATTTCGTGGTATGTTCCTAAGCCCTTGTTTTTGGTCGTTTTAGTCCCTATGGTCGAATATTTAATACCATAGAATTGTCCTTTGTTATACTTGACTTGCGGGGTCATCAAGGAACTAATATAAAAACGATATAATTCTGTTTGGAGGACTTGAGTTGCTGTTTTCGTTTTGGACCATCGTTCGTGATTGCTTGGATTCAAGGTAAGAAGAGGGGGTGATAACCTAGGAATCTTGTAGTTTGGGATGCAATTGGCATAACTGGGATGTCCCATGATCCCTATGTCTTACGCTGACAAATTTTGTGTGTGTAAACTACTGTATGAGCAATGAGTTTTATATGTTTTATTTCATGGTTTGGTTATTGTCCTTGTAGGAGCAAGGACTCTATTATAATGCGATAATGTTGATGATTTGTTTAAATGATATGTGTTTTTTAAGCCTTAATGTTTTTGTTATTGTTATTGTTATTATGGTTGTTTTCGTTGTTATGTGTAACATCCCCAAATTAATTATTTTAATTACTTGGAAGTTTGAATGATTTGATTTTCCTTGATTGAGGTTTGATTGTTAATTCCATTAATTGATTGCCAAAAAATAAAGAATTGTGTGCATTGTGTGTTGGGTGCAAATTGAATTATTGACTGAATTGGGGCTCATTAGAAAATTGAGGATAGATATGGGCACTATACCCACACAACACTCATTAAAACTCACTTCAAAAACATTAGCTGGTTCCACTAAACACACACACACACATTTCAGTTTTTATTTTAAAAAGAAACAAAAAAAAACAAGAAGGAGAAAGGGAGAGAGTTACGAGAGGAGAGAAAGAAAGGAAAGAAGAGGAAAAACCCAACCCTCATTTCAGCCATACTTTCAGCTGAATGTTCTTCACCATTTCTTCTTCTCTAGTTCTTAACATCACATTTGGAAGCTTGAGAGCACCGCAACTCAGCTGATTCACTCCTTCTCCTCCATTCTCCTACCATTTTCGAAAATACCCAAGGTTGATTGTTTGGCAAGATTGATAGAATTTCTGGTTGCATGTTAGTTTTTGGAGCTAAGATAGGTTATTCAGAAGCTAAATTGTGGATTAGAACAACCAATTAGAAGATTTGAGGGCTGGGGTCGAAAGTTGGTGTCCTAGGAGCGATTTTTGTGTCGTCAACTGCACCTCTTTGCTTACCTTCTTCAAATCTCTGCACAACTACTATTTCCTCACTTAAATTATTACTAGTATGTTTGACCCGTGCGATGCACGGGTAAACGTTATCTTGAAAAGAAAATATTTGACTCTGATTTTTAGTTGTAGGATGATACCTATCAATTATAAGAATGTGCAAATATTTTTATATTATACAGCAAAGAATATAAACTGTGTTGTAGTTATTTAACCAAAAAATGCTAACGTATGTGAAATAGTTACAAAAAGCACATATAACAATGAAAATAAACATGCATAATTTAAGGAAGTGCTTAGGCATTACAATGAGAGACCTCGTAAAATCATCAAAAACTATCATAAATGTAAATTAAAAATTAATAAATTTGGAAAACCATAATAGTTAGACTAAAAAAATCATAGTTTAATAATCTAATAGTAAATAATAAAAAATTTAGTCCTATTTTTATTTTGATATTCAAAAAATAAAATTAAGAATAAAAACATAAAAGTTAACAGATTTTAATATTTTATTAAGTTTTAATTAAAAAAATACATATAATGTACTAGACCAGGAGAATGGTCCCCGTCCCATCCCCAAGTTAAATTACCGGCTCGTGGGGAACTCCGGGAAAGTCCTCGTCAAGATCCCCACGCGCAAGTAGAAATTACCACCTTAGAAGTGATTCCCCTTATCCTAAACTACTTAACTAACACTACATTTTTTTATGTATGAGTTCGTAATGATACTAAATTGGATGGTCAAAACTTAATATGTGTCTAGTGAAACACAATAGTAAGGACAATACAAAGAAAGAGAAGCAACATTGGTCGAAACTTAATATGTTACGATCAGAAGTTAAGAAATATTACTGCTTTTTTTGTGTGGTGTTTTTATAGTTTTTTTTTGTGGTGTGTTAAGAAGTACTGCTTAACGTATAATGAAACATAACTGAAGATTATATATAGATTATATATAAATAATATTAAACAAAATATTGATCTTATGAGCGTTTTAATAATTTACTACTTTATATTAACAATAATAGTATTATCTTGTAGTCTTAATGGATGGAACCCGAATAATAGACATAAACACCGTTAACAATTTGGACGTAGATGTGATTAGAGATGATGACCACACGACAAGTAACCACCCAGTTGATGATAATACCCTTGGACTTAGGAATCCTTAGGGATGCTGATGATGAAGATGTTCAATGGGTTTACTCATTAAAGGAACCTTGTCGGATCATGGGCAATGACTCGTCGCAATATGGGCGAGCCGTACCTTAGTAATTTATGTTGTCGGATGAACCTTGTCGCAGTATAGGCGAGCCGTACCTCGAAGGAATGTGACGATGATAGGTGGGGTGGTAAGCAAAGATTATGGGAGTAGTAATAGGTGGGAGGGTGATGATGATACAGTAGTTGACATTTTGAGCATGAAGTTGGAGTAGTGGGTATTAGTATTCCATTGTTGGTGTTACTTGTTATTGGATTTGACTCAGGAGCAGGAGATTCAATTAACCGAGGTTCCGAAGCTGATATTTCTCCTCGACCATCAATAGGTCAAAGATTTTACAAAGACATATTTTCTATTAATTGTTTTATTCACACAACTTTTTCCAAACGGGGCAGCGGGTATCAAAGGTTTCATCAGGTAATTCATTAAGACACACACTATATAAGTTGTTTGTTCTATGATCTTCAAAAACAGTATTACCAAAACCTACACTATTTATTTTGCATGCATCAGATTTAAAACATACTTCATTTCCAGCATCACACAATTGACACACACTGAGAAGATTCTGTTTCAAGCCATCAACATATTGAACATTTTGAATCTGAGTAGAGTTTACTTTACCTATTGTACCTATACCTTTGATCCAACCTTTGTCATCATTAACAAACATGACAAAGCCTCCATCAAAGCTCTCCATGGAGAGAAACTTATCTTTCTCCCCAGTCATGTTCCTTGAGCATCCATTGTCAAAGAACCACAACTTTTACCTTGATGCTAAGAGGAACTCCTGCAATTGTAGTTAACAAAGATACAGGTACCCATTGTCTTTTGGGTCCTTCTTGGTTAGTGTATTTCCAAAACTATTCTTTTTTGCTTTTTGTAACAATTTGAAATGTAATGTCTGAACTGTTTACGATATGAGCATTTGATTTTGGTTTTCTATGACTTTCAGAAGCCTTTTTCTGATAAATCCCAGCCTTCTCAGATGCAGTAGTTCATTCATGAGCTGACTTGAGATTTTGTGCACATATGAGCAACTCATGAGTTAGATTTTCTACATGCTATTTCAAGACTTTGTCTTTACAAATGATTTCCAAATTTGGGTCCTTTGACTCATTAGCTATGTCAACTAATTTTATTCTTATAAACTTATGTTGCCCAGAGAGTTTGAAATGAGATTGATGTAAAGTATGAATGGTATTAGACATTCTTTCATTATGAGCCCTTAGCTCCTCATTTTCAGTTTTTGATTCACAATGTTGTTGATTGAAATGCATGCATTTTTGAGATAAAATGTTTGAGTCATAAAGCAAGCTATCAAAGAATGATTCAATTTATTTGCATGTATCACATCTAGGGATTTCAGAGTCAGATACCTCATATTGTGTTGATCCTGCCATGAGGCACAGATTTGCAGCTTCTCCTTCTTTTTTTGAGGAGGAATCATCTAAGTAATCCTGAGTTGCCTTGAATGCTTTCTTCTTTTCTGAAGACCCTCTAAATCCTTTATTATTTAGAAGAGGACATTCTTGTCTGATATGGCATGTCTTTCTGCATTCAAAGCATGTGATTGTTTGTTTGTTTGGATCACTGTTTGAAATCTCTCTTATGTACTAACAAAATGCCTTTCCTTTCTTTCTATTGGCAAACCACTTGTTCACCCTTCTTGATATCAATGACCATTCTTCTCCTTCTGAATCTTCTTCACTTTCTTCATCACTTTCCTCATCAATTTCTTTAGAGGAATTTAATGCAGCTTGTTTCCTTTCTTAGAAGATGAGTTTCCTAGCTTCTGAGAGACTTTGAGAGCTATGGACTTGCTTTTCTTTAGGTGAAGTTATTCTTAGTGAGCCAATTAGTTCATCAATGTTCATAGTAGATAGGGTCTTTTCTTCTTTGATGGTTGTTACCTTAGGTCTCCATGCCTTTGGTAGACAACTTAACAGTTTTCTGATTTTCTCCAAGTTGGTGTATTTATTTCCCAGAGAGCTTAAGCCATTTATCATTGTGGTGAATCTTGCAGACATTGCATCAATTGAATCATCTTCACTCATTGTGAATATTTCAAATTCTCTGACTAGAATTCCTGTTTTGGCTTCCTTGATTTGATCTGTTCCTTCATGAGCTACTTGCAGTGTGTCCTATATTTCCATCGCAGTTTCTTTCCTAGCTACTTTGTCATATTAACTTTTGCTTAGAGCATAAGTGAAATAGTATTTTGCCTTTAAGTACAGTAGGATTAGGGGTTTTCTTCTACAGTCCATGTTTCCTTTGGAGCATATGGACCAATTTGAACGATATCCTAGATGTCTGTATCTTGGGATTCCATATATACCTTCATGTGATTCTTCTAGTAGTAATAGTGTTCTCCATTGAATCCTGGAGGTCTATTTGAAGATGCTCCTTCTGGTAGAAATGCAACAGAATTTGGTCTAGCCTTGACTTCTTCCAATATCTTTTCTTTGGCACTTTTTGAGTATGTTCAACCAGAGGCCTTGTTCTAATGCCAATTGAAGTCAAATATAAGTCATAAAAAGGGGGGATTGTAATTGTGGCATATTTTAAAACATTTTCTAAACTCAAATTCCTTAAGAAGCTTGTTTGGTTTTTACTTCAAAAGATGACCTTGTGAATTGTGTATTGTTTAGAAGATATAGTTTGGTTCTTAAAGAATTTGTTTAAGTTGTTTTGTTTAGAAATAATTAGTGAGAAAGTAGTATGGTTATTACACAACTCTATCAACTGTCCCACTAGCAACTTATCCTCTAAGAAACACTTTCTTAGCCCTCTTCCCTCACAAAACATTAGCCTATGCTTATTGCTTAGAAGGTACACATATGAAAATATGTTTGGTTCTGAACTGGGATAAAAATAGATTAAGTAAAATACATCTGACTATTAACACCAAGATATGAACACACTCAATAATGTCCCTGAAATGTTGATTTGCTGTGAGTGTGTTTAGGAGAGAGTGCTCAAAAGCTACTGAGAAGCTTCTGATGTCTTGACCCATCTTGTGAAGTCTCCCTTAAAATATCCGTTGGATTTCTTTAGCAAAGAGAAATAGATCTGTTGATGCTTTTGCGCCTAGACGGGTACACTGCAGCAGGCGCCATACACTGTTGCAGCTGACCGTTGAGAGCTTCTGGGCTTGCCACCCCATGAATTCTGTTTGCGTTGGCATATTTCATTTAGAACAATTATTCTTAACATATTACCATCGATGATGTGCCATTTTGACAACTAAGAGAAGAGTGACAATTTTTCTTCATGCTTCAGAAGCCTGTACAGTAGCTTGTTAACACTGTCTTCTCAATAACCTTCTGATATACAATTAGAATGCCTTCTGAAGTATCTTCTGAGTTATTAACAACAAGAGTTCATGTTATTCAGAAGAATATATTGATTGCCATATGTTCCTTTGTTTCATGTTAGGCCACGTATCATTGTCTCCTTGCTTGTTGTCTTCTGAGCACCTCATTATGTGTTAATTTGTAGCACATGTTCTTTTTGAGATGTTACATTTATACCTGTCAAAAAGATCACTCAAGACAACTCATTAGTTCACTAATGTATTAGACCTCAAGAGAACACTTATCAAAACTGTTTGTTCTCATCAAAACATGACTTAGGGATTTTTCCTAAACACGAGATATATTGTAGTTCAACCTCTTCGAATTATTCAATTAAGACTTTGGCTAAAGTAAAATATTTCAATAGAATAGGGCTTTCGCATTTGTATTCCCCTGTGAGTTGATTAATCCCTAGCAAATAATCCCCTCAAATTAAAACCTTTCGAGCTTTCAATTCTAGGAGTAACTCGAGGCCTGCTATAATGGCTTCATATTTGGCCTCATTATTCAAACATTAAGCCAATGACACTACCATAAAAATACGGTTTCCATGTATCCATGTCAACATAATTTTGAATGAGGAGCTTCTTTATTTTGGAAAGCGTAATTGGTTAAAAAATCAGCAATTACTTGCCCTCTCATGGCTTTCAGCAGAACATACATTAAAGAGAACTCAGTTAATGCTAATGCCCATTTGCCTATTCGAAAGTGAAAAACAGGTTTGGTCAACATGTGTTTTATTACATCAAAGTGAGAAGTTAAAAACACCTTGTGAGGTTTCAGATAATATTTCAACTTAGTACAAGATAAATTAAAACCAAACACAGCTTCTCAATAGCACTATACCTAGTTTCAACATCAATCAAACTCCGACTTAAGTAGTAAATGGCCCTCTCATGGCCATCTTCACCTTCTTGAGCGAGTAAACTTCCAATTGTCTCATGTGAGGCTGAGATGTAAAGTTTGAAGGGTTTTCCTCGAATTGGTGGCATCATAATAGGAAGGCTTGTTAAGTATCTCTTCATTTCTTCGAACGCCTCTTGATGTTGAGGTTCCCACATGAATAGATATTCTTTCTTTAATCTCAAGAGATTAGAAAACGCTTGCATTCTCCCGAACAAGTTTGAAATGAATTTTCGAAGGAAGTTATCTTTGCCAAAGAAGGAATATAGTTCCTATTTGTTTCTTGGAGGGAGGGTCTCCATGATACCTTTTGTCTTGTTCATATCTACCTCCACACCTTTTTCTTCTATCAGAAAGCCAAGGAACTTTGCTGCAAATACACCAAACACACACGCAACAAGACGCATTTTTAATCCATGTAATCTCATCCTTTCGAATCTATAATCTTTAATCCAAAGGGCATCATGACCCAATCGAATGTGTCTATGGCATCAGGGCATCAAAATGCCTTTTTAGGGATGTCCTCTTCAGCTATATAAACTTGATTATAACCGGAATAACCATCCATTAATATTAATATCTCATTACCGGATGCCTAATCAACTAGCATGTCAGATACAGGCATAGGATACTCAACTTTAGGAGTAGCTGTGCATTTAGATCTCTAAAATCTATACAGACCCTTAGAGAACCATTTTTCTTAACAACAGACGCAATATTCGAAATCTATTCAATATACCTGGCAGTTCAGATGAACTTAGCTTCAAGCAACCTCTGAATCTCTAGTTTGATCTTCTGGATGACTTCAGGTGCAAATCGTCGAGGAGTCTTCTTGACATGTTTCTTCCCCGGCTTTAAAGGCAACCTGTGTTTGACAAACATTTTGTCTAGTCCTAGCACCTCTTTGTACTCTCAAGAAAAACAATCTTTGTACTCCTTCAGAATCATAATGATCCCTTCTTTCATTCTTGGTTCCAAAATAGAACTTAGGAAGGTTGGTCTTGGTTCTTCTCTTCCTTCAGCCAAGATGACTTCATCCATAGGATTATGTGCCTTTAACTTACCTACCTCATTTGACCAACTATTTTCAAACCCAAGTGGTTCATCAACATAAATGGAGGCTAGGGGGCCATCAAAAACCTCTCCCTCTTCAGAACATTCCTCGAGTGTTTCATCTTTGGGTTTTTCTTCTTTCTCTGCATTCGTCATTATTTCCAAAAACCTATCACTACAAGAAAAATTGGATTTTTCGGCGACCAAAATCCGCCGAAAATGTGGACTTTCCGGCGGATTTTTGGCGCCGGAAAAATCCTCGTCGCAAACAGTTTCTGGCGGATTTTCCGCCGGTAATTTCCGGCGGATTTTTGGTAGTTTCCGGCGGATTTTTGGTAATTTCCGGCGGATTTTAAATTTTTTTTTTTTTTTTTTGGAAAATCCGCCGGAAACTACCAAAAATCCGCCGGAAATTTTTCTTTTTTTTAAAAAAATTTCCGGCGGATTTTTGGTAATTTCCGGCGGATTTTCCAATTTTTTTTTTAAAAATCCGAAATTTTTTAATTTTTTTTTGAATTTTATAACTTAATATGTTAAATCAAATGTTGAATGGTATTGTTGAAAGAGGAAAGAATAAAAGAGAATATGAGAAGAAATGATATATGAGTGAATAAGAATGAGGAATTATGAAGAAATAAGAATAAAATAGTGAGATGAAGAAGGAATAAGAATAAAGAAGTGAGAATGAAGAAGAAAGGAAAATTATAGAAGAGAGATATGTAGAGAAATTTTTGAAGATTAGAGAGTATGAGAAAGAAGAAAAAAGATAAGATAGAGAAAATGTAGAAGAGAATAAGAAGGAAAGAAAGAGATAAATGAGAGAATGAGATGAGTGTAGGAGAAAGTTGTATTTATAGACGAATTTTTTTCCCTCTAAATTTTTCCGGCGGATTTTTAAAATTTCCGGCGGATTTTTTGAAATTTCCGGCGGATTTTTGAAAAAAAAAAAAATATATTTTGGAAAATCCGCCGGAAAGTCCAAAAAATCCGCCGGAAATTTCCGGCAGATTTTTTGAAATTTCCGGCGGATTTTTGAAAAAAAAAAAAAAAAATTTTGGAAAATCAGCCGGAATGTCCAAAAAATCCGCCGGAAATGACCAAAAATCCGCCGGAAATTTCCGGCGGATTTTTGGTATTTTCCGGCGGATTTTTGCAAAAAGAAAAAAAAATTTATAAATCCGCCGGAAAGTCCAAAAAATCCGCCGGAAATTACCAAAAATCCGCCGGAAATTTCCGGCGGATTTTTGGTATTTTCCGGCGGATTTTTGCAAAAAAAAAAAAAAAATTATAAATCCGCCGGAAAGTCCAAAAAATCCGCCGGAAAGTTTCTGTGGGATAAAAATCCGCCGGAAAGTCCAAAAAATCCGCCGGAAACTACCGTGGGATCAAATCCGCCGGAAATCTATCAAATCCGCCGGAAAGTTTCCGACGGATTTATATCCGCCGGAAAGTTTTCGACAGTAAATCCACTATTTCTTGTAGTGTATTATCACTTATTGAAATAGAGGTTTCAGTATATACCTAGGGCTCTCCATCTGATCTTATATCAGGAGTTTCCTTCATGGCACCCATTGTTTGATCCACTTTACTAGCATCCTCGAACGTTTCCTTTTTGAAATTTGAGGCACCACACTCGGCCTGGAGTGCCGCTATTACTTTGTTTTCGGCCATATAGGCCAAAATTCAAGCAATGAAGCTCGAGTCCATAATACTAACTCCCAATAGGCCGACTCACAACCTTGGTCAACATTTTGATGGCTCAATTCGAAACCAACGTGTGATTTGAGAACCATAATCAAAGGTTAACCTTTCTCATTGACTTGTCTCTTGAGATCAATTCCTTCCTCGATCTTAAATGAGCTTACGTCAACCCAGATCTTATTAGCATTAGATACCTTTGCATTTGGGGACCTAAAGCCCTTTGGTCAGCTTCAACAATTTGGCATTCGTCAAGATCATTCCAAATGAATATCTTCTGATTCATAGTAGAAGGTGTAACACCCCCCTTTTACTATTACAATTTAATAGACAATTATCAGAGTCACCTCGAAGGGCGCTACATTTTTCACCATTTTAAAAAAAACACCATTTATTCCAAAAAAAAAGTCTCCAAAATAATTTATATAAAAGAAATCACCAAGCAGCGGAAATATTAACCAGTTTAAACATCTCCAGAAGTAACAATTAAAGACATCTCCAAAATTAATTAAAACAATTTCCAATAACTAAAATAATTGTTCAAAACGATAACTAACGACTCCCCGGTGCTAGATATCAGAGCTGACACAGACCCAAACGAGAGAGGAAGCAAAACCTAGCAATTCCTCCACGAGCACTAGCGATCACCTGCAGCGTTGCCGCATGAGGGCAACATTCCAAGCAAAAGGGGTGAGTCTAACAGAGATAATAAGCAGATGATAAAAATATGCTAGCATCAGGTAACTACAGCAACACAATACAATTACACCATATCACAGCACCAGATACCAAAGGAAAAATCCATTTGACAGTGAACCACCAAAATTATAACATTCATAGACAATGGGATGATATGCAACCCCTCCAGTGGGCATATGCATGCGGTACCGATCACCAAAATGAGCCACGACGGGCATATCACCAATAAACACCAGAGGCAGAGCCTATATCACCAAAACATGCATATGACAATGCGACACCATGATTATGCACCAACTCACCATAACAAGTATTTAAAATAAATACTATATCACCAGAATCAAAACAAATGATTTCACCAAAAATAGCACCAAGTTGTAGCATCACAGCTACCACCAAACTCTCCTGAGCATACCAGCACCGCACCTGAAATATTAACACCAGACGGCTCCACAACGCGGACATAACGCACGCACACCACGCACAAGACTGGCGCACAGCGCCTAGGCACATCGCACCTACTTCAGCGAATTAATTAAAATAGGAAACGACATCAGATTTCAACAAATAAATACTTGTTGGAAAGCCCTATGGGTCTGGTTATCATCCCTAAGTTCAGTTTTTGAAGGAGAGTGTCCAATAGGTACAGTTTTCGAAAAGCACACAGGCTAGTTGCAAAAGAGGACAGTTTCTGTCCTTCAAATTCAAGCAATTCCAAAGTGACCAAAACTCAATCAAATTGCATGAAACTTGTGCATAAACTGGGGCAAATTTTGTCTAGTTTTCAAAGAAATTGGATTCGTTCGAAAAGGAGTTCTTTTGAAAACGTGGTAACCAAAACACTGACCCTGTGTCCAGATTGTTTCCAGAATCTTACTCTAACTTGTGGAATTCATATCTCGAGCTACACAACTCTAAACGCAACCAAACCAGTGCCAAATTAACAAGAATTAAGTCTATTTTCCAGAAAAATAAACCACATAATTTTTTGGTTAATACAACGTTCCCAGTCACCGAAATACAGAATCTATACCCAAATCGTTTCCAGAATTTTAACCTAACTTGTATCGCCTATAACTCGAGCTATACAACTCCGAATTTAACGAAACCAGTGCCAAAACGACCGGCGTTAAGTCTATTTTCAAAAACAACCAACCTCATAATTTTTGGATCAACCAAACAGCGCCAGTTTTAGAAAAAACCGAACCTGTGTCCAGAATCGCTAAATTGCCAAACACCAAACCCTAACGGCAACGACACCGCAACCACCACAACAAAAACGACAATTCGACAACGCGACAACAACAATCAACCACGCACAGCAACAACAAAAACACGAACAATAACAACACCATCATCGTGATACAACAATCACACAACAACAAATAACGAAACAAATCACAATAACGTGCAATAATCATCAAAGCACCAATCTCAACGAAAACACGATATGCAACAACACGAACAATTCAACAAAACCCTAGACTACCCACACATAATTATCATCAACCCATTATCAAGGTTAAGCCCACCCTTACCTCGAATAACGTAAGCTCCGGAACACGACGAACGAGACACGAACAAAACCACAGCAACACGAACGATCTCCTTTTGAAATTCTTCGCGAAACCCTCCTCCTCTCTCCCTCTTTGCGCCGCGTTCTCTCTCTCTCACTCTCACTTTCGTTTTTCTTTTGCTTGCTGCGAATGAGGGTTTGGCTTAACCCCCAGGGTTTAAGTTGAGGGCTCAGTAAACACTGGGCTCTCTACGTCACCACCTCCTTTACTCGTTTCACCTCCTACGCATATAAAATATTAACTTTTTAATTTATCTATATCCCGCCTCCAAATTATTTTAATAATTCAATCAACTATTTTAATTAAATTATTTCCGGGGTGTTACAGAAGGTACTGCTCCCACGACATGGACCCATTCTCTTCCCAATAAAAGATTAAAATTGGCAGTCAAAGGAACTACCACAAACATTGTGTATCTAGAAATAGATCCCACTTGAATGTTCAAGGCAATGATACCTTTAGACCTTGAATTCTTCCCGTTGAAATCTGTAATCATCAGATTATGAGGAATTAGGTCTTCATTGGACGTTCTAAGCCTCTCCATCATCCCTTTAGGCATTAAATTGACTGTTGCTCCACCATCAACGAGCACTTTACTAACCACGATGCAACCATCAATCCTTAATTGGATAAACAGCAGTTTGAGGTAAGTTTCATGCAATCATTTGATGGCTTGAAGATTGCAACAGTCCAGGCCTGAGGTTCTGCCTTTGGTTAAACAGAAGTTCTCGATATGCATTCTACTAGAACAGGAGCCTTTTCTTTGAAGTAGTCCTCAAGCTCTTCAATCCCTATTACCTACTAAGAATAAATTGCAGGCAGGGCTGACACTACTGCGCAGATTTCATTTAAGTCATCCTCGAATTCAGAGTCAAACACGTATGTCATGAGGTCATCCTCATTATCATATTCGAGTGACTTCTTTTTATCATTCTGCGTGTTTTTACCCTTGGATGTCCACCCTCTTTGTGGTAGGTTACTGTTATACCCCAATTTTGTCTGCTTCTTTTTTACTGCTCCTCTAATTTACCCGTTTAGTTTACCGCAAGTTAGTTTAAGGTTTTTTTGAGTCTACGCTTCTCTTATTGGGCCTAAGCTTCTTATTTGGGCCTACACTCGCGTAATTTGGTCTATCTTAGGGTTTGACCTAATTTTAGCGCTTGTTGATTATTGGGCCAGTCTTTATACTTTTTTCTTGTTGGGCTTTATTTTAGCGCGTTGTTTGGTTAAGCCCGATTTTCGTTCTTGGTTTCGGTCCAACTTCTTTTTTGCTCACTTGATTTAAATAAAATAAAAAATCATAAAAATAATAAATAAAAACAAATTTTTATTACAAATGTGTCCAATTGTCCAAAAAAGGTAATCCAAAAAATACAAAAAAACAAAAAAACGAAAATTAAAAAAATACAAGAATCACAGATGCAAATTCAGCTCTTAGTTGGGTCAGTTCTTGCTCTCCAAGGCTTCTTAGCAAGCCCAAAACCTGAAAATAGGAAAGAATATTGTTCAGAATCATAGAATTAAATACCGAAACCCTAATATTCACCTATAAAAACAGAACCAATTCACAGAGAAAAGTGGGACAAAAATTCAGAAAATAACTTAAGGGACTAGTGGTTCACATCAAAACCCTAATTACTAAAATTGTTTCAAAAATTCAGAAAAGCAATCAGGGTTTCATTAGAGGCAGTAGCAGAGCAGCAATAACAAATAAGCTAGAAGGAGACCTAGCAGAGGCTGGAGATTAGGTTGGTTCCTATACTAATCTGAAACATAGAAAAATATGTGCTTGCTATTGGTACTTATATTCATATGCTCAAGAGTTTTGTTTTTACTTATGGCTTAATCGTGGATGATGATGTTGGAACTTGTTGGTGAATTGAAAAATTTGGAAGTCCCACATTGGAAAGAATAGACACTTTAAGAGTGTTTATAAGTGTGAAAATTGAAACCTTTGGGTGTGACCCAATAGGTACCCATTTTTGTGAAAGGAAGAAAATGCACACAAAATTGACCACCACACACGCATGCGTGCCGACGCCGCCATCTATCCGACTGGACGGCTCTGCTCGGTCGGGAATGTGCTTGGGCTTGGGCTGTGAGGTGTAATTTATTCTATGCGAAAAATAATAATTATTTTATTTTGGTGCGTCGCTCACTAACCGTCCAGATTCGCTGAACTGACCAGATACGTTGAACTAGCCATTTTTAGCTGTTGAGGATTTTTCTCCAACAGCTTGACTTGCATAGCAAGTAGGCCGTTCTTATCTGTTGAGGATTTTTCTCCAACAACTTACTTGCGCAGCAAGTCAAGATTTTTCCTATAAATAGGACCTTTCCCCACTTCATTCTACACACCACTTGACGATAAATCATTCCTCAAGTTTTCTCTCTTCTCCCTAACTTATTCTCTTCTATTCAAGAGTGGTCTACGAACCATATTTATTCAGATTGGTTTTTTAACGATATTGAAGGTGTATTTCTTGAGCGAAATTTCCTATGCAGTGATATTTCGTAACAGTGTTAACTGGGCTGTTTTATCCTGGGGACGTCGTGGTTGATAGTCTACCTGCACAGTTTTGAGTAGTACCACGAAACGTCTTAAAGAGAGCGACCTAGCCACGACTCAACTCAGTAATTTCTTCGGTGGATTGATTTTCCGAAATATTTTTCTGAAACTCAAAAACAACAATTTTAAGACGTTTCGAAATTCAACCATGACTACCGAAGACATTACTGGCTCTGATTCTGCTGTGTCTAACTTCAACAAATCGTTTCTTTTTGAAGGATGTCAATTAAAACAATGGCAACAAAATAAATTTTTATTAAATATGAAAAATGTTGCCAGCATTTAAAAGATGACATTCAAGTGCTCAATGAAACAGTTGATCAGAAATGAATAGATAAAATAGCTAAAGAAATATTCCTATAGAAAGAGAATAACTTTCTCCATACTATTTATTGAGAATGATTTTCTCTATATAATTTATCATTGGAAAGAGAATATTTTTCTCTATACGGTCTTATAGAAAGAGAATTATTATCTCTATATCATTGTTAATTCGACGGAAAGAGAATAATAATCTCTATAAGAATGAATTTTTAATTCATATTGTTTGAGAAACGTTCTGGCTAGGAAAGACTTGATACTTAAGTGTGTCCATTGTGACCCACATCTCTTTCCTGGGAATCTTCTCGAACAAACAATTTTGAAAATTCATATCTTTTGTTGTCGTTAGTGGTTAACGTTAACGGCTAATGATTTTAAATCATAGAATTGCTTTTTAGCAATAACATCATTTTTGAGAAGTTATACTTTCTTACGATATATTGCAATATAATTTTCTAGAAAAACTTTCAAGAATTAAAACGGTAATCAGGCTCAAAGGAACAGCAACTAGAATGGGATCCCCCAAATTTCCCATATTCTAAGCATCAACTACCACCACCTAGAAATGATGCTGCTCCTCCTTTTAATTGTTCCAATTGCGAGGGACCAGGTCATATGACACGCAAGTGTAGGAACAGGTCAAGCTCTGCCCCACAGGCTAACCTGATTGAATAGCAATTTGTTGCTATAATTTTAGAAATCAACATTGTTGGTGAATGCAAAGGTTGGTGGATGGTTACTGACTATGTTTTGAACATACACCGTTGCTGAAAATAAGAAAAAGATGCTGAGCCTAGTGAAAACTTTCTTTAAACAAAGATTTTTTAACACGGTATTTACTTCGTCTACAAGAAATTATGTGCACTATACTATTTTTTACACGTATTTGATTTTGAAATTTAAACAAACAAATTCTTTTCAATAAGAGCCAGATAGCATTTTTCAAAAGTTATTTTATTAAATGACTTAAAAAAATTGTGATTTTTGTAGTCAAGCAAAAATTTTCAACACTTCGCATAAATCAGTAAGGATATCTGAGTATTAGTTTTGACTCACTCAGATATATGCGAGTAAGATAGAACGTTAAACAGAAATGGAAAACCATAGTGTATCACTTTTATAATTGTTTTGACTACATTGTAGTATACTTTGTGAAAAATAAAAGTGAAGTGCTTGACATATTCAAAGTTTTCCATTAGGGTATGTTTGGGAGGGGGTTTTGTGAGGGGAAGGGAGGAGAGGGCCTGAAAAAGATTTGTCTATATTTTAATATGTATTTGAGATTTTAAAAATTTAAAAGAACAAGTTGATAGATATCAATATAACATTTCTAATCACACTTGATTCATGTTTAGAGACATTTTATAGCTTACTCAATTCTAAATTGAAAGATATGCTCTCCCCTCCCTTCCCCTCCTAAAACCTCCTCCCAAACATACCCTTACTGTTTTTTGAAAATCAATTAAGTAGAAAGGTTAAGAGTTTTTATAGCGATTGAGAACGGAGTATGATTCCCCATTAATTTAATGGAATTATACATGAAACGACTGCACCATATTTTTTCTGAAAAGAATGGTAAAGCAGAAAGAAAAATAAAATCTTTATTGAATTGGTTTTTGCTATTTTACTGAATTCTAGCACTTGATCTCTCTTGCGGAAATTTTTATAAATTGTTGGTTATGTTATGAATAGATTCGCTGAATCTAAAGAAATAAAAATTTTCCTTTGGAGATCTTGAAGAAAAGACAACCCATCTTGTGTTATTTTTGAATTTGGGATTATATGACTTATGTCATAATCCCAAAAGAGTTAAACTCGCAAGTAGAGCCTATGAATGTGTATTCAGTGGGTATGCAGTAAATAGCAAAGCATAAAGGTTTTATGACCCTAATGCAAAAGTGATCATTGAGTCAAATGATGTTGACTTTTATGAAAGTAAATTCCCTTTTAAATCAAGAAATAGTGGGGGCACCGGAACTCGTCAAGTTTTTGTGCCTAGGAGCGTTGAAAACAACGTAGAAAGGGAAATAGAGCCTCGAAGAGGTAAGAGAGCACGTGTTACTAAAGACTATGGACCTGACTATACGAGCTATACATTAGAGGAGGATCCTACTAGCCTTCAAGAAGCTCTGTCTTCATTGGATGCTGATTTGTGGCAAGAAGTCATAAATCAACGAGATGGATTCTCTAGAGTCTAACAAGACATGACACTTAGTAGACTTGCCTCCTGGTTGACAACCCATTGGTTGTAAATGGATTTTGAAAAAGAAACTAAAACCTGATGACACTGCTGACAAGTACAAGGTCCGCTTGTAGCCAAAGGTTTTAGTCAAATAGAGAATATAGATTTCTTCGACACATGCTCACCCGTTACTAGAAACACATCCATAAGGGTACTAATTTCTTTGGCTGTGTTTTATAATTTAGTAGTACATCAAATGGATGCAGAACTGATTTAAAAAAAATGGTGAATTGGAAGAAGAAATCTATATAGAGCAACCTGGAGTTTTTGAAATTCTTGGGCAAGAAAACAAGGTCTGTAAGTTGGATAAGTCTCTGTACGGTCTCAAACAAGCTCCCAAACAATGGCATGAGAAGTTTGATATTTTGATTATATCGAATGGGTTTAAAGTGAATGAAAGTGACAAAAGCGTTTATTACAAAACTGAGAATGACATTTGCAATATCATGTCTCTATGTAGACGACTTACTCATATTTAGATCAAACATTCATGCTGTAAATAAAGTGAAATCATTGTTGTGCAACAACTTTGATATGAAAGACCTCGGAGAAGCAAGTGTAATCCTTGGTATTAGGAATACTAGGTCCGAGAAAGGAATTTCTTTGGATCGATCTCATTATATTGAGAAGATCTTAAAGAAATATAACTATTTTGGTTGGAAACCTTCCTGCTCACCATACGATCCAATTGTCAAACTTTTTAAGAACACTGGTAACAGTGTTCGACAAACGGAATGTGCGAGCATCATTGGAAGCCTAAGGTCTGCCACTGATTGTACTAGACCCGACATTGCCTATGTCGTGGGATTGCTGTGCAGGTTTACCAGTCGACCTAGTATAGAGCATTGGCACGCTATTGAGAGAGTCATGTGATACCTGAAGAGGACCATGAATCTCAAGTTACATTATCAAAGATTTCCAACTGTACTTGAAGAATACAGTAATGCTAATTGGAATACTCTATCAGATGATTCCAAAGCAACTAGTGACTATATATTTAGTATATATGGTGGTATTGTCTCCTAGAAATCTAAGAAACAGATCATTTTGGTTCAGTCCACTATGGAGTCTGAAATGATAGCATTGGCAACTGCCAGTGAAGAAGCTAGTTGGTTGAGATGCTTACTAGCAGAGATTCTTTATGGGAAAACCGACGACACTTGCATTGATCCACTGCGATAATACCGCGGCTATTGCCAAATAACGAATCGTTATTACAACGATAAAAGGAGACAAATATGTCGTAGGATCATCATTGTGAGAGTGGATCATGTACGCACTGATTAGAATTTAGGTGATCCTTTGACAAAAGGATTAGCCAAAAAGAAAGTCCAAAGTACATCTCAAAAGATGGGACTACTGCCATTAGAACCATGAGTCACTCATGATGGTAACCCGACCTAAAAGACTGGAGATCCCAAGAATTAGGTTCAATGGGTAATAACAAGTTGTGAAGTGATCGGATATGAACATGCTACTATATATAAGTAAAGAAGCATGATTCCTGAAGTGATGTAAGGTTGAGGTAATAGAAACTATTAATGAGATCTATACTCTGTGTGGAGTGGGGTACATAGCTACAAGAGTACACTTGATAGACTCACCTTTGTGAATGTGGAAGTGGAGCCGCTTCCTATGAAACTATTGCCAGAAATTCCTAGAGTGTTCACTAAACTGGGATAGACGTGCAGGGCCATAAAAGCACGGGCTTTTGAGAATACACCTATGGAAAAGGTTGTGTGTGGTTTTGATGATTAGAAATAGAGTTCAAGATTACGAGTCACTATTGTTGAATCTATATCTTAACCGCTATGCAAAGGTTCAAGCCGAATGACACCTCTACTTATGCACAATCTTATGGAGGCGTTTGACGCTACTTCTGAAACCCTTTTTTAAATTCAAGTGGGGGATTGTTGGAACTTGTTGGGGAATTGAAAAATTGGGAAGTCCCACATTGGAAGGAATAGACACTTTAAGAGTGTTTATAGCGTGGAGATTGAAACCTTTGGGTGTGACCCAATAGGTACCCAATATTGTGAAAGGAAGAGAACGCACACAAAATTGACCACCACACACGCGTGCGTGCCGACGCCACCGTCTATCCAACTGGCCGGCTCGGCTCGGTCGGGTCGGGTCAGGCATGTGCTTGGGCTTGGGCTGTAAGGTGTAATTTATTCTATGCGAAAGTTAATTATTATTTTATTTTGGTGCGTCGCTCACTAACCGTCCAGATTCGCTGAACTAACCAGATACGTTGAACTAGCCGTTTTTAGCTGTTGAGGATTTTTCTCCAACAGCTTGATTTGCAGAGCAAGTAGGCCGTTCTTATCTGTTGAGGATTTTTCTCCAACAACTTATTTGAGCAGCAAGTCAAGATTTTTCCTATAAATAGGACCTTTTCCCACTTCATTCTACACACCACTTGACGATAAATCATTCCTCAAGTTTTCTCTCTTCTCCCTAACTTATTCTCTTCTATTCTGTTACCAAGTGGCTTCAGTCTCAAGAGGGGGGGTGAATTGAGATTTTAAAAACTTTTCCCCTTTTTAACGACTTAGATTAATTTTCGCGCAGGTTTATGAAATGAACGAATTAGAATAAAGAACAGTAAAGCACGCACAAGATTTATACTGGTTCGGTCACCTCCCAGTGACCTACGTCCAGTCCTCACAACCCTTTGTGAGATTTTCACTATCAAAACAAAGCTTTCAACCGGGTGCTTTAAAACCCTTACAGACACAGGCACTCTTCACCTAGGATACCCCACCTTGTGCAAGAGCCCTAAACAACAATTACAACAAGAGATACCCCACCCTTGTTACAATAAAAAACCCTAGAGAGATACCCCACTCCCTAGTACAACCAATTGAGAACAAGAGATACCCCACCCTTGTTACAATCAAAACCCTAGAGAGATTCCCCACTCTCTAGTACAAACCAATAACAGTATTAAGAGAAATTACAATGAAATAACAAATACCTCTGAGAAGGTGAATATGACAACTTGAAGAATCCCAACCTAACCCTTGTGAGAGATCAGCTCAAAGTGATGAAGAACGTGAAGAATGAGTGTGACACAGTGAGAGAGTTTGCGTTCTTCTCTTTAGAATTGTAGGTTGTTGATTTGATCGTAAAACCTAGATCCTATTTATAGAGTTTGTAGAAATATGACCGTTGAAGCAATTTTTAACTCTATTTAGATAAGTGAAAAATCGATTAATGACTTGAAAAAGATAAGATGAAAATCGATTATGTGCTTTAAAAATAATAGGTGAGAAATCGATTTCTTGCTTGTGGGAACAAGTGAGAAATCGATTTTGTGCTTTAGTAAAGCAAGTAGATAATCGATTGTTGGCTTTATAAAAATGAGGAAGGCAGGTAGACAATCGATTTTCCTCTTTGATATACAGGTGAGAAATCGATTGTTTGGTTAAAGAAATAATAAGGGAATCGATTGTTTGCTTAAAAATAGGAAAGTTTCACAAAATTAGGAAGCCCATAATCGATTGCTAGCTTTAAAGCTAACAAGTCATGAATCGATTTTGTGCTTGCAACCAACAAGCTCAAAATCGATTCTTTGCTTTAGAAAACAAGTAAGGAATCGATTCATTGCTTCCAAAACCAAGTCCTTTATGAATTTAATCGATTGATGGCTTTAAATAATGAGAATGAAATCGATTTTGGCTTAAACAATATGAATGAAATCGATTTCTTTACTTCAAAAACAATTTCTTTTAAAAACACTAAGCCATGAATCTATTTCTTTCAAAAACAACAAGTGCCTAACCTATTTATCAATTGAAAACATATGTTAGGTCCATTTGTCTGAGTGCTAGTGTGTTTAGTGATTTGAGCCGATCTTCAAAAGCGGTTTACAATTCATTCCTAAGACACGACCCAACTTCCTAGGGACTACTACCCTTGACACACTTACTTCTTGAGTTGGTTGTGCCTTGGAGTTCCATTTGTCACTTTGTCTTATATTACTTCATCATCAAAACTTAACCTGCAACACAAGATATCCACATTCTCCCCCTTTTTGATGATGACAAAATTTTAATTCATCTCAAGTGGGAGGTTAGTTCATCAAGCAAAACAATACGCTAATATTAAATGTATCTAGACTCCCCCTTACTTGATGCTCCCCCTATCTAAATGCAAAGTGACAATACAATACACTAATATTTCTCCCCCTTTTTGTCATGATCAAAAGGGTTAATGCCAAACTTAGTTGGTGAGTCGAAAATGCAGTTAATAGTAACAGTGAGTTCGTTGCATTAAAAAAAAGTGCTTAAATCACAAAATGACATGATAGTCGAGTTTCAACACAAGATAGCCTAACCAGCAGTTCACAGTTCATAATTCATTCAGATAAGTGATAAATTAATACCTCCAAGTTTTGTTCGAATGAAAAAGAGATTTTCTTTTTGCAATGGTTTAAAGAAATATCAGCTGTTTTGACTGCTCAACTAAACAATCACATAATCACCTTTTTGAACACGATCTCTAAGAAAATAATGTCTAATCTGTATATGCTTAGTTCTAGAATGTTGAACGGGGTCCATCTATAGATTAATGTGATTTATATCGACACCATATGTTATTGTTTACTCTATTTCCTATTGTTCTAACTTGCTTACTGACTTTGTCCTCAATGGTGCATAAATCAAAATCAAACAATGATAATCACGTATTTGTCTAATGGTAAGTAACTTATGCTTAAGATATTCTACATAAAGAACATTATCAATAGAGGTGGATAGACTTTTACCAAACTTACTGTCACCGAGGATTCTTCCTCTATTGTTGTTATCACAAGTCACATGACGGCTTTTTCTGGGGGTGAGTGTTAAGAGCTTTGTCATATCTCCAGTCATGTGCTTTGAGTACTTGCTATCAAGGTATTAATTTTTCCCCCATACCTTGAAGCATACCTGCAATAAGATCAAGTTGAAAGTTTTGGTACCCAAATTTCTTTGGGTCCTTGTGGGTTAGTACTTGGTAGAGTTCCTTTGGGAACCCACACCTTTTTCACAACTTGTCTGCTTCTAGCCATACAAACAGATGCAGTATGTCCTAATTTGGCACAGTAATAAAATCTAATATATGGACTAGTAGTGAACTTAGGTCTATAATGCACATGTCTTTTTATGAAATTATTTCTTGGAGACCTAGGATGCATATGTTGTATGTTGGACATTTTTCCTATTGTCCATTCAAGCTCATGAATTTTCTTTTCATATTCAGCACACTTATCACATACATAATTTGCTTTAAAGCAACCAAGACTATGATTTTCATTTCTAAGTTCTAATTTTTCCTTAGTTAAAGCAATAACTTTGTTTTGAAGATGAGCAACTGTTTTCTTAGATTGGGTTAATGCTTTAGCTAGTTTCAAAGAATCATTATGCAATTCAAGAAATGCTTCATGTAATTCATCATATGCATTTTGTGAAGTTTCAGAGTTAGAATCTACCTCAGTTTCATTTTCACTGTCGTGGTCGGCCATGAGAGCAACTTGAGCTTCTTCACTTTTTGAATCATCTGATGACTCCATGTTATAGTCTTCCCATGCTATGTAGGCTTTTCTACCCTTGTTTCCTTTGGATCCCTTTTTCTTAAATTTTGACAGTTTTCTTTGTAAGTTCGGGCACTCCATCTTCATGTGTCCGGATTTGCCACATTCGTAGCAAGTTGGTGGACTTGGGAAGTTTTCCTTGCTTGAGACTCTTTTGGGTGAAGAATTCTTTTTGGGGAAGCTTTTCCTTCTCATGAACTTTTTGAAGTTTCTAACCATTAGCTCCATATTCTCCTCGTCTTCATCATCTTCATTTTCCGAATCATCACTATCATCAGATGGATTTGAACTAGAAGCTTTGAGAGCTAAGCTTTTCTTTTTATTGTCTTTTTCTTCATGTTCTGCTAGACGAGCGAGCTCTAATTCGTGCTCTTGTAGTTTCCCAAAAAGAGTGGCGAGTGTCATAGTAGCTAAATTTCTTGATTCAGCTATAGCAGTTACTTTCGGTTGCCATTCTCTGTTTAGGCATCTTAACACTTTGTTGATCAAGTCTTCTGCAGGAAATGATTTTCCTAATGAGCCCAGTTGATTCACTATGTGAGTGAACCTCTTTTGCATTTCTTGTATAGTTTCTCCTTGATTCATTCTAAATAGTTCATATTCCCGGATGAGAGTGTTTGTTCTTGCTCTTTTTACTTCACTAGTACCTTCATGAGTGACTTGAAGATTGTCCCACATTTCTTGGGCAGTTTTACAGTTTGACACTCTGAAGAACTCATCAGGACTGAGGGCGGAAGTGATGATATTCTTGGCACGAAAATTGTGTTGAACTTTTCTCTTATCATTATCAGTCCATTCAGCTCTTTCTTTGACAGTGAGAATACCATTTACCATGTGCGTGGGGACATAGGGTCCATTTTCCACAGCATCCCATACATCAATATCAACCCCTTCTATAAATATTCTCATTCTTTCTTTCCAATATGCATAGTCTTTCCCGTTGAATCCCGGAGGACGGGTAAGAGACGCACCCTCTTGCGTAGACCAACCTGAAGCCATTTCTCTTGAAGCTGCTAGGCCCATTAAACAAGAGTCTAGCTCTGATACCACTTGTTACCAAGTGGCTTCAGTATCAAGAGGGGGGGTGAATTGAGATTTTAAAAACTTTTCCCCTTTTTAACGACTTAGATTAATTTTCGCGCAGGTTTATGAAATGAACGAATTAGAATAAAGAACAGTAAAGCACGCACAAGATTTATACTGGTTCGGTCACCTCCCAGTGACCTACGTCCAGTCCTCACAACCCTTTGTGAGATTTTCACTATCAAAACAAAGCTTTCAACCGGGTGCTTTAAAACCCTTACAGACACAGGCACTCTTCACCTAGGATACCCCACCTTGTGCAAGAGCCCTAAACAACAATTACAACAAGAGATACCCCACCCTTGTTACAATCAAAAACCCTAGAGAGATACCCCACTCCCTAGTACAACCAATTGAGAACAAGAGATACCCCACCCTTGTTACAATCAAAACCCTAGAGAGATTCCCCACTCTCTAGTACAAACCAATAACAGTATTAAGAGAAATTACAATGAAATAACAAATACCTCTGAGAAGGTGAATATGACAACTTGAAGAATCCCAACCTAACCCTTGTGAGAGATCAGCTCAAAGTGATGAAGAACGTGAAGAATGAGTGTGACACAGTGAGAGAGTTTGCGTTCTTCTCTTTAGAATTGTAGGTTGTTGATTTGATCGTAAAACCTAGATCCTATTTATAGAGTTTGTAGAAATATGACCGTTGAAGCAATTTTTAACTCTATTTAGATAAGTGAAAAATCGATTAATGACTTGAAAAAGATAAGATGAAAATCGATTATGTGCTTTAAAAATAATAGGTGAGAAATCGATTTCTTGCTTGTGGGAACAAGTGAGAAATCGATTTTGTGCTTTAGTAAAGCAAGTAGATAATCGATTGTTGGCTTTATAAAAATGAGGAAGGCAGGTAGACAATCGATTTTCCTCTTTGATATACAGGTGAGAAATCGATTGTTTGGTTAAAGAAATAATAAGGGAATCGATTGTTTGCTTAAAAATAGGAAAGTTTCACAAAATTAGGAAGCCCATAATCGATTGCTAGCTTTAAAGCTAACAAGTCATGAATCGATTTTGTGCTTGCAACCAACAAGCTCAAAATCGATTCTTTGCTTTAGAAAACAAGTAAGGAATCGATTCATTGCTTCCAAAACCAAGTCCTTTATGAATTTAATCGATTGATGGCTTTAAATAATGAGAATGAAATCGATTTTGGCTTAAACAATATGAATGAAATCGATTTCTTTACTTCAAAAACAATTTCTTTTAAAAACACTAAGCCATGAATCTATTTCTTTCAAAAACAACAAGTGCCTAACCTATTTATCAATTGAAAACATATGTTAGGTCCATTTGTCTGAGTGCTAGTGTGTTTAGTGATTTGAGCCGATCTTCAAAAGCGGTTTACAATTCATTCCTAAGACACGACCCAACTTCCTAGGGACTACTACCCTTGACACACTTACTTCTTGAGTTGGTTGTGCCTTGGAGTTCCATTTGTCACTTTGTCTTATATTACTTCATCATCAAAACTTAACCTGCAACACAAGATATCCACATATTCAAGAGTGGTCTACGAACCATATTTATTCAGAGTGATTTTTTAACCATATTGAAGGTGTATTTCTTGAGCGAAATTTCACTGTGCTGTGATATTCCGTAACAGTGTTGCCACGAAATATCTTAAAGAGAGCGACCTAGTCCGCGACTCAACCTAGTAATTTCTTCGGTGGATTGATTTTCCGAAATAATTTTCTGAAACTCAAAAACAATAGATGATATATCATAGGGTCTGTTAATAAGAGATACTAGAAATTAATTATAACTTTCAAACAAGTTTTCTTTTACTCTTCGTTACTTTTTTCAAAGACAGTAAGAAATATATATTTACAAGAGTATTAGAAGCAAGAGTAGGTCTAAGAATAATATTGTAAATAATGACAATATAAGTTTGGATTAAATACAGTTTTGGTCCCCCAAGTTTCACCAACTCACGATTTTGATCCCCCAAGTTTTAATTTCACGAATTTGATCCCCAAGTTTCCCAATTTGTAAAATCAGGGTCCCCCACTAATCTGGTCAAAATTGATGCTGACCTGTCTGCCACTTAAACTACGTGGCAGCCACGCTGACATGCAAAGTTTTATATTAAAAATTGTTATTTTTATTTTAGCTTTTTGTTTATATATATTTATATTATATTAAAGAAATTAGAAATTAAAAAAAAGTGAATCAAAATGGATATAAAATGGTAAAATGTTAAAATATAATATAAAAAAGCCACTTTGGCATGCGAGCGTGGCTGCCACTCAGTTTAAGTGGTGGACAGGTCAGCATCAATTTTGACCAGATTAGTGGGGGACCCTGATTTTACAAATTGAAAAACTTGGGGGATTAAATTCGTGAAATTAAAACTTGGGGGATCAAAATCGTGAGTTGGTAAAACTTGGGGGACCAAAACTGTATTTAAGCCTATAAGTTTTGACCCAAAAACAGAGTCAGCGTGGAAAATTTGAGAGTAGGAGTTAAGGTGAACTAAGATAAATAATAAACAGAAGCAAATCAGGAACTTGAAACTCCGGCCACCGCTTACGGTGGGTGTCTCCGGCGAACGTAATCACCCCATTTGCGTTCGTTCCTCTCATGACAGAATCCCTCCCATCGTGTCTGACCACACACCGCTGAATGTTCGCTCTTCAACACACCGTTCCGGTTACCTCGCTGTGACATCCCGCCGTCCTAACGCCACCACGGTCACAAGACCACCGTCAACCCACGGTCACCAGCGTTCCTCGCGCCTGGTCCCCTCCCGTTGCCATCGTTGTCCCTCAAACGGTCGTCGTCGCAAAGCCAGACCTATCGCCGTCGAGCTCCGTGGAAACCACCATCATCACCGTCGTGTTTCTATCTCTCTCTCTCCATTTCGCATAATTCTCTTTCTCTCTCCTCAAGCCAGATGAGACGGCGCTGAAAAGAAGGAATAAATGAAGTTAGGTTTCTCTATTTCTAGCACTTGCCTTATATACTTCCCCTTTAATTTTTATCTTAAATAAAAAAACATCAGATTATTTCTTGCATCTCTGTGTTTTAATTATTCAGCCCCTACCTGAATAAGCCCAATTCGGAGGTCAGACCAGAAACACAAACTGGATTGTTTCTGCTAAGTGCACCTCGTTTTGTTAATAATTCAACACCTTTTCGGCTAACTGCACTCCTCTGATTAATGTTTTGCAACCTACTTTGTTTTGTAATTACTTTTCCTTATTAATTTTTGCTACTCACCAAAATCATTTTTTATCAAAATATTAATAAAAAACACCAACACACAAATATTTTCTACCAGGAGATATGTAGGAGAATAAGGGGGCCCACCTCTGTCAAATGCACTAATAAAAACCCTTTTTAAAGTTTCTTTTTTCTAAATTGTTTCTTTCTTACTTCTCAAGAAAATGACAAAAAATAACTAACTATTTATCAAGTCTTTTATTTAATTCTAATTTGTAAATAAATGGTAAAAATAATATATGTTTAAATTACAATTTGTTTGCACGTTTAGTTAAAAGGTTACATTCCTTAGGAAGGATGTCGTAGGGTGCTAGTACCTTCCCCATGCATAACTGACTCCTGAACTCGCAATTTGGTTCGCAAAAGACCCTCCAAGGGGATTTACCAATGTTTGCCCCTTTAAACCAAAACCTTGATGGCGGCTTCATACCAAAACCCCGAAGGATCTCTCATTCGGATTTTTCGGTCGCTACAGTTACACTACTCTTAACTTTTGGCTTATTAGGTGCTCTAGTACTCCATCTTTCTTCGTATGACTCTTAAGCAGTCTTCCGAATCCTTTGGGCTTTTTTATTTGAGTACGACTCATTCCCCGGTTTTTGAAACCATAGTTCTAATTCCGAGAATATCCGGCATTCGAACTTTCGCCTCTTACATATACATTGTTAGGCTTGTAGTTCTTAGTAGTAACCCACTGTTTACGTGAAACATGACTTATGGCTCTATCCCATTGGTTGTTGGGAGCCTTATGTTGCGTTAAAAAACACACTTAAAGAAAGTGTACTCTATCCCATTTGTTATTAGTTAGAGGAACGAATATTTGAGAGTTGTAACAGAAACAGATAAAGCAATAAATAACAATAATTAAAATGCAAGGTTTAACCAATGGAGAGAGGCCTAAGGTTGCGGTTTCACTTGCAAGCATCGATTCCCCTATGTCTAATTCTACCTGAATACCTTTATTTTATTCAATTACCAATCCCTTTACAAAAGCTATTATTCCGTTTGGTCATTCGCCATTAATATTCTTTTTCCTAAATTAATCCTTGTTTGGTCATACAAGAATTTAAATTTAACAAAAGCATAAAGAACAAAAAGGTTGAATGATTGGAAGACTAAATTTAAGTTTGGTCATGCATTAATTGTAGTCTCAACTATCTTATAGGTCCAACAACTAATTGCAGTATGGTCGCTGATTAACTAATTGGTTATGAACATGCAAATATGTGATAAAAACAATAAGACAATATTAATTGAAATAAAAATTAGGAATTCAAAGAATAAATTAAAACAGAAAAAGGTCTTTAAACTTGAAAGATCCACCTAAGCCCCTAGAAGAGGGTTTAGCTATCCATAGTTATCAAGAGCACTAAAATAAAATTAGGAGTCATAAATTACAGAGATAAAAATAACCCGGAATAGAGAAATTTCTGATCTTCAGTATTTAGTCTCTTTTTCTGCTCCAGAGCCCTCTCACGGTGTCAAGAACAGTCACCTAGAAATTCAACCCCCCCTCCTACGGTGTCTCTATGTGCGTCACATCCCTTGAATTCTTGCGCCTCAGTTTCCATGCGCTCTTCTCTATTTTTATGATAAGCAAAAAATTATATTAAAGCGGGTGCGCTCTTCAATATTACTTGCGTCAGGTGCCTTCTCTCTCAATTTTTTTTTTGTTCAAGAGGATGGCACATTGGGCACATATAGGGGAAATGGGAATTGGGAGTGTCGCATACCGGGTTCGAACCCGGGAGTAGACGAAATATGTCCCTAGCTCCAACCACATGAGCAATTGTTAATCCTCTAGGTCACAACTATTATTGTCACTAGGAGAACTAGTGTTAACCGATTCAAGCGAGCACACGATTAAAACTTGGCACAACTATATCTAAACTGAGTCCCACTGGGCGTATGAGAGAAAAGGACTCAAATTTTTGAACGAATAATCAAATGAATTATGCATTCTAGGTGATTATTCGGTCGAATTTGAGGCACAAAACGATTGAACAAAGCACGAAAATCATGCACAAAGAGGTGAGAACAACGTGAATCCCTCAGTCAATCCACACCAAACGTTTTCGGAAAACTCGAAGAACTCGCAAAATCAATCCTAGGAGGGATAGAAATCACTCCTCAAGTGCAGAGATTAAAAGAGTTTACAAACCATTAAAAGAGATTAAATAGACAAGAGTATTGCACTCGATTGTCGAAAAAGTAACTGCAATGAATTGAAAAGAGTTTGGCTCAGACATACATTATTCACCACTGTAGCCAGAGATCCTGTGTGATTAGATGTGTTAGGCGTAATAGGTTACTAGATGGTATGAAATCGTCCTGAGTACATTGTCTGAACTACTGTTTATAGAGCTACAAATGCCAACTGCTATGTTGCATGCATTGGACACTAATGATTGAAGATAAAATGCTAAACTAACTAATTATTGTAGATGATTGATGACACTTGTCTTCTGGCGTCTTGGAGTCTTAACACATGTCTTTATGCTTCGAGCCTGTTCGAGAAAATTGCCTTAACCGTCTTGTGCCTTCGCGTATTACTGCTTGAAACTTCAAGTCATGTCTTCGAGAACTTCCTTATGCATTTTAGGAAAAAATGGTCTTCGAGCAAGTATTTCATTTTGGCATTCGGGATTAGCTTCTAAAGTCCTTTTGAACATATATGTGTAGTTTCAAACTACTTCCGCTTCGAGCTTGCTATAAATGTTGTGCTGACGTGTTTTACAGCTAATTTTGACTCTGAAATTCGGCTGGAACAATTGGCCAACATCAACCCAAATCCTATCGGCATTGAAAAGTTCTTCATCAGGAGTATTGAAAACTGTAGGATATGCTCCGATAATCTGGCATTCATCGAGGTCATTCCATATGAACATCTTCTTGTGAAGGGTAGAAGGCACTCCCCCAATAGCATGAATCCATTCTCTTCCTAATAATAAGTTGAAGTTGGTAGTGGAAGGAACAACCATGAACATGGTATATCGAGAGATAGATCCTAGTTGGATATTCAAGGCAATGATACCTTTAGACTTGGAACTCTTTCCATTAAAACTCATGATCACCAGATTTTGAGGAATCAAATCCTCATTAGTCTTCCTAAGCCTTTCCATAACTTCTTCGATCATCAAATTAACCGGTGCTCCACCATCAATAAACACTTTATTAATTAAGATGCACCAATCAATTTTCAACTGAATTAATAGAGGCTTAACGTGGGTTTTCATACAATTTGTTGGTGGTTCGAAAATTGCAGAATTTCATGCCTGAGGTATTACTCTTGCTAACGGAAGTTCTTGGCATACATCCTACTAAGACAGGGGCTTCCGTTTCAAATTCTTTTACTTTTTCGAAGTAGCTTTCAAGTTCATCAATACCCATCACTTTCTCAGCAAAGTCTTTGGGTGAGAGAGAAACCACTGCGCATATATCGTGCAAGTCATCAATTATGCCATAGTCAAACACATCTATCATTAGATCATCTTCGTCATCATATTCGACTATTTTTTTGTTGTCACTCTGAATTTTGACCCCTCGAACGTCCTCATGGGCTTTGGTAGGTTATGTTTTTGTCACCTTTCGTCTTTATTGACACCTTAGGGCTTCATCTTGCCTCATGGGCTTCATAAGTAGCTTTTCGAATTCTTTGAGCCCTTCTTATTTGAGTCCTACTCATGCCTTTGATTTCAATGAAACCAGAGTTCTATCCATGAGGAAAACCAATATTTGAACATTCGCCAATTACATAGACGTTATTGGGATTATATTTTTACCATTAATCCATTGTTTAGATGCAGGGCAGTTCATGGCTCTAACCCATTTATTCTTTGTAACTTTATATGGAGGAACATAGGTCCTCTGCCTCTAATAGAGCTCTTGAGATTTTTGAAAGACAGGTTTAGGGATAGAAACACTCGTAGGAGTTGAATCTTCCTTGTCTTTTCCTCAGGCCTCTTCCAACTTGATCAGTGCATTTTGATGCACTTATTATAGCTTTGTACTTGGTATTTTTGATTGTACTATGTGCCTAATATTTAAGTCTTAGCACGTTTCTAGACTTTGGGTCTTAATTAAGCATTATAGCAAATTCTTGATTAACTTGTGTTTTTATTGCGTGTTGACCCTTATCTACTCTGCAGGTCATAACTTTGGCTGTGGTTACCCCAATTCGGAAGTCTTGAAGGCCAAAACTGCGAAATACCGAAGTAATTTAATGTAAAACGGGTTTTGGCCTGAATATTAGTTTGTTAACGGGCTTTTATCATAGAACCCGCTTAGGGATTTAGGTTTTTGGTTGAGCTGAGACTAAATAAAGATTCAGCAACTGTCTTTCTCATCTCTTTTTGAAGCATTATCATACACTTTACGAAACTTTTGTGCTCTAGCCTCCATGGAAGCTAAAACTCCTAAGTCGATTTTGAGGTTCGGTGTCTAATGTTATTTTGTTTATTTTGTTTTTAGTTTTCAGTTCTTTATTCTCTATCAATTCCACATTTTAATTCTGTGTTTGCAATTTTGCTCTTTGTGTGATGCTTTTACCCAAATTCGGTTTACTTGTAATACGTGAATCGTTTATGTATGACGCTTGTTTATATGTGAATCTGTTTTCGCAACTCTTAACTATTCAAGTTATTTAATAGCTTGTTTTATTTTATTCGGGTAGGAATTGATAGAGGATTCATTGAATTCAGTTATGATATCGGTTGTGTTTAGTGGCGCTTGTTCACCATCACGATTGATTGAACACGCTGTTTTGACGCTTGCTTTAAAATGGTGTGAATTTGTATAAACTAATTGATGCTTGCTTGATTAGTTTATTATCAATCAAGAACTGAAACCTTGAACGAGTCTTTCACGATTATTTGGAACCGATGATAAATCCAAGACGCACACCCGAAAACCGGTGGATCGATTGTCTCTCTAAATTGTTTAACCCCTCAAATAGAAATAGTTTTCATCAAAACCCCTTGTTTTATTGTTAATTTTGTTCTTGATTTTGGTAATTTCAGTATTAGAAGTCCTCGTGAGATGACCAAGGTCTCTTACCTTGATACTATATTTTACCTCTTGAATTATTTTGACCCGCGTGTGACAGATGATCAAATTGGCGCCGTTGCCGGATATCTCTATGTAAGGAGTGCCAACTTTAGGACTCACTAACCACTAACATTTGTTTTTGAGTTTTGTTTCCTTGCAGGTTTTGTTGTTTCAGCCCCGTTCAATTTTGTCTCGAATTAGGTGAAAAAACGGTTTTTAGGTGATCTTCTCCGATTGCTCCGAAATTTGACCAAAAAATCAGAAATATATCAAGGAATGGGACTCCCATAAATGCGAGCTGTAGCGTAAAAATCTCAAATTCGCTCGTTTTCTATTTTTAAGTAATTATTTTAATATTTCATATCTCCGAAAAAATCCAAAAAAAATTGCATATCTCTCTTTTGATTAAATTAGATTTTTCATAGTGATTTAAATTTTTTTAGATTAGATTTGACTCATTTTCCATTTTCTGCATCTATTTTAACCTTAGGACGTAGTTGGTATTTCTAGAATTGTTGCATTTTTTTACTTCTTGCTGCATATGGTGCATGACCAGGCCTAATACTGTTATTTTGGATCCCTTTGACCCTGTAGTTGAGAGAACATTACACCGTAGACTTAGGGAGAATATAGAGGATAGTGGTTGTGATAGTGATAGTGATACCATCTTTAGCCATAATCTCTTCGAACTTGATTCTGATATTGATTCTATCAACATGGCTGATAGAACCCTTAGGGAACTTGCTGCACCTGATGTTACTTACAATGCTCTATGTATTAATTATCCTGATGATAATGGTCTTGCAAGTGAGGATCCTCACAAACATCTCAACGAGTTCCACATTGTGTGCTCAACCATGAAACCCAAGGAATTAAAGAGGAGAACTTGAAACTGAGGGTCTTCCCATTCTCACTCCAAAATACACCCAAGGTTGGTTGTATTACCTCCAGCTAAGTTTTGTTGAAAATAGGAATGACTTGAAAAAGTTGTTCCTAGAGAAGTTCTTTCCTGCGGCCAAAGTTGCTTCAATCAGAAAAGGGATATGTGGTATCAGGCAAAACTCCATTGAGTCTTTACGTGAATACTAGGAGAGATTCAAGAAATTGTGTGCAAGCTGTCCTCATCATCAAATCCTTGAGCAACTACTCATCCAGTATTTCTACGAGGGTTTATTACCAAAGGACAGAAATATTATGGATGCTGCTAGTGGAGGTGCACTTGTAGACAAGACCCCAACTGATGCAAGAGCTTTAATAGAGAATATGTCCATTAACTCCCAACAATTCACAACTAGAAGCAATTCTGCAGTTCTAACAAGGAGAGTAAATGAGATACATGCTACTGATCATAAGAGCTTAGAAAATAGGTTAGATCGATGAACTTATAGTTTTCATAAAAAAATTGACAACAGGTCATACAACAAGGGTTTTTGGTATTTGCACCTCTACAGATCACCCCACAGATTCTTGTCCTACGCTGCAAGAGGATCCTAATGCTGATACCCCTCAAGCATATGCAGCCAACATATTTAACCCTCAAGCCAATATTGATTTGTCATCTAGCAGGTACCACCAAAACTAGATGAACCATCCAAACGTGAGATGGGGAAATCTAGCAACACAACAACAAGTTGTTACCAAGCCTGAACCTTCATTAGAGGATCTAGTTAAACAGATGGTTGCCCAGAATCTCCAGTTCCAACAGAGAACAGATTCCTCAATTCAGAATTTGCAGACACAAGTGGGACAACTTGCTACCACAATTAATCAGATGCAAACTCGGGGGTCAAACCAACTACCTGCTCAAGCAGTGATTAATCCGAATGCACCAAACCCCAATGTTAGTGCTATTACATTGAGATCTAGGAAGGCTACTGGCACACCAAAGGTGCCTGAAAGTGCTATTTTGAAAAATAGAAAAGCACTTGAACTTGTTGATGATGAGGAATACATACCACCACTCTCATTCCCTAAAAAAGAATCATTGACTAAAAAACAAGATGAGGCAGATAGGGACAGTGGGATCTTAGATACTTTTAGGAAGGTGGAAGTCAACATTCCCCTTCTTGAGGCAATTAAGCAAATTCTAAAATATGCCAAAATTTTGAAAGAGTTTGCACATACAAGAGAAGGAGAAGGTTGCGAGGAATTGAAAAAGTCAACATGGGGTATAATGTTTCTGCCCTCAGGTTGCGCATGCCTCAGAAGTGCAAGGATCTAGGAACTTTTTCCATTCCTTGAACCGTAGGCAATAGTCAGTTTGATGATGCCATGCTAGATGTAGGAGCTTCAATCAATGTAATGCCCACATCTATTTTTAACACTCTTACTCTTTGACCTTTGCAGGAAACAGGTGTTACCATCCAGCTAGCAAATAGAAGTAATGCTCGACTAGTTGGACTGGTTGAGGATGTTCTTGTTAAAGTTAATAGTTTGATCTTTCTTGCAGATTTTTACATTCTAGACATGGAGGAAGCAACTAAGTCCAGCAGGTCGCCTATCATTTTAGGCAGACCATTATTGAGGATTGCCAAAACCAAAAATGATGTACATGTAGGGACTCTTTCCATGGAATTTGGTGATACCACTGAAAAATTAAACATCTTTATTATTAAGAAACACCCCATGGAAGAGCATTCCGTTGGTAAAATTGAATTGCTTCTTGGTTTGGTTGATACTTTGCAGGTTGACACACCTCCTATAGCTGATATTGTAGATGTAGCTGTTGCTGCCATTGAGCAGCCCCTTGTTTTAGAACTTGAACCACCCCCTAAAAATTTAAATTATGCATATTTAGAGCAGAGTGGGAAGGTTCATGAGACTAATATAGTAGGGCTTAAATTTGAACAAAAAGAGAAGCCGCCAATCCTAACAAAACATAGGAGCGACATTGGTTAAACCTTGGCAGACATTCCTGCCAAGAAAGTGTGGAAAGCATGATGAGATGATTTCCAGAAAGGAGTTCTCCATTGGGCATGGAGTTTTATGGTTCAGACCCCGCCTGAAAATTATGGCTGGGAATCATCGATCCAAGTGGATCGGTCCTTTTGTTATTACTGACATTATTCCTCGTGGTGTAGTGGAAATAAAAACTGAGGCAACAAACAAAGTTTTCAAAGTTGATGGAAAGCGTCTCAAGTTATTCCATGAGTGTTCTGCAACTGAAGATGCAACCGTAAGAGAACTCTCATTGGAATATCCCACCTACATTAATGTTTTACCAGGGAGTCCCTCCCCCTTAATCTTATTTATGCTTGTTGTTTTCATTGAGGACAATGAATGATTTAAGTGTGGGAGATGTCTTTTAGTAGCATAGTAGTTTGTTTTTTCTTTTAATTTTTGGTTTGTTTTTCAGTTTTCCTTATTTAAAAAAAAAATAAAAAAAATGTTATTTTAGCATGTTTTTCCATGAGTTCTTGGTTTGTATAAGTTGTGAGTGATGTTACTATTCTAGGACCATAGGTGTTTTGACAGGAATTGATTGATTTCTTGTTTCTCTTGGTATAATAAATTGGATATGAACACTAGATTTTGCATCATTTGTGATAATAACTGTCCCTAGTGAGAATTGAGCCTTTTATTGGATGGACTACATTTTGCTATTCTCTCCTTTCTTGTGTGTGACTCACTCATGTTTGTTAGTTACTCTAGAACTTGACTTGATTCTTGTTGAAGCACTTGTTCACATGTATGTTTGAAATGATTTAGGCAACTTTGTTCTATTTTTAGCTACTAGCCTAATAAGCCTACCTTGAATTTATCCCTTTGTGTAAGCCCCTTTGAGCCTTTTATCTCATTCTTTGTTTTATAGCTCATTACAAGCCTAAAAGTGAAAAACAATGATACTACCCAACCTTAGAGGGTGAAGGAGATTTGAATTGAAAATTGTCAAATCCATAATAAGTGTGGGGGTGTCCAAATGGTTGCAATTGCGGTTCTCACTTGGATTAGTTCTTGGGTTCTCAATAGAAATTTTGGCAAGTACCTTTGTATAGAAAAATATTCCACAAAAAAAAAAAAGTCAAGAAAGAAAAGAAAAAAAATGGAAAGTGTATTTATCTTTTTATTTTTGTATCAAGAAGAGTGAAAATTGTGTGGAGAGAGTTATGAGGAAAAGTAACAAAACAGAGAAGTCAGTCATATCTTGTTGAAGTTGGATCCTCTCATGCTCACTGTACAATAGATTTTCATTGCTTTTTTACCCTCTATGATTCTTTTTAGCCTAGTTCCCCTTAGGATTATCCCACCTTGACCTTGGCCCCATTACAACCCTTATAAAGCCCCTTTAATCTTTTGTGCATTTGTTCTTAAGTGTGGATGTTAGAAGCTTGTCAAGCATATGGTAGTGTTAACATTCAATGATGTGCTTATATATATGTATGAGAGTAAACACAAGCCTAGACACATGAGTGATTGAGAGCATTGCTTATACATATCCTGTGAGGACTCATCACTTATGATTCACTCTTTGGTGCTCTATTGTCTTGTTTGCCTTGATTGTAATTAAGTGCTATCTCTGATTGTCATTCTCCTTAAAGCCTAGGAAAAGCATCTCTCTTATGACTTTGCATTCTTTGGGTTCATTTGAAATTCATGTATTGTTTTCGTGATTTGTTTTGTGTATTTTGCCCGGAGTGTAAAAGCTTAAGTGTGGGGGAATTTGATTAGTGCATTTTGATGCACACTTTATAGCTTTGTAATTGGTATTTTTGATTGTGCTTTGTGCCTAATATTTAAGTCTTAGCACGTTTCAAGACTTTGGGTCTTAATTGAGCATTATAGCAAATTCTTGATTAACTTGGGTTTTTATTGCATATTGACCCCTATCTACTTTGCAGACCATAACTTTGGCTGTGGTTATTTAATTGAGGCATGCGACCATGCGTTGGAAAGCTAAGGAACAGTTCTAAAAATCTCCCTTTGAGATAAAAATCCAATTCGGAAGTCATGAAGGCCAAAACTGCAAAATACCAAAGTCATTTAATGTAAAATGGGTTTTGGGACGAATATTAGTTTGTTAACGGGCTTTATTCATAGAACCCGCTTAGGGATTTAGGTTTTTTGTTGAGCTGAGACTAAATAGAGTTCAGCAGCCATCTTTCTCTTCTCTTACGCGTTATCATACACTTTACAAAACTTTTGTCTTCTAGCCTCCATGGAAGCCTAAACTCCTAAGTCGATTCATCAGTGAAAGGCTGTTGTTTATGGATTTTGAAGTTCGGTGCCTAATGCTATTTCATTTACTTCGTTTTGAGTTTTCAGTTCTTTCCTTTCTATCAATTCCACATTTGAATTCTTTGTTTGCAATTTTGGTTTTTTGTGTGATGCTTAATTACCCAAATTCAGTTTACTTGCAATACGTGAATCGTTTATGTATGACGCTTGTTTTTATGTGAATCTGTTTTCACAACTCTTAAATATCCAAGATATTTAATCGCTTGTTTTGTTAATTCGAGTAGGAATTGATAGAGGATTGATAGATTTCAGTTATGATATGGTTGTGTTTAGTGGCGCTTGTTCACCATCACAATTGATTGAACATGTTGTATTGACGCTTGCTTTAAAACGGTGTGAACTTGTATAAACTAATTGACTCTTGCTTGATTAGCTTATTATCAATCAAGACATGAAACCTTGAACGAGTCTTGCACGATTAATTGGAACCGATGATAAATCCAAGACGCGCACCCGGAAACCGGTGGATCGATTGTTTCTCTAAAGTGTTTAACCTCTCAAATAGAAATCGTTTTCATTAAAACCCATATTTTATTGTTAATTTTGTTCTTGATTTTGGTAACTTCAGTATTAGAGGTCCTCATGAGACGACCAAGGTCTCTTACTTTGATGTTATATCTTACCTCTTGAATTATTTTGACCCGCGTACGACCGCTGATCACAACTTTCTATTGATTTCAGAACTTTCGAAGGATTTAGCAGCTCTACTTTCGAAGACTGCACTGCATCTTGGGCATAACATAGTCTCCTAATTCAATTACACTTTTTTTGCAAGTATTCGAACAAGGTTTCTCCTAGGCTAGGGAAAATCTTACTTCTTGTATCCACCTCAAATTGCTCTATCACGTAAATACCAAGGTCCGTCAATGGAACAGATATTTTATCGACATCACTTGCCTCTGGTGGCGTTTTGGTAGCAACATGAGCAGTTTCGAAGTTACATTTACAAGGTGTGCCCATAGGTATTCATTGAAATGAATCCATTTGCCTGACATCTAGCATGCAGATGTCCAAATTATCTGGCTTGGAATAATTCACAGCCACTTGAAATGGATCAGTGTCTACCTTCATGGGAGGCTTTTTCTTTTCTTCGAAAACCAGACGTCCTTCTTTGATTGCCTTTTAAATGAGATCCCTGAAACGAACACACTAGTTAGTAGTATGTCTGAATACATTGTGGTATCTAGCGACGTGTTCCACTATTGATTCTGCAACCTGACCAGCGAATTTTGAAAATTTGGGGATCTTAATCCCTCTAGGAAGTTCTATTTGTAGAATTGTAGGGGTAAAGCAGACCCAAAATATGGCCTATATGCATATCTAACATTAAATCCATGGCTGTTAAGCACCCTTTCTACCACATTTTTGTCATGATTCCCCTAGCATTTTGTCGAATTTCTTGCAACATATTATCAGCATTTTGATATCTGTTGACAATGGAAACATTTTGAGGGACCACCACATTTCAAGGAGGTTGAATAACAGCTTGTTCTGGTATAGCCTCATTATTATTTTCAACATCGTTTTCATTTTCCTCTTGGGGTGCCCCAAAGACATCGACAGTTCTTCCCATTTGTGCAGCCAACTTCTAATAAGTGTTATTAGTATTTTCTAATATAGGATTGAACAATGTGGCTATTTTCTGATTCCTCGTGTTTACCATATCATTATTGCTCCCATCCATTTGCTGTCTGAATGAGTCGTGTCGTATTAGCTACTGGAGAATTAAGTACATTTTCCAAGGCCATATTTTGAGAGGTTATATGGTTAAATCTTTAAGTACCATCTACCGTGTTCGAGATTCCTCGAAATCCTGGAGGAATACTTGAACTAACCACTGTTTCCCTCGAAGGAGTAACAAAGCCATATGGTTATATTTTTCCGACGAATTGCATTCTTGTTATCATCAGGAGAACCCGAATTTCCCCTATTACGGTTTCTAGTGTTCACCATGTTACCGTTTCAAGTGAGCACACACTTTAAAACTTCGCACAACTATCTCTAAACTGAATCCCAATGGGCGTGCCAATGTGTTTTCTAGCATTTTTCGTTAGTGCTTTCTGTCAAACAAATAATTTTCAAAGGGATGATATTAGAGGATTCGAATTAGATCCTAGGTTCACCACTAGACACTTTTACACTCCCAGCCCCAAATTGTGTGCTTTTCGGATAAGGGAAATGGCTAAGATGAGGAATTAATTTGCACAACCAAACAATTCAGATATTCTAGGTAATTGTCTAATTGGATTCGAAGTACTAGGCGCTCGAGCATCATATTATAACCACACCTAGATTCTCTCTGGATCAATAGGAATGTTAGGAACTCAATTGACCAAGCACATGAGTGGAGAGACTTGAGTGAAGCACTCGATTGTCAAAGAGAAATTGCATTAAATTGAATTGAAATAGTTTGAAAATACAAAGAGTTGTTGGCTAAGACATACATTGGTCACTGCTTGTAGCCAGAGATCCTGTGTTACCGGATGTGTTAGGCATGATGGGTTACTGAATGCTATGACATCACCCTGAGTTCTTCGTACGAACTACAATTTATTGAGTTACAAATGAGCAACTGATGTGCAGGGCCGGCCCTGGGCCTACGCCAGGGGTGCGACCGCCTACGGCCCACGTTTGTAAGGGGCCCAAAAAAAATTATACTAAGCCTAAAATATATTAGTGTTATAACAAATGCACCTAATGATGTTCCTAGTGAACAAGAAAATCCTTATTTTGATATTTATGATCCAAAAAATTGGGAGAATCTTGATAACAATTCGAAGGATATTCTAATCGAAAAGGGGCCTACTAGAGAAATGAATCTAAACTTTACTTTAGACAAATATTTTAGTGATTGGTAATGGTTAGTTTATTGCAAATATGCTAACAAAGTATATATATTGTTTTGTTGTAACTTGTTTAAATCTATAGTAACTTGAGTTTGCTAATAAGGGCTTAAGTGGTTGGAAGCATATTAACCAAAGACTCAAACAACATAAAAATAGTGTCGAACATATGACTAATATGAATACTTGGAATGAATTGAGAATCAGATTGGGTAAAAATCGGACAATTGATAAACACTTGCAAGAAGAAATTATGAAAGAGAAATAGCGTTGGAGACAAGTTTTACCTAGAATATTTTCAATTGTGAAATGTCTTGCTAAAATAATCTTGCCTTTCGAGGATCCAATGAAAAATCATATCAAGATAGTAATGACAATTTCTTGGATTGATTGAAATGATTGCGGAATTTGATTTGATAATGCAAGATCATGTGAGACGCATTCAGAATCATGAAATTCATTACCATTATCTTGGACATAAAATTCAAAATGAAATTATTTTTCTTTTGTCACAAAATGATAGAAGAATATGTTGGAGAACATTGATTTTGATGAGATTATAAATGATTTTACATCTCAAAATGCTTGAAGAAACCGTTTCTTATGACTTTTCGAGAAAAGAGAAGTTTTTTTTTTTATATTTTCTAAAACTATTATTATGTATTAAGGCGTATTATGTTAAATGAACTAAGCTATTTTTTTGTCTTTTATTAAAATATTTTTAAATAAAAAAATAGTTATGTAAGGAGGTTCTTTTCTCACAATATGCCTAGGGCCCATAAAATGTTAGGAACGGGACTGCTGATGTGTTGCCTGATGGACACAGGTCCTTATTGAAAGTGAGTGATGAAGTAAACTAACTAACGACTGCTGATGATTTATGTTGCGTGTTTTTTTTTTGATAAGTCAAATAATTAAATTAAGGGGGCACTAGGGGTGCCACAACCCTTTTACAATTATAGAATCGAAATCAAGCAATCTAGAGGATTGTTGTTCCATTCCTCATAAGTTACATGTTGTTGGTGCCCCAATCTATTAGCTATCCACCCCCAACTTAGCCATTTTACATGTTCTAACATTTGATTTTCACTTGGTGTTCCCCCTCTAAAGATCTTGTTATTCTTGTTGGCCCAAATGACCCATACTACAGCTAGCCAAACCAGGAACCTTACCCTTCTATTTTTCTTCCCTGATAAACTGATTTTATGCTTCAGCATATGGTCCCAAGCATTGCTGAAAGTCTGTCCTTGTATTCCCAGCCTACCGAAGGTTCTTCTCCAAAATTGTTCAACGATATCACACCTGAAGAACATATGTTCTATGTCTTCTACTTGCGCCAGGCAGAATGCGCAGCAGCGATTGTCTTGAAAATCAATGATTCCTCTTTGTTGCAGCAGTGCACATGTGGGAAGTCTGTCTAGCAAAATGCGCCATCCGAGAACCAAAAACTTAGAAGGTGCAGCAGTTAACCAATACTTCTTCAACAATCTCTTCTCATTCTCTTGCAAATTCGAGTCTTCACTGCTGTTGATAAGGCTGCTGTACGCTGTTTTCACCGTGTATTGTTTGGAGACCGAATGCAGCCAACACCACCTATCTGCAGAATTATTAACTGGAGCAATTGGTAGCAGCAGGTTTTCCAACATATCAGCTGAGTCTTTCTCGTCCTCCGTATTTATGTCGCGTGTTCTTTGGCGTTAGGATGCTTCACACTTGTGTTTGCGTGTTGAATCTTATCTGAGGGAACTGCCTCAGCCTCAACTACTCTTGCGTGTTGCTTTGGTCTTCGAAACTTGGCTTTGAGTCCTCTTTGAGATCATATATGAAATATCGAGTTGTCTTGCCTTTCGAGCGTTCCTTCCTTGGAGTGACCTTAAGGCTTTATTCTGTAACTTGTACTAACATGTCCTTATAGCTAATTTTGAATCTGAAATTTGGCTGTAATAGGGGCATTAACGGAAGAACCTATCTTAAAAATGTTGATTTTGCAAGGAGCTTTTTAAAAAAAAAAAAAGTTGCAAGGACTAAAACCGAATGACCCTTTATTTGCATAAACCAAAAACATATTTAAGCCTTTATTATTTAATATTCAATATAAGAAGTACACTATATGTCTTTGCCTACCAGTAATTTACAAAATATAAATCATTTTATATCCATAACATAATTATACCTGTCTGTGGTAGGTTTCAATTACTCTAATAATAAACGAAATTTCTATATTTTTGTATATTTTTTATAGCAAATTTCTTAATTTCCTAAATGGACCACGTATAGCTAACACAATATTATTAAATAGACCACATGTATTGCTCACTGTCTATGCCACTAGATCTGAAGAGTTTATTATGTATATATGTACGTAATGTTGCATCCATTCTTAAATCTATGAATTATTATTTACTTTTTAAATCTTTTCTGCAAAAAAAATTACAAGTTGATGAAGTTGACTTTGATATTAGCTGGCAAATCGAGAATCACTTGGTTACTTTTTTTTTTAAAATGTAATAGTAATAATTTATTTAACCCCGCATTAGCAAAATGTACAATAAAAAACAAACTAGTAATAAATATTCTAATTTTTTAACAAGGTAATAAATATTCTATTGATGCTTTTCGGACTTCGTGAAGTATGATGTTTTAATATATTCTATTTTTTAACAAGGTAATAAATATTCTATTGATGATTTAATATATTCTATTGATCCTTATAGTACCAGACATAGACAGAATACAAAATTAATAAAACTCGCTAACTGCTTATTTGAGATCCAATTAAAGCGGGAATATATATTACATATAGCCCCTACCTAACTGCTAACTGATAAATATTCTATGTCCGGTTTTGTCTTGTATTGTAACGATAGCTCGTGATCAAAATTATATTAAAACATCTCACACGTATTATATTAAAGCGGGAATATATATCACATATAGCCCCTACCTAATGTGTCGGTAATCAATATTTTAGTGTATTACGAATGATCAGTTATAGAGTAAACAGCTTGGAAGCATATATCAAATATAATTTTTAAACTATGTATTTTTAATATTGAAAAAACAAAGAATTATTGTTACTAGTATTAATATATATTATTTTACCAATGCATTAAGGCATTATCATTGTTGCCAATGAAGGTTAGTTTAGTTGGTAAGGATTCAGCCCACATTATTTCACAAAGACATGGTCCGAAATCCGCTGTCGATGTGAAGACCTCGTTGGTGGGTATTATGTAAGCACTCAAAGAACCTTGAGACTTTCCTTAATCTTGATGAACCCCTGGAACTCAATTTGGCCTAAACTTCTTGAGATAAAAAAAACTATGCATTCTTTTTCATTATATTACGATGACTGGTAAAATGAGCACAATATCAATGACATGACCAGCAAGATCAGCTGCCGGATTGTGAACATCACGCTCAATGTCATGCTCTATGTCCTCCTCTACTGCTGGGGTCTGGTTAGCGTGCCTAAGCCTTCTAGGTCCACCTATAGCAGAGCGTGCAAATTCCTTCCTTTTACAATTTGACATCGTAGGAGGTGGCCTCCTTCCCTGAGGCTCAGGCTGTGACTGGGAATGCCCACCTCTCGTCTTGACCATAACGGAAGAAAACAAACAAACAGAAAAAACAAATTAAAACAAATAAATTAAAACAGATAAAAACAAATTAAATTGGTTCTGTCAACGACGGTTCGTAGGTTCCTAACCGAACTGGTTCGGCAGCCCTCAGTCGTACGTTATGTATTTTTTTTTTTAAATATAACGATTCGGAGGTACGTAGCCAAACAGGTTCGGCAGCCCTCAACCGAACCAGTTAAGTTAGTCATCGTTCCCAAATTGGTTCGGTTTCCTTCAACCGAATCGTGTGAAAAAACGGAAAAAAACACAATGCAACAGATAAAACGATATGCAGGAAAGAATAGGAGACTGAGAGAGTGAGTACCTGATGAACTTTCAACGTGAGAGCTAGAGATGGTCAGAGAACTGAGTGAGAGTGAGAATGAAGCAGGTGAGGCTGAGAGGCAGAATGAGAGTACGGTTGGAGGGGGGTTCTAGGGTTCAGTTGTTCTATGCGTAGAGTGAGAATGAAAGTGTGGGGGTGTGAAGGGGTTAGGGAGGGAGAGTGGGAGATGAAGTGCTTTTAAGTTAGGGGTATTTTTGAGATTTAGGGGGTGTGTGTTGAGTAGGGGGGTTGGGAAAAGCATGCGTCAAAAGAATAACGACCAAGGAGGAAGAGACGATATAGCCATAAACACTTTTTTTTTGGTTTGACCCTTGTTGGCTACCACGGAGTGTCCCAAAGCTTTCAACGAAAGACTAATCTCCGTTCGTGATTAAGATCAAATTTCGCACTGACCAACACCGAGTTTGTCCATTGCGGAAATCGAACCCGGGAGCACAAGGTCGACCCCCCGTAAATTGGAAATGAACGTAAAAGATATATAATCTGAAGTTTCACAATAGAAACGCGTTTGAATATTTTCAAAAGTGGTTGCAAAAATATTTGTAGTAATATATTTGACAATGAAACACAAATTAAAAAAGTAAATATAAATTTTAAAAATATAATACATTTAAAAAAAACCAAATTTCTGTTTTAGTGTGAGGGGATTGCGTCTCAATCCAAGGTAGGGAGAGCACCTTCAGGCTCTTTAAAGTTGAACCTAGGACCTCTCAGATACAACTCCTGTCATGCTCCACTAGGCCAACCACTTCAGGTTAAAAAAACTAGATTTTTTAAAAAAGTTATCTTTATTTGAAAATAAAAGCTCAAAAAATAAGAATTCAAAATCACATTGTTTGTACAACAGAATTATATATTAAATGGATTTTAATTGAGAAGCCTCAAATTATTTTATGGACAGATATTAGATACAAATTATTTTAATTGTGATAGTAAATATTTTTTATGAAGGAGAATTAATGTTTTTTACTACACCAAAAAGTATGTATATGTATACAGGCACTTTAACAGCCACCGCGCTGCCGCAAATAACCGTACAAAGGAAAATTATACCGTGTTTCATACCTTATATTTGTAATTTTCGCTACCATGGCCGTCGTTTGCAAAAATGGATTTCATTTTTGGATTCCCCTCATCGAAACCTTCAGCAAAAAGCACTGCTTTTCTTATTTGGTTGAAGTTGACAAACAACCTATTTTGCCCGTTACTACAACTTTCTGTCTCACTTCTGGTCACACCGGTTATCATCTTGGAAGACCGAGACTTTCTTTGGACTCATCGAAAAGAATACTTTCATCCTTTCCAATCAGATTTGCAAACCAATATGTTTCAAAAATGCTACGAACTAGCACATCTTAAGAAGAAGAATTGAGCCATGGAAGATAATGTCTAAAGCTCAATAAGGTGCTCAGAAGCTGATAAGCAAAGGAATAACACTATATGACCTAGCATGATGAAAAATAATACAAGACACAACATGGCAATCAAGATATTCCTCACAACAACATGCACCTATGCTGACAATGCTTAGTGGGTTATGCTCAATAATTTTGTGGTATGCACCTATATTATGCGAGGAGGTTTTTCATTCCACTAACCGTGCTAGTGAGATCGTGGGTTATGGCTTCAATTTCTTAGGGCTTAAGAGCGAGATTAGACATTGATCATCAATTGATCAACCGGTAGGAAAATATAGGCTCGCATAATGGCCGACGAGGGCCTATGTATATATATAGAGAAGAATACTTGTAAAAAAAGACACACATCAACCAACACACAAATATATTTTTCTCGCAATTTATCTTACTTTATCGCATTTATTTTACTTTCATGCAATAGGCCTCCAGTAGATAATCCAATCCTCGCGTCCCCTCTACCCAACCTAACCCTCTTTGGAGGAGTTAGGAAACCCATAGTTAAGGAACAGAGTTCCTTCCTCAATGCAATTGCTTGAAGAACAGAGGATTAAAAGACTTTCCAAACTTTTGGCTGATCCCATAGCTAGGATATAAGAGTTTGACGACAACAATATGTACGCAACCCATGGTTTTAAACACTACAAACGTGTCTACTTGTTAGTTAAATCAAACCCTTACCATTTAGGCGGAAAGTCAGGAAATCTTGAAAATGACTAAAAGGAGGCGAAGGGAGACTGTGAACACCGTGTCTTCGACGATGGGTGAAATCCTCTCCAGCTGACCTCCCTTTGTCTTTGGAGAGGAGGACCTCATCCATGAAAGACCCAACAAGCACATTCCAATGGTAGTTCGAGCAATGATAAAGAACTATGAAGTACAATGGATCTTGGTAGATCAGGGAAGCTCCATCGACGTGATTTTTCTCTGTCTGTTAACCAAAAGGGTATCTCGAAGGATGACCTCGCTCCATATCAGAGAACAGACCTCTCCAAGTTTAACGGCACGAGAACAACACCTCTTAAATAGATTGAGCTCGTAGTAACCTTTGGTGAAATTAAGACCCCTAGCTCGGACCATCGAAACCCCATTTCTAGTACTCACATGCTAGTCAGTCTACAACTGCACAGTCGCTAGGTCGTCTTTAGGCCGATTGGCGGTAGACGCTTCCATGGTCGACTTGAAAATGAAGTGTTAGTCTAGCAAAGATGAGGTCCTCACATTAAATGACGATGTGACGTTAGCACCGATCTACTATTCAGAATTCGACTTAGTGGAGGAGCCCTCCATCGTTGGAAATCCAAAGGAAAGGTATGGGTAAAAGATTGATGTCATACTCGCCAACTTAGATGCATGTTATGAGCCTAAAAGCTCGGAAGACGAAGAAGATGGCGCACTCACCAGGCGGCCATTGATAACTCTTAATTATAAGAGTTATTTATACCTTAATAACTTAAATTATTGTTTTTTCAAGAGTAATTATTTTAATTAATTAATTAGAATCGGTTATTTGAGGTTAGTTATGGAAAAATTCTGGTCCAATCTCAATGGGCACATTGGTGCTCTATTTTTATGCTTTAATGTGTATTTTAGTGTGGTGTAGTTTTCAGGTGCTATAGCACCATCCGGATTATTACACTAGATTAGAGAGAAAATGCTGAAAAGGGGAATTTGAGGTAAAAGAAGTGTGTCATCCATTTGTCAGGGCGTGTCTATGCTGGGACCACCTAATTTTGTGTGTATATTCCTTTTATTAAAGACACATGTCCTTTTGGGCACACTAGAGGAAAAGGAATTATGCTTTTAGGGTTTTTCTTGGTTCCCACAACCCTAGAACAATTTAAGGCAGCTGTATTTATTCTTTGTGGAGGCTAGGGTGAGGGGAGAAAAGTTAGGCATAACTTTCTTGCTACCATTTTCGTTTTTCACCAAGCATATTCACTAAAAAGGAAATTCTGCACAACAGTGCTGTAGCACTGTTGAAGTTGTCATTCTTGGAGATTTATGCGCAAAGGAAGCAGACATGGTTTATAAATTGATGTCAAAGGATAATATGGATAGTGGCTATTTAAGGATACTTTAATAAACATTGCTTAAAACCTAGATATAGGAGGGAAAAATTCATAGGGTGAATACTGTGGGTGCTTAATAGTCAGGGGTGAACTTAATTAGAGCTTAGACATAACTGCTTTTAATGAAGCCCTTTTGAAAAGTGACTGAAATGCAGGTACGGATGCTATAGCACCCAGATGCTACATCATTAGATTTAATATTAAACCATTATTTAGAATTTGCATTGTGAAAGGCATTAAACTTGTTCCCATCCTGAATTTCCTACTATCCTTTACTTTTATTATTGTTTATGATTAAATTGGGTTCTACAAATTGTTTGTTTTTCTCACTGGTTTACTTACTAATTTAAATATAGAAAAGAACTCAACAATCCTGGTGGGAACGATCTCTACTTACTCTGTATTACTTGTTGCAACTGGGTATACTTGTACATCATGTTTTCACACAACATGTTTTTGGCGCCGTTGTCGGGAATTGTGATAGTAATTTTCTATTATTTAGTTAGAAAGTTTAGTTAGTTTTGACTATTTCATTTAGTGTGTTATTTTTTTCAGCAAATTTTTTCTATTCCGTATTGTGCTTTTTTTTTGTAGTGTGTTTTCTTTGTTGTTTTACTAATACTATTTTTGTTTGGTGTTTTGTGAAGGAAAAAAAATTATCCCATTTTTGCCATGGATCATTGGAATTTTTACTTTGTGCAAGAAAAGAATGCTCGACAACATTGTTTCAACTATGATTGTCATGAAGATGAAAATGAAAGGGGTTGTTTTGAGTAACTGGTGAATATTTTGATGGTAGTTAAATGGTGGTTAAGTGTGGTGGATGGTTTCCATAAATGTGGTAGTATGGATAGGATGTATATGGGATGATGAGTGAATCACTTGATATTGGTGAATCAAGGTATGCATTTTCAATCAAATGGTATGACAGCACTTTCCAAGGGAGTGGAGTCAATTCAAATATAATTTTCAAGAATGAAACGTTTCTCATCAAACGGTGTTTCCAAAGAATATTCCCATGAGCTTTATTTTTATTTTTTGAATAATTTTTGAATGTAATGCATGAGTTTATGCATGTTGCTAGATTTGGATAAAAATGCAGATGAATGAAATGCGTAATGATTGCTTGAATGTGATAGAATGATACCTTGATATGACGCTGAGAAAAAATTATTGGATGATGAATGATACAAGAATAGAAGAAAATGAAGCGATTTGTAATTTTTGTTTGCATGGATGCATGTGGGAGGCTATGTAGGAATATGAGATGCATGTAATAGGAATAAAACTTTTTATTTCTGTTTTTTTATGATGCATGAAGGGGAGTAATGCGTTTGAGATGGATGTGAATGTTTTTTGTTTTTGCCTTTTATAATGCATGAAGAGGATGCATTTAAATGAAAAAAATGGATATAAATTTTTTAAAATATCAAGGTGATATATTTTTTGGTGTATGGGTATTAGAGATGATGCAATTTAAACAAAATGAAATATGATAACTCTATTATTTTCTATATGATGAGATGCATGGCAGTGCAATGATAATGAAAAGAATAATTTTATTTTGTTACGAATGCATGGTGATTTTGTTATTTTATTTTCTAGTTAAAAGACTAACTATGTTCATGCGACGAGGATAATAAAGTAAAATGCTCCTTGTGTCCTAATTTGGCCGCACCTAGAACAAAAATTACATACCCTAGTGGTCTAAGGTTTACTTTGTGCATGTTCTTCCGGGTGGCTCTAATCACTTCCTCACAAAAGTCCTCCAGAGCTAAAGTCCCCTTCATTATATTATCCACAACGATAGGTGACTACCAGGTGGGGGATATCATAAAAGAGCGCACTCTGGATGAGATTCTCGTGATAGTCAGACAGAAATCCAGAATGACTATCACTAACAATCTCCACTGATCCTAAGTTTCACACATACCCGGGTATAGGGCCCCACTCAAAAGTGTGTGCAATTGTGTAAGTGACGTGTGTGAAAAGGGAAAAATACCAAACTACCCAAGCTCCAAAAAAGATACAAATATAACAACAAAATAAATTCGTCTACCCTAAGGTTCAATAAGGAAATGTTCATAAACAAATAACTAAATGAATTAAATTAAATAAATATAATAAACATAAGGGTAAAAACAAGATATTAAATTAACAAATAATTACACATTTAATTAATAAGGTATGAATCTCTTAATTAGTCCCCAGTGAAGTCGCCAGCTGTAGCGAACAAAAAATCCGAATGAGGGGTCCTTCGAGGTGTTGGATGAAGCCGCCATCAAAATTTAGGTTTAAGGGGAAAACATTGACAAATCCCCTATAAGGGTTTATATGAGCCAAATATTTGTTTGGGAGTCGGTTATGCGCGGGGAAGGTACTAGCACCCTGCGGCATCCTTCCTAACGAAGGTTACCATCTAATTAAATGCGTAAAAATTGTTTATTGAAAATATGTTTATTTTATCCTTATTTACAAATTAAAAAAAAAGACTTGATAAATAGTTAGTTATTTTTGTTCTTTTTTAGAAATAGGAGACAAATAATTTAAAAGAGAAAAAAAGGATTTTATTAGTGCACTTGATATAGGTGGGCCCTGCTCTTCCCTTACTATTTACATCATGACGTACCTTTGTTATTGACTTGGATAGGGTGGCAAAAAAAAGTAGTTGATTATTGATCTTAGGTTGGTATCGTTTGGGTTTGTTTGAAACTGTTATGGTAATATTTCTAAATGCTATCGACACCCCTAAAGGGCCCATTTTCTCACTGGCCCATCCTCTTAGGTGAGCCCATGATTCAACGCTTCAGATGCAGCCAACACATCCAACGGTTCATAATCATTAGGTCAACACTATCCAAAGCCTATAAATACCACATTCAATGCTCATTAATGGTAAGCTATTCTACTGATAAAATACTCTGCTTGACTACCTTACTGACTTGATCGTCGGAGTGTCATTGCAGGACCAACAACCCAACCTCGACCGGAACGTTTGTCATACCCTAATTTTGTCCGCCTAGGTTTAAAACCCTAATTTTCCGCAAAAAATAAATAAATTGAGAAGTGTGGTTTTATTTTGAAGAGTGAAGAGCATTGTGCATGCATTTTTGGGTTTTGAAAGTCATTCTAGGGCTTTTAAATTCATTGTTAGAGTGGAAATGCATTTGTTGTTAAAAAACAAGGTTTTTAGGGCAAAAGGGTATTTTGGTCATTGTCAAAAATAAGATAATTTCTCATCAAGAATCATTGTGCAATTTTAGAGAAATTTATTTGAGGCAAAACATTTTTGGTCATGTATGTATGTATGCGCATGCATGCATACATTGTGCACAAAATTTCAAAAAGGATCAAAAGGGAATATTCTACAAAAAGTTCCAAGATGTGATTTTTATGACATTTTTGGTCATGGTGATCACATAAAATGGCATATTCCTAAGGTTCCTAGTATGTGGCCTAAATTGGGTGTATTTTTGTACAATTATCCTAAGAAGAATAATCAAAAATGAAGGGATAATGGAATGGTCATATAATAGTACAATAGTACAAGATGACAACTTGCAAAACTTGGTCACCAAGGACCCCTCCCAATGTGGGTCGCCTATCCCTCTCATTCCCTCTCATATTTTCATTTTTTGACCTCAATCCATGTGTGATTCAATCCTCACCCTCCATTCAAATTTTAGATGCAATCCTAGGGTGAGATGAGATGCACAATGACCTAACTACCCTTAAACCTAATTGCTTTCTATATATACCCTATTAACCTCACCTCACAAAAAAAAAAAAGCTTTTGGCCTCACCATTCACTCATAAACCCTAGCACACAACTCCCTCCTCACCTTCTCTCCATTTATGCGCCACCCCCTCTCCCTTCTCTCTAACTCACTTCTTCATTTCTCATCTACCCACACACATTCAATCCATCTTCCAAGCCTAAACACTAATTTTCAACCATCAATCCTTCATAAAATCACACAAGAGTTCAAGATGAAGGGTCATTTTTTGGAGATTGAAGACCAAGCTTGAAGATAAGTTGATTTGGTTGATTGTTTCTTCATCTATTGTGTTTATTTGGAGCTCATCTTAAGGTATGTGATTCCTAGACCCCTTCTCTTGTAAATCCTTGCATAAAGTCATCATTTCTTGCATATTTGTGAGATTTCCACTTCCAAAAATGTAGATCCTCTCTTTTAACTTCATTTTTATGCTTGTACATATGTTAATCTCATGAATCTTTGTTTTGATGCTTTGATTTTGGGGTTATATGCATGATTTTGTTGTTTTAATTGAAATAAAATGTTATTTGCTTTGATGATAATTTCGCATGCTTCAAATAAATGTGTTTTATGATTTTTGTTGGTTCTCATGGTTGAATCTTGTGAATAAATGCATCTATGTTTGGTTATGTCACTCGCTTGCTTGATTTGGTTGACTTGTTGAAATAAATTGATGATTGGCCATTAAACTTGCAAATATTCAAACCTATGTTGTTAATTGTGAAATTTGTGATTTGAGAAAAATGAATTTGGGTTTTGGTTCATTTATGGTCCACAAATGATCTTGGGTTATGCTAAGTTGGCAAGAGATAGGTTACTTCAACCTTGATGCCTATGCTTGTGAGCATTTAAAAATTCAATTCCCATTTGATGTGCTTGTGAAATGTGAGCAAAAAGGGGTCTATAAACAATTGAATTTGCGCACATGATTGGTCTCCAATGACCTTGATGCATCCTCAAGTTTAATCATGTTTTCTTTGCTCTTTGAGTTTATTGTAAATTGTTGTTTGAAGCTTGTGAAGTTTTGGCAAAGGATAGGCCACTTAGAGCCTTGATGCACCATTGCATTGTCTTAATAAATTGAAAAGGATAGACCGCTTGGAGTCTTGATGCACTTTCCATTTCTCAATCGGCAAAAGATAGGTTCATTTAACCTTGATGCACATGCATTTTGCATATTCATGCATTCTTACCTATTCTTGCATCCTTGCCTACTCATGCATTCTTGAATTGAAGCTTGGTACTCCATGCTTGATATACTTGTTTATGTGCTTGTGGTGCATTAAAATGTTGAATTGGTGTTCACAATTTGCTTGTTTTGATTTCCACCAATTGTTACTCGTTAGTAACTCTCCAAAACTTCAAAACCATGTTGCATACAAAAAACAACTTGTTACTCGTTAGTAACGTTCCAACTTCAAAACATTTTTTTGCATTTACATAATCATTGATAAACAACTTCACTTCTTCTCAAAACAATTCCAAACTATTTTTCACAAATCAAACTTTGTTGAGGATAATGCGAAGCCTTTGCTTGCACGATTGTCAACAATGGGGTGCTAGAGGTGATCACTTGGAGTCTTTGCTCAATTGATTATCATGAACACTCATTTTTCAAAAGAACTCTCATTTCACAATTTAAAAACTTTGTTGAGGATAATGCGAAGCCTTTGCTTGCACGATTGTCAACAATGGGGTGCTAGTGGTGATCACTTGGAGTCTTTGCTCAATTGATTATCATGAACACTCATTTTTCAAAAGAACTCTCATTTCACAAATTAAAAACTTTGTTGAGGATAATGCGAAGCCTTTGCTTGCACGATTGTCAACAATGGGGTGCTAGTGGTGATCACTTGGAGTCTTTGCTCAATTGATTATCATGAACACTCATTTTTCAAAAGAACTCTCATTTCACAAATTAAAAACTTTGTTGAGGATAATGCGAAGCCTTTGCTTGCACGATCGTCAATAATGGGATGCTAGTAGTGATCACTCGAAACCTTTGTTGTTTGATCACTGTGAACATTCAATTTTCACAATTAAACAACTAAAAAATAAAAACCTTTTCTCGACAACCGAGAACTACGTAAGCTTTGAATTCTCCATCGCACTGGGAGATACGTAGGAGCGGGTCACATTCCCGTCAAGCACGACAAATGAAAACCATTTTCTTTTCAAAAAAACAAACCCTTTTCCAAAACAAGGCAATTTCTAAAAACAAAACAATTTTCGAAAACAAGAACTACGTTGCTTTGATTCCCTCCCCGGGATACGTAGGCACGGTGCCCTCCCATCAAGCGCAAAAGATTAAATTTTCCTTAAGTTTTTCCATAAAGTAAGGAGAGATAAAGAGAGATAAAAACAAAGCATTTCTTAAATCAACCTTTTAAATCACACGTCAAATCGAGGTTCCCTTTCAGTAGAAAGGATGTGTGGGGTGCTCGTACCTTCCCCATGCATAACCGACCCCCGAACTCAAATCTCGTGGTTCCAAGGACCATTGTCTTTCAAGAATGGTTTTTTTTCAATGTTTTACCTCTAAAAAAATATTGGTGGCGACTCCAATTCATGTTGTGCGAAGAGAAATCCCTCCAAAGGATTTTTCGGGGTGCAACAGCTGGCGACTCCACTGGGGACCTTTCTTTAGTGGGTCGAGCCAATCGATTCGACATGTGATTTATTTCGTTGATTTGAATGCTTTGTTATATCTCTCCTCCTTTCCCTTTCTTCTTTCTTTCCTTTGCCTTTAAAAAAATGCTTGCATTATTCTTAGAATTGTCGTGTGCATTCTTGTGATGTTGTGCTTGCGTGCATTGTGTGTTAGCCTTCTTCCTCTTCTATATTTGCTTCTTGAGTAAAATAAGAGTAGTTTCTTCTTCTTCTCCTCTTCTTCTCCCAAGTCCGCAACCTGGACGACGCGTTCCGGATATTTTTCATGACCCAAGGTTTGCTCCCCGGAAGTCCGTTCAAGAAGCACACCCTCAGGTGGGAACCCAGTACCTTGCAAGAGTTTCTCGAAATATCGCAATGCTTCATCAACGAAGAAGAAAGCTGCAAGACCGGAAAAGTCCTAACACCGGTCGGGCCTTCGAAATCACGGAACGAAAACGCTCGCCAGAACGACAACCGAGGGTACGACGGTCGAGCCAATCGGGATCCCCGGTCTCGAAATCGTCATAATTCTTATACTGAGCTTAACGTTTCCAATGCACAACTCTATGGCGAATGCTGGGAGGTAGAGTTTAAAGATGTCAAACCCCCCAAGCCCCTTCCACACCGTCCAGGCCAACGGCTCAATAAGCATTGTCGGTACCACCGGAGTAATGGTCATGAGACGAACCACTGCAACGCCCTGAAGGACGACATTGAAGATCTCATCAAAAGAGGAAAGCTGTCTACTTATGTTAAGAAGCCCGGAAAGGCGGCAGCCGAGGTCAAACAAGAAAGGGAGACTGATGTCAAAAACAAAGGAAGGAAGAACGCGAGCTCTGATGATGATGAACCCGACCCCGGACGACATAAGGGTCATCCTGTATTGATGATGATCTGGGGAGGTTTCGAACACCAGGAATCCACCAAAACCATGAAGCGAAAATGGAAGGAATTATTAACCGTGGCGTCAGCTTCGACGACCACGACCACATCAAGTCGACTGCTTTTGTCGTTCAGAGACGAAGATCTAATTGATGGGAAGCCCAACAAGCACATACCTTTGATAATATCAGCCATGATAGCTAACAGAGATGTTAGAAGAATCTTGGTAGATCAGGGGAGCTCGTCAGATATACTGTTTCTTGGCCTTCTGGATAGAATGGAGATCGACAGGGATGATCTCACCCCTTATTCAGGATCGGCTCTTTCTGGCTTCAATGGATCTCGGACTAAACCACTTGGCCACATAGAGTTGATGGTATCCTATGGAGAGGAACCGTTGGTAAGGATGATCAAAACCAAGTTCCTAGTGTTACCTTGCGAATCCATCTACAATGGTATCATCGGTAGACCGACCCTTGGGAAACTCGGGGCAGTAACTTCAACCACCCATCTGAAGATGAGGTTCCACTCTCTTTGTAACAAAGTAATCACCATAAAATCTGACCTAGAATCAGCTGCAAGATGTTTTTCCCTGTGGACTAAAGCTGAGCAGAAAGCTCGAGACATGGAAGGGGTTCCACCTCCGGAAAATCCCGATCATCCAAGAGCGGACAAGGGACGATCTAGCGAGGTGAATGCGACGGATTTAGATGCTAGGTATGACCCAGATAGCTCGGAGGAAGAAAGCGATGACGATCTTGCAAAGGAGTTAAAGAAGAAGATGAGAAGTCCCCAACCTGACGGAGAATTTCTTCACGTCCAGGTAGGAAAAGACCCCACAAATGTCGTCAGAATTGGTTCCGATCTAGCAGAAGGAATCAAGAAGGATCTCATCCAATGTCTCCAAGATCACGCTGATCTGTTCGTATGGTCGGCTGAGGACATGCCCGGAATCCCTCCGGAGGTCGCATGTCACCAGCTAGCCGTCAACCCGGGAGCGAAATGGGTGGCCTAGAGGAAAAGAGTCCAAGGTAGGGAGAAGGCAGCTGCAGCTGCCAAAGCGGTGGACGACCTCATCAAAGCAAACTTTATCGCCGAGGTAAAATACACGACCTGGTTATCCAACCCTGTTTTGGTTAAAAAGAGCAACGGGAAATGGCGTATGTGCGTAGACTACACGGACTTAAACAGAGCTTGTCCAAATGATGCCTTTCCGGTCCCCAGCATCGATCGTCTGGTTGACAACGCATTCGGTTTCCAACTCTTCTCCTTTATGGACGCATACTCTGGTTACAACCAGATCGCCATGCACCCCCCTGATCAAGAGAAGACAGCCTTCATGACGGACCTTGGGAACTTTGCATACAAGGTCATGCCTTTCGGTTTAAAAAACGCTGGTGCCACTTACCAAAGAATGATGAACAAGGTTTTCCAAGGGCAGATTGGGAGGAATGTAGAAGTCTACCTTGATGACATGATTGCAAAGAGCACGAAAGACAACCTTCACGTATCTGATCTTAGAGAGATTTTTGCTGAGGTAAGAAAGAATAGCATGAGGCTGAATCCTGAAAAATGAACTTTCGGGGTCCGAGCTGGAAAATTCCTCGGATTCTACCTCACTGAAAGAGGGATTGAGGAAAATCCTGACAAATGCAAGGTAGTCACGGAAATGCGCACCCCAACAATGAAGAAGGAAGTCCAAAAGCTCAGCGGCATGATCGCCGCCCTATCTCGCTTCATCTCAAATGCGGCTTTCAAGTCTCTCCCTTTATTCAAGTTGTTAAAGAAGGAAGAGAAGGAGTTCGGTTGGACTGACGAACAAGACCAAGCACTTAAGCAACTCCAGAAGGTACTATCCGAACCTCTGATCTTAACCCGGCCCAATGAGGGAGAGATTCTGTACCTGTACTTATCGATCCCGGAAGAAGCATTGGGGGCAGTTCTCGTAAGAGAGACCAAGGTCGGACAAAGCCCAGTTTACTTCGCAAGTAAAGTCCTACATGGGGCCGAAGCTCGTTATCAAAAGATTGAAAAGATAGCACTAGCCCTAGTCATCGCAGCTCGGCGTCTTCGACCTTACTTCGTGGCTCACCAGGTGGTCGTGCGGACTAACTACCCTATCAGACATATACTGCACAGACCCGACCTAGCGGGTCGGATGATAAAATGGGCGGTCGAGCTTTCGGAGTTCGGAATTAAGTACGAAACCAGGGTTGCATTGAAGGCCCAAGTCCTCGCCGACTTTGTAGCTGAGATGACACCTGCTGACCCTGAGAAGGAGATCTGGGCCCTACATGTGGACGGATCCTCGAACCCGAAGGGAAGTGGTGCGGGCATCATGTTGGAAAGTCCGGATGGGGTGGTCATTGAGGTATCCCTAACCTTCAACTTTCAAACTTCAAATAATCAAGCAGAATACGAAGCTTGCATTGCGGGTCTCCGACTAGCAATTGACCTCCGAGTCCCTCAGATATGCTTGCACACCGACTCTCTCTTGGTGGTCTCCCAAATTTCTGAGAAATATGAGACGAAGGATCCGACGTTGCAGAAGTACCTGGTCCGAGTGCGGGAACTATTATCAAAATTCGAACAATCAGAAGTAGAACACGTACCGAGGTTGGAGAATCAGAGGGCTGATATTCTTTCAAAGCTCGCCAGTACGAAGATCCCTGGAAATCACAGGACCATCATCCAAGAAACGCTTCGCCAGGCTAGTGTTCCTCTTAAAACCGACTTTATTTTGACTGTGTGTGTTGGAAGAAAGCACAAGTTGGATCCGGCCGATCTTGGACTATATCAACTCCGGTCAAGAACTAGGCGATGAAAAGACAGCTAAACTCATCAGAAGAAGGGCTCCGGCATTCTCAGTAATCGATGGAACTATATACCGCAGAAGCCTATCTTCCCCCCTGCTAAAATGCGTAGAAGGAGAAGAGGCTGATTATATTTTGAAAGAAATACATGAAGGGATTTGTGGCCAACATCTTGGAGCCCGATCCACGCCCATGTCCACGTCGCTCCACCTAGTGATCTGACGACCTTATCCTCTGCATGGCCGTTTGCATGGTGGGGGATTGATCTATTAGGGCCCTTCTCAGCAGCCCCCGGACAGGTGAAATACCTTATAGTGGCAGTCGACTACATGAGCAAATGGATAGAAGCAGAGCCCTTGGCCACCATCACGGCAAAAAACTGCATCAAGTTTTTTAAGAAAAACATCATGAGTAGGTTTGGGATCCCCGAAGTTGTGATAACGGATAATGGGACTCAGTTCACCGATGCTGGTTTCAGAAAGTTAATGGCCGACCTTAAAATCAAGCACCGGTTCACGTTGGTAGAACACCCCCAAACTAACGGCCAAGTCGAAGCAGCAAACAAGGTCCTCCTCAACGGCTTGAGGAAACGCCTTGACGACGCCAAAGGCAATTGGGTCGAAGAATTACCATACGTCCTCTGGGGTTATAGAACGACCCCCCAAAGCTCGACAGGAGAAACACCTTTCAGGCTCTCTTATGGCAGCGAGGCAGTCATGACTGTCGAAATTGGGGAACTAAGCTGGAGGACGTCACACCCCAAGCCGCGGGATGAGAACACCCAAGCCCTCCTGGAGGAACTCGATCTAATCGACGAAGTCCGAGGACGGGCCTCTCTTAGGGAGGCCGCTGTAAAACAAGGAGTGGCAACTCGGTATAACGCTAAGGTCGTCCCAAGAGATTTTGAGGCAGGGGATTTAGTGCTTCGAAGGGCTGACGTCGGACTAAAGAACGCCGGCCAAGGGAAACTCGCGCAGAACTGGGAAGGACCCTACCGTGTCAAATCCAAGACCGGCAACGGAGCTTTCTCACTTGAGACCCTCAGTGGAAAGCCGATTGAGCGAACTTGGAATGCGATCAAGGTGAAGAAATACTATGTTTAAGAACTTCGTTGCATCTATTTAAGAGTCCTTTTCTTGAAAGGCAATTTTCTCCCTAAGGACGCCACCTCGTGGCGTGCCAACCTGCTGTAATGATTCACTCATCAATTAAAATGGCACCCATGCCTACGTTCATAACATCTTCATTTTTTCAAATAAGATAAATCGAACAGGGAACGATCTTACGACATTCCCGCGACCATGTTAAGGTCGCGACTCCCATGCCAACGTTCATAACATCTTCATTTTTTCAAATAAGATAAATCGAACAGGGACCGATCTGACGACCTTCCCGCGACCATGTTAAGGTCGAGACTCCCATGCCAACGTTCATAACATCTTCATTTTTTTCAAATAAGATAAATCGAACAGGGACCGATCTTACGATCTCCCCGCGACCATGTTAAGGTCGCGACTCTTTAAAACAAGTTAGATCCGAGCCGAGTCTTGGTAAACCGTTTTAACGAGAGTTGGTCTTCAGGAACCAAGGTTTCTAGAATGACCATTGGCCACAGTTGCCAAAATCCCAACAGGGCGAGTTAAATCTGAGTCGAGTCTCGGTAAACTGCCCTTAGGACGACGTACGTGATTTGCAAATTTAAATGCATTCATAATACGATGTTGAATATCAAGCAAGCATACGACGATAAAAACTTAAAACAAAATACAAAGTTGAATTTCTTTACAGACCATCTCGGATACGACCGAGTCCTCAAGTCCAAAATGGCATGCTCGTATTATCAGAAAAGAAAACTAAGCAAAGTTCTGGGTCTATGCAAGATCGTTTGGCGATGTATAAACCCAGAACTTCTGCAAAAAAAGTTGCTACAATCAGCATCAAGCATCAGGGGGAGGAAAGATCACGGCCTTCGCCTTCGTCTTCATATCTGTCTTGACAATCCGATCATCTTCCACTTCATGATCGACATTGATGATCTTGTCATCCAACTGCAGGGAAGGATGGACCAGAGCGAACTGCTTCAAAGCCTCTTTAAAACCATCCTCATAAAGGCCGACGGCTTCTCGAGCAGCCTCTTGAGCTTCCTCCTGACTCTTTTTAAGAGCGATCTGCGACCTCAGCGATCTGAGCTTCAGGATCAGAGCTGACCTCTGCTTTATCCTCCCCAGCTGACAATTTCTTTTGAAGCTCGGATATCTGACCTTCGAGGCTTCCCACTTTCTCTTTGAACTCTTCCTCCGACGCCTCCAAAACCGTGATTTGACCTTCCAACTCTTTAACCCTAGCTTCGGCATTCTCAGCCCTTAACAAAGCAGCGTTTCGGGTCTCTTCGACACTTTTCTTAACCTTCCCCAGTGCGTCGAGATCGAAGTTGGCCTTGGCCAGAGCAGTGGTCTTTGCGCTCAGCTCCTGCAGCGTCTGAAAGTTTTTCTCTTTCTCTGCACTCACCAACTCTGAAAAAGAACATAAAGGAGAATAACTTAGAACTAAAGTTCGACAATCCAAAAGAGAAAGCAAGGTCGGTTCACGACGTTACCTTCAGCTCGTTTTTCAATCTTCTCTTTCTGGACCTTGTGCACCTCAGCCAGATTCAAGAAGACTTGCGCAGAGGCCGCGATAGGATCGACCCGCCATTCCTCAAAATTCTGTTCTAGAAATTCCTCTGACAGCGGAACGGCCTTCACCTTGTCTTTTATCTTTTTGGAGTCTTTGACCTTCTTAGCACTCTGCCCGACCTCAGGCTCGTCACGTTTCCTTTTTTCCGATGGACCAACATCGGTAGATTTCTTCTGCAGAGAGGCAGGGGCGAGAGACTGCACTTTCTTCCCCCGATCTTCTTTGACGATGCTGATGGGAACAGCATCAGGGATATGTTCAGCATCCACATTAACTTGCGGAGAATTCTGGGAATCATCATCGATATTCACAGCTTCCTCGACCTTCCTAAAAGCCAACTCCTTCATCTGAGCGAGCCTCTTCGAAGCCATAGTATCTACAATATAAAACAAAAATTGTTAATCAACTTCGTTAGGAAATGAAAGAATACGATAACGGTCTTAGACAGACCTAAAACTCTTTGCACGTCGCGCTTCTTAGCGGCCTTGACAATAACGTCACTAGGAATGCCCCTATACTTCGCCTTTTTGAAAGGGATTTGATCAGAAATATAGGTCAAGATCTATTTGGTTAAACGATCTTCCACACTCAACTTTTTCTCAGAAATTGCGTAAGAATGTGTAGATCGGTTATAATGCCCGTTGCTCCAGCCAATGGGAAACTTAGTGGATTCAAGCATCCGACCATCGGCTCCAAATTTCCCCACACAGTCCACAGCCTTATCATTCACAGGTTCCACCCAGTAGAAAAATTTCTTCCAGTCACCTCGCAAGGAATCGGTGTAAGCTCGGAAGATCTTTGAACCTCGCCTTGATCGGAAACTCACATGCTCGCTGTAACGCCCTAAAATTTAATCAAATTATTTCGAAGTTGGATTGCCGTAGGATGATTGTAAGAATTGAAATTATGGGCGTAGTAGCTATGTTGAAAACGAGTTAGATGATAATCACGTGTTGTGGGCTAGTTAAAAATAGCATTGGGCTCCCTTCCTATGTGGATAAAGTCCCAAATAATTTAGCCCATTAGGTTTCTCACTTATTATAAGTGGAGAGGATTAATTTAGGGTTGAGAGAGAGAGGAATTTCGGATTAGAGCAGCCACCAAAGAGAGAGAAAAGAAGAGAGAAAACAATTCCCGTTTTTCTCAAACCTGTCACCGTAAAATTGCGATTCCGGTTTCGTTAACCGTTGGATCGTCTTCGTTTTTGGGCAGCAGGTTCGTGAGATATAGTTCTACACTTTCACCGTTCGGATCTTCGAAACGATTGCTGAGGATAGAGATATTGGCTTCGCACTGAAGCTGCAGTTTGGGGGAGTCACCGTATTCGGAGATCGAGGAACGAGACTAGGAGGGAGTTTGCGCCACCATAGTTGAGGTAAGGGTGGGCTTAACCTTGATAATGGGTTGATGATAATTATGTGTGGGTAGTCTAGGGTTTTGATGAATTGTTCGTGTTGTTGTATATCGTGTTTTCGTTGAGATTGGTGCTTTGATGATTATTGCACGTTATTGTGATTTGTTTCGTTATTTGTTGTTGCGTGATTGTTGTATCACGATGATGGTGTTGTTATTGTTCGTATTTTTGTTGTTGCTGTGCGTGGTTGATTGTTGTTGTCGCGTTGTCGAATTGTCGTTTTGTTGTGGTGGTTGCGGTGTCGTTGCCGTTAGGGTTTGGTGTTTGGCAATTTAGCGATTCTGGACACAGGTTCGGTTTTTCTAAAACTGGCGCTGTTTGGTTGATCCAAAAATTATGAGGTTGGTTTTTTTTGAAAATAGACTTAACGCCGGTCGTTTTGGCATTGGTTTCGTTAAATTCGGTGTTGTATAGCTCGAGTTATAGGCGATACAAGTTAGGTTAAAATTCTGGAAACGATTTGGGTATAGATTCGGTATTTCGGTGACTGGGAACGTTGTATTGACCGAAAAATTATGTGGTTTATTTTTCTGGAAAATAGACTTAATGCTTGTTAATTTGGCACTGGTTTGGTTGCGTTTAGAGTTGTGTAGCTCGAGATATGAATTCCACAAGTTAGAGTAAGATTCTGGAAACAATCTGGACACAGGGTCAGTGTTTTGGTTACCACGTTTTCAAAAGAACTCCTTTTCGAACGAATCCAATTTCTTTGAAAACTAGACAAAATTTGCCCCAGTTTATGCACAAGTTTCATGCAATTTGATTGAGTTTTGGTCACTTTGGAATTGCTTGAATTTGAAGGACAGAAACTGTCCTCTTTTGCAACTAGCCTGTGTGCTTTTCGAAAACTGTACCTATTGGACACTCTCCTTCAAAAACTGAACTTAGGGATGATAACCAGACCCATAGGGCTTTCCAACAAGTATTTATTTGTTGAAATCCGATGTCGTTTGCTATTTTAATTAATTCGCTGAAGTAGGTGCGATGTGCCTAGGCGCTGTGCGCCAGTCTTGTGCGTGGTGTGCGTGCGTTATGTCCGCGTTGTGGAGCCGTCTGGTGTTAATATTTCAGGTGCGGTGCTGGTATGCTCAGGAGAGTTTGGTGGTAGCTGTGATGCTACAACTTGGTGCTATTTTTGGTGAAATCATTTGTTTTGATTCTGGTGATATAGTATTTATTTTAAATACTTGTTATGGTGAGTTGGTGCATAATCATGGTGTCGCATTGTCATATGCATGTTTTGGTGATATAGGCTCTGCCTCTGGTGGTTATTGGTGATATGCCCGTCGTGGCTCATTTTGGTGATCGGTACCGCATGCATATGTCCACTGGAGGGGTTGCATATCATCCCATTGTCTATGAATGTTATAATTTTGGTGGTTCACTGTCAAATGGATTTTTCCTTTGGTATCTCGTGCTGTGATATGGTGTAATTGTATTGTGTTGCTGTAGTTACCTGATGCTAGCATATTTTTATCATCTGCTTATTATCTCTGTTAGACTCACCCCTTCTGCTTGGAATGTTGCTCTCATGCGGCAACGCTGCAGGTGATCGCTAGTGCTCGTGGAGGAATTGCTAGGTTTTGCTTCCTCTCTCGTTTGGGTCTGTGTCAGCTCTGATATGTAGCACCGGGGAGTCGTTAGTTATCGTTTTGAACTATTATTTTAGTTATTGGAAATTGTTTTAATTAATTTTGGAGATGTCTTTAATTGTTAATTCTGGAGATGTTTAAACTGGTTAATATTTCCGCTGCTTGGTGATTTCCTTTATATAAATTATTTTGGAGGCTTTTTTTTGGAATAAATGGTGTTTTTTTTTTAAAATGGTGAAAAATGTAGCGCCCTTCGAGGTGACTCTGATAATTGTCTATTTAATTGTAATAGTAAAAGGGGGGGTGTTACACTCGCGCTCGAAGTTAGCAGCCTTCTTTTTGCCGCTTTTCCGGTTAAGCTCGAAAAGGTGAAAGAATAACGTGGGTGACACCGGTCTCTCCAAATGTATACACAGGAGCTCGAAGGCTCGAAGGAATGCCCATTCATTAGGGTGCAGTTGAGAAGGTGCGACATCCAACCTAGCCAATACAGTTTGCTGAAGACAAGTGAAAGGAGGTCGGATGTTCATGTCTTTAATCGTCACGTGGTACATCGTAAACTTAAACTCCCCGGCCCAAGTAGCCACGTACTCGCCGTCCTTCATCCCTTCGACCCTCCAGATTCTGCCTGAACGACCATTAATCTTCTTCATAACAGCTCCGAGGTTATGAAAAGATCGATAAATCGACTCCGTCTCCAACACTGAGCTCGAAACCCAATCATAAGGGCGTGCTTCCCTGGCTGGAATATTTAAAGCACCAAGGCCGGTGCTGGAATATCCATCTACAGACATAGCCGAAGATCGACTGCTTCCTTGAGGGTCGCCGTCGTCTTCCTGATCAACAGAAGCGCCACCAGAAGGATCATCAGTCTCAGTTTCAGCCTCGTCCGATTCCCGAGTTTGAGAACTCCCTTGGTTCTCGCCAGATTGGATTTCTTCCTCGGACATGTTACCCTCCCGATCTGAACCTTCTTCGTCGCCATCGTCGTTGTCATCGTCATCACTGTCGTCATCGCTATCTTCTTCCTCGCCTCGATCTCCGGATGCTTCGTCGTTTGCTTCGACAACTTTGGTGTCAGGCGTAAGATTTTCAACATCCACGTCTTCATCGGCCTGCTCACTTGTCGGAGCCGAATCCAGATGATCTTGTTCATCTGGAGTGGTAGATTCGATCCTATCCTGAGCGTCGGGACCATCGACACGATCTTGTCGGAGAGCCCCATCAGGAGCTCCATCCCCAGGGGGCCCGGCCAAGGCCATTTTTCTTGCTAGCTCAGGGGGTTTGGCGGTGATTTGTCTCAGAGTTTGCTTAGTGACCGCCAGATCAGACCTGCAGAAATGGGGACGAGTTGTCAGGGTCGTACGTCTTAAATAGGTCCGCGATCAAGTCGGTACCCGACCCGACGGCCCCCACTCTGAGGTATGTTGGCGGGTTCAGAAGAACTCAACCCCCCGTTTTTTTTTAGAAAATAAATAAAGACAAAAAGGAAAGTGATAGGGACTAACCTCGTAGAAGGCGCAAGAAGGGCGTAGGATCGAGAGGAAATTTCGATTTACGATCCCGAACGATGAATATCCACTGGAAAGCTCCGACCCTCGCCACTTTATGCTTGCTCGACCAAATTTGATCACTAAGGTCGTTAGTCAGAGCGTTTGTGATCTGAAACGGAAAAAAGGGAAAGACCTGACTCCCTATTTATAGTGGGCTGGAAAAATTGCGCTTTGGAACTGAATCGACAGGCCCAATCAATGGATTTCTTTTAAACTAAGCGCGTGGTTCAAGGCGTCACCATCATCAACAAACATCAAAAGGCGTGCCCTGTCAGAAGATGCATTTAATACCCTGCGCAGAGCACGGCGCGTTTTCCAACGCGTCGTCTTTTGGATTCTGCCTGGAACGACAAACAATGAAGCTCGGGCGCGTCCAATACGGGTACACCAAGATCGCAATACAGCCACGTCGTCATGCAAGTCAAGGTCGACTATCAAATGACCAGACTTGGGGGGCAACTGTTATGGTAATATTTCTAAATGCTATCAACACCCCTAAAGGGCCCATTTTCTCACTGGCCCATCCTCTTAGGTGAGCCCATGATTCAACGCTTCAGATGCAGCCAACACATCCAACGGTTCATAATCATTAGGTCAACACTATCCAAAGCCTATAAATACCACATTCAATGCTCATTAATGGTAAGCTATTCTACTGATAAAATACTCTGCTTGACTACCTTACTGACTTGATCGTCGGAGTGTCATTGCAGGACAACCAACCCAACCTCGACCGGAACGTTGAAGATCAAGGATCACACCTACCAACTACCTCAAGCCGACCTCTAAGGTCAGAAGTACGGTACAGAACAGAAACAAATATCTTATTAGGAGAAAAATGAAAAATAAGATAGTTATATAAATAAATAAACCACGCATGAAAGAGGGTGTTTCGGTTTATTTACCCTTTTCTTTGAAAAACAAAAGACCTTTCAATAAATAAATAAATAAATGAGTTAAGACAACAGGTTGTTATATATGGAAACGTAAAATCGGGGGGAAGAGAGAGACGACGGTGGGAGAAGGGTAACGCCGGAGAGGACAAGCACGGTGGTTCATGGTGGTGACGGTGGTGCGGAAGGCATGCATATAAAAATACATTAAAAAGATTAGGGAAACCAACCTTGTTTTCCGGCTTCTATAAAAGTTATTTTCTTTTGATTTCTTTTACTCCTCCCGCCACTATGCAACTCTTGCTGCTTCTGAATAACCCTAGCTTGTTTCTTTTCCTTCTAAATTTCAAACCAGTGTTTTTAAATGATTAGGTTTCTATTGTGAACAACTAACCTTTGTCATACCCTAATTTTGTCCGGCTTGGAACAAAACCTTAATTTTCCACAAAAAGCAATAAATTATGAAGTGAAGCATCATTCTGAAGGATGTGAAGAACTATGAGCATGCATTTTTGGGTTTTAAAAGTCATTTCAGCGCTTTTAAAATCATTTTTAGGATTGGAATGCCTTTTGGAGCAAATTAGGGTTTTTGGGCAAAAGGGGTATTTTGGTCCTTTCCAAAATTAAGCAATTTCTCACCAAAAATCATTGTTCAATCTCAGAGGAATTTATTTGGATCTAGATGATTTGGGTTATGAATTTTTGTGCGCATGCTTGCATGATTTTTGGCATAAAATTTAAATTTTAAGCAAAAGGGCAAAATGGGAATTTCCATCAAGGTGAGGTCTCAAATCAATTTTGGGAAGGGTGATATCATGGAATTTTGGGCCCAATCATTGATTCCTAGGATATGGCCCAAAGTGGCATGATTTTTATGGAATTATCTAGAAAAGAATAATCAAAAATGGTGAAAATAAGGAAGTGTCCCCAATAAAACAAAATGTACTATTTTTCTTGACAAGCTTGCAAAACTTGGGCACCAAGGCCTTATTTGCTCCGAATTTTCCAGCTCATTTTCACCTCATTTTGTGTTTCCTCATGCCCTTGATCCATGTGAGTTGTATTCCTAGCCATTGATTAAAATTCTAGATCAAATCCTAGGCTACAACTTTGTGTAGAATGACCTAGGTGCCCTCAACAATTTTTGTGCAACAAAAACTCATAATTTTTGTGTATGACCAGCTATTCCTCACTCATTTGTGTTTTCTCCTTGTCCCTAATCCATGTGCATTGCAATCTTGGCCTTTGATTCAAATTCTAGCTCAAATCTCAATGGTTTGCAAAAGCACAATGTCCTATATACCCTTAATTTTGCACCTCATATAAAACCCAAAATAAGAGACCATGAGGGGGACACTCATTTTTTTACCCTAGCACCCAAATCTCTCCTCTCTTTCTCTCATTCCTTCGAAACAACCAGCCACCATACCCATATTCTTTTCTTCAAAATTCTTCCAAAAAAATCAACCATCAAACCTTGTTTGTTCTTCATCCTTTCAATAAATCTACTTCTAAACTTGCATAATCATCAAAGTTTCATCAAAAACCATCAAGAATCAAGCATTTGCGAAAGGTTCAAGAGGTTCTTGTGGTGTTCTTCAAGTGTGCTTGCTTCTATTCTCTTTCCTTCTTCATCTTCTAGCTAGATCTAGAGGTAAGCTCACTAACCCTTGCATTTTCTCTAATTTTCATCATGTAATCTCTCTTCTATTTCTCTTTCCTTCTTGAAAGAAGCTTTGAGGACTCATTTCAAACATTATTGGACAAGGACATTGGACAAGAAGCTTTGGTGTTGGGTGCCTCGGGTTGTTGCTTCAAAACCTAGGGTTTTTGTTGCCTTTTTACTTCTTTGATTTTGTGAAGAATAAAATACATGATATGCTTGATGCTTACTTTAGAACATGGCATGATGATCTAGGGTTTAGTCTTGTGAATTGTTTCATGTATTTATTGTGAATTTTAGCATGAAATTTGATGGTGATTTGTGCTTAGCATTGCTTCGGCCTTAGGCCACTTTTGTGCATATTTTGTGCTTGAAAACGTGTTGTTTTGATCTTGTGTGAATAAATGCAATTGTGCAATTGTGTTTTTACCCTTTTACCTTTTTACTTTACCATCTCATTAAATAATTACCATTTACCTCATGCATTTTTACTCTACCATTTCATTAACTTCTCACTCAAACTTTTTACCACTTGTAAATTTGCATAAAAAATCCAAAACATTTCAATCATTTGCATTTTAAACTTTTACTACTTCTCATTTAAAACCCCAAAACATTTTTACCACTTCTTACTCAAAACATTTTCAAACTTTGCATTTCACTTATTTGCATCATCTATGCGACACCTTGCATGCTTGCACACACATTCACTCATACTTGTATACCATGCATAATAAATGCTCATGCATTCTTGTATGCTCATGCATTCTCTTGTATACTTATTCATGCATTCTCTTGTATGCTCTTGCATTCACATGCTTGCTTAATCGTGTATCATCGCTCACATGTTCATTCATTAAACCTAGAATACTCTATGCCTGTGATTAATTGTGTTCACTTGTTCTTGATGCCATTTGAATGACTTGATTTAATTGTGTGCCCTTCCTTCCACTAGTATGTATTCTTAATGAAGAAGTAAGCCTACTTTTCCGGTTGTAGCATAGAGTCATTAAGGTATATGCACCCCTTTGAGATTGTTGCCCGTCCCGTAGCAATTCTCACACACACACACAATTGTCTTGAGAACTTTGTCTTGCATCCTTAATAATTGGATCTCTTGATTATATTGGTATGTTTAATCTTGGTTAATAATCAACATGTTTATGATTGCTTGATTGGTGAGTATGTTTGGATCTTGTTCATTCATTGTTGCATTTGGTTATGGACTTGGAATTGATTGAATAATGTTCTACTTGTTTTCCAAAACCCATTTTCTAAACTCATTTTCAAACGCTCCTTGCTTTGCGAAAACATTTTCTTCCTCCATTAAATAAAACAAATTGTCATTGATGATCACTCGCGCTGTTGCCGTTTAGATCGCTAATGATGATTTTATTTTCAAAAAAAGAGTTAGTAGTGAGGCCATTCTAACCGTTGTTGTTCGGTCTTCACGAACGCTCACCCAATTGCGAAAAAACTCTTAAGCCGTTTTCAGACGCAAAAGCCGAGAACTACGTAGCTTTGGTCCCTCAACCCAGTGAGGGTACGTAGGAGCGGGTCCGTCCCGTCAAGCACCCTTTTAAAAAATCTTTGTTTTGTTTCCACTTTTCAAAGATAACAAAAATATTCCTGTCTTCCGTTTTCAATAAAACGATTTTTCAAATAAAAAAGAAAAGAAAAGAAAAGAAGTAGACCAAATCGCTTTCAACTCAAACCTTTGTCAAACCACACATCGAGTTAATGGTTCCCTTTCAGTAGAAAGGACGTATGGGGTGCTAATACCTTCCCCATGCCTAACCGACCCCCGAACCTACATCTCTGATTTCGAAAGACCACTCGCTTTTCCAAAAAAAAAAAAGGTTTTTCCGATGTTTTCCCAAATAAATATTGGTGGCGGCTCTACTTTTTTTCACGTTGCAAAACGAGAAGTCCCAAACCGGATTTTTCGGGCGCAACAGCTGGCGACTCCAGTTGGGACTTTTTATAAAAGGTGAGGGTCAAACCTAGTTAATTCGATGTGTGGTTTAAATCGTTTGAATTGAAAGCTTTGTTCTACTTCTTCCTTTTCTTCCTTTTCTTTTCCTTTTCCCTTCTTTCTTTGTCTGTGATGCTTGATTGTTTCTCTAGCATTATCATGATGTTATGTTGTATTCATATGCATTTGTTTTCCTTCTATGTGTGCTCCTTGCGCATTTTCTCCTTGTTCACATACCATGTTCATGCATTCCTCAATTCCCACGTCCCCTCTTCTTTGCTCCCTTTCTAAAGGTAAATTCATGCATTTCTCCCCCACCTTATCATGATCCCTTCCTCTTGGCTCCCTTTCTTAAGGTAAACAATGTTTGCGATTGCTTATTGACTTCCTGTGTTAATTCTTGAATTGGAATGCTATATGATATGCAACACGCTATTGTATGCTTTTGTCTGGACTGTTCTGGGTTTTCATTTGCAGGTGGGGGTTTATGATGGGTAGTTTTAGGCGGTATGTCCTTGCTACACACACTCACACCTTATGCTTATTGTGCTTTGAGAGGGGCCTAAAACCCAAGGTCTGACAAAACTTAGAGGAGTGGAAATGAGTAGTGACTGGCAATTGGACCGTTGTCCTTCTGACTCTCACGAAAGTTTCAGCCGGAGTATGCTCTTTCACGATGCCTCACACCAGGTGGCGTACCATCGTTGTGGGTGCTATTGTGAGAGAGAATTAGCTCTGGTAGCCTGGTGAGGAAGTGATTAAAGCCAACATGGGAGGAACATCTGAGTTGCCCTAGAACCTAGGTTCCCGCCTCGTAGGACACAAGGACATACAAATTGTGTGTTGCATTGTAATCTAGGCATATTTTCCAAAAGGAGTAGAAGGAGATTTTTCCAAAAAAAAAAGGAAAGCAGAGAAAGAGCTGCCATTGTAACCTTTCTTTTGCCGGTCTGTACGAGATAACATATGGCCCACCCTTTTCAAAAAAAGGGAACGAGCTGCCGCTGTAGCCTTTCTCTTATAAAGTAACATATGGTCCACATTTTTTCAAAAAAAAAGGGAGAACGAGTTACCGTTGTAACCTTTCTCTTATGAAGTAGCATGTGGCCCGCATTCTTCAAAAAAAGGGAGAATGAGTTGCCGTTGTAGCCTTTCTCTCACTGGTCCATATGAAACAACGTACGGCCCGTATTTTCAAAAAAAAAGCTTAAATCAATACCAATAAAGATTTTGCCCTAATCTGCATATGCATAAAACATCATCAGCATTTGCATACATCCTCTCATTACATAAAACCCATGCATGCATCATTTCATCTTACTCAAGTTTGTTTGCCGAGAATCACAAAGTGACAAAGAATCTTGCCAGAGGAACTTAATGGAATCAAGAAGTGAGACAGTGCATGCTCCAAGGTACCCGGGTGTAAGAAAGGTAGACGTCACCAGCTTGAAAGGATATGTTGACCTAATGGGACCTATTGAAAGGGGATTGTTTGACAGCTCTTATGGGAACCTTCGGAAGTTGTTGTTGCTAGAGGTACAGACTGAGGCTATCGTGGCTCTAAGCAGATTCTATGACTCCGAAATCAGATGCTTCCTTTTCAAAAATTTCCAAATGGCTCCCACTTTGGAAGAATATCATCAGATCTTGGGTTTCCCTCAGACCAAAGATGCTCCCTGCCAGTATCAAGAGCAGTATTACACGGATGAGAAGTTTGCTGCATTGTTGCAAGTAAAGGTAGAGGACCTGAAGCTCCAGAGGCAGAGGAAGAACCTTGTGGTAGGTTTCCCGCAGAGTTATCTCGAGGGTATGATGGATACTCATGCCAGAAACAAAAATTGGGTTGTCTTCAAGCAAATCTTGGCCTTAACAATCTTCGGGATTGTTCTCTTTTCGCAGATTGAAAGACTTGTGGATGTGACTGTCATTGGCATTTTCTTAGCTTTCCAGAATGAGAAGAATCCTATCAATCCGATCCCTGCAATGCTTACTGACACTTATTCCGCTCTTACTCACCACTGTGAACTCAAAAGGAAGAAAATCTCTTGCTCTTCCAATCTGTTATATACCTGGCTTCTTATCCATGTTTTCACCAATCCAAAGAAAGTCGAAAAGTTGATTGACTATGCTGTATCTTGTGAGGTGAAAATCATGAGTATTCAAGAGTGGATCCAGTTTCTAGGGAGTCTAGACGAGCACTCGGTTCGTTGGTATCTTTCATCTTGCTGGGAAGCTAGACCTGAGGTAGTCTTCCGCTGTGGTGGTTTTCAAAATGTTCCACTGATGGGCACTAAAGGGTGCATTAACTACAATCCCTCCCTGACGCTGAGACAATTAGGATATCCTATGAGGAACTCGCCTACTGAAGAGATGGAATTCCCGTTTTACATCTATGAGGGAGGTCCAAAGGATGACAGTTTGACTAGGAAGATTTTGCAAGCTTGGAGTATGGTGACTCGTTATGGAAAAGTAGAGATCTCTCAGAGAACTCGTTGTGTTACCTTTGCTCAATGGCTTGAGAAAAGGATTCAGAGCATCCGATTGCCTTATCAGAAATTATTGCAAGTTGAGAGGAAGGTAATAGACTCTGGTACTCCCGTTGTTGAAGAGTTAGGTGAGGTCAAGTTGGCTCTAATGAAAGCAGAGGAAGAGAAAAAATCCTTGCAAGCTGAGATAGAGAAGTTGACTCTGAACAACCAAAGATTAAAAGAAGATAATGCTCTCAAATCTGCTGCCATTGAGGAGTTTGACAAGAAACTCAAAGTGGAAAAGAAGGAAAAGCTAGAAGCTCAAAAGTATCTGCAAGTAGCCAAAGAGGAAATCAAGAGGCAAAAGGCTAAACAAAAGAGAGCCATTGAAGAGACCAGTCAGTGGAGAGATCTCTATGAAAAGACAAAGATGGATGAGAGGACTGTGAAGAGCTTGCTTGCAAAGTCAAAAAGAGAGTACCGCTTGCTACAAGCTGAGTGGGAAAGCAAACTGAGCAGTGTCGCGCAAGAAAGAAATTCAGTTGAGAGCATTCTCAAAGAATACAAGCAGGCTCTAGGATTTGAGCGAGAGATTTCTGATGAACTGAAAAGAAACCTTCGACAGATCAGTGATGCATACAGGCAGGTGAAGGATGAGAGTCAGCATTGGGAACACCGCTTTGTTGAACTGCTTGGCAGGATTGAAGAACAGGCAGTTATCATTGAGTTGAAAGATGAAATTCAACAGTGGAAGGCTAGATTCTCTGAGCTTGCAGAGTTGGCCAACCAAGCTCTTGCAGGTGTACCTAAAAAGCTAAGAAAGGCTGAGGTTGAGATGTTTCCCTTTAGCACTCCACTGGCAGTTTACAAGTTCGTGAAGTTTTGCAGGGCCTTGGTTGAAGAAGTCAGAGAGAAGACTGGAAGGGTTCCCACAGGCAACAAGAGAAAGAGAACTGAAGATTTCAAAGCTCTATGTAGTTGAGCTCTTGTTTGTAATTTTCATTGTACTCTCTCTTTCTGGATGACCGTATTTCCATTTGAGTATTCTACCTTTTGAAATGTAAGGCTTGAAGTACTTGCTTGAATTTGAATGTATGGAGTATGTTTTGTTTCACTTATTGATTCCAATCTTGTCGTGTTTCAAACAAAAATAATCAAAGTCCACTGTTAGGCCTATGGCAAGACATGGCACACTATGGTTCACGGCATAAGACAAACTAAAACTAACACCCATTTGCATTGCATTCATTGCATTTCATTAATACCCCTGCTCATAAAAAATGTTTCGTCAGAGCAAGTCAGGCAAGCTGGTTCTCCGTCACCGATACTTCACCCGACTGCAAGCAAAGTTGATGGCCAATCTGCAAGATTACCCAGAGATTGAGACCGAGAGTAATCCAGAGCACGAAGATCTGGGTGTGCAGATTATTAATCCTGAGCAGCTGGCTCAGGAGAACCAGGTTCTAAAGGATAAGGTTGGGGCCATGGAGACCCAAATGCATGAGATGATGGCTTTTCTACAAAGCCTAAAGAGTGGAACCGCTGCTGAAGGTACCGCTGTGGTGGGTCCCGATGGTGTCATTTCTTTTATACCTCCTCCAGTGTCAGTTAATGCTGCAGCCAAAGTTCCTCCGGGGTCTGGAATCAGTCATCCCATCTTTGCTTCAGGGATGAATAGGCAGAATCGGTCACAAAGATATCCTTGGGGGATGCCGGCCGAGTACATGCCGCAAATTGTTAGACCCATTCCTGATGACACTGTTGGGCCACATCAGGCTACTGCTGCCGTGTCTGGGGGAGCTGCTGGAAGACCGCAGGTCCAGACTCCTAGTCCTCATGCTGTGCTCAGCCCTACTCCGGGGCTTGTTGCACACCCTCACAATGTTCCTCAGCCTGGAGGATATTACTATAGCATGGGCAGTCAACCCCAAGGCAACATGTTTGAGGGATCGCAGCCAAATGACCCGATTCGTGCACTAGAAGAGAGGGTAAGAGCCGTCGAAGGTGCTGGCGTCAGGGCTAGAGAAGCTCGTGAGCTATGCTTAGTCCCAGATTTGGTATTACCACCGAAGTTCAAAGCTCCTGAGGTGGACAAGTACCGAGGCACCGGCTGTCCTGAGAGTCATGTTACAATGTTTGTCCGGAAGATGGGTCCTTATGCCAATGATGACAAACTGCTGATTTACTGCTTCCAAAACAGTTTGGCCGGAGCTCCTCTAGATTGGTACATGAAACTGTAACACCCCGGAAATAATTTAATTAAAATAGTTGATTGAATTATTAAAATAATTTGGAGGCGGGATATAGATAAATTAAAAGGTTAATATTTTATATGCGTAGGAGGTGAAACGAGTAAAGGAGGTGGTGACGTAGAGAGCCCAGTGTTTACTGAGCCCTCAACTTAAACCCTGGGGGTTTAAGCCAAACCCTCATTCGCAGCAAGCAAAAGAAAAACGAAAGTGAGAGAGAGAGAGAGAGCACGCGGCGCAAAGAGGGAGAGAAGAGGAGGGTTTCGCGAAGAATTTCAAAAGGAGATCGTTCGTGTTGCTGTGGTTTTGTTCGTGTCTCGTTCGTCCTGTTCCGGAGCTTACGTTTTTCGAGGTAAGGGTGGGCTTAACCTTGATAATGGGTTGATGATAATTATGTGTGGGTAGTCTAGGGTTTTGTTGAATTGTTCGTGTTGTTGCATATCGTGTTTTCGTTGAGATTGGTGCTTTGATGATTATTGCACGTTATTGTGATTTGTTTCGCTATTTGTTGTTGCGTGATTGTTGTATCACGATGATGGTGTTGTTATTGTTCGTGTTTTTGTTGTTGCTGTGCGTGGTCGATTGTTGTTGTCGCGTTGTCGAATTTTCGTTTTTGTTGTGGTGGTTGCGGTGTCGTTGCCGTTAGGGTTTGGTGTTTGGCAATTTAGCGATTCTGGACACAGGTTAGGTTTCTTTAAAACTGGCGCTGTTTGGTTGATCCAAAAATTATGAGGTTGGTTGTTCTTGAAAATAGACTTAACGCCGGTCGTTTTGGCACTGGTTTCGTTAAATTCGGAGTTGTATAGCTCGAGTTATAGGCGATACAAGTTAGGTTAAAATTCTGGAAACGATTTGGGTATAGATTCGGTATTTCGGTGACTGGGAACGTTGTATTAACCGAAAAATTATGTGGTTTATTTTTCTGGAAAATAGACTTAATGCTTGTTAATTTGGCACTGGTTTGGTTGCGTTTAGAGTTGTGTAGCTCGAGATATGAATTCCACAAGTTAGAGTAAGATTCTGGAAACAATCTGGACACAGGGTCAGTGTTTTGGTTACCACGTTTTCAAAAGAACTCCTTTTCGAACGAATCCAATTTCTTTGAAAACTAGACAAAATTTTCCCCAGTTTATGCACAAGTTTCATGCAATTTGATTGAGTTTTCGTCACTTTGGAATTGCTTGAATTTGAAGGACAGAAACTGTCCTCTTTTGCAACTAGCCTGTGTGCTTTTCGAAAACTGTACCTATTGGACACTCTCCTTCAAAAACTGAACTTAGGGATGATAACCAGACCCATAGGGCTTTCCAACTAATATTTATTTGTTGAAATCCGATGTCGTTTGCTATTTTAATTAATTCGCTGAAGTAGGTGCGATGTGCCTAGGCGCTGTGCGCCAGTCTTGTGCGTGGTGTGCGTGCGTTATGTCCGCGTTGTGGAGCCGTCTGGTGTTAATATTTCAGGTGCGGTGCTGGTATGCCCAGGAGAGTTTGGTGGTAGCTGTGATACTACAACTTGGTGCTATTTTTGGTGAAATCATTTGTTTTGATTCTGGTGATATAGTATTTATTTTAAATACTTGTTATGGTGAGTTGGTGCATAATCATGGTGTCGCATTGTCATATGCATGTTTTGGTGATATAGGCTCTGCCTCTGGTGTTTATTGGTGATATGCCCGTCGTGGCTCATTTTGGTGATCGGTACCGCATGCATATGCCCACTGGAGGGGTTGCATATCATCCCATTGTCTATGAATGTTATAATTTTGGTGGTTCACTGTCAAATGGATTTTTCCTTTGGTATCTCGTGCTGTGATATGGTGTAATTGTATTGTGTTGCTGTAGTTACCTGATGCTAGCATATTTTTATCATCTGCTTATTATCTCTGTTAGACTCACCCCTTCTGCTTGGAATGTTGCCCTCATGCGGCAACGCTGTAGGTGATCGCTAGTGCTCGTGGAGGAATGGCTAGGTTTTGCTTCCTCTCTCGTTTGGGTCTGTGTCAGCTCTGATATGTAGCACCGGGGAGTCGTTAGTTATCGTTTTGAACTATTATTTTAGTTATTGGAAATTGTTTTAATTAATTTTGGAGATGTCTTTAATTGTGTATTCTGGAGATGTTTAAACTGGTTAATATTTCCGCTGCTTGGTGATTTCTTTTATATAAATTATTTTGGAGACTTTTTTTTGGAATAAATGGTGGTTTTTTTTAAAATGGTGAAAAATGTAGCGCCCTTCGAGGTGACTCTGATAATTGTCTATTTAATTGTAATAGTAAAAGGGGGGTGTTACATTAGTGGTATCAGAGCAGTTCGGTCTGTCCGGCCAAGTTGTCGAGTCGTCGAGTCGAGTAACACTTGAGTAATTGTTACTCGTTTCTGATTATAGTTTCTGTTACAGTGTTAGGTTGAGATGGCAGGACGGAACGATACTGCACTCGCTGCTGCTTTGCAGGCTGTGGCTCAAGCTGTGGAGAATAACCCAGGTGCTGCTGGTGATGCTGGGTCGCGCAGTTTGGCTACGTTTCAGAGGGAGAATCCTCCTACCTTTAAGGGCAAGTATGACCCTGATGGTGCTTTGGCGTGGCTGAAAGAGATGGAGAGAATCTTTCGTGTTATGGTTTGCTCTGAGGCGCAGAAAGTCAGGTATGGTACTCATATGCTGGCAGAGGAGGCTGATGACTGGTGGTTGGAGGTGAGGCAGAGGTTGGCGACTGTGAATGAAGAGGTCACTTGGGCTGTGTTCAGCAGAGAATTTCTGAGAAAGTATTATCCTGAAGATGTCCATGGGAAGAAAGAGATTGAGTTTCTGGAGCTGAAGCAGGGTAATATGTCGGTGACTGAGTATGCTGCCAAGTTCATTGACTTGGCGAAGTTCTATCCACATTATGGTGAGGCTGGTGCTGAATTCTCCAAATGCATCAAGTGTGAAAATGGGTTGCGGGCTGATATCAAGAAGGCGATAGGGTATCAGAAAATTCGGGTGTTCTCGGAGTTGATTGACAGCTGCAGAATCTTCGAGGAAGACAGTAATGCTCATTCTAGAGTCATGAGGGATAGGCAGAAGAATTTCTCGAGTCGTGGGAAGCCGTATGAGGTTCCAGCTGGTAAGGGCAATCAGAGAATTGCTGTGGGTAAGAGACCTAGTGGGGGAGATGCTGCTGCTAGTGTGGTATGTTACAAGTGTGGTAAAGAGGGTCATAAGTGTCCTGACTGTCCAGGTGATGTGAAGAGGTGCTACAAGTGTGGTAAAGAGGGTCATATGGCGTCTAGCTGTGATCGAAAGGATGTGTTATGCTACAACTGTGGTGAGGGTGGTCATATCAGCACTCAGTGTCCTAAACCGAAGAAAGAAAGGTCTGTTGGGAAGGTGTTCGCTCTGGCGGGGTCAGATGCAGTGAATGAGATCAGAGGTACATGCTATATTAATAATTCTCCTCTTATTGCTATTATTGATACTGGTGCTACCCATTGTTTTATTGCTACTGCATGTGTTGAGAAATTAGATCTTGTTTTATCTTCTATGTTGAGGGAGATGGTTATCGATACTCCGGCTAAGGGTTCGGTGACTACCTCGGTTGTTTGTGCAAAATGCCCTTTATCGATATTCGGTAATGATTTTCTCGTTGACTTGATTTGTTTGCCGCTGAGCGGAATGGATGTTATTCTAGGTATGGACTAGTTAGTTGATAACCATGTTCATATCAACTGTCATGAAAGGTCTGTGAGTTTCTTTTCTCCTGAAGAGGAAGAGTCTGGTTTGTTGTCTGCTGGTCAGTTGCATAGGGTAATGAGGGAAGACGTCCAGTTGTTTTCATTAATGGCGTCATTGTCTGCTGAGAGCCAAGCGAAGGTTGATGAGTTGCAGGTGGTGCGAGAGTTTTCTGAGGTTTTTCCCGACGAGATTCCGGATGTACCACCAGAGAGAGAGGTTGAGTTTGCTATTGATCTGGTACCTGATACTAAACCTGTGTCTATGGCACCGTATAGAATGTCTGCATCTGAATTGTCAGAACTGAAGTAGCAACTCGAGGATCTGCTGGAAAAGAAATATGTGAGGCCAAGTGTGTCGCCGTGGGGAGCTCCAGTGTTGTTGGTGAAAAAGAAAGATGGTAGTATGAGGTTGTGCGTAGACTATCGGCAGCTGAATAAGGTGACTATTAAGAACAAGTATCCGCTTCCAAGGATTGATGACTTAATGGATCAGTTGGTGGGTGCTCAGGTGTTCAGTAAAATAGATTTGAGATCGGGTTATCATCAGATCAAGGTGAAAGACGAAGACATTCAGAAGACAGCTTTCAGAACCCGTTATGGGCATTATGAGTATTCCGTGATGCCTTTCGGTGTGACTAATGCGCCGGGAGTGTTCATGGAGTACATGAATCGTATCTTTCGTGAGTATCTGGATCGGTTTGTGGTGGTATTCATTGACGACATCCTAATTTATTCTAAGTCAGAAGAGGAGCATGCAAGACATCTGAGACTGGTATTGGAAATTCTGAGGGACAGGAAATTATATGCGAAGCTGTCTAAGTGTGAGTTTTGGTTGAAAGAGGTTAGCTTTCTGGGTCATGTTATTTCGGGGAATGGAATAGCCGTGGATCCGTCTAAGGTTGATGTCGTGTTACAATGGGAGTCTCCGAAGTCAGTTACTGAGATTAGAAGTTTTCTGGGTCTGGCAGGTTACTATAGGAGGTTTATAGAAGGATTTTCGAAGTTGGCACTTCCGTTGACTCAGTTGACTTGCAAGGGTAAAGCTATCATCTGGGATGACTGTTGTGAAGAGAGCTTCAAAGAATTGAAGGAGAGGTTGACGACGTCTCCTGTTCTGACGTTGCCTAATCCGGAAGAGTCGTTTGTGGTGTATTGTGATGCTTCCAAGATGGGGTTGGGAGGTGTGCTTATGCAGAATGGTAAGGTAGTTGCCTATGCGTCGAGACAGTTGAGGACTCATGAGAAGAACTACCCTACCCATGATTTAGAACTTGCTGCAGTTGTGTTCGCGTTGAAAATTTGGAGACATTATCTGTATGGTTCGAGGTTTGAGGTGTTCAGTGATCATAAGGGTTTGCAGTATCTGTTTGATCAGAAAGAGTTGAATATGAGACAGCGCAGATGGTTGGAGTTGCTGAAAGACTATGACTTTAGCTTGAACTATCATCCGGGAAGGGCTAATGTGGTAGCTGACGCTTTAAGTCGAAAGACGTTGCATATGTCAGCAATGATGGTTAGAGAACTCGAATTAATTGAGCAGTTCAGGGATATGAGTTTGGTTTGTGAAGTGACGCCTCAGAGTGTCAGATTGGGGATGTTGAAGATTGATAATGAATTCATGGCTAGCATTCGAGAAGCTCAGAAGTTAGATGTTAAATTAGTTGACCTGATGGTTGGGATTGATCAATCCGAGAATAAAGACTTTGAGTTGGATGCGCAGAATGTATTGAAGTACCGTGGAAGAATCTGCATTCCTGATGATGAGGAGATGAAAAGAGCAATTTTAGAAGAAGGTCATAGGAGTAAGTTGAGTATCCATCCGGGAGCTACAAAGATGTATCAGGATCTGAAGAAGATGTTTTGGTGGCCTGGTATGAAGCGTGATGTGGCGCAGTTTGTGTATTCCTGCTTGACTTGTCAGAAATCGAAGGTTGAGCATCAGAAGCCTGCTGGGTTGATGCAACCGTTGGAGATTCCGGAATGGAAGTGGGATAGTATTTCTATGGATTTCGTGATAGGGTTACCTAATACTGTGAGGGGGCACGATTCAATTTGGGTGATTGTGGATAGATTGACGAAGTCTGCTCATTTTATTCCTATCAATTTCACGTATCCGGTGTCGAGATTGGCAGAGATTTATATTCAGGTGATTGTGAAGTTGCATGGTGTTCCTTTGTGCATTGTGTCTGACAGAGATCCTAGGTTCACTTCTGATTTCTGGAAGAGTTTGCAAGAAGCGTTGGGTTCTAAATTGAGGTTGAGTTCAGCTTATCATCCTCAAACTGATGGACAGACAGAGAGGACCATTCAGTCGTTGGAAGACTTGTTGAGATCTTGTGTTCTTGAGCAGGGAGGTGCGTGGGATACTCACCTTCCATTGATCGAGTTTACTTACAACAATAGTTACCATTCTAGCATCGGGATGGCACCGTTCGAGGCATTGTATGGTCGGAGATGTAGGACTCCGTTGTGTTGGCATGAATCTGGGGAGAGTATTGTTCTTGGACCCGAGGTTGTTCGAGAGACTACTGAAAAGGTGAAATTGATCCGTGAGAAAATGAAAGCGTCGCAGAATAGACAGAAGAGCTATCATGATAAGAGAAGGAAGGATTTAGAATTCCAAGCTGGTGATCATGTGTTTTTGAGAGTCACGCCTATGGCTGGTGTTGGGCGTGCATTGAAGACAAAGAAGTTGACTCCTCGTTTCATTGGACCGTATCAGATCACTGAGAGAATTGGTAATGTTGCTTATAGGGTGGCCTTGCCGCCTAATCTTTCGAATTTGCACGATGTATTTCATGTGTCGCAACTTCGGAAGTATATTTCGGATCCGTCCCATGTGATTCCGATGGATGATGTGCATGTGCTGGATAATCTCACTGTGGAGACAATGCCTGTGCGAATTGAAGATCGTGAAGTGAAGACTTTACGTGGCAAAGAGATAAACCTGGTGAAAGTGGTCTGGTTAGGAGCTGCTGGTGAAAGCATGACATGTGAGTTGGAGAGCAAGATGCGAGAGTCCTATCCGGAGCTGTTTGAATCAGGTATGTTTTCGAGGACGAAAGATTCTAAGTGGGGGAGGGTTGTAACACCCCGGAAATAATTTAATTAAAATAGTTGATTGAATTATTAAAATAATTTGGAGGCGGGATATAGATAAATTAAAAGGTTAATATTTTATATGCGTAGGAGGTGAAACGAGTAAAGGAGGTGGTGACGTAGAGAGCCCAGTGTTTACTGAGCCCTCAACTTAAACCCTGGGGGTTTAAGCCAAACCCTCATTCGCAGCAAGCAAAAGAAAAACGAAAGTGAGAGTGAGAGAGCACGCGGCGCAAAGAGGGAGAGAAGAGGAGGGTTTCGCGAAGAATTTCAAAAGGAGATCGTTCGTGTTGCTGTGGTTTTGTTCGTGTCTCGTTCGTCGTGTTCCGGAGCTTACGTTTTTCGAGGTAAGGGTGGGCTTAACCTTGATAATGGGTTGATGATAATTATGTGTGGGTAGTCTAGGGTTTTGTTGAATTGTTCGTGTTGTTGCATATCGTGTTTTCGTTGAGATTGGTGCTTTGATGATTATTGCACGTTATTGTGATTTGTTTCGTTATTTGTTGTTGCGTGATTGTTGTATCACGATGATGGTGTTGTTATTGTTCGTGTTTTTGTTGTTGCTGTGCGTGGTCGATTGTTGTTGTCGCGTTGTCGAATTGTCGTTTTTGTTGTGGTGGTTGCGGTGTCGTTGCCGTTAGGGTTTGGTGTTTGGCAATTTAGCGATTCTGGACACAGGTTAGGTTTCTTTAAAACTGGCGCTGTTTGGTTGATCCAAAAATTATGAGGTTGGTTGTTCTTGAAAATAGACTTAACGCCGGTCGTTTTGGCACTGGTTTCGTTAAATTCGGAGTTGTATAGCTCGAGTTATAGGCGATACAAGTTAGGTTAAAATTCTGGAAACGATTTGGGTATAGATTCGGTATTTCGGTGACTGGGAACGTTGTATTAACCGAAAAATTATGTGGTTTATTTTTCTGGAAAATAGACTTAATGCTTGTTAATTTGGCACTGGTTTGGTTGCGTTTAGAGTTGTGTAGCTCGAGATATGAATTCCACAAGTTAGAGTAAGATTCTGGAAACAATCTGGACACAGGGTCAGTGTTTTGGTTACCACGTTTTCAAAAGAACTCCTTTTCGAACGAATCCAATTTCTTTGAAAACTAGACAAAATTTGCCCCAGTTTATGCACAAGTTTCATGCAATTTGATTGAGTTTTCGTCACTTTGGAATTGCTTGAATTTGAAGGACAGAAACTGTTCTCTTTTGCAACTAGCCTGTGTGCTTTTCGAAAACTGTACCTATTGGACACTCTCCTTCAAAAACTGAACTTAGGGATGATAACCAGAAGACCCATAGGGCTTTCCAACAAGTATTTATTTGTTGAAATCCGATGTCGTTTGCTATTTTAATTAATTCGCTGAAGTAGGTGCGATGTGCCTAGGCGCTGTGCGCCAGTCTTGTGCGTGGTGTGCGTGCGTTATGTCCGCGTTGTGGAGCCGTCTGGTGTTAATATTTCAGGTGCGGTGCTGGTATGCTCAGGAGAGTTTGGTGGTAGCTGTGATACTACAACTTGGTGCTATTTTTGGTGAAATCATTTGTTTTGATTCTGGTGATATAGTATTTATTTTAAATACTTGTTATGGTGAGTTGGTGCATAATCATGGTGTCGCATTGTCATATGCATGTTTTGGTGATATAGGCTCTGCCTCTGGTGTTTATTGGTGATATGCCCGTCGTGGCTCATTTTGGTGATCGGTACCGCATGCATATGCCCACTGGAGGGGTTGCATATCATCCCATTGTCTATGAATGTTATAATTTTGGTGGTTCACTGTCAAATGGATTTTTCCTTTGGTATCTCGTGCTGTGATATGGTGTAATTGTATTGTGTTGCTGTAGTTACCTGATGCTAGCATATTTTTATCATCTGCTTATTATCTCTGTTAGACTCACCCCTTCTGCTTGGAATGTTGCCCTCATGCGGCAACGCTGTAGGTGATCGCTAGTGCTCGTGGAGGAATGGCTAGGTTTTGCTTCCTCTCTCGTTTGGGTCTGTGTCAGCTCTGATATGTAGCACCGGGGAGTCGTTAGTTATCGTTTTGAACTATTATTTTAGTTATTGGAAATTGTTTTAATTAATTTTGGAGATGTCTTTAATTGTTTATTCTGGAGATGTTTAAACTGGTTAATATTTCCGCTACTTGGTGATTTCTTTTATATAAATTATTTTGGAGACTTTTTTTTGGAATAAATGGTGGTTTTTTTTAAAATGGTGAAAAATGTAGCGCCCTTCGAGGTGACTCTGATAATTGTCTATTTAATTGTAATAGTAAAAGGGGGGTGTTACATTAGTGGTATCAGAGCAGTTCGGTCTGTCCGTCCAAGTTGTCGAGTCGTCGAGTCGAGTAACACTTGAGTAATTGTTACTCGTTTCTGATTATAGTTTCTGTTACAGTGTTAGGTTGAGATGGCAGGACGGAACGATACTGCACTCGCTGCTGCTTTGCAGGCTGTGGCTCAAGCTGTGGAGAATAACCCAGGTGCTGCTGGTGATGCTGGGTCGCGCAGTTTGGCTACGTTTCAGAGGGAGAATCCTCCTACCTTTAAGGGCAAGTATGACCCTGATGGTGCTTTGGCGTGGCTGAAAGATATGGAGAGAATCTTTCGTGTTATGGATTGCTCTGAGGCGCAGAAAGTCAGGTATGGTACTCATATGCTGGCAGAGGAGGCTGATGACTGGTGGTTGGAGGTGAGGCAGAGGTTGGCGACTGTGAATAAAGAGGTCACTTGGGCTGTGTTCAGCAGAGAATTTCTGAGAAAATATTATCCTGAAGATGTCCATGGGAAGAAAGAGATTGAGTTTCTGGAGTTGAAGCAGGGTAATATGTCGGTGACTGAGTATGCTGCCAAGTTCATTGACTTGGCGAAGTTCTATCCACATTATGGTGAGGCTGGTGCTGAATTCTCCAAATGCATCAAGTGTGAAAATGGGTTGCGGGCTGATATCAAGAAGGCGATAGGGTATCAGAAAATTCGGGTGTTCTCGGAGTTGATTGACAGCTGCAGAATCTTCGTGGAAGACAGTAATGCTCATTCTAGAGTCATGAGGGATAGGCAGAAGAATTTCTCGAGTCGTGGGAAGCCGTATGAGGTTCCAGCTGGTAAGGGCAATCAGAGAACTGCTGTGGGTAAGAGACCTAGTGGGGGAGATGCTGCTGCTAGTGTGGTATGTTACAAGTGTGGTAAAGAGGGTCATAAGCGTCCTGACTGTCCAGGTGATGTGAAGAGGTGCTACAAGTGTGGTAAAGAGGGTCATATGGCGTTTAGCTGTGATCGAAAGGATGTGTTATGCTACAACTGTGGTGAGGGTGGTCATATCAGCACTCAGTGTCCTAAACCGAAGGAAGAAAGGTCTGTTGGGAAGGTGTTCGCTCTGGCGGGGTCAGATGCAGTGAATGAGATCAGAGGTACATGCTATATTAATAATTCTCCTCTTATTGCTATTATTGATACTGGTGCTACCCATTGTTTTATTGCTACTGCATGTGTTGAGAAATTAGATCTTGTTTTATCTTCTATGTTGAGGGAGATGGTTATCGATACTCCGGCTAAGGGTTCGGTGACTACCTCGGTTGTTTGTGCAAAATGCCCTTTATCGATATTCGGTAATGATTTTCTCGTTGACTTGATTTGTTTGCCGCTGAGCGGAATGGATGTTATTCTAGGTATGGACTAGTTAGTTGATAACCATGTTCATATCAACTGTCATGAAAGGTTTGTGAGTTTCTTTTCTCCTGAAGAGGAAGAGTCTGGTTTGTTGTCTGCTGGTCAGTTGCATAGGGTAATGAGGGAAGACGTCCAGTTGTTTTCATTAATGGCGTCATTGTCTGCTGAGAGCCAAGCGAAGGTTGATGAGTTGCAGGTGGTGCGAGAGTTTTCTGAGGTTTTTCCCGACGAGATTCCGGACGTACCACCAGAGAGAGAGGTTGAGTTTGCTATTGATCTGGTACCTGATACTAAACCTGTGTCTATGGCACCGTATTGAATGTCTGCATCTGAATTGTCAGAACTGAAGTAGCAACTCGAGGATCTGCTGGAAAAGAAATATGTGAGGCCAAGTGTGTCGCCGTGGGGAGCTCCAGTGTTGTTGGTGAAAAAGAAAGATGGTAGTATGAGGTTGTGCGTAGACTATCGGCAGCTGAATAAGGTGACTATTAAGAACAAGTATCCGCTTCCAAGGATTGATGACTTAATGGATCAGTTGGTGGGTGCTCAGGTGTTCAGTAAAATAGATTTGAGATCGGGTTATCATCAGATCAAGGTGAAAGACGAAGACATTCAGAAGACAGCTTTCAGAACCCGTTATGGGCATTATGAGTATTCCGTGATGCCTTTCGGTGTGACTAATGCGCCGGGAGTGTTCATGGAGTACATGAATCGTATCTTTCGTGAGTATCTGGATCGGTTTGTGGTGGTATTCATTGACGACATCCTAATTTATTCTAAGTCAGAAGAGGAGCATGCAAGACATCTGAGACTGGTATTGGAAATTCTGAGGGACAGGAAATTATATGCGAAGCTGTCTAAGTGTGAGTTTTGGTTGAAAGAGGTTAGCTTTCTGGGTCATGTTATTTCGGGGAATGGAATAGCCGTGGATCCGTCTAAGGTTGATGTCGTGTTACAATGGGAGTCTCCGAAGTCAGTTACTGAGATTAGAAGTTTTCTGGGTCTGGCAGGTTACTATAGGAGGTTTATAGAAGGATTTTCGAAGTTGGCACTTCCGTTGACTCAGTTGACTTGCAAGGGTAAAGCTATCATCTGGGATGACTGTTGTGAAGAGAGCTTCAAAGAATTGAAGGAGAGGTTGACGACGTCTCCTGTTCTGACGTTGCCTAATCCGGAAGAGTCGTTTGTGGTGTATTGTGATGCTTCCAAGATGGGGTTGGGAGGTGTGCTTATGCAGAATGGTAAGGTAGTTGCCTATGCGTCGAGACAGTTGAGGACTCATGAGAAGAACTACCCTACCCATGATTTAGAACTTGCTGCAGTTGTGTTCGCGTTGAAAATTTGGAGACATTATCTGTATGGTTCGAGGTTTGAGGTGTTCAGTGATCATAAGGGTTTGCAGTATCTGTTTGATCAGAAAGAGTTGAATATGAGACAGCGCAGATGGTTGGAGTTGCTGAAAGACTATGACTTTAGCTTGAACTATCATCCGGGAAGGGCTAATGTGGTAGCTGACGCTTTAAGTCGAAAGACGTTGCATATGTCAGCAATGATGGTTAGAGAACTCGAATTAATTGAGCAGTTCAGGGATATGAGTTTGGTTTGTGAAGTGACGCCTCAGAGTGTCAGATTGGGGATGTTGAAGATTGATAATGAATTCATGGCTAGCATTCGAGAAGCTCAGAAGTTAGATGTTAAATTAGTTGACCTGATGGTTGGGATTGATCAATCCGAGAATAAAGACTTTGAGTTGGATGCGCAGAATGTATTGAAGTACCGTGGAAGAATCTGCATTCCTGATGATGAGGAGATGAAAAGAGCAATTTTAGAAGAAGGTCATAGGAGTAAGTTGAGTATCCATCCGGGAGCTACAAAGATGTATCAGGATCTGAAGAAGATGTTTTGGTGGCCTGGTATGAAGCGTGATGTGGCGCAGTTTGTGTATTCCTGCTTGACTTGTCAGAAATCGAAGGTTGAGCATCAGAAGCCTGCTGGGTTGATGCAACCGTTGGAGATTCCGGAATGGAAGTGGGATAGTATTTCTATGGATTTCGTGATAGGGTTACCTAATACTGTGAGGGGGCACGATTCAATTTGGGTGATTGTGGATAGATTGACGAAGTCTGCTCATTTTATTCCTATCAATATCACGTATCCGGTGTCGAGATTGGCAGAGATTTATATTCAGGTGATTGTGAAGTTGCATGGTGTTCCTTTGTGCATTGTGTCTGACAGAGATCCTAGGTTCACTTCTGATTTCTGGAAGAGTTTGCAAGAAGCGTTGGGTTCTAAATTGAGGTTGAGTTCAGCTTATCATCCTCAAACTGATGGACAGACAGAGAGGACCATTCAGTCGTTGGAAGACTTGTTGAGATCTTGTGTTCTTGAGCAGGGAGGTGCGTGGGATACTCACCTTCCATTGATCGAGTTTACTTACAACAATAGTTACCATTCTAGCATCGGGATGGCACCGTTCGAGGCATTGTATGGTCGGAGATGTAGGACTCCGTTGTGTTGGCATGAATCTGGGGAGAGTATTGTTCTTGGACCCGAGGTTGTTCGAGAGACTACTGAAAAGGTGAAATTGATCCGTGAGAAAATGAAAGCGTCGCAGAATAGACAGAAGAGCTATCATGATAAGAGAAGGAAGGATTTAGAATTCCAAGCTGGTGATCATGTGTTTTTGAGAGTCACGCCTATGGCTGGTGTTGGGCGTGCATTGAAGACAAAGAAGTTGACTCCTCGTTTCATTGGACCGTATCAGATCACTGAGAGAATTGGTAATGTTGCTTATAGGGTGGCCTTGCCGCCTAATCTTTCGAATTTGCACGATGTATTTCATGTGTCGCAACTTCGGAAGTATATTTCGGATCCGTCCCATGTGATTCCGATGGATGATGTGCATGTGCTGGATAATCTCACTGTGGAGACAATGCCTGTGCGAATTGAAGATCGTGAAGTGAAGACTTTACGTGGCAAAGAGATAAACCTGGTGAAAGTGGTCTGGTTAGGAGCTGCTGGTGAAAGCATGACATGTGAGTTGGAGAGCAAGATGCGAGAGTCCTATCCGGAGCTGTTTGAATCAGGTATGTTTTCGAGGACGAAAGATTCTAAGTGGGGGAGGGTTGTAACACCCCGGAAATAATTTAATTAAAATAGTTGATTGAATTATTAAAATAATTTGGAGGCGGGATATAGATAAATTAAAAGGTTAATATTTTATATGCGTAGGAGGTGAAACGAGTAAAGGAGGTGGTGACGTAGAGAGCCCAGTGTTTACTGAGCCCTCAACTTAAACCCTGGGGGTTTAAGCCAAACCCTCATTCGCAGCAAGCAAAAGAAAAACGAAAGTGAGAGTGAGAGAGCACGCGGCGCAAAGAGGGAGAGAAGAGGAGGGTTTCGCGAAGAATTTCAAAAGGAGATCGTTCGTGTTGCTGTGGTTTTGTTCGTGTCTCGTTCGTCGTGTTCCGGAGCTTACGTTTTTCGAGGTAAGGGTGGGCTTAACCTTGATAATGGGTTGATGATAATTATGTGTGGGTAGTCTAGGGTTTTGTTGAATTGTTCGTGTTGTTGCATATCGTGTTTTCGTTGAGATTGGTGCTTTGATGATTATTGCACGTTATTGTGATTTGTTTCGTTATTTGTTGTTGCGTGATTGTTGTATCACGATGATGGTGTTGTTATTGTTCGTGTTTTTGTTGTTGCTGTGCGTGGTCGATTGTTGTTGTCGCGTTGTCGAATTGTCGTTTTTGTTGTGGTGGTTGCGGTGTCGTTGCCGTTAGGGTTTGGTGTTTGGCAATTTAGCGATTCTGGACACAGGTTAGGTTTCTTTAAAACTGGCGCTGTTTGGTTGATCCAAAAATTATGAGGTTGGTTGTTCTTGAAAATAGACTTAACGCCGGTCGTTTTGGCACTGGTTTCGTTAAATTCGGAGTTGTATAGCTCGAGTTATAGGCGATACAAGTTAGGTTAAAATTCTGGAAACGATTTGGGTATAGATTCGGTATTTCGGTGACTGGGAACGTTGTATTAACCGAAAAATTATGTGGTTTATTTTTCTGGAAAATAGACTTAATGCTTGTTAATTTGGCACTGGTTTGGTTGCGTTTAGAGTTGTGTAGCTCGAGATATGAATTCCACAAGTTAGAGTAAGATTCTGGAAACAATCTGGACACAGGGTCAGTGTTTTGGTTACCACGTTTTCAAAAGAACTCCTTTTCGAACGAATCCAATTTCTTTGAAAACTAGACAAAATTTGCCCCAGTTTATGCACAAGTTTCATGCAATTTGATTGAGTTTTCGTCACTTTGGAATTGCTTGAATTTGAAGGACAGAAACTGTTCTCTTTTGCAACTAGCCTGTGTGCTTTTCGAAAACTGTACCTATTGGACACTCTCCTTCAAAAACTGAACTTAGGGATGATAACCAGAAGACCCATAGGGCTTTCCAACAAGTATTTATTTGTTGAAATCCGATGTCGTTTGCTATTTTAATTAATTCGCTGAAGTAGGTGCGATGTGCCTAGGCGCTGTGCGCCAGTCTTGTGCGTGGTGTGCGTGCGTTATGTCCGCGTTGTGGAGCCGTCTGGTGTTAATATTTCAGGTGCGGTGCTGGTATGCTCAGGAGAGTTTGGTGGTAGCTGTGATACTACAACTTGGTGCTATTTTTGGTGAAATCATTTGTTTTGATTCTGGTGATATAGTATTTATTTTAAATACTTGTTATGGTGAGTTGGTGCATAATCATGGTGTCGCATTGTCATATGCATGTTTTGGTGATATAGGCTCTGCCTCTGGTGTTTATTGGTGATATGCCCGTCGTGGCTCATTTTGGTGATCGGTACCGCATGCATATGCCCACTGGAGGGGTTGCATATCATCCCATTGTCTATGAATGTTATAATTTTGGTGGTTCACTGTCAAATGGATTTTTCCTTTGGTATCTCGTGCTGTGATATGGTGTAATTGTATTGTGTTGCTGTAGTTACCTGATGCTAGCATATTTTTATCATCTGCTTATTATCTCTGTTAGACTCACCCCTTCTGCTTGGAATGTTGCCCTCATGCGGCAACGCTGTAGGTGATCGCTAGTGCTCGTGGAGGAATGGCTAGGTTTTGCTTCCTCTCTCGTTTGGGTCTGTGTCAGCTCTGATATGTAGCACCGGGGAGTCGTTAGTTATCGTTTTGAACTATTATTTTAGTTATTGGAAATTGTTTTAATTAATTTTGGAGATGTCTTTAATTGTTTATTCTGGAGATGTTTAAACTGGTTAATATTTCCGCTACTTGGTGATTTCTTTTATATAAATTATTTTGGAGACTTTTTTTTGGAATAAATGGTGGTTTTTTTTAAAATGGTGAAAAATGTAGCGCCCTTCGAGGTGACTCTGATAATTGTCTATTTAATTGTAATAGTAAAAGGGGGGTGTTACATTAGTGGTATCAGAGCAGTTCGGTCTGTCCGGCCAAGTTGTCGAGTCGTCGAGTCGAGTAACACTTGAGTAATTGTTACTCGTTTCTGATTATAGTTTCTGTTACAGTGTTAGGTTGAGATGGCAGGACGGAACGATACTGCACTCGCTGCTGCTTTGCAGGCTGTGGCTCAAGCTGTGGAGAATAACCCAGGTGCTGCTGGTGATGCTGGGTCGCGCAGTTTGGCTACGTTTCAGAGGGAGAATCCTCCTACCTTTAAGGGCAAGTATGACCCTGATGGTGCTTTGGCGTGGCTGAAAGATATGGAGAGAATCTTTCGTGTTATGGATTGCTCTGAGGCGCAGAAAGTCAGGTATGGTACTCATATGCTGGCAGAGGAGGCTGATGACTGGTGGTTGGAGGTGAGGCAGAGGTTGGCGACTGTGAATAAAGAGGTCACTTGGGCTGTGTTCAGCAGAGAATTTCTGAGAAAATATTATCCTGAAGATGTCCATGGGAAGAAAGAGATTGAGTTTCTGGAGTTGAAGCAGGGTAATATGTCGGTGACTGAGTATGCTGCCAAGTTCATTGACTTGGCGAAGTTCTATCCACATTATGGTGAGGCTGGTGCTGAATTCTCCAAATGCATCAAGTGTGAAAATGGGTTGCGGGCTGATATCAAGAAGGCGATAGGGTATCAGAAAATTCGGGTGTTCTCGGAGTTGATTGACAGCTGCAGAATCTTCGAGGAAGACAGTAATGCTCATTCTAGAGTCATGAGGGATAGGCAGAAGAATTTCTCGAGTCGTGGGAAGCCGTATGAGGTTCCAGCTGGTAAGGGCAATCAGAGAACTGCTGTGGGTAAGAGACCTAGTGGGGGAGATGCTGCTGCTAGTGTGGTATGTTACAAGTGTGGTAAAGAGGGTCATAAGCGTCCTGACTGTCCAGGTGATGTGAAGAGGTGCTACAAGTGTGGTAAAGAGGGTCATATGGCGTTTAGCTGTGATCGAAAGGATGTGTTATGCTACAACTGTGGTGAGGGTGGTCATATCAGCACTCAGTGTCCTAAACCGAAGGAAGAAAGGTCTGTTGGGAAGGTGTTCGCTCTGGCGGGGTCAGATGCAGTGAATGAGATCAGAGGTACATGCTATATTAATAATTCTCCTCTTATTGCTATTATTGATACTGGTGCTACCCATTGTTTTATTGCTACTGCATGTGTTGAGAAATTAGATCTTGTTTTATCTTCTATGTTGAGGGAGATGGTTATCGATACTCCGGCTAAGGGTTCGGTGACTACCTCGGTTGTTTGTGCAAAATGCCCTTTATCGATATTCGGTAATGATTTTCTCGTTGACTTGATTTGTTTGCCGCTGAGCGGAATGGATGTTATTCTAGGTATGGACTAGTTAGTTGATAACCATGTTCATATCAACTGTCATGAAAGGTTTGTGAGTTTCTTTTCTCCTGAAGAGGAAGAGTCTGGTTTGTTGTCTGCTGGTCAGTTGCATAGGGTAATGAGGGAAGACGTCCAGTTGTTTTCATTAATGGCGTCATTGTCTGCTGAGAGCCAAGCGAAGGTTGATGAGTTGCAGGTGGTGCGAGAGTTTTCTGAGGTTTTTCCCGACGAGATTCCGGACGTACCACCAGAGAGAGAGGTTGAGTTTGCTATTGATCTGGTACCTGATACTAAACCTGTGTCTATGGCACCGTATTGAATGTCTGCATCTGAATTGTCAGAACTGAAGTAGCAACTCGAGGATCTGCTGGAAAAGAAATATGTGAGGCCAAGTGTGTCGCCGTGGGGAGCTCCAGTGTTGTTGGTGAAAAAGAAAGATGGTAGTATGAGGTTGTGCGTAGACTATCGGCAGCTGAATAAGGTGACTATTAAGAACAAGTATCCGCTTCCAAGGATTGATGACTTAATGGATCAGTTGGTGGGTGCTCAGGTGTTCAGTAAAATAGATTTGAGATCGGGTTATCATCAGATCAAGGTGAAAGACGAAGACATTCAGAAGACAGCTTTCAGAACCCGTTATGGGCATTATGAGTATTCCGTGATGCCTTTCGGTGTGACTAATGCGCCGGGAGTGTTCATGGAGTACATGAATCGTATCTTTCGTGAGTATCTGGATCGGTTTGTGGTGGTATTCATTGACGACATCCTAATTTATTCTAAGTCAGAAGAGGAGCATGCAAGACATCTGAGACTGGTATTGGAAATTCTGAGGGACAGGAAATTATATGCGAAGCTGTCTAAGTGTGAGTTTTGGTTGAAAGAGGTTAGCTTTCTGGGTCATGTTATTTCGGGGAATGGAATTGCCGTGGATCCGTCTAAGGTTGATGTCGTGTTACAATGGGAGTCTCCGAAGTCAGTTACTGAGATTAGAAGTTTTCTGGGTCTGGCAGGTTACTATAGGAGGTTTATAGAAGGATTTTCGAAGTTGGCACTTCCGTTGACTCAGTTGACTTGCAAGGGTAAAGCTATCATCTGGGATGACTGTTGTGAAGAGAGCTTCAAAGAATTGAAGGAGAGGTTGACGACGTCTCCTGTTCTGACGTTGCCTAATCCGGAAGAGTCGTTTGTGGTGTATTGTGATGCTTCCAAGATGGGGTTGGGAGGTGTGCTTATGCAGAATGGTAAGGTAGTTGCCTATGCGTCGAGACAGTTGAGGACTCATGAGAAGAACTACCCTACCCATGATTTAGAACTTGCTGCAGTTGTGTTCGCGTTGAAAATTTGGAGACATTATCTGTATGGTTCGAGGTTTGAGGTGTTCAGTGATCATAAGGGTTTGCAGTATCTGTTTGATCAGAAAGAGTTGAAAATGAGACAGCGCAGATGGTTGGAGTTGCTGAAAGACTATGACTTTAGCTTGAACTATCATCCGGGAAGGGCTAATGTGGTAGCTGACGCTTTAAGTCGAAAGACGTTGCATATGTCAGCAATGATGGTTAGAGAACTCGAATTAATTGAGCAGTTCAGGGATATGAGTTTGGTTTGTGAAGTGACGCCTCAAAGTGTCAGATTGGGGATGTTGAAGATTGATAATGAATTCATGGCTAGCATTCGAGAAGCTCAGAAGTTAGATGTTAAATTAGTTGACCTGATGGTTGGGATTGATCAATCCGAGAATAAAGACTTTGAGTTGGATGCGCAGAATGTATTGAAGTACCGTGGAAGAATCTGCATTCCTGATGATGAGGAGATGAAAAGAGCAATTTTAGAAGAAGGTCATAGGAGTAAGTTGAGTATCCATCCGGGAGCTACAAAGATGTATCAGGATCTGAAGAAGATGTTTTGGTGGCCTGGTATGAAGCGTGATGTGGCGCAGTTTGTGTATTCCTGCTTGACTTGTCAGAAATCGAAGGTTGAGCATCAGAAGCCTGCTGGGTTGATGCAACCGTTGGAGATTCCGGAATGGAAGTGGGATAGTATTTCTATGGATTTCGTGATAGGGTTACCTAATACTGTGAGGGGGCACGATTCAATTTGGGTGATTGTGGATAGATTGACGAAGTCTGCTCATTTTATTCCTATCAATATCACGTATCCGGTGTCGAGATTGGCAGAGATTTATATTCAGGTGATTGTGAAGTTGCATGGTGTTCCTTTGTGCATTGTGTCTGACAGAGATCCTAGGTTCACTTCTGATTTCTGGAAGAGTTTGCAAGAAGCGTTGGGTTCTAAATTGAGGTTGAGTTCAGCTTATCATCCTCAAACTGATGGACAGACAGAGAGGACCATTCAGTCGTTGGAAGACTTGTTGAGATCTTGTGTTCTTGAGCAGGGAGGTGCGTGGGATACTCACCTTCCATTGATCGAGTTTACTTACAACAATAGTTACCATTCTAGCATCGGGATGGCACCGTTCGAGGCATTGTATGGTCGGAGATGTAGGACTCCGTTGTGTTGGCATGAATCTGGGGAGAGTATTGTTCTTGGACCCGAGGTTGTTCGAGAGACTACTGAAAAGGTGAAATTGATCCGTGAGAAAATGAAAGCGTCGCAGAATAGACAGAAGAGCTATCATGATAAGAGAAGGAAGGATTTAGAATTCCAAGCTGGTGATCATGTGTTTTTGAGAGTCACGCCTATGGCTGGTGTTGGGCGTGCATTGAAGACAAAGAAGTTGACTCCTCGTTTCATTGGACCGTATCAGATCACTGAGAGAATTGGTAATGTTGCTTATAGGGTGGCCTTGCCGCCTAATCTTTCGAATTTGCACGATGTATTTCATGTGTCGCAACTTCGGAAGTATATTTCGGATCCGTCCCATGTGATTCCGATGGATGATGTGCATGTGCGGGATAATCTCACTGTGGAGACAATGCCTGTGCGAATTGAAGATCGTGAAGTGAAGACTTTACGTGGCAAAGAGATAAACCTGGTGAAAGTGGTCTGGTTAGGAGCTGCTGGTGAAAGCATGACATGTGAGTTGGAGAGCAAGATGCGAGAGTCCTATCCGGAGCTGTTTGAATCAGGTATGTTTTCGAGGACGAAAGATTCTAAGTGGGGGAGGGTTGTAACACCCCGGAAATAATTTAATTAAAATAGTTGATTGAATTATTAAAATAATTTGGAGGCGGGATATAGATAAATTAAAAGGTTAATATTTTATATGCGTAGGAGGTGAAACGAGTAAAGGAGGTGGTGACGTAGAGAGCCCAGTGTTTACTGAGCCCTCAACTTAAACCCTGGGGGTTTAAGCCAAACCCTCATTCGCAGCAAGCAAAAGAAAAACGAAAGTGAGAGTGAGAGAGAGAGCACGCGGCGCAAAGAGGGAGAGAAGAGGAGGGTTTCGCGAAGAATTTCAAAAGGAGATCGTTCGTGTTGCTGTGGTTTTGTTCGTGTCTCGTTCGTCGTGTTCCGGAGCTTACGTTTTTCGAGGTAAGGGTGGGCTTAACCTTGATAATGGGTTGATGATAATTATGTGTGGGTAGTCTAGGGTTTTGTTGAATTGTTCGTGTTGTTGCATATCGTGTTTTCGTTGAGATTGGTGCTTTGATGATTATTGCACGTTATTGTGATTTGTTTCGTTATTTGTTGTTGCGTGATTGTTGTATCACGATGATGGTGTTGTTATTGTTCGTGTTTTTGTTGTTGCTGTGCGTGGTCGATTGTTGTTGTCGCGTTGTCGAATTGTCGTTTTTGTTGTGGTGGTTGCGGTGTCGTTGCCGTTAGGGTTTGGTGTTTGGCAATTTAGCGATTCTGGACACAGGTTCGGTTTTTCTAAAACTGGCGCTGTTTGGTTGATCCAAAAATTATGAGGTTGGTTGTTCTTGAAAATAGACTTAACGCCGGTCGTTTTGGCACTGGTTTCGTTAAATTCGGAGTTGTATAGCTCGAGTTATAGGCGATACAAGTTAGGTTAAAATTTTGGAAACGATTTGGGTATAGATTCGGTATTTCGGTGACTGGGAACGTTGTATTAACCGAAAAATTATGTGGTTTATTTTTCTGGAAAATAGACTTAATGCTTGTTAATTTGGCACTGGTTTGGTTGCGTTTAGAGTTGTGTAGCTCGAGATATGAATTCCACAAGTTAGAGTAAGATTCTGGAAACAATCTGGACACAGGGTCAGTGTTTTGGTTACCACGTTTTCAAAAGAACTCCTTTTCGAACGAATCCAATTTCTTTGAAAACTAGACAAAATTTGCCCCAGTTTATGCACAAGTTTCATGCAATTTGATTGAGTTTTCGTCACTTTGGAATTGCTTGAATTTGAAGGACAGAAACTGTCCTCTTTTGCAACTAGCCTGTGTGCTTTTCGAAAACTGTACCTATTGGACACTCTCCTTCAAAAACTGAACTTAGGGATGATAACCAGAAGACCCATAGGGCTTTCCAACAAGTATTTATTTGTTGAAATCCGATGTCGTTTGCTATTTTAATTAATTCGCTGAAGTAGGTGCGATGTGCCTAGGCGTTGTGCGCCAGTCTTGTGCGTGGTGTGCGTGCGTTATGTCCGCGTTGTGGAGCCGTCTGGTGTTAATATTTCAGGTTCGGTGCTGGTATGCTCAGGAGAGTTTGGTGGTAGCTGTGATACTACAACTTGGTGCTATTTTTGGTGAAATCATTTGTTTTGATTCTGGTGATATAGTATTTATTTTAAATACTTGTTATGGTGAGTTGGTGCATAATCATGGTGTCGCATTGTCATATGCATGTTTTGGTGATATAGGCTCTGCCTCTGGTGTTTATTGGTGATATGCCCGTCGTGGCTCATTTTGGTGATCGGTACCGCATGCATATGCCCACTGGAGGGGTTGCATATCATCCCATTGTCTATGAATGTTATAATTTTGGTGGTTCACTGTCAAATGGATTTTTCCTTTGGTATCTCGTGCTGTGATATGGTGTAATTGTATTGTGTTGCTGTAGTTACCTGATGCTAGCATATTTTTATCATCTGCTTATTATCTCTGTTAGACTCACCCCTTCTGCTTGGAATGTTGCCCTCATGCGGCAACGCTGCAGGTGATCGCTAGTGCTCGTGGAGGAATGGCTAGGTTTTGCTTCCTCTCTCGTTTGGGTCTGTGTCAGCTCTGATATGTAGCACCGGGGAGTCGTTAGTTATCGTTTTGAACTATTATTTTAGTTATTGGAAATTGTTTTAATTAATTTTGGAGATGTCTTTAATTGTTAATTCTGGAGATGTTTAAACTGGTTAATATTTCCGCTGCTTGGTGATTTCTTTTATATAAATTATTTTGGAGACTTTTTTTTGGAATAAATGGTGTTTTTTTTTAAAATGGTGAAAAATGTAGCGCCCTTCGAGGTGACTCTGATAATTGTCTATTTAATTGTAATAATAAAAGGGGGGTGTTACAGAAACTGCAAGCCTCAGAAATCCGTTGCTGGAAGGATTTGTCCGAAGCATTCATGAAACAATATAAATATAACATGGACATGGCTCCGGACAGGTCACAATTGCAACACATGAGTAAGGGCGAAAAGGAGACTTTCAAGGAATATGCCCAGAAATGGAGAAGCTTGGCTGCCCAGGTTCAACCTCCTCTGACCGAAAAAGAAATGGTGTACATGTTCCTGGAAACCTTGCCAGCAATTTATTATGACCGACTGATTACGAGTGTCTCATCTAATTTTTCCGATATGATAGTCTTCGGGGAAAGACTTGAGCACGGTCTCCGAATTGGGAAGATTTCAAATCATTTCAGCAATTCAGGATGCTCCGGTAGCTCCCACAGCCAAAAGAAGCACTTCTCCCATTTCCCAAAAAGGAAAGAAGGGGAAACAAATGTAGTCTCAGGAGGAAACTCATCCTTTGATACCCCTCCACCACAAACTGTTCCATTCTCTGCCCCTGCATCACCTCAGCAAAGCAGTGACAATCACAAAGCTCAGGGTTATCAGTATAAGAAACAGACCAGTTTCGATCCTATACCAATGACATACACTGAGTTGTTTAATCACCTAACTTCAAAGAACTTGATCAACACTCGGTCAATGAAGGCCCTTCAACTGCCATTCCCAAGAAGCTACAACGCTAATGCTACCTGCAGTTTCCACGAAAACGGGGTCGGTCATACTGTGGAGGAGTGTAAGGCATTTAAGCATGTGGTGCAAGACCTGATAGATGCTGGTTGGATCTCGTTTAAGCAAAGCAGCCCGAACACAACAACCAATCCATTGCCAGGCCATCAGAGGCCAGCAACCAATGCTATAGAAAGTTTTGTTGAGAAATTGGTGAAGGATGTGCAGAAGAGCAAGACTCTTTTGGGTGTTGTCTACTCGGAGTTATGCCATGCTGGAGTGGTCAAGAAGGGGTGTTGCCATGAAGAAGGATGTGCTGATTCCACATGCGTGGGGAATTGTGAAAGCTTTAAAATGATCCTGCAGGACCTGTTGGATCGGTGTGTGGTTCAGATAGGAACCCATGATGTTGAAGAAGAGGTGTTGGCTCTACACTCTGATAAGGGTAGAGGAATCAGAAGACCTATTGAAATCCCTTACAATTACAATCCCAGATTGGTGCAAGCAAATGCTCAACCAATAGTGATTGAAGTTCCGGCTCCTTTCCCCTATGAGTCGGACAGGGCAGTCCCATGGAAATACACTGCGCTATCTACAGTAGAATGCTCTCCAAGTACTACTACTGTAACAAACATAGTGGGATCGAGCGGGATCACCAGAAGCGGGAGAGTGTTTGCTCCAGAGACCTTTCGTACAGAAACTTCCAAGGAAGGTGAACAGAGAGTTCGGAAGGAGAAGGGAAAGGAACCAGAAGTTTCCCAGGAAAAGGTAACGGAAGGGGAAGCAAATGAATTCTTGAAGATAGTCCGGCAGAGTGACTACCAGGTTGTCGATCAGTTAAAGCATACCCCGTCGAAGATATCCATGCTATCATTGTTGCTCAGCTCGGAAGCACACAGAAATGCTCTTATGAAGGTGCTTAGCGAGGCACATGTTGCAGAGGGTATTTCAGTAAACCAATTTGATGGGATTGTGGGGAATATAGTGGCTGCAAACCACCTAACTTTTGCTGATGATGAGTTGCCCGCTGGAGGAAAAAAGCATAATCGGGCTCTCCACATCTCAGTTTAGTGTGGGGACTATGTGTTGGCGAGAGTGCTGATAGATAACGGATCTTCATTGAATGTAATGCCGAAATCCACTATGGATAAGCTGGACGTGGATTGTTCCTACACGAAGCCAAGCTCGATTCTGGTGCGAGCCTTTGATGGATCCAAAAAGGAAGTATTGGGAGAGATGGAGTTTCCCATCCAAATTGGCCCAGAAGTTTTCTATATCAACTTTCAGATCATGGACATCACATCCTCGTACAGCTGCTTGCTTGGCCGACCCTGGATCCACATGGCAGGGGCAATTCCGTCATCTCTGCACCAGCAAGTCAAGTTCGTGGTGGATGATAAGGTTGTTGTAGTGTTTGGCGAAGAAGAGACTCTGGTGAACAGGCCATCAGAATTCAAGTATGTGGAAGCGGCGGAAGAATCTCTTGAAACGGCCTTTCAGTCCTGGGAGATCGCAAATGCAGTGCTTGAGAGGACCAAGGAGGAAAAAATGGTTGCTAAAATCATGTTAGCTCAAGGATATAAGGTTGGTTCTGGCCTAGGAAAATCTGGACAGGGAATCCTGGCGCCCATCCAGCTGAAGGAGAGCAAAGATCGTTGCGGACTGGGATACACTCCAAGTGAAGATGAACGGAAGAAGATAGCAGAGGAACGAAAGAGCAAATGGTTGGCCAAGTTCAAAGGCCAAGATCCATGGCCCCAGAGGATCCCAATTTGTGACATTAGCCAGAGCTTCGTGAGTGCTGGTCTGCTGGATCCCAACCAAGTTGCTGTCATCAAGGATGGCTCTGAAGATGAAGAGGGTAGTGCAAGTCTGGTTCGCCGCTGCTGTGACGGTGAAGAGTTGAAAAACTGGGAAGCTGCCGACTTTCCTGTGACCTTTGGTTCAATGTAATCATCTGTAATGCAATCCTGTGGCTCTGTCCAAGGCCATAGGACCAGTTGCTAGGGGCACACATGTTTTTATTTTCTGAATCATTATCATCAATAAAAACGTTTGTTTTGAATTTCTCAATCAATAAAAATCATTTTCTCTTCATTGCATGAGTCTTTGCTTGCTTGTTTCGCCTTTTGTAACACCCCCCTTTTACTATTACAGTTAAATAGACAATTATCAGAGTCACCTCGAAGGGCGCTACATTTTTCACCATTTTAAAAAAAAACACCATTTATTCCAAAAAAAAGTCTCCAAAATAATTTATATAAAAGAAATCACCAAGTAGCGGAAATATTAACCAGTTTAAACATCTCCAGAATTAACAATTAAAGACATCTCCAAAATTAATTAAAACAATTTCCAATAACTAAAATAATAGTTCAAAACGATAACTAACGACTCCCCGGTGCTACATATCAGAGCTGACACAGACCCAAACGAGAGAGGAAGCAAAACCTAGCAATTCCTCCACGAGCACTAGCGATCACCTGCAGCGTTGCCGCATGAGAGCAACATTCCAAGCAGAAGGGGTGAGTCTAACAGAGATAATAAGCGGATGATAAAAATATGCTAGCATCAGGTAACTACAGCAACACAATACAATTACACCATATCACAGCACCAGATACCAAAGGAAAAATCCATTTGACAGTGAACCACCAAAATTATAACATTCATAGACAATGGGATGATATGCAACCCCTCCAGTGGGCATATGCATGCGGTACCGATCACCAAAATGAGCCACGACGGGCATATCACCAATAAACACCAGAGGCAGAGCCTATATCACCAAAACATGCATATGACAATGCGACACCATGATTATGCACCAACTCACCATAACAAGTATTTAAAATAAATACTATATCACCAGAATCAAAACAAATGATTTCACCAAAAATAGCACCAAGTTGTAGCATCACAGCTACCACTAAACTCTCCTGAGCATACCAGCACCGCACCTGAAATATTAACACCAGACGGCTCCACAACGCGGACATAACGCACGCACACCACGCACAAGACTGGCGCACAGCTCCTAGGCACATCGCACCTACTTCAGCGAATTAATTAAAATAGCAAACGACATCGGATTTCAACAAATAAATACTTGTTGGAAAGCCCTATGGGTCTGGTTATCATCCCTAAGTTCAGTTTTTGAAGGAGAGTGTCCAATAGGTACCGTTTTTCGAAAAGCACACAGGCTAGTTGCAAAAGAGGACAGTTTCCGTCCTTCAAATTCAAGCAATTCCAAAGTGACCAAAACTCAATCAAATTGCATGAAACTTGTGCATAAACTGGGGAAAATTTTGTCTAGTTTTCAAAGAAATTGGATTCGTTCGAAAAGGAGTTCTTTTGAAAACGTGGTAACCAAAACACTGACCCTGTGTCCAGATTGTTTCCAGAATCTTACTCTAACTTGTGGAATTCATATCTCGAGCTACACAACTCTAAACGCAACCAAACCAGTGCCAAATTAACAAGAATTAAGTCTATTTTCCAGAAAAATAAACCACATAATTTTTCGGTCAATACAACGTTCCCAGTCACCGAAATACCGAATCTATACCCAAATCGTTTCCAGAATTTTAACCTAACTTGTATCGCCTATAACTCGAGCTATACAACTCCGAATTTAACGAAACCAGTGCCAAAACGACCGGCGTTAAGTCTATTTTCAAAAAAAATCAACCTCATAATTTTTGGATCAACCAAACAGCGCCAGTTTTAGAAAAACCGAACCTGTGTCCAGAATCGCTAAATTGCCAAACACCAAACCCTAACGGCAACGACACCGCAACCACCACAACAAAAACGACAATTCGACAACGCGACAACAACAATCAACCACGCACAGCAACAACAAAAACACGAACAATAACAACACCATCATCGTGATACAACAATCACGCAACAACAAATAACGAAACAAATCACAATAACGTGCAAGAATCATCAAAGCACCAATCTCAACGAAAACACGATATGCAACAACACGAACAATTCAACAAAGCCCTAGACTACCCACCCATAATTATCATCAACCCATTATCAAGGTTAAGCCCACCCTTACCTCGAATAACGTAAGCTCCGGAACACGACGAACGAGACACGAACAAAACCACAGCAACACGAACGATCTCCTTTTGAAATTCTTCGCGAAACCCTCCTCTTCTCTCCCTCTTTGCGCCGCGTGCTCTCTCTCTCACCCTCACTTTCGTTTTTCTTTTGCTTGCTGCGAATGAGGGTTTGGCTTAAACCCCCAGGGTTTAAGTTGAGGGCTCAGTAAACACTGGGCTCTCTACGCACCACCTCCTTTACTCGTTTCACCTCCTACGCATATAAAATATTAACCTTTTAATTTATCTATATCCCGCCTCCAAATTATTTTAATAATTCAATCAACTATTTTAATTTAATTATTTCCGGGGTGTTACACCTTTCATTCTGCTTTTTCGCTTCGGTAAAATGCAGACCCACAGTAATGGTCTCTGAAAGCAGTAGTGTCAACAGTCCGCATTCTGACTTTGATCAACCTATCAACCAAGCCGAGGGGGATGTTGAGGAAGATTGGGAAGCTCCTCCGGAACTCATGAGACTAATGAAGCAAGAGGAAAGGGTAATCCAGCCTCACGGGGAATCTACCGAAGTGATTAACTTGGGTACAGCTGAGAACAAGAAAGAGGTCAAAGTGGGAACAGCCATGAATGACGAAGATCGCATGAAGTTGGTACAGCTGTTGCATGACTACGTTGATGTGTTTGCGTGGTCCTACCAAGATATGCCTGGGTTGGACACTGATATTGTGGTACACAAGCTGCTGGTCAAACCTGAATGCCCGCCCGTAAAGCAGAAATTGAGGAGGATGAAGCCTGAGATGTCCCTCAAAATCAGAGACGAAGTAAAGAAGCAATTTGATGCAGGATTCCTAGCAGTGGCCAAATACCCACAGTGGGTTGCCAATATTGTCCCAGTTCCCAAGAAGGACGGGAAAGTTAGAATGTGTGTTGACTACCGAGATCTGAATCGTGCTAGTCCCAAAGACGACTTCCCACTGCCACATATTGATGTCTTGGTGGATAGCACTGCACAACACTCGTTATTCTCCTTCATGGATGGATATTCGGGATATAACCAGATCAAGATGGACCCCGAAGACATGGAAAAGACAACTTTCATCACTCTCTGGGGTACTTTCTGTTATAAAGTCATGCCATTCGGGTTGAAGAATGCTGGCGCAACCTACCAGAGGGCCATGGTCACCTTGTTCCACGATATGATGCATAAGGAGATTGAGGTCTATGTTGATGACATGATCGCAAAATCCAAAACTGACAAAGAGCACATTGTCAACTTGCAAAAACTCTTCGATCGGTTGAGAAAGTACAAGCTCAAGTTGAACCCTGCCAAGTGCACATTCAGGGTGAGATCAGGGAAGTTGCTAGGCTTCATTGTTAGTCAGAAGGGGATTGAGGTGGATCCAGACAAAGTGAAAGCCATCCTTGAAATGCCGGTGCCCAAAACAGAAAAAGAAGTCCGTGGCTTTTTGGGAAGGTTGAATTACATCTCCCGATTCATCTTCCAGCTGACGGCCACCTGCGAGCCAATCTTCAAGCTGCTCTGCAAGAATCAAGAACTGAAGTGGAATGATCAGTGCCAAGCTGCCTTTGAGAAGATCAAAGTCTACCTCCAGAATCCGCCAGTTTTGATGCCACCTGTGTCGGGCAGGCCCCTCATCCTGTATCTCACGGTGCTAGATAATTCCATGGGCTGCGTGCTGGGGCAGCATGACGAATCTCGAAAGAAGGAACATGCCATCTATTATCTAAGTAAGAAGTTCACAGATTGCGAGACACGGTATTCTGCGCTTGAAAAGACATGTTGTGCTCTGGTATGGGCTGCTCACCGCCTGAGGCAATATATGTTGAGCCACACAACTTGGTTGGTATCTAAAGTAGACCCGATCAAGTACATATTTGAGAAGCCAGCTCTCACAGGACGGATTGCCCGTTGGCAGATGCAGTTGTCTGAATATGATATCCTGTATGTCACGCAGAAGGCAGTTAAGGGTAGTGCACTCGCAGAGTACCTGGCTTGTCAGCCCATTCCAGACTACCAGCCGATGCAGCATGATTTCCCTGATGAAGACATCATGGCATTGTTCGATGAGGGGAAGTCCCAAGAAAACGAAAGGTGGAGGATGATCTTTGACGGTGCATCCAATATTTGGGGGCATGGGGCAGGTGCCATGCTGATATCTCCTGATAACCGCTTCATTCCTGTCACTGCGAGGCTGAGCTTCTATGTCACAAACAATATAGCAGAGTATGAAGCATGCATCTTGGGCATTCAGGCAGCCTTAGAATGGAAAGTCAAAAGGCTAGATGTGTATGGTGATTCTGCCCTGGTAATTCATCAAGTAAGAGGCGATTGGGATACTCGAGATCCCAAGCTGATCCCATATTATGAATATGTTCAAGAGTTGGTGGAGTCTTTCGACGAAATCACCTTCAAACACATCCCTCGAGGTGAAAATCAGCTGGCCGATGCCTTAGCAACACTGTCATCAATGTTTAACATCAGCTGTGACAAGAGTTTAGCTCACCTCAGAATCCAGCATAGGGATCTGCCAGCACATCATTACTGCACTGGAATAGATGAAGGGCCTGACGACAAGCCTTGGTATCATGACATCAAGCAATACATCATTAACAGAGAGTATCCACCAGGGGTCTCAGAAAATGACAAAAGAACGCTCAGAAGACTGTCAAGAAATTTCTTCCTGAGCGGTGAGGTCCTCTATAAAAGAAATTATGACATGGTTCTCCTGAGGTGTGTTGCCAAGGAGGAGGCTGAAAAGATCATGAAGGAGGTACATGAAGGCTCCTTTGGAACCCATTCCGGCGGGCATACCATGGCTAGACAGATTTTAAGGGCGGGCTATTACTGGTTGCAGATGGAGGGTGACTGCTATAGTTTTGTCAGAAGATGCCACAAGTGTCAAATCTACGCTGATCACATTCACGTACCGCCTGCCAAACTTAATGTTCTGACTGCATCATGGCCGTTCTCGATGTGGGGAATGGATGTCATAGGTCCAATTGAGCCGAAAGCATCAAATGGGCATCGCTTCATCTTGGTTGCGATCGACTACTTCACAAAATGGGTTGAGGCTGCCTCATATTCAAGTATAACCAGCGCAGTGGTTGCAAAATTCATCAAGAGGGATCTGATTTGTCGCTATGGTCTTCCCAACAAGATCATCACTGATAACGGCAGTAACCTGAACAGCAGAATGATGAAGGACCTGTGCAAGGAATTCAGGATCCAACATCATAATTCTTCCCCCTACCGTCCTAAGATGAATGGGGCAGTTGAGGCGGCTAACAAGAACATCAAGCGGATAGTGCAGAAGATGGTGGTAACATACAAGGACTGGCATGAGATGCTTCCCTTTGCTCTGCATGGCTACCATACTTCAGTGCGTACATCAACTGGGGCAACCCCTTTTTCCTTGGTATATGGGTCAGAAGCAGTCCTGCCCATTGAAGTTGAAATACCCTCCCTGCGGGTACTGATGGAAACAAAACTAGAAGAAGCTGAGTGGGTACAGGCCCGGTTGGATCAGCTAAACCTGATTGAGGAGAAAAGGATTGCAGGCTTATGCCACGGTCAGTTATACCAGCAGAGGATGAGAACAGCTTTTGATAAGAAAGTCAAACCTCGTGAATTCAAGAAAGGCGATCTGGTGCTGAAGAAGATCCTGCCTATTCAGACTGATCCCCGAGGAAAGTGGACACCCAGCTATGATGGTCCCTATGTTGTCAAGAAAGCCTTTTCTGGAGAGGCGCTGTTACTCACAGACATGGATGGCGAGGATCTCTGGAATCCGGTCAATTCTGATCAAGTGAAGAAGTATTATGCCTGAAAGAAATAGACGAAAAAAGAGAAAGATAAGCCAAGTAAGAATCAGCTCGCTAGGTTGAAAACCCGAAAGGGCGGCCTAGGCAAAATCAGAGCGACCCGGTGGATTGAAAACCCGAAAGGGCGATCCAGGGAAAAATTAGGGTCAGAAAATTTGGGCGTGGAAAGTTAAACAAAGGCATACAACCTTTCCCCGAGGCTTGAATGAGGGAATGATCAAGGTCAAGGAAACAGATGTTGGCACTGCTCCACAGAGACGGACAGTCAGAAATTAGCTTTTCTCTTTTTTCGTGTCTTTTTGTAGTTTAAACTTTCAAATGTATTGAACAGTCGTCGTAACATTCTGTGCGATTGGCTTCTACATCAATAAAGCTCAACTTTTTCCTACCGGTTTGTTATTTTCCGCTTCTCTGCTCAAGATAAACGTTTTATGATGATGGTAATACTGAGTTGCAAAACATGTGCATACATCATAGAGCATTACAAATCATTGCGAAACCCTTAAAAGTCACGGGAAATAAGCAATCTCCCAAAGAAAGTTAATCTTGCAAGGAAAGTTGCACTCATAAGTCATTCCAGAAGGCAAACCATAAAGCAAACTTGCACTCGGCTCATGGGTCCCGTAAATCAGTTCCTCAGTCTCGTGCAGGAGTGTCGGGGGTCGGTTGAACCAGCAAAAGAATAAGCCTGTTATTAAAAATAGAAGAGCACAAAAAAGCAAATGATCAAAAAAAAAAAAAGCTGATCAGGCAAAAAGAAGAAAAAACAAATGATCAGAAAACAGAAAGCTGATCAAGAGAAGAATTAAAAGATGAAAGAAAAAAAACAATCAAGGCTGAAAGAAAAGCATTCCCCAGCATTCATCATTCACCCAAAATCATCGCATCGCATGCATTCGCATAACAGGCCTTTGCATAACATACATTCATTCCATGCACCATGCATTGCATCTGCTAACATGTGCAGGTACCGCCAACCTGAGAAACCTGAAGAAAAGTCCTGCGACCAGAGCAGGCACCCCTGGATCGATGTGAAAGCATTGACCCGTAAGAAGATGAATTGGATTTCCGAATCCCCCTTTGGACGCACGTGTCCCCCAGAAGACTGACTTCAACTTGTATTCGAGCTGCAGGTAAGTCCCTCTGATCTCAATAGGTCCAGTCGAAAAGGATAGCCGTGTTGGTCTAAAACATGGCGCAGTCCTAGGGAAATATCGAGATCTAGACTTGATACAGTACCCTTCCCCTGGTCGCTCGAAGGACCACCTCTTTTGAGCCCGCGCGCTCCCAGGCCCAAGTGCAAACTCGGATCGTTCGCGATTCGTTAAAAGGCTTTAGGCAGCCTCCTTCGCCGGCTCAATGTGAGTCGGTACCCCTTTTATTGCTTTCTTTATTTTCTGCTTTCTGTCAGCTTATTGAGGGTTGGCGCTCATAGGAAAAACAAAAAAAAATATCATGTCATCGCATCTGCATCAGAAAAAACAAAAAAATAGGAATGGAAAAGGGAAGATTCGGGTTTCTTTAGGTAGACAAAATTGGTATAATTTCTGAATTCTTTATCTTTATTTTGCCTCAAAATATGTTTCGGCCAATTCATATTCCTTGTTAAAATCCAGATAAAGAGGGGCAGCTGTCATACCCTAATTTTGTCCGGCTTGGAACAAAACCTTAATTTTCCACAAAAAGCAATAAATTATGAAGTGAAGCATCATTCTGAAGGATGTGAAGAACTATGAGCATACATTTTTGGGTTCTAAAAGTCATTTTAGCGCTTTTAAAATCATTTTTAGGATTGGAATGCTTTTTGGAGCAAATTAGGGTTTTTGGGCAAAAGGGGTATTTTGGTCATTTCCAAAATTAAGCAATTTCTCACCAAAAATCATTGTTCAATCTCAGAGGAATTTATTTGGATCTAGATGATTTGGGTTATGAATTTTTGTGCGCATGCTTGCATGATTTTTGGCATAAAATTCAAATTTTAAGCAAAAGGGCAAAATGGGAATTTCCTCAAGGTGAGGTCTCAAATCAATTTTGGGAAGGGTGATATCATGGAATTTTGGGCCCAATCATTGATTCCTAGGATATGGCCTAAAGTGGCATGATTTTTATGGAATTATCTAGAAAAGAATAATCAAAAATGGTGAAAATAAGGAAGTGTCCCCAATAAGACAAAATGTACTATTTTTCTTGACAAGCTTGCAAAACTTGGGCACCAAGGCCTTATTTGCTCCGAATTTTCCAGCTCATTTTCACCTCATTTTGTGTTTCCTCATGCCCTTGATCCATGTGAGTTGTATTCCTAGCCATTGATTAAAATTCTAGATAAAATCCTAGGCTACAACTTTGTGTAGAATGACCTAGGTGCCCTCAACAATTTTTGTGCAACAAAAACTCATAATTTTTGTGTATGACCAGCTATTCCTAACTCATTTGTGTTTTCTCCTTGTCCCTAATCCATGTGCATTGCAATCTTGGCCTTTGATTCAACAAATCTCAATGGTTTGCAAAAGCACAATGTCCTATATACCCTTAATTTTGCACCTCATATAAAACCCAAAATAAGAGACCATGAGGGGGACACTCATTTTTTTACCCTAGCACCCAAATCTCTCCTCTCTTTCTCTCATTCCTTCGAAACAACCAGCCACCATACCCATATTCTTTTCTTCAAAATTCTTCCAAAAAAATCAACCATCAAACCTTGTTTGTTCTTCATCCTTTCAATAAATCTACTTCTAAACTTGCATAATCATCAAAGTTTCATCAGAAACCATCAAGAATCAAGCATTTGCGAAAGGTTCAAGAGGTTCTTGTGGTGTTCTTCAAGTGTTCTTGCTTCTATTCTCTTTCCTTCTTCATCTTCTAGCTAGATCTAGAGGTAAGCTCACTAACCCTTGCATTTTCTTTAATTTTCATCATGTAATCTCTCTTCTATTCCTCTTTCCTTCTTGAAAGAAGCTTTGAGGACTCGTTTCAAACATTATTGGACAAGGACATTGGGAGCCTTGGGTGTTTGAGATGAGTCCTTGGCCTTGAAGGAAAGATTCTTGTGTTTTCTCATCATTCATTGCATTTCTACCTCATTTGCATGATTTTGGTGAAATAAAACCTTGTTTTCCTACCTATTTTGCTTCGGCCATAGCATGGATTTTAGGGTTCTTGTGTTCATTTTGTTCATTTCATGATTTTAAGTTGAATTTTGGCTTGATTTTGGTGTTGGGTGCCTCGGGTTGTTGCTTCAAAACCTAGGGTTTTTGTTGCCTTTTTACTTCTTTGATTTTGTGAAGAATAAAATACATGATATGCTTGATGCTTACTTTAGAACATGGCATGATGATCTAGGGTTTAGTCTTGTGAATTGTTTCATGTATTAATTGTGAATTTTAGCATGAAATTTGATGGTGATTTGTGCTTAGCATTGCTTCGGCCTTAGGCCACTTTTGTGCATATTTTGTGCTTGAAAACGTGTTGTTTTGATCTTGTGTGAATAAATACAATTGTGCAATTGTGTTTTTACCCTTTTACCTTTTTACTTTACCATCTCATTAAATAATTACCATTTACCTCATGCATTTTTACTCTACCATTTCATTAACTTCTCACTCAAACTTTTTACCACTTGTAAATTTGCAGAAAAAAATCCCAAAACATTTCAATCATTTGCATTTTAAACTTTTACTACTTCTCATTTAAAACCCCAAAACATTTTTACCACTTCTTACTCAAAACATTTTCAAACTTTGCATTTCACTTATTTGCATCATCTATGCGACACCTTGCATGCTTGCACACACATTCACTCATACTTGTATACCATGCATAATAAATGCTCATGCATTCTTGTATGCTCATGCATTCTCTTGTATACTTATTCATGCATTCTCTTGTATGCTCATGCATTCACATGCTTGCTTAATCGTGTATCATCGCTCACATGTTCATTCATTAAACCTAGAATACTCTATGCCTATGATCAATTGTGTTCACTTGTTCTTGATGCCATTTGAATGACTTGATTTAATTGTGTGCCCTTCCTTCCACTAGTATGTATTCTTAATGAAGACGTAAGCCTACTTTTCCGGTTGTAGCATAGAGTCATTAAGGTATATGCACCCCTTTGAGATTGTTGCCCGTCCCGTAGCAATTCTCACACACACACACAATTGTCTTGAGAACTTTGTCTTGCATCCTTAATAATTGGATCTCTTGATTATATTGGTATGTTTAATCTTGGTTAATAATCAACATGTTTATGATTGCTTGATTGGTGAGTATGTTTGGATCTTGTTCATTCATTGTTGCATTTGGTTATGGACTTGGAATTGATTGAATAATGTTCTACTTGTTTTCCAAAACCCATTTTCTAAACTCATTTTCAAACGCTCCTTGCTTTGCGAAAACATTTTCTTCCTCCATTAAATAAAACAAATTGTCATTGATGATCACTCGCGCTGTTGCCGTTTAGATCGCTAATGATGATTTTATTTTCAAAAAAGAGTTAGTAGTGAGGCCATTCTAACCGTTGTTGTTCGGTCTTCACAAACGCTCACCCAATTGCGAAAAACTCTTAAGCCGTTTTCAGACGCAAAAGCCGAGAACTACGTAGCTTTGATCCCTCAACCCAGTGAGGGTACGTAGGAGCGGGTCCGTCCCGTCAAGCACCCTTTTAAAAAAATCTTTGTTTTGTTTCCACTTTTCAAAGATAACAAAAATATTCCTGTCTTCCGTTTTCAATAAAACGATTTTTCAAATAAAAAAAAAAGAAAAGAAAAGAAGTAGAACATATCGCTTTCAACTCAAACCTTTGTCAAACCACACATCGAGTTAATGGTTCCCTTTCAGTAGAAAGGACGTATGGGGTGCTAATACCTTCCCCATGCGTAACCGACCCCCGAACCTACATCTCTGATTTCGAAAGACCACTCGCTTTTCCAAAAAAAAAAAGGGTTTTTCCGATGTTTTCCCAAATAAATATTGGTGGCGGCTCTACTATTTTTCACGTTGCAAAACGAGAAGTCCCAAACCGGATTTTTCGGGCGCAACAACCTTTTAGGTGATCTTTAAAAAAAATTGTCTGGAATTTTTGTGTCAATTTCTATGAAATTGGCCTTGTTTATATGGGTGAGGAGACTTGCTGGGCAAGTAGGAGTGTGGAGACTTGCTGGGCAAGTAGGAGTGTAGAGACTTGTTCGACAAGTAGGAGTGTGGAGACTTGTTGGGCAAGTAGGAGTATAGGCTGAGTTTGATGGGCTCTAAAACATTCAGCTCTATCTTTTTACTTTTTACACCGCTGTATTTTTTTATTTGTAACTTATTTTATGCTTTGTTTTTTGATTAAATAATCAAAAATCTAAGTTGGGCCAAACCCAATGATAAAAAAAACTAAAACTAGGCCCAATTAAATTTAGTACTAACTCAGGCCCAATCACAACAAATTACTAAAATCGGACCCAATAAAAAGAAGTTACTAACATTGGTCCTAATTACTAGACATAGGCCCAATTACAATAAAAAGGTATCTAAAGGGGCTCGAATAAGACTGACGCTCCTAAAACGATACTATCTACTATCGCGCAAAATATAAAGTTTTAGTAAAAAGAATGTAGAGAAAATTGGGGTATAACAAAAGTTTTCAATTCAGTTCTGTTGTGTCTAAGGCCTCTCCCGTTAATAATTTCATGAGCATTGGGGACAGTGCTGGATCTTAAGTTTGGGGGAGGATCTTTTAGATGATGTTGTTGTTTAATAAAAGGCATGATTAGTTGTTTTGAATGTTCATTCAGTAAGTGATTGTTCTTCTTCTTGGGCTGAATTTAATGATGATTGAGTGTTTATATGTAGTGTAGCCTTGCTCTATTAATGGATGGTTTAATGCTGCTTCTACACTTAAACTCTAGGCTTAGGTAGGAACCTTGTTAGCTTGAAATGAACTGATGCTAAAGCTAGTTTAGGTGTACCAAGACTTTGCCAAGTTTCTACTAAAAATTTAGAGTAACATTTGAAACAAAGTTTGGGGATGAATAGGTTATATTGAGACTAAGCATGAAGAACATAGAAAAGTTAGTGCATAAAGTGTTAGATGTTTAGTATGTAAGGTACTGAATTCTGTATTAAGTGAAAAATGCTGCAATTTCCCATCAAATATATATAGCAAAAAAAAAAGAAAAAGAAAAAAAAATGTACATTCAACATTGAGAAAGTTGGTTACTAAGTCACCAGTGCTGCAGCAACATTGAGAAAGTATTATGTAATAATAAATGCATTAGCATGAGATCTGAATGCCATGTTTTGAAGCCCCCTTCTTATGTGGAAGTTGTTAGTCTACCTTTCGTTTTGAAAAATTCTTTGACAAAGTCAAAAGAATACCATTCTTTCTAAGGCTCGGTGAAATTTCTAAACTAGCTGGGAAATGAACTAAGCCTAGTAGTCACACACTCACAATTGAGCAGTAATAATTCTAGATATTGTGAAAAGCAATGGTGTGTGTGTGTGTTGAGTGAGAATCTGAAAATTGAGCCCGATTAGAGCATCTTTAAAAATTTGTTTGAATTATTTGTGCAGAGCTTATTTGTGCAGAGCTTATCCATGTTCTTTGTCAAGCGTCAATGCTTGAGGACAAGCAACAGTTTAAGTTTGGGGGTGTGATAACTTTAATTATAAGAGTTATTTATACCTTAATGACTTAAATTTTTTGTTTGTTCAAGAGTAATTATTTTAATTAATCAATTAGAATCAGTGATTTGACGTTAGTTTTGGAAAAAATTTGGTCCTATCTCAATGGGCAATTTGGTGCATTTAATGTGTGTTTTAGCGTGGTGCACAAACAAAATGCTGAAAAGGGGAATCTAAGCCAAAACTAGTGCATCACCATGTATCAGGGCGTGTGTATATTCCTTTTATTAAGGACACATGTCCTTTTGGTTCCCACAACCCTAGGACTATTTAAGGCAGCTGTATTTCTTCTTTATGAAGACTGCTAGGCTGGGCTGAAGGGTGAAAAGTTAGACATAACTTTCATGCTGCCATTTTCGTTTTTCACCAAGCATATTCAATAAAAAGGAAATTCTGCACAGCAGAAGCACTGCTGAATATGTCATTTCTTGGAGATTTATGCGCAAAGGAAGCTGATTTCTCTTCTTGTGTTGTTGCATTTGGAGGTTAAACAGTATATTTCTCTATTTGCACTCATCTCTTTTGGTAATTTCAGTAGTATGGAACTAGGTCTAGCATCTATACTTTTCTTCATGTATTTGTTGCTCACTATGAGCTAAACCTTTTGTGGTTGGAATGCTATTAGATATGTAATGGATTTTTTATTGTTTAATTAATGCAATATATTTGATGTTTAGTATTTTTATCCTTTGAGTGATACTGTTTCCAAACTTATTTTAGAATTGTTCACCTAAATATAAGTACCATTTATAGATTCAGACATGGTTTATAAATTGATCTCAAAAGATAATATGGATTGTGGTTTTTAAGGAAACTTTAACAATCCTTGCTTAAGGAAGCCCTTTTGAAAAGTGACTGAAAAGTACGTACTGATGTTACAGCGCCCAGATGCTACAACATCAGATTTAACATTAACCATTATTTAGAAGTAGCATAGTGAAAGACATTCCAACCTAATCACATCCTGAATTTCCTACGTACTATCCTTTATTTTTATCACTGCTTATGATTAAATTGGGTTCTACAACATGTTGTTTTACTTTGTTTTACTCACTAGTTTACTTACTAATTTAAATATAGAAAAGAACTCAACAATCATCATGGGAATGATCTCTACTTACTCTTTATTACTTGTTGCAACTGTGTATACTTGCACATCATGTTTTCACAAAGTAGCTGTTAAGACGGTAGAGGACTTGACAAAGGCCGACTTCGTCAAAGACATCAAATACACTACCTGCTTGTCAAATTTGGTCCTAGTCAAGAAGTCTAACGGGAAATGGAGGATGATGAACAAAGTCTTCAAATCTCAAATTGGGTGGATGCTGGAAGTATACATGGATGACATGATCATTAAAATGAAATCGGATGTCGATCATACTGCCGATCTAACAAAAGTGTTAGCCGAGGTCCGCAAACACAACATGAGACTCAATCCGGAGAAATGCACCTCTGGGGTTCGAATGGGGAATTTCTCGTCTTCTACTTACCCGAGCGGGGAATCGAGGCTAACCCTGACAAGAGCAAGGCGGTGACCGAGATGAGACCTCCAACCACCAAAAACTCACAAAGATGATTACCGCCAAAATCGATCTCAGGCTTCTAATCGATTCCTGCCTTTCTTCAAGTTGCTTAAGAAAGGTGCCGAATTCGAATGGACAAAAGAGCGAAAGCATCCCCTAACTCAGATTAAGGTCGTTCTCTTCGAGCCTCCAGTATTGACTCAACCCATCAAGGGGGACATCTTGTACTTGTACCTTTTTGTCTCTAAGGAAGCCCTAAACGCGGTGCTGATCCACGAATCTGAGGATGGCCAGCGATTTATTTATTTCCTCAGCAAAACTCTTCATGGTCATGAGTTGAGATACCATAAAGTAGGAAAAGTTGCCTTAGCATTAATACTCGTTGCATGGAAGGCAAGACACGGCACGAAGATAGAACGTGGGAATGGTTCATGTTCAAGCGGAAGAGCGAGGCCGGAAAACATTGAGCAACAAGCACTTACCCCCCTAACCGTGCCAGTGGGATCGTGGGCAGTTATTCCGGTTTGTTGAGGACCTATGAAGCTATGAGAGCCGTTGATCTTAGATCAATCCAACGACAGGAAAATGTTGGCTAGCATAGTGGCCGACGAGGGCCTGTGTATATATATAGCAATAGAGTTAAATGTAAAGGACACACATCAATCAATCAAACTCTACGTTTATTTCAATTTATCTTCCTTTCTCGCATTTACTTTACTTTACTTTATGCATTAGCCGTAGTATAATCCAACACTCGCGTCCCATCTCACCTTGCCTGACCCTTTCTACAGGAGTCAGGAAACCCATAGTTGAAGAGCAAAGTTCCCTCCTCGACGCAATTGCTTGAAGAAACGAGGAATCAAAGACTGTCCAAACCTCTGGCCGACACCACGGCTAGGACCTAAAAGTTTGACGACAACAAAAAATTGGCACGCCCGGTGGGACAGGAAAAGGTGAGCAAATGCCTCCGTTTGATTCGCCTGGACTGAATTATTGTTGGCGCATGCACTTATGCTCCGGCAAAAACCTAAGTATGGAGCCAGCATCGGCATCAAAAGAGGTAACTGCTCTGAAAACGAAGAACACTAAGCCGGTAAGTGTTTCGGAGATAACTCCCCTTGCGATCATGACCACGTCGTTTATCCGGCAACAAATCGACATGGGGATACATGTCATCATGTATCAATTGTCCCACCAATTGGCTAACATAGTTAAACCTATGGTGCACAATGAAGTGCAACAGGTAAAAGAAGTGGAGCAAAGGCGTGCTGCGCAAGCCAGTAGCAGCACGAACTACGTTGTCTCCGGCCAATCACAGGGAGGACAACCTTCTTCTCTGGGAGGACCGCATCAAGCCCTGCCATACACCGTTCCTGTTCGACCTCAGCAGGCATCCTCTTATAATCCTATGGGAGGCATGCATCAGTGTCCAGCGAGTGGGAGCATGAATGGGACTCAACAGGCGTACTCTCATTAGGTAAATCCTAACCCTGTAATTCCTCAGCCTGGTACTTTTGCCACTGCCAACACTGGGGGCAGTTTTTGGCGAATGTCACTAATACGGCTTCTCTTCAGCAGGGACAAGTGCAATTGGCCAGGAGGCCGCCCGAGGCAGCAGGCTCGGTGGGTCATCGCAAGGATCATCCTATAGATGTTCTACCGTGGCTAACTACCCGGCTTACGCAGGGGGGCAAACCTTCGCCCCGGAATCAGGGAATGGAAGGAACGGTGGGTATTGCCCGAGTCAGCAGCCATGGGTCCAGAACCCACCTCGCTCGACAAACCTACCTCCTAGTCAGCCGTACCCCGGTGCACTCAGTACCTACCCGCCGGGTTCCTATATATAGACACAAATGAATGTCGCCCCGGTTGAGCAGCCATGGAATCAAATTCCACCTCTCCGAGGTGCGTAGGCATCTGTACCAGGAACTGGCCTTGTTAACCTGGCCCAAGTAATGCCTAGGCAGCCATGGACAGACGCTCCACCTCAGGTACCACCGCAGCCAGGGGCGCAGGGTCCCCCAGATACACTGTGGCGACCAACGCCTCCACCTGGACCATCGGGGGCCCAACTCTTGGACCCTAATCTTATTGCTGACACCATCAAGAAGTTCTTTGGTGTTCAGTTGAAATCGCTCGACCGTCCAGTGTACAGGAAGCATTTCCCCAAGTGGGTGGACCGTTTGGTGCCTCTACCTAGAGGATTCAAAACCCTTGATTTTGCCACTTTTTCCGAGGACGATGGCAAGTCTTCTATGGAGCACATCGGCCGATTCACAGCCCAATGTGGGGAAGGAAACCAGAACGAGTATCACAAGTTGTAGCTGTTCCCTTTGTCTTTGATAGGGACTGCCTTCTCGTCCCACCTGATTCTATACAGACCTGGGTAGACATGGAAAGGTGCTTCCATGACAGATTCTATTGGTCGCAGCATGAAGTTGCCGCAGCCGATCTCATGAACTTACGGCAGAAGGTGGACGAGGCAGTGACCGACTTCATTGAGATATTCAGAAAGATGGCCGGAAAGTGCTCAGTACCTTTCCCAGAATCCCAACTTACTTCCATGGCCATCTTTAGAATGCACCCTCAATTGAAGGAAAAGCTTGTGGGACAAGCTTGCAGCGACCTCAGTGGCTTGGCTTCCAGGGCAGTTCAAGTGGAACAGTACGTCTAGGAGAGAGAGAAGAACAGAGCCATTAGGGGCCGAGGGCCACAGCTAGTATCAGTGGTGGATGCAGCCTAGGATTCAGACTATGATGAGTCAGCCAATTACACGGCATACATCTTAGTGGCTAAGATAGTTAAGGGGAAGGCCTACCTCTATCTAGCTCTTAAGCCGGTCAAGGGTAAGGAGAAGGACGAGGAAAGGGTTGAATATCCCTTTGACATCTCTAAGGCTGACAAAATCTTTGACTACCTCCTCAAGGACAAGCAGATCAAACTCCTTGACGTCCATAAGATTCCCCCTCTTGAGTAAATAAAGGGGAAGAAATACTGCAAGTGGCATAATTCCTTCAATCACGCAACTTTGAATTGTATTATCTTCCGCCGAGCCATTCAGGAGGCCATTAGAAAGGGGATATTTCAAAATGGCCAACAAAGGGGCATCAGAGATGATTATCGACACTGACCCTTTCCCCAGCATGAATGTCAATATGGTCTCCTTCTCGGGGAGTGACCGCGGGAAAGGGAAGAAGAAGTATGTGTGGGTCCCGAAGGGAGAGATTTCCCCAGAAAGCGAGACATCCGTGTTCGACCGTTTGGGCTTACCGCCCCGGGGATCCACAGTGGCAGAACGAATGGCCCTGCTATAAGAGAAATTGCAGATAGGGGCACCGAGTCAGGCTTAGAGACCTCAGAAAAAACTTCCTAAACCAGGGAGGCTTGTCCACGAGCTCAGGGAGTTGCATTTGTCCAAACACAACCCCGAAAGACAGATGCCCAAGACCAAAGACCTGAGGGAAAGACTCGAACCCGTCCCACATGGGGGGCATGGTAGGCCCGTCGATGACTCCATCGAGCAAGCCTCCCTGCCAACTCCGGACAGGGGAACTCGCTCCAAAGAAGGAAGTAGGGTGGCACAAGTCATTGAAACCCAAAGGTCAACTTCGGTAGACATCACGGTCCTTAATGACCGAGAGCTAAGAGCCACCAGGACATTCAAACCTCCGGCGGGCGTACCGCAGGACCAATGGATGACTCAAGCAGCCGTTGAGATGCCAGCCCCCAAAGTGGCCTCCAAATCTCGCTCGCAGAAGAGGAGGTTACAGAGGGCTAGAGCTTTCAACAGGATGAAGGAAACTCTCCAGATGCTCACCTCCGCTAGGGATGGGAATACCCAGACCATCTCCGCAGCATCCGTTGCTGTGGCGTTGGAACAGGCTTTCCCAAAACAAGCCGAGGACACAGCTCCAGAGCAGCTTCCCGAACCGACTGTCCCCGAGCCACCTGTTGATCACGGGGGAGGAGACCAAGCCATGTTGGGCATGGTGGATGCACCCCATAGTCCACTCACAAGGGCGGTGATAGAAAGCCTTTACGGACCTCATAGTCCCGGACGGTCCCAACCAGTCAGTGAGCCTCAGGGTGGGGGTGCGATGACAGAGCAGGAGTTGCAAGAAGATGACCTTCTGGGGGAAGAAGAGGAACACTCTTTCGGTCCACGAGATTTCGACGGGAATTCCATGACTTAGTCAATACTAGACGACTTGATGGACGAGGTCGATGGGGAATTCTACGCAGACATAGAAATGGTAGGTCTCCTTCCACCAGAGTTTTGGGGAACCAGGGATCAGCCAAGGGCCCTCGAAGGAGATGTCTTCACCGAGGAGACCGAATGGGCCGCCTTGACGGAAGGCGAGGGACCAATCACAGAAGACATGCTATTTGAGAAGTCAACTGCAGACATGACCAGACACCTGAAGCCATTGTACATCAAAGCTCACCTCAATGGGAAGTTGTTCAATAGGGTCTTCGTGGATGGTGGTGCTGTACTGAACATCATGCCACTATCTACTATGAAGAGGTTAGGGAAAAACGCCGAGGACCTCATTCCTACTACCATGACCATGACCAGTTTCATGGGCCACCCCTCTCATGCATTGGAAGTGTTGGTGGCCGACGTAACGATTAGGTCAAAGGTAACTCGATCGGCATTCTTCGTCATCGAAGCAAAACCCTCATACACGGTGATCATGGGGAGAGATTGGATCCACACAAGTGAATGCGTTCCCTCCACTCTGTACAAGAAACTCATGATTTGGGTGGAAGACAAAGTGGAGATAGTGGAGGCTGATCCTAATCCTTTCCAAGCGGAGATAAAGATATACGAGGCTGTGTTCTACTCCCCCAACCTGTGTCCTATTTCCATCCCGGGGGACTACGAAGAGGGTGGTATTGAGTCATGCGACTGGACCAAGAAGGGCTTTGAATTCAAAATGTTGGCCGACCCACGGCCTTACAATGAGAGTAACGGTTAGTCTTCCTTCGGAGGTACAGAACCTGCTGGACCGATTGCACCTATTTCAAATAGAGTCCAGCATTGAAGAGGCTATGTTTGGTGATGTGTATGGAGAGGGGATGAAAGCTCAGAAACTCCTCAGTTGGAGGTGTCGGATGACCATGGCGGCAAGATGTCGGCTGAACCCCCCTACATAGAGCCCATCCAGAGGAAGATACCTACCTTTGAAGCTCAAGACCCCCTGGTCGAGGTAAATTTGGGAACCGAGAGTGAACCAAGGATGACTAAAGTTAGCGGTAAGCTCCAACCGCAGCAACGTGATCAGATGGTAGCCTTGATACGGGACTACCGTGACTGCTTTGGATGGGACTACCATGAGATGCCAGGCCTCGATAGAGCCTTGGTGGAGCATAGGTTACCCATCAAGGAAGGTTGCAAGCCCCACAGGCAGCCACCGAGGAGTTTCAACCCACAACTAATGCCGCAGATCAAAGCCGAAGTGGAAAGACTCTTGAAGTCAGGGTTCATCAGAACTGCCAGGTACGGAGAATGGTTGTCTAATATAGTCCCCGTGATCATAAAGAATGGCCAGGTCAGAGTCTGTATTGATTATAGAAATCTGAACTTGGCCACCCCGAAAGATTATGAGTACGGTATGCCTGTGGTCGATATGCTCGTCGATGCCGCGGCAAACAATGCCATCTTGACTTTTATGGACCGCTATTCTGGTTACAACCAGATTTATGTGGCCGAGGCTGACACCTATAAGACTGCCTTTAGGTGCCCATGTGCCTTAGGTATCAATGAGTGGCTCGTAATGCCTTTTGGCCTCAAAAATGCTGGGGCAACGTACCAAAGGGCAATGAATGCCATCTTCCATGACCTTATTGGTAAAAACATGCAGGTGTACATTGACGATGTGGTGGTCAAATCCAAGAGCTTCGAAAACCCACCTGATGGATCTCGAACAAGCTCTGAAACAAATGAGACTTCACAATCTCAAGATGAATTCTACTAAATGTGCCTTTGGCATGTCTGCAGGTAACTTCTTGGGGTTTCTGGTGCATAACCAGGGCATTGAAGTGGACAAAAACAAAGCTCGAGCTATCCTAGAGGCGAGACCTCCTAGAACAAAGAAAGAACTGCAGAGTTTGTTGGGCAAGATCAACTTCCTAAGGAGATTTATCGCCAACTCAGCAGGGAAGCTTGCCTTCTCGCCGTTGCTACGAATGAAGAATGACGAGGAAATGATTTAGGGAGCCAAACAACAGGAAGCCTTCGACCAAGTCAAGGCTTCCTTGACCAACCCCCCTGTCCTGGTGCCTCCGCAGCCTGGGAGACCTCTAAAGTTATACATTGCGGCCGAAGACCAAGCTATCGGCTGCTTGTTGGCTCAAGATGATGATAATGGCGCCGAGCGTGCTATATATTATCTTAGTAGGAGCCTCAATGATGCCGAGACTAGATACTCTCCTATCGAAAAACTTTGTTTATCCTTGTTTAATGCTTGTACAAAATTTGAATACTATCTTTTACCTAAGGAAGTTTTGGTTGTATGCAAGGTTGACATTATTCGATATCTTCTTAATAGGCCCGTCTTACAAGGAAGACTCGTTAACTGGGCCATTAAGTTGAACGTGTTTGCTTTAACTTATGTACCTTTGGGAGCCGTAAAAGGCCAAGCCTTGGCAGACTTCTTGGCTCAACACCCATGTGTAGAAGTGCACGATGCTCCGACCGAAGCTGCTAATTACTTGGGCCTTAAGCCCTGGGTCCTCATGTTTGATGGGTCTAGCACCCAGACGAGGGCAGGAGTGGGGATAGTAATCACCAGCCCTTGCAGCCAGACATGGAGGTTCATGTGCCGGATAGGGGACCAAGCCTCCAACAATCAGGCCGAGTATGAGGCTTCGATCATGGGACTTGATATCTTTGCCGGCATGAAAGCTCACTACGTGGAGTTAAGGGGTGACTCACAACTGGTGATCAAACAAATCATCGGGGAATACCAGTGTTACAATGCTAAGCTCAAAGAACTAAGGGCCTCGGCGCACGATTTGCTGAAGTTGTTTGCCGATGTCGTCATCCTGTATATCCCCAGGAGTGAGAAACAGGAAGCGAATGACTTGGCCCAACAAGCCTCGGTATACAAGGAACGGGTGGTCGAGGTACTACAACAGAGCACCAGGGCCCCTACCGAGGAGGACACAGCCGATGCCTGGATTGTGGTGTTGACGAGGTACCTCCGTAACCCAACGACTGATACTGACTTCAAGGTCAAACAAAGGCCATTGAAGTATATCTTGATAGGGGACGACCTATACCAAAGAAGTACCAATTGGGTACTGCTAAAGTGCCTCAAGATGAAGGACGCTTATATCGTAATGGCACAGATCCACGCAGGAATCTGTGGTGGCCATAGGTCTGGCCCCATCATGAAATGGCTCATCTACAGGCACAGATATTATTGGCCGACGATCATGGCCGATTGCTTCCAGTTTGTCAAGGGATACGAGGCTTGTCAGCTGCATGGACCAATCCAAAGGGTGCCTGCAGATGAGCTACACCCCATTGTCAAACCTTGGCCGTTTAGAGGATGGGCCATGGATTTAATTGGCAAGATATACCCTCCATGTTCAAAAGGGAACAACTTTATTATTGTCACCACCGACTACTTCACCAAGTGGGTGGAAGCTATGCCATTAGGAAACGTTGATTAGGCCGCGGTGATCAGATTCATCGAAAACCAAATCATTTTCAGGTGTGGAATCCCTGAGTCCATCACGGCGATCAAGGTACAATGTTCACCAGGGAACGGGTGGTAGCCTTTGCCCAGGAATACGGCATTAAGATGAGACATTTGTCTCCTTATTATGCCCAAGCCAACGGAGAAGCGAAGGCCACCAACAAGATCATTATCGAACTCATCAAAAAGAACATAGAAAACAAGCCTCGGCGGTGGCACGAGACCCTTAATGAGGTTCTGTAGGCTATGAGAAATTCTAAGTCTACGACCACGGGGGCGACTCCCTATCGTTTGGTCTACGGACAGGACATTGTGCTACCTCTGGAGATCAACGTAGCCTCGTTGAGAGTGGCACGACAGCACTCCCTTAGTATGGATGAGTACCAGCAAGCCATGTTGATGGAGCTGGACTCGGTGGACAGTGACAGGCTGGCTGCCCTCAGCAGAACAGAGATGAACAAAGCTAAAACGGCCCGAGCCAACAACAAACATGTTAAACCAAAGAAGTTTGTTGAAGTGGATCTCGTATAGAAGGCCATTTTTCCACTAGGGAGGAAAGACCCCCAGTTGGGCAAGTGGTCCCCGGATTGGGACAGGCTCTACATCGTCAGCGAAGTATATCACGGTGGAGCATTTCGTCTAATCACTATAGACGGAGAAGAATTTGAAATGAAAATTAATGACAAGTACCTCAAAGCGTATTATCCTACTCTATGGGAAAGTATGCGAGGAATTGAAAGATGGACTTAAAGTAATAACAGAAAATATTACCAGGGTGGCTCGCCACACACCGACGCCCTAGTGAAAAATAGAGGCGATTCTAAAAACCCTTAGTTCCCCATTACAAGAGCCATCCCCTTCTGATAGACATTAAAGCCCGGGGAACCGATCGTACTTATTGGCGAGCCGGCCAGAAGAAAGCTGGTAAAGATCCTCCCCTGGCTTAACAAGGGATCGTATAGACCCGTTGTCCATGGACAAACCTTGAAATAAACATGAAAGTTAGGGCCGGTAAAGGATTTTCTCTTGAAGAACTGAAGGCGCCACCTGTTCCAAGTACCCTTCCTGAGGACGCAGGGGCATTTTAACCAGCAGCAATACCCGTCGGTAGGATCAGCCCCACCCCCACTCTCTGCCATCATAAACCAATCCCGGGGGAGGAGCGAGCCACCAGACGTCCCAAAGATAGGTGCCACACATTGAGATCTTCGCGGACCTTAGAGACAGGAATTTGGATGCCTCTGTCCCCTGCAAAGGCAACCGGAACGCCTTGCGGGGTAACATCAAGAAGAGAGCCCCCAGGAGATAGTTGGAGATCCAGGGAACCATCATCGGCGCCGTAGTCGTGATCTGCATTCTAGGAATCAGAGTTTGGAAGCATGGAAATTGGAGGTAGGGACAATAGCAGAACTAAAGGAGGATTGGTTCATAGAGAAAATGAAACGATGAGAGGTTTCTCGAGGGAGCAAGTAATTCTGTAATGATGAGGGCTATTTATAGCCTCGAGAGAAATTTCAACCGGCGTGTCCTTGGTAACCGTCGCGCAGTAGTGTCGATTCGTGCGAAACGCCAAGTGACACGTAGCAGCAGTTATGTCCCCCTCTAACCGTCACCTCAAATCATTTCAAGGGTTTTTCGTACCGTCAATCACGTCCTCAAGGCCGCACGACAGCACAAAAAGGAGGGCAATTGTTAACACCCAAAAATAAGTAATTCGTAGGCCGAGGGCTAAGAGAGGAAAAGGGAATTATGTTGTGAAGGCAAGCCACTCGACAAGGGCAGAAAAGGTATTTGCGAGAAAGAGTGAAACCAAAAGGGGGTCCTCGGGGCGCACTAAATGACAAAAAAACCCCGAGGGAGGGCTACGCCCGAGGGCCAGTGAACCAAGCCGAGGGAAAGTAACTGCCCCAGCCTATAGAGTGCCAAGGCCTAGGTGGCTCGGACGCCTAAATCATTACCTAAAATGGGCTAGGGCAGCCGAGCCACCATACGGACGAGCCAAGGCGGGCATTGCTTGGAAGGCAAGACACGGCACGAAGATAGAACGTGGGAACGGTTGATGTTCAAGCGGAAGAGCGAGGCCTGAAAACAAGGAGCAACAAGCACTTACCCCACTAACCGTGCCAGTGGGATCCTGGGCAGTCATTCCGCTTTGTTGAGGGCCTATGAAGCGAAAGAGCCGTTGATCTTTGATCAATCCAACGGCAGGTAAATGTTGGCTAGCATAGTGGCCGACGAGGGCCTATGTATATATATAGCAATAGAGTTAAATGTAAAGGACACACATACGTTTATTTCAATTTATCTTCCTTTATCGCATTTACTTTACTTTACTTTATGCATTAGCCGTAGTATAATCCAACACTCGCGTCCCATCTCACCTTGCCTGACCCTTTCTAGAGGAGTCAGGAAACCCATAGTTGAGGAGCAGAGTTCCCACCTCGACGCAATTGCTTGAAGAAAAGAGGAATCAAAGACTGTCCAAACCTCTGGCCGACACCACGGCTAGGACCTAAGAGTTTGACGACAACAGTAGTATAAAAGATTATCGTCTCCACGGGGATTAATTAACAAGTACCAAACTAATCAAGATTGTCTATTGTTTAGACGAACCAATTTGTAATGAAAACAAATAAAAAGAAATAAATAACAATAATTAAAATACTAGATTTAATAAATGGAGAGAGGTCTAGGGTCGCGGTTTCACTTGCAAGCTTCGATTCCCCTATGTATAATTCTACCTGAATTCCCTTATTTTATTTAATTACCAATCCCTTTACTAAAGCTATTAATCCGTTTAGTCATTCGCGATTAATATTCTTTTTCCTAAACTAACTCTCGTTTGGTCATGCAAGAATTTAAGTTTAAGAAAAACATAAAGAACAAAAAGGTTGAATAATTGGAAGACTAAATTAAAGTTTGGTCATGCATTAATTATATCCCCAATTATCCTATAGGTCCACCAGCTAATTGCAGTACGGTCGCCGATCAACTAATTAATTATGAACATGAAAAGGGTAGCTAATCCTAATTATCTGATAAAAGCAATAGAATAATATTAATTAAAATAAAAATTAGGAATTCAAGTATAAATTAAAACATAAAAAGGTCTCTAATCAAGCAAGAACCACCTAAGACCCTAGAAGATGATTTAGCTATCCATAGTGTTCAAGAACAATGAAATAAAATTACGAGTCATAAATTACAAAGATAAAAATAACCTGGAAGAAATTTCTGATCTTGAGAATTTAGTCTCCTTTTTCTGTTCCAGAGCTCTCTCACGGTGTCAAGAACGATGTCGAAAAACTCTTTTTCTCCTCTCCTATGCGTTGTCGTCACTACCGCTTTTTTTCTAATTTTGTGTTAGTGTATGCGGCTCTCCATCATTCACACGTGAAGCCCTCCTTTTATATTAGTTCCTTTTCTTTATCTCCAAGCAAGGGTAGTGAGTCGTTCCTTTTTCCTCAAGTCAAGCTTGCTTCCTCTTTTAATTGATAGAGCACATTTTTATCTCCATCACTAAATATTAGGATTCAGATTCTTCCTAAATATTTGTTGATTGCTATTCACTCCATGCCTCTTTCTTTCTCTCCAAGTCACATGTGCATCACTTTCAATTGAAATCACCAAGAGGATCTTCTTCTTTTTATTACCGTGGGCCTTCTTGCATTAATGGGCTTGGACTTGCTTTCTTTTATTTGTTAGCCATATAATTGAATTTTTATTCTTTTTCATATTTCCTTCGTTTCTGCAAAATAAAGAGCAAATTAAGTCAACAATTTATCTAAAAATGACCTAAAACTATCTCTAAAAATGCACTAAATTGGAGTTTATCAAGGCTCTCGAAAAATGATTAAACAATGAACAAAAAGGAACAATCTCGACACGGTTTGAAATCGGCAGAAAGGGAAGCTTCAAGTGTAAACTTTGCGAAAGTACAAATGTGCAAGAAGCCTCTCTTATTTTTAGAAAATCAAACAAGGGGCGACAATACTAATGTCCAATTGTCACAGCCTTAAAGTGTCATAATGACAATCGGGTCAAAGGCATCATCTCTCATCAATAACTATGACCAAACAACAAGAAACAACAGGTTTAGTTCAACCTATCGACCTCGATAAATACGTCATCGACCTCGAGGGTCCATCTGACATGCCTAGGAATCCTGTAGTCCGGCTGACGTGATACCTTGGCAAACATTTAAAGTCGAGGTCCTCCCATAAAGAGTTATCTCGCCTTGGGGGCCAACTATTTTGGATGGGACTTGGTCCACTCTGCAGTGGGGCCCACTACTACACCCCTTAATCAGTAAGACCCAAGGATCGCCCTTGTCCACTGACATCTGCAATGGAGATCAAATCACATGTCATCCAACTATCGGTAATCAACCTCGGCCAACACGTCCATAGAGTATCAAGCCACTTCATTTGGCACATTCCCCTATAAATACCCACTTCTACCAATGCATCAAGTATGCATTTATTATTGCCTGACACCTTTTCTCTAAGCTGACTTGAGCGTCAGAGTGTGTGTAGAAACAAACCTCCCCCCCCCCCCCCCCCCCCCCCCCCCTCTCCGGATCAACGCAACGGAGCGCATATCAGAATATCACTTGGAGCAAATCCGACGGGACACCCCGGTAGCATCTCGGTCCAGCTTCATTAACTGAGACCGGCGCCCAAAACAGTTAAAGCTTCATGAATGATATAGTTGTCTGATACTCAGTTAAGACCAACATATTCAACATGGTCATTTTTAGCTTCTTGTACAATACCACAACCATAACATTCAAAACGGAGGGATATAGATTTGGTGTGGTTCCTTAGCCCCAAAACTAAAAACAAAGAGAGATATAATGCGTTTATGCATAAAGCTAGTTATGTTCACGGTCAATTGAAGTACATCTCAATCCCAATATACAAATAGCAACCTTTGCAAGTAAGGTTCGCCATAAGATTTCCACAATTTTGCTGGAGTTTTGGTCATAGTTGTGTTTTGAACTCCTTGAGTTTGGCATCAATTTCAGCTCTAACCAAAATGTGGTAAGAGATGAAAAAGGTTGAAGATAAATATAAGTATATATAGGTTAGTGTAAATATTCACATCGGCTTCTACATTATTAGAGACATAATTTATAAAAGACTATATAATTATTGCAGAAAGTATAGGCCATTGTTACCATTCGATCATATTCTATAACCAATGTAAAAGAGCTGAAGTAATTAAAATAGATAGCAATAGTAGGCAACATTTTTTATTGACCAATGCATGTCCCCTTACATTTAATTATATATTTCTTTCATTTTTATCTTTTCAATTGTTATCAACTAGTACGTTTAAATCATATTATGCCTAGCCAAATACCATCAACGAGGAAATCAAAGAGTCATTTTAACTCAACATGATTATTTATAAAATATAATAATAGTTAAATATTCTTCCACTAATATTTTCATTTAATATGTTAATGGTTATCATATACTTTCATTTAAATTAAAGTCTCCTTTATGTGTAAATAGCAAATAAATATTAATAAAGTTAAAAATCTTGAGAAGCATTGTGGAGTCTCCATTGGGGCTTCCTTTATATATATATACTAGGGGAATGCCCGTGCCTTCCACGAGTTGTTATATAAAAAATGTAATTTATGTATATTATTAAAATTGATTTAATTTATACGATATTGTTATGTTGGGTGAATGGGTGGGAAATTTTTATTATAACTAATTATCAAAGTTTTTTATGAGATCAAAAGTTTAAAAAGAAAATTAAAATAGTGAGGAAGTTTGAGAAAGTTTAGTATTAACTTATTATTTAATTACTTGTAAATATCTGTGTAGTATAATAGAAATTGTTTTATATATATAATCTAAAATAATTGATTTATACGTTTATTATAAATATGGTTATCTAATAAATACATATTTTATATGCGCTGGGAAATATGTATTTATTAGATACGTTTACATATTTTTTTAATCATATATACGTTTACATATTTTAAATGTAATACATATATGGCGCCAATCCGTCAATGTATATACGTATTTATACATTGACGGATTGGTGCCATATTATATGTATTTATACATTGACGGATTGGCGCCAATCTGTTTAAAATATGGCGCCAATCCGTCAATGTATAAATACTTCAATATTATAAATATGGCGCCAAACCGTCAATGTACAAATTTGTAGTCCCAAAAAATGTAATACATATATATTTTACAATAATAATGACCTGCAATTTAATTTTTTAGTCGTATACTATTTTTTTAAAAATATTGAAGTTAATTTCGTATATTTAATTTATAATATTTATATAAAAAATGGTGCAAGTCTTAAATTAGAAAATGAAAATGTATACAATAGGTTTTTATTTAAAAATAATATTGATAGCTAGGGAAATACTTGTGTGTTGCACGGGTTGTTATATAAGAAATATAGGTTATGTATATTAAAAATATATTAGTATGAAGTATTACTTTTTACCTTAAAAAATTCGAAAATTATGTGTAGTGTGTATATATATATATATATATATATATATATATATATATAAATTGAAAATATGTCTAATATTTTTTTTATAAATTTGTTATAAAATTAAAATGTTCGTTATGTAATACATACATGTTTTTTCTGTTGTAGTCCAAATAAAATCACTTACATATGTGTTTTGTCGAGTTGTTTTGTAACCTTCTCCATTCAATTAGTTGTCACTCTTCGGCCCAATAAAATCACTTTCTGAATATAAATAAACAAAAAAAAAAGAAAACTAAACGTATATATGATTAAAAAAAGATCAATTGAAAGCCTACACAAACACATATGCTTGTAAAACTTCTTCTAAAGTATTCCTTATTAACGTTTTTCCATGTATATAATCTCCGTTTTTCAAATTCAGACAAAAACAACCTAATAAAAACTTTGAAACTCAAACTAACAATCCAGAAAAATCTATAAGTTTGATCACCTGCAATATAAGTATCCATTGGGTAAAAAAATAGACAAAAATCACAAATAGAAGAATAATCCTTTAAGTAATTATACAATTAAGTACTCATGAGAAGCATCTGACACACAACATGATCCAACAATCACATATTGAAGAATAACCCTCATGCAAGAAAATTGAAAAAATCAAGTGAATCAAACTTAGAAAGCAACAAAGCCATTACGCTAACAATATCAACTCAATAAAATGGGAGGAAGAAATAAACCTGATCTATATAGTAGAAACCAACAAAATAAAATTAATCATTTATCTAAAGAATAATATTAAAATATACATGATTTCTCAACGTCCATAACTTTACAAATAATTGTTGTCTCCATTGCTTTATTCACTAATTGATCCAAGTTTATCTTCTTGCCTCTTTGCCTACTTCAAAATTGCCAAGAACATGAAACTCTTTACCCTTTTTGTGCATTCCACCTCTTCTCGCAAAACTCGCTCCTTTCTCCTACTTCTTGTTTTTCATTATAATTTTTTTTGTCAAAACCTCTCCCCTCACCATTGATAACTCTATTTTATATAGAGTTATATACGCATCTAAACCTAAATAATTGTTTAGAATCAAGTACAATATGTGTTAAATATAATAGTATGAATAAAATAAACAACATTCAAGGTTTATACTCATGACTTAGCATTTTGTATATATATTGGTATGTTTGATGTGTTTGTTCAGTGCACCTGCAGTTGATGCATCTGCACCGGAAAACAAGCAGTGCATCTGCACTAGATGCAGCTGCACCAGATTACCACAGTGCAACCAAATTTAGTGCATCTGCACCATCCTGCACCACAAGAAAACACAATACACTCAAAAGTGATTTAGCTTGTGAAGACATCTCAACTTTCATTCTCAACTGATTTCTTACACAATTTACTTGCTTTCTGTTTATTTATTTTCATTTCAACTTCAACCAAAACCCAAAAATCTGAATAGTGTAGTTGCACTAATTTGCATTTCTTTACAATAACATATAAGAGTTAATCCAATCCCTGTGGGTTCGATCTTTTATACTATAACTTGTGACTGTGTATACTTGCACACGTATTTTCACACACCAAGTTTTTGGCGCCGTTACCGGGGATTGTCATTAATTTTTTGTTGTTTTAAAGATAGTAGATTAGTGTTTATTTTCTGTTTTGTTATTCTGGTATTTTGTTTTTCTGTGCAGAAACAGGTACTGTTACACCTAGTGCATCTGCACTAGCTTATGCCCAGAGACAAACCACCAGAATTTGAGTTTAATCCAGAGATAGAAAGGCAGCAAAGTAGCAGAAATACCATGTCTCAACAAGGTGAAGGAGGAGGTACTGGATTACAACAAGGTCCTCAATATGGTCCTCAACCAGATCACAGGTACAGACTTATCAATATGGATCCCATAGGTATGATTGATGATAGAGATAGACCTATGAGAGATTATGTTATGTTTGATCATCAAAACATGCAAACAACCATAGCAAGACCTCACATAGAGGCTATCCATTTTGAATTTAAACCTATGATGTTTCAAATGTTACAAACAATTGGTCAATATGGTGGACTTCCTCATGAGGATCCCCATGAACATTTAAAACAGTTTTTAGAAATTTGTAGTAACTTTATCATTCCTGGTGTTAGTGAAGATGCATTTAGACTTAAGCTATTTCCATATTCTTTGAAAGATAAGGCTAAATCATGGTTAAATTCATTGGAGCCTAATTCTATTCATACATGGAATGAAATGGCTGAAAAGTTTTTGTCAAAATATTTCCCACCTATCAAAAATGCCAGAATGAGAAATGATATTACATCTTTTACACAAAAAGACCAAGAATCATTGTTTGAAGCATGGGAAAGATGGAAAGAACTTTTAAGAAAATGTCCACACCATGGCCTTCCAGTCATTATTCAGATGGAAACATTTTATAATGATTTGGAATCACAAACTAGAATAATGCTTGATGCATCATCTGGTGGTGTATTGTTAAATCTGTCTTATAATGAAGCATGTGAATTTATTGATAGAATTGCTACTAATAGTTCTAGTTGGCCTACTGAGAGGGTAAGTGCCCAAAAGAAATCATCAGGGGTACATGAAATTAGTGAAATATTAGCCCTATCTGCTCAAGTAGCCTCACTAGCAAACATGTTCAAAAACTTCACCACAACCAGTGCAACTGCATCTAGTGCAGCTGCACCAGTAGAGAACACTGCAGCATCAATAGAACAAGCCCCTCTAGAAACAGTAAGTTGTGTCTATTGTGGAAGAGGTCACCTTTATGAGGAATGTCCTAGCAACCCTGTCTCTGTAAATTATGTAAGTTATAATAGGAATAACAACCCTTACCCAAACACCTACAATCCAGATTGGAACAATCACTCAGATTTCTGGAGGGGGAACAATACTAGTGCACCTGCACCAAGTGCAACTGCACCAACCCTTCCACCAGGATTTCAATCTCAGAACTACCAAAGGCCACAACAACAACAACCTGCTACTGATAACTCTATAGAGGGTTTGCTCAAATCTTTCATTAGTGAAACTAGAACAGCTAGGCAAGCCCAAGATGCATCAATCAAAAATTTGGAGAATCAGGTAGGTCAGTTAGCAACTGCTCTGTATCAAAGACCAACAGGTGCATTACCATCCAATACAGAAGCAAGTCCATCTCAGAGGCCAGGTAGAACAGGTCAAAGCTATCTCTCTCAGGAATGGGAAAGATCTTGCAGAACCTTATGAGAATGAAGGTACAGGTAAGGGAGAAGAAAATAAAAATGAAAAAAGTTCTCAAAATGCAGAAGCACCTGATGCATCTGCATCACATGAAGTTCCAACTCCAAGGTTAGTTCCTGAATATCCTCCTCCTCCTTTTCCTCAAAGATTAAAAAAGGCACATGAGGAGAAGCAATTCAGTAAGTTTTTAGATGTTTTAAAACAATAGCATATTAATGTTCCCTTGATTGAAGCATTGCAACTAATGCCTAATTATGCTAAATTCATGAAATATGTTCTTTCAAAAAGAAAAAGATTAGGTGAATTTGAAACAGTTGCTTTGTCTAAAGAATGTAGTTTGATTTTGCAAAACAAATTTCCAGGAAAATTGAAAGATCCAGGTAGCTTTACAATTCCATTTTCAATAGGTAATTACTATACAGGTCGTGCATTGTGTGATTTAGGAGCAAGCATCAACTTGATGCCTAAATCTGTCTTTACACAGTTAGGAATTGGAAATGCTAAACCTACATCTTTAACATTGTCACTTGCAGACAGGTCAATAGCTTACCCAGAAGGAATCATAGAAGATATAATGGTAAAGATTGACAAATTTGTATTTCCTGTAGATTTTGTTATTCTTGACTTTGTTGCAGATGAAGAAGTACCAGTTATTCTTGGAAGGCCATTCTTAGCCACTGGGAAAACATTGATTGATGTGCAAAAAGGAGAACTAACCATGAGAGTAAATGATCAAGAGGTGAAATTCAATGTAATGAATGCTCTGAAATATCCTGCAGAAGAGAGTGAAGAATGTTCAGCAGTCATCTCTCTTGATCATTTGATGCAGAAGCAATTCCACAAACAACATGATCATCTGATGAATGCTCTAGCATCCAGTGCTCCTGCCTTGATAGATGAAGAAATTGAAGAAAAACATCCTCCACAAAATGAGCTTAAATTTTTTCAAGAAAATGAGAATTGTTATCCCAAATGCTTATTGGTTGGGGCATGGGATCACTTGCTTCCCTATGCCAAATACATGGGATTTCTAACAAAAAGAAGAAAGAGGAAGGATGATATTTTCTTCTTGTCCTATTATCCACCCTAACTTAGGTTTTGAATGACAAGTCTAGCTAAAGACTATAAAACAAGCGCTACTGGGAGGCAACCCAGATTTTTAGGACTAGTTGTGTTTTGTGTGTTTTTGTTTTTACTTTTGCAGGTATGAATGAATGGTCTTGTGCAGATGCTGTCAATTATGCAGAATTCTGATGCAGTAGCACTGTGTGCAGATGCATTAGTGGCTGAAGATATCTGCCACAAGACTTAGTCAGGCTGAAGACTCTTAAATCAAGCGCTTATGGGAGGCAACCCATGATTTTGAAGTATTAATTATGTTAGTTTTAATTTATGTTTTGAAGTGTTTTGTATGAAAACAGGTTAAGAGAATTCCCAGTGCAGCTGCACTGCATGCCCCAGCACTATCAAAATTTCAATGCTCCTGCATCAACCTCCACAACACACTGGGGTGAAAATTTAAATGCTGAGAAGAATGTTGCAGAGCAACCTGATGCGGGTGCACCTAATGCAACTGCATCCACCACTGATGTACCTGATGCAAGTGCAACTGGTGCAGGTGCATCCAAACCTGAGGAGCCCAAAAAGAAGAGACAGAAGGTGAAGCATTCTACAGTGAGGTCTAGCTTAAAGCTAAGGAGTGTGGCATCAAAATAGTAACTATATTTGAATGTTGTTAACTATTTTGTTTAATTATGCTTTTATATTTTGCATTATGATATTTTGTGAACTAATCCTCCTCCCATGGTTTTTATTTTTAAAGAGCAGTGAGGACACTGCTCAACTTTAAGTTGGGGGGAGAAGTTAACTTATCATATTATGCATATGTGTTTAACTATAGTATGTGTGTCTGCTTTGATATATGTTTGTTCTTATATATGTTTGATATATGTTGTTCTTATATATGTTTGTTTTTATGAGTGTCTACATGTTTAAATGTGTGTTAGGATTTGATAGATTTGAAGCATGATCAACTTAGAAATCTTTTTCACAATGCATCTCTTTGAACTGATTTTTAATGATGAAAGGAAGAAAAAGAAAAGAAGCCTTGTTTTTCCTCAAATGACCAATTTTATTATTACTTTAACACATCAAAGCTGAGTTTTGAAAAGAACCTTGCTATTTAAAGAGCTATCTGATGCAAGAGGAATTTTTAGAAAGCTAAGGTCAAGACTAAATTTTTACTAAAAATATAGAAGAGCATAAAGAATTAAGTTTGGGGGAGTTTCCATGAATACTAAGGCAAAGTATGAGGAACTTAAAGTAGTAAATGCCATAGGTTATCAAAAGCTACTACAAAAAGTGTCAAATTGTTGTAAATAGCTATACTTACTTGAGTCATTAAACTGAACCTGTTCCAATAGTGCATTTGGTTTGTAAAAGATATATATATATATATATATATATATATATATATATATATATATATATATATATATATATATATATAAAAGAAAGAAAAAGAAGAAACGAAAAGCAAACCAAAGAAAAAAGTATGCATAAGGAGGTCAGTGAGGAGGGCAGTATATGCTATAAGTCTGGAAATGTAGTATCAAGTGCACCTGCACTCAAGTGCATCTGCACCGTTGCAAAAAGTTCAGTGCATCTGCAACTTGGTGCAAAAAGTTCAGTGCATCTACAACTTGGTGCATCTGCACCAAAAGGAAATAACCACAAAAAAAAAAGAGTAGTGCATTGACTCAATAGTTTTGAAATACTCAAATCAAAGTCCTTTGTTGTGCTTAAAGCCCCCCAAGTCTTGAAGATGTTGTTAGTCTAGTCTATATTTTGAAACATCTTTGTTTTGACCAAACGTGATCTAAACATTTCAAAGGCTAAGAGAAACATTTTACTTAGTTTTGGAACTGATTGGATCTCAGTGGGGCACACACTCACACAAATGAGTTTTAATAGCTTCGGATGTTTCGGAATTCAAAGGCACAAAGACAGAAATTTTCTGAAAAATGAAGTTCATAAGATGCATTTCTTGAAAATCATTCTTTGAAAAGATGTGAGCTGATCTATTCTTTTTAATTCTAAAAATCCTATTTGTGTTTTCTTTTTGTCATTACTTGAGGACAAGCAATGGTTTAAGTTTGGGGGTGTGATAACTCTATTTTATATAGAGTTATATACGCATCTAAACCTAAATAATTGTTTAGAATCAAGTACAATATGTGTTAAATATAATAGTATGAATAAAATAAACAACATTCAAGGTTTATACTCATGACTTAGCATTTTGTATATATATTGGTATGTTTGATGTGTTTGTTCAGTGCACCTGCAGTTGATGCATCTGCACCGGAAAACAAGCAGTGCATCTGCACTAGATGCAGCTGCACCAGATTACCACAGTGCAACCAAATTTAGTGCATCTGCACCATCCTGCACCACAAGAAAACACAATACACTCAAAAGTGATTTAGCTTGTGAAGACATCTCAACTTTCATTCTCAACTGATTTCTTACACAATTTACTTGCTTTCTGTTTATTTATTTTCATTTCAACTTCAACCAAAACCCAAAAATCTGAATAGTGTAGTTGCACTAATTTGCATTTCTTTACAATAACATATAAGAGTTAATCCAATCCCTGTGGGTTCGATCTTTTATACTATAACTTGTGACTGTGTATACTTGCACACGTATTTTCACACACCAACCATCTAAAATTATCTTGTTTAAATAGTCATTTCTTGCTATAATTGACTAAAACTCTACCTCTTCCACTCATATTGTAACGCCCAAAGTAATCTTTCAAACCTTAGTGATTGTTGAATTATTTGACACACGCTTGTCGTGAATTGTGGAAACAATTGATTGATTTTTTATTCAAACAAGTATTATTGTGTTTTGAAGTAGAGGGTTTAGTGAATAGATAGTGGGAGAGGGGCTGTTTGCTGGTGTTTTTAGCAAACAATCACTAGTTTTATTAGAAGGTTTGTGAGATCAAACTAGAAAAATCTCAAAGCAATTGCCTTTGAATTGCGCGTAGTTTTTGTTTCAGAAAATGTAGAAAAGGGGACGATTTGCAATGATTAACAGAATTGAAAAGAAAAGAAGCAGTAAATGGTGCGTGAATTGTAAAGAAAAGACAAATAAATTGCATTGAATTGTAAAAGTGGTACATGATCACGTACAATGATTCTTCCACTCGTTTTTCGCTCTGGCTTGGAAGTTAGAGTTTCAGGAATCGGGTTGTGTATTGTGATTTGTGACCCTTGTTTCTTCTCAGAAACTACTATTTATACAAAGGAAAAGAGGGGGAAAAACTGAACTAAGTAACTGCCTAGAAATTTGAAAATTAATAACTGCTACTCCTACTTTCGACAAGAACCGCTTCATCACGCTTAGACCAACTGCTAGTTCTTCAGCGCATAACTGCTCTGTTTTCTGTCTGTCGAAAGCTTGTGTCCATTTTCCTCTCTCTTGCTTTTGCTTCCCCGGAAGTTTGTCGAATTTACCTTGCGCATGACCATTTTCTCTGTCGAAATAATTTGGTCTTTGTCGAAATATAAGTCAGGCCTTGTTGACCATTTTCAATGAAGCCTGTCGAAATTACAGGCTAAAAAATCGCCCCCCAAAAATGTCTTTTTCGACTGAACTTGAGGAGGAAGAAGAGAAAGAACATTTTTGAATTCACCATCGAAATAGACTTTGCACTTGAGTAAAATAGCTGTATACCTGATGTCACCACTTTAAGTGTTGTTGACGTTACTCCTATATTGGTGTATTACGTGGCCTTCAACGTTCTACTTATAATTCTGACAATGCTCATATGGCAATCACAACTTCTTTTGAATGCCACGTACTTACGCTTTCTTTATCTTTATTCTAGCGTTATTTTAACTTCTTGCAACGTTGGCTTATACTTTTTCAAGTATTTGCCATTTATACGCAAAATTCTTTCATCAGCGCCAATCTCTTTGACCTCATATGCGCCGTTTGAATAAACTTGTAAAATTTTAAATGGTCCTTCCCAACTTGGGGACCATTTACCAAAGACTCTATCTTTTTTTTCCATAGGCAATAGGACCTTCCACACTAGATCACCTGAATCAAAGGCTTTAAACTTAACCTTTTTGTTATAAGTTTTAGCTACCCTCTCTTTCTGTCGAATAAGCATATCTAAAGCTAATAACCTTTCTTCGTCTAAATCAACCAATTCATCAAGCATCATATTCCAATAATAATCAGAGGGAATCTCCCACTGTCTTTGAATTCTTGTTGATTGTAGAAAAATTTCAACAGGCAACACTGCATCGTGTCCAAATGTTAGCCTATAAGGAGTAGTGTTGATAGATTCTTTGGGTGAATTTCGACAAGCCCATAATGCTTGATCAAGGGTATTATGCCAATTTTTTGGGTTTCTGCCCAACATGCTTTTTAATCAAATTAATAATAACTTTATTGGCAGCTTCTACTTGACCATTGGCTTGCGCATAATATGGTGTCGAAGTTAATAACTTAAAACCAATTTCAGAAGCAAACTCTACCATTTTTCTACCAGTGAAAACTGATCCCTGATCTGTAGTAATGGTTTCTGGAATTCCAAACCTATAAATGATATGATTTTGAATAAACCTTATCACTGCTTCTTGATCAACATTGGCTAAAGGTATAGCTTCAACCCATTTGGTGAAGTAATCAATTCCCACAAGGATATATCTATGGCCCTCTGACGAAGTTGGCTTTATCTCTCCAATCACATCTAGAGCCCAACCTATAAATGGCCAAGGTTTGACTACGGCATGCAATTCATTTGCAGGTACATGTTGTATGCCAGTATGCTTTTGACACTCTTGGCATCCCTTAGCAAATTCTATGCAATCTTTCAGCATAGTTGGCCAATACATTCCTTGTCGAAATAATAACCACTTCATTTTGTGGCCTACTTGGTGTGAACCACATGCTCCACTATGTGTATCAGAAACTGCTAAATATGCCTCATTTTCACTAAGACATTTTAATAGTACTCCTTCAGGAGTCTTTTTAAACAATTCGTTTCCAATTATCACATAGCTCAAAGCTCTGTATTTTACCTTTTTATTGGTATTTCTTGTGGGATTTTGCAAATATTCCACAATAGGCCTTCGCCAATCATTATTGGTCATATTGTCAAGAGCAAAAATTTCTGCCAAGTCAAAGTCACCAAAAAATTGACGTTTTTCGACAACGACTAGTTCCTCGTTTGCGTTTGTATCTGTTGCCCCCCCAGTTGTTGGTGTTGACAATAGTGACGAAGAATAGTCATTAGAAATGATCTTATCCTTTATTTCAATTAACTCTTCCAGGCTTTGTTTTGAAACTTTATAGCCTGAAGCAATTTGTGCCAATTCATTTGCCACTTGATTATCAATTCGTGGTAAATGTTCTAAGCGAACAGACTCAAATCTTTTTAACAAAGCATTGGCAACAACAAAGTATCTGATAAGGTGCTCTTTAATGCATTTGTACTCTTTTGTCAATTGTTTGACAACCAACTCAGAGTCACCTTTTATTTCGACATGACTTGCCCCCAGCTCAAGTAAAATTTCAAGGCCTACTATTAAAGCCTCATACTCAGCTTCATTATTGGAGCAAACATCTCGAATTTTGAACTTATACTTCGTTGGAATGTTAGTAGGAGATATTATTAAAATACCAATCCCAACTCCATGTTTATGGCTTGAACCATCAAAGTACAACCTCCAAGGATATACGTCTACAAAACTTATTGTTTCTTCGACAACAGAATGGTCTACTATAAAATCAGCAACCACTTGTCCTTTAATTGATTTTAGAGGTTGATAAGTTAAGTTGTATTCTGACAAAGCCAAAGCCCATTTACCAATTCGGCTATGCATTATTGGTTTCGACAGCATATGCTTAATAACATCAAAATGCAAATAAACAGAAACATCAGCTGGTTTTATATATTGCTTTAACTTTGTACACGAGAAATACAAACAAAGGCACAACTTTTCTATAGGAGTGTACCTCGTTTCGGCATCAATTAAGACCCTACTGAGGTAATAAATGGCTCTTTCGACACCACTATCATCCTCTTGTGCTAACATGCTACCTATTGTTCTATCAGAAGCTGCTATATACAATTTGAGCACTTTGTGTTTAATAACAGGCAACAAAATTGGTGGTTTCATCAAATAAGACTTGATTTCGTCGAAGGCTGCTTGATGCATTGGTTCCCATTTGAATTCTTCTTCCTTCTTCAGTCTTAACAATGGCGAAAAAACTTGTGTTTTGCCACTTAGATTTGATATAAATCTTCGAAGGAAATTGATTTTTCCCAGCAACGACTGAAGCTCCTTTTTGGTCGAAGGGGCCTTCGTTTCCATAATTGCCTTAGTCTTATTTTGATTGATTTCAATGCCTTTTTTGTGCAACACAAAACCCAAGAAATCACCTGCACGTACACAAAAGGCACATTTTAATGGATTTATTTTCAATCCATATTTCCTCATTCTTTCAAAAGAACGGCGAAGATGGTCTAAATGACCACTTTCTGAGGAAGACTTAACCACCACATCATCTATGTATACTTGCATGAAATCATCAATAAAATCATGAAACATAGAATTCATGGCCCTCTGATATGTAGCACCAGCATTCTTTAAGCCAAAGGGCATTACTACCCATTCATAAACACCCAATGCCCCTGGACATCTAAAAGCAGTTTTCGACACGTCCTCTTCAGCAATGAAGATTTGATTATACCCAGAATAACCATCGAGCATACTAAGATAATCAAATCCTGCTGCTGAATCTATTAGCATTTCTGCCACAGGCATTGCGTATTCATCCTTGGGAGTTGCATTATTTAAATCCATAAAGTCTATGCAAACTCTAAGAGTCCCATTTTTCTTTATTACAGGAACTATATTGGCTAACCATTCGACATACCTGGCAGTTCTGATGAATTTGTTTCTGAATAGCCTTTCGATTTCTTCTTTGATCTTAGCCAACACTTGAGGAGCAAATCTTCTTGGCACTTGCTTCACTGGTTTCTTCCCTGGTCGAATTGGTAATTGCATTTCCACCACTTCTCGACTTAACCCAGGCATTTCGTCATAATCCCAAGCAAAGCAGTCTTTGAACTCCCTTAGCAATGTGATGACTTGGGTTTTTAGAGAAGCATCAATATTTGCACTAATATAAGTTGGCCTTTTTATTGAGCCATTTCCCAAATCAACTTCTTCTAACGGGTCTTGAGCTTGCATATGCTTTGTCGAATCTCTAGGATCCTTTTCAAAACCTAATGGATCATCATCATAAATGCAGTCAAGCCTTTCATCTATGACTATGCCATTTTCTTCATGTAATTCACTGGCTTCGACAGCCATTGTTTGTTGAATAATTTCGGCCTCTATAGCCGCTTTAAACTTGTTTTCGGCCATATAAGCCGTAATTTTGTCCCATGCATTGGGCACTGACATAAGAACACTTTCAAGAACCAGTGTTCCACCCCGTTGGTCGAAGAACACCATCAGGATAGACACTATCATCTCCCATTATTTCTCTTTCCCAAACAAAACCATAATTTGGGTCAAGATGAACTGAGGCAAGAACATTATCCGCAGGAACATATGCCTCATTAGAAGATGAACATGGCGCAATCTTCGCATTTGTTTCTCAAAATTTTCCTTGGTAATTTGGTTGACATCAGCACGGAAGTAGCTCTGATCTGCTTCGACATACTCTACCAAACCATCTTCCTTCCACATTACTAAACGTTGATGCAAAGTTGAAGGGACAGCACCAACTCCATGGATCCACTCTCTACCAAGGAGTCAATTGAAATTCGCTTTAGAGGCGATCACTAAGAACAATGTAGTCCTCTTCATGGAACCAACGATTAAGTTCACCTCAATGGCCCCCAAAGAATGGCCAGTTTTGCCTTCATAGTTGCTTAAGACAATGTTATGTGGCCTGAGGTCAGTGTCGAATTTACCAATCTTCTTCAAAAGACCATGTGGCATTAAATTCACTGCAGCTCCACCATCCACTAACACTTTGTTAATTCCAACACCATTGACTTTGGCTTGGACATACAGGGGTTTCAAGTGGTTTTGCATACTCATATCTGGCTTCTCGAAGGTAGCCATTTGGTCTTCGACACAACCATTGTTCATCACATAGTAACACATTGGCTTGTGATGAGCCATATCCTCTGTAAAATCCTCTTCAACATCATTTGGTACTGTGATAACATCGTACTCAAGAGGCAGTATTGATACCACATTGCAAACAACGTCGAAATCATCTTCAGAATCATCAAAATCAGACTCCATGTCTTCATCCATGTCGAAATCAGCATTCTTTTCTTTCACTGATGACAATGGAGGAAATATTCTTTCAAGAGCAGGCCTTCTTGGCTTTTCTGTTACCACAGCCTTGCCTTTGGCCTTATTTGCTGCACACACATGACTAGCAACATCAGCATTCTTCTTTGTGGCAACTTCAGCTTTGTGAACCTCACTCTTCGCCACTATTATGCTGCGTGGAACTTGATTAATGTCAATCGTACTGCGTGGAACATGGTTATTAGCCAAATGACTTGGAACCTTGTTAATGTCAAAGTGTGCCTTCTTCTGCTGTTGTCTTTGGTAACGACGCCACTGTGTTTTAGTCATGGGGTTCTTACCCTTATAGTTATTCTTGTAATTAAACTTAGCAGCATCAGTACCTGGCTTGACAGCTTTAGCACGTTGATTATTGGGCACCCACGCTTCGACAGGAGCACTAGCACTTGGGACAAAGGATTTATTTGTTGACAGCTTCAAATACCCTTTCGCTGAGGACTTCTCCTTAGCAAATTGTCGTTTGCTTGTTGAAGGCTTTGTTGACACATTAGCCTTATAGCCAGGAAGATCTCCTTTTGCAAAGTCAAATTTCGGCCTGTTATCAAGCCATTTTCTTTTATGTTGTTGTTGATCCTGATAACCTTCGACAGCTTTGGCTGCTTCTTTGTCGAAGACAGGGCTGCATCTTGGGCAAAGCATAACTTCAGAGTTATTCCACTTACACCGATTGAGGAAATCTATCAATTCTTCCTCAGCCTTTGGATACACAGCATGTATCTTCCCATCATATTCTTTTAGGGTCACTTCGTGTTTCTTACCTTCAGCATACAAAAAACCTTTTAATTTTTCGGTGGCAGTCTTGACATACTTAGGAGGGTCTGCCATTTGAGCATCCACCATGCCTACATCAGCTTCGACAGGTTCAGAATACATAGCTTCAGCCATAGGCAATGGATCAACATCAATCTGCATAGGAGCTTTCATTTTCTTATCAGCAAATTTGAGTCTTCCTTCGTCAACTGCTTTTTGCACAATATCCCTGAAAAGCACACAACGGTCAGTGTTATGTCCCAAAAAATTATGGAACTTACAATAACCCTTTTTCTTTCTTTGGTCAAGAGTTGGTACTTTAAGGCCTTTAGGCACTAATATTTGACCATCAGTTACTAAAAGATCAAAAATTTCATCACATTTCGTAACATCAAAAGTATAAGTCTTAGGCATAAATCTATCATTCTTAGGCTCTACAGGGTTATTCCCATTCGCAGGCCTTAATAATTTACAAGTATAAGGAGGACCAGGCTTAAGTTCAGCCACGTCTATCTCCTCTTCTTCGACATTACCATATGTAACGTCGAATTCTTCTTCGACATATGCCACTTTTTCTTTTTTATGATACCTATTCGACCTAGATTTTTCTTCTCTAAGCCTTTCAACTTGTCGAACTCTATCAGCCAATTGAGCCATATCTCTCAAATGAGATGTGTCTAATTTCTTTCTAATTGAGTAATCAAGGCCACCAGCAGCCATTTCGACAAGCTCATGTTCAGGGACTTGTGTGAAGCAACGAGATTTCAACAGCCTAAATCTGTTTAAGTAATCATCAATAGTTTCAGGCATTTTGCGCCGAACACTAGCCAATTCTTTCAGACTAATTTTCGACTGGCCCATGTAAAACTGTGCATGGAAAGCCTTTTCTAATTGCCCCCATGTGAACATAGAACCAGGGGGTAAGGTCGTGAACCAAGTGAAAGCATTTTTAGTTAGAGAATTTGGAAAATATTTCATCTTCAAATTCTCATTTTGTGCTAAGTCCCCAGCCTCAGTCAAGAAACGAGCAATGTGTTCGACTGTGGACTCATTTGTATCACCACCAAACTTAGTAAACTTGGGAACTTTCCATCCCCTTGGTAACTCAGTTTGTAATACGTATTCACATAATGGTGATACGAAGTTAGGCCTTTGTAAACCTATGTTAAGGCCATTTTGCACCAAAATAGTTTCGACTAAAGTAGCTATATTGTTTTCAGCGCCAACATTGGGTTGTTGCACTTGTCGAACAACTTCATCAGCGTTCTGGTGTCTATTTACCAAAACTACTTCAGGGACGTGGTTTACTGCCCCTTGTAGTTCGCCTACAATTGTTGACGCTTCGACTGCAACTGCTCCTTGGGGGTTAACTAGCGACGCATTACCCGCAATAATAGGAACTTGCCTATTATTAACCGTTGGAGCCCCAAAGAAATCTGCAATCCTACTCATCTGATTTGCCAACATTTGGTAACTGTTATTGGTATTTTGAATCAATGGATTGAAAACTGTACCAATTTGTTGGGTAAGCATATTAACCATATCGTGATTACTCTCGTCTACTTGCTGTCTTAAGGCCAACAAGGACGTATTGGTTAATGCTGGGGGATTCCGACCAAATACACTCTCAGAAGAGACATGTGTAGGGGAAAAGGTCGAAATATGTGGCATTCCAATAGGCATGCCATACATTCCCAAAGGAAATGGGGGTAGATGCACGTTATTCAAACGTGGGTCTAAACCGTTCCCCATTGCCATGTAAGGGCTATGAAGCCCTGCACTTAACGGCAAAGACATAGGCAAAGATGCCATTTCTGACTGCGTTGAACCAACATTAGTCATTGATAATGAAGGAACAGTTGTTGACGATGATGGTCCTGCGCTAATGCTCGCAGAATCCATTGTTGTTCCTTGCCCTTGTGAAACCACAAGGTTGGAACTAGACGCATTATTCGTACTAGAACGAACCATTTTACCACTTCTTAAGTGCATACAACAGCGAATACAAATAAGAAAGTACGAAAATGAACAAAATCAAAGGCAATGTCCCACTGGGCGTGCCAATTTGTTTGCTGGTGTTTTTAGCAAACAATCACTAGTTTTATTAGAAGGTTTGTGAGATCAAACTAGAAAAATCTCAAAGCAATTGCCTTTGAATTGCGCGTAGTTTTTGTTTCAGAAAATGTAGAAAAGGGGACGATTTGCAATGATTAACAGAATTGAAAAGAAAAGAAGCAGTAAATGGTGCGTGAATTGTAAAGAAAAGACAAATAAATTGCATTGAATTGTAAAAGTGGTACACGATCACGTACAATGATTCTTCCACTCGTTTTTCGCTCTGGCTTGGAAGTTAGAGTTTCAGGAATCGGGTTGTGTATTGTGATTTGTGACCCTTGTTTCTTCTCAGAAACTACTATTTATACAAAGGAAAAGAGGGGGAAAAACTGAACTAAGTAACTGCCTAGAAATTTGAAAATTAATAACTGCTACTCCTACTTTCGACAAGAACCGCTTCATCACGCTTCGACCAACTGCTAGTTCTTCAGCGCATAACTGCTCTGTTTTCTGTCTGTCGAAAGCTTGTGTCCATTTTCCTCTCTCTTGCTTTTGCTTCCCCGGAAGCTTGTCGAATTTACCTTGCGCATGACCATTTTCTCTGTCGAAATAATTTGGTCTTTGTCGAAATATAAGTCAGGCCTTGTTGACCATTTTCAATGAAGCCTGTCGAAATTACAGGCTAACAGGGGCATAATTGAAACTTTCCTTTTTCACAAACTCCACTCATGGACCAAACTACCCTTAGGTTACTACATATACACCAGCACTGTCCCAAGAAGGTAGCTCAGTTGGCGAGCTAAGGGACATGAAGGAGTTGCAAAGTTGCAAGAAGGAGGTCCAGGGTTCAAACCCCGGAAACTAACATTCCCCCACCCCCACTAACATTTTCTTATCAAAAAAAAAACATATACACCAGCACTTCAACTTGAAAACATTTTAAAACACACACTCTTTTGAGAGAGAGAGACTTCGAGAGATGAGGAAGGGAAAAAGGGGAAACATTCATTTCCCTTCTCTAAGAGCTTTGAAGCTCAACAATTGCTTCTACTCATCTCATTATAAAGGCAAATTCATTTTCTCTTCACCACAACCTCCATTTTGTGTAGCTTGGACAAGAGCCCTTAAATTTCTAAACTCCCATTTTCAACTCTTCCTTGGGTTAGCTCGAAAGCATGGGGATGCAAGGGTCAAAAACCTCATTTCTTTTCTTGCATGTGCCTTTAGAGAGTTGGAGGAGAATCTATAGGAGCTAGTATGGGGATTGAAGCTTCAAAGGAAAAGTTTGGGGCTGGCATTATACTTAGAAATTTGAGAGGGTTGTTATGTGGTTAGGAGCTGAAATTTTAGCTTGCATTGTGTTATCCTACTCAAACAAGTATTTTGAGCTAGCGAAGGTGCTTGCATGTTGGGATTGGAACTGAAATTGGGTACTTAAAAGGATTGCATGTGTGATTGGTGGTTTTGAGTAAATGCTTGAGGTATAGAGCTGAGGTTAGGAACTCAAAAGGAAGGATTTTGCTTTGGCATCTCTGTTTTGGAGTTTTGTTGATGTGCTCTTGTTCAATTTCTAATTCATCTTCATAGCTCATAATGAAAGACCCCTTTCAAGGTGATTTCTTTTCCTTTTAGGTTTTCATAATGTTTGTTGATGTGTTTGTGAACTTAATGTCATGAATATTGAGTTGCATGAATGTTTGAACTAATTGGGTTGTTTAAAGAGTCATAAATTGAGCTACAAACATGTTTAAGTGTCGTGATGAATGAGATATTTGAAGCATGAAATTGTATTTTGTTTGGTGTTTGGAAAAGTTGAATGGCCTCTATTTTGTTTGTTATGATGAATGAGGGTTGTTTTAATGTTGGGAATGAAAGGGGGAAAGGTTTGAGCACTAGGGAATTAAAGGAAAGTTTTAAAACTGAAAAACAGAGTATCTGCTGTAAGAACACGGCCCGTGTCCAAATGACACAGGTAACCGTGCCCAAAACTGTGTTTTGGAAAAAATTTAGAAAACAGGGATACAGCCTGTGTTCCTTTAACACGGGCGCCCGTGTCCCATCCCATTTTTCCAACTATTTCTTCAATGTGACTCCTTAAAATGCCTTATGTGCTAAACCTAATCTAATCCCTATCATAGATAATACTAATTGTGATTGTTTGGATTCACTTTCAGTTAGTTTGAGGTGCTTGTTGATACTATGTTAACGATGAGTTATGGTTTTACGATACCTATATTATATCGAATGATATGTTACCGACTGAGAAAACCCAAAGCATCTAGCAAAGAGCAGAAGAAGAAAGAAGAAGACGTATCGAGAGAGAGAGAGAGAGAGAGAGAGAGAGAGAGAGAGAGAGAGAGAATACCTGCGTGTTGTAAATGGCGTGAATTAGGTTAAGGTTTCACTTATATACAACGGGGCAGATTCGGGTTGTTTGAACCTGCGCGTTTATCCGCTTGAGACGAGTATTGAGTTCCGCACAAAAACGCTATTGGATCAGTGTGGCTGAGTTCTTGGGCCTAAATCAGCTATCTACACCTAAGGGAATTTCTAATACAGTCCCATCAATTAGGGACTGTGACAGACAATAGTTAGAACCTCTCAGCATATTGTGTGAAGCGTTGAGCTTGATCAACTCAGTGTTTCATGCAACGTACTGAGAATAACGCGTATAACAAATTAAATATATTGTGTGAATAACACGTATACATATTGTACGTGTATAACACTGAACTTAATTTAAAATAAAAAATAAATATATTATACGTCTAATCCCTCTCTATCCCATACGTATTAGTATTTTGGTAAACTTTTTGGTCCACTTTTTGGTCCAAAGAGCATTACTCTTTATAATATACGCATATGATGTCTTCCTTCTTATATTTACACATCATGTCTCCCACTATTGGTTGTACTAGCAATTTCAGCAACATGGATACGTCGACTTCCAAGTTTGAATTCGAGAGTATAGTGTGTGTGGTGTTTATATAAGTTAATTGTCAAAGTTCTTCTTACATGCAGTGTATATTTCAGATTCAACTTGGGGAACTTAATTTATACTGTAATTAAATTATTCTGCATAGGCATGCACGTGATAAATTAATGCCAGCTAGAAATGATTGATATCTATATATATATATATTAATTAATATTTATCGACACAGTATATAAGTATGGATTTGTCAAAAAAAAAAGTGTATAAGTATGTGTTTGGTGTAATTAATTATAAGGAAGAGAAAAAAGATGTGGAAGTTGAAGATAGCAGAAGGAGGAGAGAGGTTGATTTCAGTGAACAACTTCATTGGACGACAACATTGGGAGTTCGATCCAAATGCAGGAACTCCAGAAGAACATGCTGAAATAGAAAGGTTACGGCAACAATTTACTAAAAACCGATTCTCCATCAAACAAAGCGCTGATCTCTTCATGAGAATCCAGGTATCTAACTCTACATCTACAGAACACCACCATTCATGTTTTCTGCATTTTCCTAAATTGCACTATTAATATTTAGGGGTTATTTTATTTTTCCTTTCAACTTAAAATCTCTCTCTAATGTTTTTTTTTTACCAAACATATATCTCTAATGTATATGTAGGCCAAAAATGGCTAAATTTAGGCCCCTCTCAACCACTACGTAGAAATCATGAAAAATATGTTTGAGCTCTTTAGACACTTGTGAAGGTCATTATTTTTACCTACCCCAAGATAATTACAGTTTAAGGCAAATAACAAATGATTTTGAGGTTTTAACGAGCCCCCCCCAGACACGATGTAAGGGTTGGAGTACCTTTTGTACTCCTTTCAATAAAGTGCTAATCTAAGCTTATCTTAAAAAAAAAAAAACAATGATTTTGAGGGCCAAAATTGTGAAAACTAAAATAGAGAGACCAAAATCATCAAGTTAACATAGGTAACTAATGGACTTAAAGTAATAGAGTTGTTAATTTTTTATCTTCTAAAACAACTAAAATTAATTGAGATTGCTAAATAATATATTTTCAGGTAAGCTAAATACAAAATATACCTACCTCTTCAAAATATGCTAAAACTAAATAATGATGTATTCTTACCATTAGATTAGATATAAATCAATGGTTAAGATGTGGAGTAACAATATAAAAATTAGGCTTAAATATATGTTACCCTCCTGCAAATATACCCATTTTCTATTTACCTCCTGTAAAAATAAAGCTTACGCCAAAATTACACCAGAGAACCTTTAAGTTATTTATTTGTAACAAGTTGGCCCTTTAAGTTTTTTTTTGTAACAAATAGACCCTTTTAGTGATTACTCTAGCTTATGTATTTTGATGTAATGCTACTTTATATATTGTGATTACTCTAGCTTATGTATTTTGATGTAACCAAGCATATTTGGTGTATTTTGATGTAATCAACGATATGGCATTTTACTAAAAGGGCCAACGGTGTCAATGTTAGGTAACTTAAAGGGCCTATTTGTTAAAAAAAAAATTAAATGACCAACTTGTTACAAATAAATAACTTGGGGGAGAGAGAGAGAGATATGATACCATGTATAAGTCAATTGACTTACATCAAATTTAAACTATTCAACCAATTAAAAAAATTGAAAAATAGATCAAGAGACTCATAATTTTAGAGATCTATCTTCTTGAATTTGATGATTACAATTTGGTAAGATCTGATCATTTTTCATATTTATCCTAACAAACAATATTTCACCTTATTCTACCATTATCAGCCACACACCCTACTTGTCTATCTCTCTTCTTGTTCTCTCTCTTCTACCATTCTCTTCTCCACATGTGCAACTAAAATACTTAAAAAAAGAAGCATCCATTTTATTAGCTACACCAACACAAGGGACGAGTTGTGGTGTAGTGTATTTAATTGGATTGGAATGCAACAAGAAGAACATAATGGAGCTTGGGACCACTTATTGAAGCATAAAATTACTGTCGGAGGGAAGAAAAATAGCAGAATCTGTTTTTTGGTTTGGGTCGCGGTTGTGTGGGTGATTTGGGTCAACCGAAACCGTGTTATTTTTAGAGGGGGGATACCAAATGTAAATCAAATGCTAAACCATGTAAAAGGGTTATCTTGGGGGTGGGTGGCTAACAAACTAGGAGAAGAAGGGAGGATAGATCTTGAGGAATGGAACAACAATCCCATTTCGTGCTTGAATTCGCTAATCTAAATGTAAACGGGTTGAGGCACTCCTAGTGCCCTCCTTAATAATATTTCTTTTGATTATGAAAAAAAAAAAAAAGGGACTGTATTGCGTACACTAAAGATGACAATCACTTATCAAAAGAAAAAAAACTAAAGATGACAATCATGAATTTCAAATTTTTCAGGAAATAATTGGATTTAAAAAAATGAAATAAAATAAGATGATCACTAACAGCACACCATTGGCTACAAGTTTACTGTTTACAACAATAATCAAGCATTACACCATTAGGATTGCAGAAAATGCTGGAATCACATTTCAAGTAGTGATGTGATGCGATGCGATACAATGCAATGATTTTGCAGTATTGTTTTATCGTAAAAAAATTAATGAGTTGTTTTTTTACTTTCCCACTCTTTTCATTAATGTACTGTAAATTTATTATAATTTATGTGTCTTTTAAAAAATTAATTAGTATTAACATCTTTTTTGATTTGTACTATCTCTTACTGACTTTACTATTACATTCATTTTACGAGATTGTTAATACTAGTATTGTGTTAGAAATAACTCTAAATAATTAACGTAATGTTTTTGGTAAAAACACCTGTACAATTTAATACTAGTATTGACAAAACAATAATAAATGTTGCATTGGACTTTGAAAATGACATGTAAATAGAAACAATTTTTTCTCCAAAAGTGACAAGTAATAAAGAACAGAGGGAGTATTTTTTTTATCATAAACCTTTTTTTTTAAAACAAGTCAAAAACAAATCTCAATACTCATTAATTTTATAGACCAACATAAATTATACTAGTATTAATTGTGAGGAGCGATAACCTAAGATTAATGATTACGAGAGTTTGAAAGTACAAAAACACCCACTCATTGAATCATGTTTTAAAAGGAAGGAATTGGATTTTTAGTCCAAATAAAAGTGTGTACATCGCTAACACACTCCTCCTAAAAAATAGATGCGAGTATGTTAGCGATCCTTTTATATATATATATATATATATATATATATATATATATATATATATATAAGACGACTCGGTGAGAACACTCGGTTATGGTGAAATATAGGAACATTAAATAATAACCGTTAGGTTAAAATGAACGGTTCAGATTATGTCATTAATTACAAGATCTTGTAATTCTTTTTGAGCAAGCAAAATATATTTATATATAAAAAAGTAGTAAAAGGGTTATTTCACCCCAATAAATCCAACTACAGCATCATACAATAGCGAACAATATGTCTCCGGGATCCAAAACAATAGAAAAGAAGAGAAACCAAAAATTATACTCCAAGTACGTAGGAATTGAAACCGCACCTAACAGATAAGAAAGATCATAGGCCAATTGCTCCTAAATCCTAGAGATACATTCTAAAGGATTCACACACCATTAATTACAAGATCTGTAATTAATGACGTAATCTGAACTGTTCATTTTAATATAACGGTTATTATTTAATTTTCTCATTTTGTCACAATAACCAAATATTATTTAATCTAACGGTTAATATTTTAAATAAAATCAAAATTAATTTCTATTGAGTATCATACAGCTTACAAAGGAGAACCAATATTGTGGCCCCATTCTACCAGCAGTGAGAGTGGCAGACACAGATAACATAACCGCAGAAGCATTGATTACGACGATTAAAAGGGCTATCAATTTCTATTCCTCAATTCAGGCCCATGATGGCCACTGGCCTGCAGAATCTGCTGGCCCTTTGTTTTTCCTTCAACCATTGGTGAGTTACAATTTTAGTTTAATATTTTTTTTCTTTTATTCTCTAATTAAAATGGCAGGTATATATTGATTTTTGTGGTATTTATATATGTACATAGGTAATGGCCCTCCAAATTACAGGATCTCTTGATGAAGTTTTAGGACCTGAACATAAGAAGGAAATTATTCGGTATTTGTATAATCATCAGGTATGTATATCGTGCCAACTCTGAGCTGTTAGATCGATCGGGTGGATCTGAACTGTTTAGGCATAATAGACATGACTGAGCTGATTTATTGTGGATATGAATCCTAACTATTGGGCTGATCTAGGTCTAATTGCTGGAGTGGACCTCATGGCCCAATCCAGTACAGTTCCATACTTCAATTTTTGATAGCAAGATCAAGCTAATGGTGAGGGGATCCGATAGTACACTGGGTTCAAATCTTTTTTCTTTGACTAGGTTCAAATCTTATCAATTGCCTTTATTGCATACAAGAAAAAAAACTAAAACCCATTTAATTAATTAGTTATAACTCATAAGTGATATATATTGCCAATTTTTTTTATTAATGGCCAATTCTTTGTTGTTGATATTGTTTCCCATGAGCTTGACAGAACGAAGATGGTGGATGGGGTTTGCATATAGAGGGTCATAGCACAATGTTTGGGTCTGCATTGAGCTATATTGCATTGAGGATACTTGGAGAAGGGCCAGAAGATGGGGAAGACAGTGCAATGGCTAAGGGTAGAAAATGGATCCTTGACCATGGTGGTTTAGTGGCTATTCCATACTGGGGGAAATTCCTAGCCACGGTAAATATTTTAAGCCTTTAATTTATATTATTATCAGTTATGAGATTTTTTAATACATCGATCAATCCCAAAATGACACATTAAAAAATCTTTGACTTCATTCTCACTTCTTTAAAACTCACTAATACCATTCTTTTTAATTGGTTGATAGTGTAAATATTTTATAGTAAATATGCATGCAGTTTACTGTAGACCAAAATATATACACACGTATTTAACCACATCACCATATTAACGTATTGTAGGTACTTGGAATTTATGAGTGGCGAGGTTGCAATCCATTTCCACCAGAGTTTTGGCTTCTACCAAAAATTGGCCCTATTCATCCAGGGAAAATGCAGTGCTACTGTCGCTTGGTTTTTATGCCTATGTCTTATTTATATGGGAAGAAGTTTGTAGGCCCTATTACTGCCCTAATCAAATCATTAAGGGAAGAAATGTACAACCAGCCATATGATCAAATCAACTGGAATATAGCCCGAAACACTATTGCTAAGGTTTGTATCTATCTATCTATCTAAAGGAAGCACCAAAGGAGCCTCTTGAGTTTATATAATATATTCAACACACTATTAACTATAAACTTATTAGTTATTATTGATTTTAGCTTTTAATATTCAATTTAATATTAACGTTCCTTCTTTTTAATAGGGGAGTATTAATGTTTAGCAATCTTTAACCTACCTACCTATATATCCTTAAACAAGAGAAAAGAAGAACTGAGAATACTCGTTGATTGAGAATTTAATTGACAATGAACATGACTAGAAAAAGTTGAAGTAGTAAGACAAAAATATGAACCTGGCCTAAAAATTTGGTGTCGATAACACATAGCAATGAAATTAGAGTCGAATTTATTTGTTTCCCGTCTCTAAATTTTTGTCGTAATTTCAACTTTTTAAAATGGTGCACAAAGTGGTCTCAACTATAGTTTATATACTAGTGAGAGTGTGTTAGCTCTTTGAAAAAAAACTAATGCCACATGATCCTTAATTACCAACTAACATGCAGTTTTAATTTGTCACATAAGCAAAATTCCCAGACAAATTTGTTTTCAAAATACGTTTGGTCCAATTAATGTAATCAGTTTATGTCTAGTTGTAATCTCAGGAGGATCTGTACTACCCACATCCTATGATTCAAGATATGTCATGGGGAGTTCTTCATCACGTGGGAGAGCGTTTTCTGAATTTCTGGCCCTTTTCCATGGTTAGAAAGAAGGCTTTAGATGTGGCATTAAATCATATACATTACGAGGATGAGAACAGTAGATACCTTTGCATTGGATGTGTAGAGAAAGTGTTATGTTTGATTGCACATTGGGTTGATGACCCTAACTCAGAGGCATACAAACTTCACTTAGCCAGAATACCCGATTACTTTTGGATCGCAGAAGATGGCTTGAAAATCCAGGTGAGTTAGACAGATGGCTTGAAAATACTAGTTGCACATTGTTTTTGTCTCTAATATATCTGTTTGCATGTTTGACTAAAAGACTATCATGTCGACATTTGTCTCGTCACTTTAATGGTATAAGATGCAAAATCATCCTAATCATTCAAAAGTGTGATGTGGTAGTTCCCCACATGGCAATTCGCTGGCCAAACGCGCAACAACTTAACTTCAGAGGAAGGTGATATGGTATCATAATCATTAAAAAGTGTGATGTGGCAAGTTCGTTAGCTAGCTGAAAAACAATTTAACGTTAAAGACCAAAAGTAAAAATGAAGAATAGAGACACAAAGTTGAATAAAAAATTATTAAGGACTAAAAATATATTTAACCTTTTTATTATTTTTATAAGAATATTGGATTATATAGGAATGCTTGAGGTATTCCACCCAATACATTGGAGCTAGAAATTATACATTTAGAAAATTTGACCTTCTAGGATGGTTCCACTAGGTTGTAACCTGAAAATTTGACCTTCTAACAGAACAGTTCGAAAGAAACCACCTGTGTCTATTACCTGAAAATAAATCTTTAATTAACAAAATAAAAACCCTTTATTTTAATCATTAACATTTACCACCTCTGTCTTTTTTGTTTGTCTTTTAGGGTTGTTTTATACTAGTAAAATATTAATAAATTTTGTTATTTTTATAGCATTATTTACTAGTATTTTCCTTTTGATACCGTTGATTGCTTATTATCAGTATGTTTACTATCTCTCTCTTTCTATGTACGGTAAATAGTTAGGTGAACAATTGATAAACAAGTAACTAAAGTAAGTTTAAATTATCAAATTGATTTTAAAAACAGATAATAAGTATAGTTTATTCATTAACATTTATTTCTCTCACGAGTTATTGTTACCTTGAAATAATGCACGCATGTAGAGCTTTGGGAGCCAAACATGGGATGCAACACTTTCCATACAAGCAATAATTGCATGTAATGTGAGGGAGGAGTATGGACCTACGCTTCGGAAAGCACATGATTTTCTAAAGGCTTCTCAGGTCCTAGAAAATCCATCTGGTGACTTCATAGCAATGTACAGACACATTTGCAAAGGAGCATGGACATTCTCAATGCATGATCACGGTTGGCAAGTTTCTGACTGCACTGCAGAAGGACTCAAGGTTCCTTCCCCATTTAATATTATGATATATAAAAATGACTGTCTCACTAGATTTTAACAACTAAATTTATTTATGAACAGGCCACACTGCTATTGTCAGAAATGCCAAGCGATCTAGTTGGGGAGAAAATGGAAACAAAGCGATTCTACGATGCTCTTAATGTGATCCTCTCTCTACAAGTAAGTATGCTTTTATTTTCTAGTTGGTAGATTGGGAATTTCAATACAATACAAGCGTCACTAGACAACTGCTCATTCATATGAATTGAGTGATATAAAACAATAATCTTGTAGTAAATAAAATTTACTGGTCTAGTTTTTACACTCTAAAATTAAGGGGGGATCAAAATAATATTTTTATAGAGGGATAAATACATTTATTTTAATTAATTGGTCTAGATATAACTCATCCTAAGTCTCACATATCATATCATGTTCAAATTACAGAGCAATAATGGTGGATTCTCTGCTTGGGAGCCTCAAAAAGCCTATCGTTGGTTAGAGGTAAAAAAAGTTCAAAGCTTGTTTAATTGTTTTTTGGTTTTTCAGTTTTAAAAAATTGTTGTAGAACACTGTTTTGAAAAACTGTTTTTAAAACATGTATTATCTATTTTATTTTTTTGTTTTCTAACGAAAGAAAAAATAAATGTTTTGAAAAACAGTTTTACGAATTAAGTTGAGCAAACAAGTTTTTTAGTTCTACTTATCTAAAAAAAAGTTTTTTTGTTCTTAATTTATTAAAAATCGAAAAACAAAATTTAAGAAGGAAACAAAAAAGGCCCTCTGTTACTCTTATTTATCAACAAAGGAAATAAATATTCCAAGAAGGTAGCTTAGTTGGCGAGCTAAAGGATATCGAAGGAGTGCACCAAGTGAGTGCAAGGAGGAGGTCCCAGGTTCAAACCCGTGAAACCACCATTTCTCCCGCCCCCCACTAACATTGCTTATAAAAGAAATAAATGAACCAAAGGATTTTGTTATAACGCAACTAAATAACTAAGTTATATGTGTGCTGCAGAAATTCAATCCAACTGAATTTTTTGAAGACTGCCTTATTGAGAGAGAGTAAGATTAGATACATTAATCATAATCATATTGTTGATGCATTTGGCCCATTCTTTCTCTTAGTTTGTTTCGTTGTTAAATAGGTATGTTGAGTGCACTGTATCAGCATTACAAGCCCTGGTTCTCTTCAAAAAGCTATACCCAAAACACAGAATAGAGGAAATTGAAAACTCCATTGCCAAAGCAACCCGTTACATTCAAGACACACAAAATTCCGATGGCTCGTGGTACTATATTCTCTTTCAGTTTTATGATTTGATAATGTTTGTATTGTGTTATGCATTACATTACAACCTAATCTAGTGTAGTGGTGTAGGTTATGGCTTTATTTACCATTCAAATTGATAATAATTAGTCTTAAATATGTTTTTTTAGTTACAAAAAAATTTGGCTGAGGAGATGACGCCTCGGTCCAAAGTAGCGAAAATCTTCCAACTCTTTGAACCCAAGATTTCCCAGATACAAATCTTGTTGTCATCGTAATTAATTGAATCACTTGGAGCTTACACCTAATATTTCCCTCAAAGCCTTTAATCTGTTGTCGTCGTGATTACAAATACAATATTAGTCTTTTTCAATTAGTTTTGATTACATGTCGATAATATTTTCTATCACAGTGTTTACATTTTTCTCATTTTAATCCAAGTAATATACCTTTTTTGTTTTATTCCCTATCATGTGTGTCTAATTTGAATATGAACCAAATTTGATAGTGACTCAAATAAAACGGGATAAAAAAAGAAAATAATATGTTACACACAATCTTAGAAGAAAAAATATTGTCAAAACACTAATTAAAAAATAGATATATTTTAACATCCACATTTACCCCTGACAACTAAGTGATTTCTTACCAAGTTAAACTAGATCATGGTTCGCTTTTACCAAAAAATAAAATAAAATCAGAGTTCACGATTTACCATATGTAATTACTTACACAGGTATGGGCATTGGGGAATTTGCTACACATATGGTACTTGGTTTGGCGTAGAAGGACTAAGAGCTTGTGGAATGAAATACCATAATAGCCCTTCCTTGCAAAAAGCATGTAAATTTTTGTTGTCAAAGCAGCTTCCTAATGGAGGTTGGGGGGAAAGTTACTTGTCAAGCCAAAACAAGGTATATATATATATATATATATATATATATATATATATTATGTTCATTTTGTTGTTATACATATATATATATATATATATATATATATATTATATTATGTTCATTTTGTTGTTAATATTGCAGCACATTATAAATATAAGAAACACAAATTAAATAATCCCTATACATAATAGTTATACTTGACTGTTTTTACTTGTTAAATAGGTATACACAAACCTTGAGGGAAACCATGCAAACATAGTTCAAAGTTGTTGGGCTTTGTTGTCCCTTATATGTGCAGGGCAGGTTAGTAAATAAAGCTTTATGTTTTTAGTTTCAAATGTATATCAAAATTAAAGAATAAACCATTAATTCGTTTTCTACACTATCACTCTCGTCAATTTAATTTCTAAATTATATAAATATTGTAAATAGTCTCTAAACTATTCAAAATAGGAGAAAAAGTTATAGTCTAGGGATCAAACTGAAGGTTTACTCGAATTAAAATGAAATATCAAAGTTTCTTAATTGATGCAGAGTTTGTTATTGTGCTAATCTTAAAAGTTTTGTTGAAAAAAAGGCTGAGATAGATCCAACACCCATACATCGTGGAATGAAGTTAATAATCAATTCACAAATGGAAGATGGAGATTTCCCTCAGCAGGTATGTAATTCCATGACAACCACAAGAAAAAAAAGCTGATTTTATTAGAACTTAATTAATAATGATATTAGTTAATATATATGTTTTTATTCATTTGACAACAACTACAGGAGATAACTGGAGTAATTCATAGGAATTGTACCCTACATTACTCATCATATCGTAACATTTTTCCCATATGGGTTTTGGGAGAATACCGCCGCCGAGTCTTGTGTACACAAACGCCAAATGCCACAACTTGACTTCACGTACCAAGTGCTTTTTTTTGGTCAAAACTTGACTTCACGTACCAAGTGCTTCGAATGGTGGAATAGCTGGCCCAGGAATTTAAAGTTTCTCTATTCATAAATACTACTTATTATGTGACACTCAAAAAATTTCCAAGATATATTTGAGAAGATAGACATATTTGTAATGTACTCTCACAAAAACTTTCTGCGGTCTTCCATGAAATATTTATAGAGTTTGAAACTCAAGATAGTTGTTGGATTATTGCCTTTAGTTGATTTAGCAGAAAGTACAATTACCTTTCTTAACTTTTGCAGGAAATTTGTATTTGCAATAGAAGTACTATCTTCTTATTCTTGAAGATTTCATAACTTGAGTTTGACAAATTAAATGAAGACATTCAATTTATCCCACGTATTCGCATTAATTATCCTTCAAAAATTCTTCTAATTCATATGAAGCTTCTTATCCCACGTATTCATAAGAATTAGAAGAATATATTTGAATGAAGATATTTGTTATTCCACGTATTTTCTATTCTTATGAAGCTTCTCGAGACTAGAAGACACAATGCCTAAGAATACGTGGGATAAATTGAAGAATTAGAAGATAATTAATGCCTAACAATAACAACAAATATTAAGGAACCTAGCCGGGGAAAAGAAGCTTCATAAGAATTAGAATGAAGATATTTGTTATTCTTCTATTTCTTATGAAGCTTCTTATCCCACGTATTCTTATGAAGCTTCAAAAATTCTTCTAACACCAAAAATCTTAAGTTTTTGGCCAGCGGAAAGAACCTAGCCAAGGCTATATAGCATGGGCGATGGGTAGTCTATCTATGGGGCTAGTACTCGCTACCCCAAAAATAATATATGTATTTAAACAACTAAGTATATTTTATATTTAGCTACCACAATAATATATTATTTGGCTTCGACAACTAAGTTTATTTATCCAAGGAGATAAATGATTAACAACAAATATCCATTAATTTAAGTCCATTAGCCTATTATCATCTTCAACAAATATGATAATTTTTGTTAACTTAGTAATTTTGGTCCCTCAATCTATTTAATTTTTAACAATTTTGTTCATAAATTTCTTAATTTGGCAATTTTCACTCAAAATTGTGCTCCATGCTTTTTGACACCTTTTTTTGAAACTGCGCCATAACCTCCTCGAAATTGTGCTCCATGTCGAAGCTTAACCTTATCTAAATTTTCTCCTCTCCTGCTGACGTATCCGTATGGTCAATTTCAAATTCAAAATTTGGTAACAACCCCAAAACAATTTTTAAATGAATTGAACGAAAAATAAGTAATTTTAGTAAGATACAATAATAACCAAATAAAATGGAATAAACAATAATAAGAATAATAGTAATAATAATAATAATAATAATATCCCAATAGACCCATTGTATATCTTCTCCCAAGACTTCAGGTAGTCGTTGAGCGCTTCTAAAATAAACCGGATTTACTTTCTGCGCCTGTGCAAATCTGTACACTTACACAGCGGGTTTCCGTTGGAAGCTTCTGAGCAGTGTAGCTTCTGAATGATGTAGGTTCTGAACTTGATCAAGTGCTTTGATAATGGCTTCTAAGACTTGAATAACAATCTTCTTAGTATTGAATAAACAATATAGGCGTTGTTTATGAAGAATTGGTTTGGTTACCGTTTTCCAGTATTTTTGGTTAGGTCTTTGTCAAAGAAATAAATTTGAGATGTGTGAGAGAAAATGACTCGAACTTTGATACTGGGTTCACCAGTTGATAGGTTTACACTACAAGCCCCAATCTGTGCGCTATTTTGGAGACGGGTAATAGCAAAGGGAGGGAATTCGAAGGAACAACCGAATTAGGGATTCTAGGTGATCGTCTTATCGAATTCGAGGCAGAGAGCGATTGACCAAAACACGTAAGTCACGCTCAGAAAGGGGAGAAGGTCGCGATTCCTTCAATCCATCAGATCCAAGCATTCTTCATAAAATAAAACAAAGTAAAACTAAATGACAATCTCGAGGAACCCACGGAAATCAATCCTAGGAGGGAAGGAACATCACGAGTTCCCTGTGTGTAGGGATGAAAATAAGGCTTTAAATTGTTGAAAAGCTATAAGAGACAGGAACGTTGCACTCAATTTGTCGAAAAAGAAGTAATAGCATTGAATTGATAAAAAGGGGGGTTTGGCCCAGACATACATTGTTCACCACTGTAGCCAGAGATCCTGTGTGATCGGATGTGTTAGGCAAAATGGGTTACTAGATGGTATGAAATCGTCTTGAGTACATTGTTTGAACTATAAATGCTAACTGCTATGTTGCATTTTTGCACCCTTGTCCTTATTGAAAGTAGATAGAAAATAAACTAACTAATGGTTGGAGATGATGAGTGTCACGTGTCTTCTGGCATCTTGGATCCTTTACATCTGTCCTTGTGTTTCGAGACTACTCGGTACAACCGTCTCAACCGCTTTGTGTCTTTGCACGTAACAATTGTGCGTCTGAGAATTCTCATATGTCTTTTGGATAAATGGCCTTCGAGCGTGTTCTTTCCTTCGGTGTTCGGGATTGGCTTTTTCGAGCGTAAGTATAGACTCTTGAGCCACTTCCTTTTCAAGCATAGATCCTCTTAGCCATTTTCAAAATTCTCTTTAGATACTTTGTTGATGTGTTATTATAGCTAATTTCGAATCCGAGATTCGGCTGTAACAAATGCCCCCCAAATGTTTAGTCCTAGTCGAACAGGAAGGGTTGAACATTTAGTAGACACTAATTAACCGGCAATCAGTCAAATGTTATTCCTTACTTTTAGCGTTAACTGGTGTGTGAAAAACGTGTGCAAGTATACACAGTCACAAACAAGTAGTATAAAAGATCGAACCCACAGAGATTGGATTAACTCTTATATATTGTTGTAAAGAAATGCAAATTAGTGCAACTACACTATTCAGAATGTTTGTTTTGGTTGAAGTTGAAATGTTAAAATAAATGAAAGCAAGTAAATTGTGTAAGAAATCAGTTGAGAATGAGAGTTGGGATGTTTTCACAAGTTAAATCACTTTTGAGTGTATTGTGTTTTCTTGTGGTGCAATTGCACTTTGTGCAGTTGCATCAGTGTGTGCTGGTCAGCTACTTTCGTCAAAGTTTCGTTATAAGCTCTATATGATCCTGTTTTTTTGCGGTAAAGAGTAGGGTTGTCAGTGCCTCTCTCGCCCCCTTACAGATGATCCAAGTTGCTTAAATAAGTACACTCTTGTATCTTAAGTTCTCCACACTTTGATGTAAGGGCTATGTTAACCTTAAGCTAAGAATTAACAAGGAATTAACAAGCTAACTTCATTAAAACAAGTTTAACAAAAAGCTTCATTAAACACTTATCCTTACTAGTTCTTGATTTCTAGTTATAAACCATGTCTGTGAATATAACTCTACTTATTCTAATCGATCAACCTTAAAATAAGATGGATGTAGTATAACACAAGAGTCAAAATGCATACACCATATATAACCACAATAACTTTCTCAAAAGATCATTATAAGGTTAGAACATCTCAACTAGAGAAGCTTAGCTCATCATAGGCATTGCAAGGCAAATAAAGATGAAATAAAACATGTTGAAGTAAAGTAAATTACAAGAGAAAACAATAGGGTAGAGATTACACCGATTGAAGAACTGTTGCATAAGTTTGCCAAGCAGTGCAGATGCACTGATTCCTTGCACTAGCTAACTCTATGAAGAAGTGAAGGGAGAAGTCGTCAATTCCTTCCTCACCTTCTTACAAACTAACAACTAATTTAAACTATAAAGAAAATAAAACTTTGAAACTAAGAAAAACTAAACTAAAAAGAACGTAAAAAGGATTATATGATATATGATATATCTTTCAAGTGAGGAATTTGAGTCCTATTTATAGCCTTGGAGGTTTCCTTCATGTTGAGGTTTCCTTGCTGATTTGAGTTAACCAAACCATGGTTACTTTTTAAAAGTTAAAGATCAGCTTGGCTTTCAACACTCATCCTTAATTTGAGGTCCAACAAATGGTTGCCACATGTCTTGTAAGATAGATTTTTGTGAAGCCTTTCTGACTGTAGGCGCCTCCTTTGCAAGTGGCTATGTGCTCCCATGTGACTTCTGAGCAAACAGCAATCCAACTAAGCATTATGGCAATGGTAAGAATTGAGGTGCTTCCAATGTGGGGTTGTGAGCTGCTTCGTTGCAGAGTGGTGCAGCTGCATGCAGTGCAGCTGCATCAAGTGCAGGTGCATGCAGTGCAGGTGCACTGGATGATTTGGATGAAATCTTTTACTTTGTGTATTGTGTTCTTCCAATGTGGATGTTTTATCTGAAAATACTCACAAACATATCAAACATACCAATATCTAGACATCATGCTTAATACTGTGAATGACCACTTGCTTTATCCTTTAATGTTGTTTATCTAATTTCTTCTATGATATTTACTTAATTTATACTTGATTTCAACAATTATTTAGGTTTAGTTGTATAAATAACTCTATATAAAATAGAGTTATCACACCCCCAAACTTAAATCGTTGCTTGTCCTCAAGCAATGACAAAAAGAAAACACAAATAAGATTTCCAGAATCAAGAAGAACAGATCAGCTCCTATTTCTTTCACAGAATGTTTTTTTTTTTCAATAAATGCAACTCATGAAGAGAATTTTGTCTTTGTGCCTTTTGAATTCCAAAACATCCAAAGCTATTAAAACTCATTTGTGTGAGTGTGTGCCCCACTGAGATTCAATCAGTTCCAAAACTAAGTAACAAGTTTCTCCTAGCCTTTGAAAAATTTAGATCACGTTCAGTCAAAACAAAGATGTTTCAAAATATAGAGTAGACTAACAAAGTCCTCAAGAATGTGGGCCTTAAGCACAACAAAGGGCTTGGATAGAGTATTTCAAACTGTTGAGTCATTGCACTTTTTGTATTTCTGGTGGTTCTTTTTCTTGATGCAAATGTAGTGAGTCCAAATACATCGTTTTTCTGAGGTGCAGTTGCACTAGGTATTTTTGTATTAGTCCAGATGCACTAAACATTTGACGGTGCAGGTGCATTTGGTGCAGCTGCACTTGATACTATTTTTCAAGACTTTTAGCTTATATTGCCCTCCTCACTATCCTCCTTATGCATACTTTTTTCTTTGGTCAATTCTGTCTTCTTTTCTTTTCTTTTTTTTTGTATTTTTCTTTTTCTGACCAAATGCACTATTGGAACAGGTACAGTTTAATGACTTAGGCAATATAGCTATCTTTACGTTTTGAGCACTTTTTGGTAGTAATTGTGGTAACCTATTGCATTGACTACTCTAAGTTCTTCATACTCTAGCCTTTGTATTCATAAAAATTCCCCCAAACTTAATTCTTTAAGCTCTTCTATATTTTTAATAAAAATTTGTTTTTGACCTTAGCTTTCTAAAAATCCCTCTTGCATCAGATAGCTTATCACATAGCAAGGTTCTTTTCAAAAACTCAGCTTTGACGTGTTGAAGAAATAATAACAATGGTTATTTTTGGAAAAAAAAAAACAAAGGCTTTCTCTTTTCTTTTTCTTTTATTCTTCATTAAAAATCGGTTCACAAATTGCATTTTCTTTAAGTTTTTGAAAAAGGCAATAAGCTGATCATGCTTCAAGACTCATCAAATCTTCAAAATATTACTTAATTCTGATTTACTTAAAACTGTTTTGACAGATTTTTCTATTTTTTGAAAACAGTTTTATGCATTTGGAAATGCTTTGTTAAGTAAATCTAAAACAATTGAAACATAATACTTACTAACACGGTTACATATTAACAAAACACACATAATAAACATAAGAACTGAAACAAACATGCATAAGATAGATACTAACACATGCATGAAAAGTTTTGAGTGCTCTCACCCCCAACTTAAAAGTGAGCAGTGTCCTCACTGCTCTAAGTTGAGTGCACAAAACAGATTGTTCAAAATGGGGGAGGGGGTTAATACATGTGGGACTCAAAAACCAGATAACATAAGTATATAAAAGTACTGAAAATATTTAAAAACAACATTTAAAGTTTACTCGGGTTTTGCTCCAGATCTGAGTCTGTTGGTCCTTGATGCTGCACGCTTGACTACCAACTTCTTTGGCCTCTTTACTGCTGTTGCCTTTGATGCAGTTGCATCAGGCTCAATTGTTGTTGTTGCTTTTTCTGCTTCTGCTGCTGTTGCAGGTGCATCTGCACTTCGGTGCAGATGCACCAATTCCTGTACTCCTACAAATCACTTGAAAAACATCAAATTGAACAAAATATTAAATATTTAGCAAAAATTATGGGTTGCCTCCCATTAAGCGCTTGATTTAAGAGTCTTCAGCCTGACTAAGTCTTGTGGCAGATATCATTAGCCAGTAATGCAGCTGCACATGGTGCTACTGCATCAGAATTCTGCATAATTGACAACATCTGCACAAGACCATTCATTTATACCTGCAAAAGTAAAAACAAAAACACACAAAACACAACTAGTCCTAAAAATCTGGGTTGCCTCCCAGTAGCGCTTATTTTATAGTCTTTAGCTAGACTTGTCATTCAAAACCTAAGTTAGGGTGGATAATAGGACAAGAAGAAAATATCATCCTTCCTCTTTCTTCATTTTATTAGAAATCCCATGTATTTGGCATAGGGAAGCAAGTGATCCCATGCCCCAACCAATAAGCATTTGGGATAACAATTCTCATTTTCTTGAAAAAATTTAAGCTCATTTTGTGGAGGATGTTTTTCTTCAATTTCTTCATCTATCAAGGCAGGAGCACTGGATGCTAGAGCATTCATCAGATGATCATGTTGTTTGTGGAATTGCTTCTGCATCAGTTGATCAAGAGAGATGACTGCTGAACATTCTTCACTCTCCTCTGCAGGATATTTCAGAGCATTCATTACATTGAATTTCACCTCTTGATCATTTACTTTCATGGTTAGTTCTCCTTTTTGCACATCAATCAATGTTTTCCCAGTTGCTAAGAATGGCCTTCCAAGAATAACTGGTACTTCTTCATCTGCAACAAAGTCAAGAATAACAAAATCTACAGGAAATACAAATTTGTCAACCTTTACCAAGATATCTTCTATGATTCCTTCTGGGTAAGCTATTAACCTGTCTGCAAGTGACAATGTTAAAGATGTAGGTTTAGCATTTCCAATTCCTAACTGTGTAAAGACAGATTTAGGCATCAAGTTGATGCTTGCTCCTAAATCACACAATGCACGACCTGTATAGTAATTACCTATTGAAAATGGAATTTGAAAGCTACCTGGATCTTTCAATTTTCCTGGAATTTTGTTTTGCAAAATCAAACTACATTCTTTAGACAAAGCAACTGTTTCAAATTCACCTAATCTTTTTCTTTTTGAAAGAACATCTTTCATGAATTTAGCATAATTAGGCATTAGTTGCAATGCTTCAATCAAGGGAACATTAATATGCAATTGTTTTAAAACATTTAAAAACTTACTGAATTGTTTCTCCTCATGTGCCTTTTTTAATCTTTGAGGAAAAGGAGGAGGAGGATATTCAGGAACTAACCTTGGAGTTGGAACTTCATGTGATGCAGATGCATCAGGTGCTTCTGCATTTTGAGAACTTTTTTCATTTTTAGTTTTTTCTCCCTTACCTGTACCTTCATTCTCATATGGTTCTGCAAGATCTTTCCCATTTTTGAGAGAGATGGCTTTTACTTGCCCTTTATCAGGCCTTTGAGATGGACTTGCTTCTGTATTGGAAGGTAGTGTACTTGTTGGTCTTTGATACAGAGAAGTTGCCAATTGACCCACTTGATTCTCCAAATTCTTTATAGATGCATCTTTAGCTTGCCTAGCTGTTCTAGTTTCACTTATAAAGGATTTAAGCAAGGCTTCTAAGGAGTTATCATTGGCAGGTTGTTATGGTCTTTGGTAGTTCTGAGATTGAAATCCTGGTGGTGTGACTGGTGCAGATGCACTTGGTGCAAGTGCACTAGTATTGTTCCCCCACCAGAAATCTGAGTAATCTCCAATCTGGATTGTAAATATTTGGGTAAGGGTTGTTATTTTTATCATAACTTACATAATTTACAGAGACAGGGTTGCTAGGACACTCCTCATAAAGGTGATCTCCTCCACAATAAACACAACTTACAGCTCCTGGAGGGGCTTGTTCTATTGCTGCTGTAGTGTTCTCTACTGGTGCAGCTGCACTAGATGCAGTTGCACTGGTTGTGGTGAAGTTTTTGAACATGTTTGCTAGTGAGGCTACTTGAGCAGATAGGGATGATATTTCAGTAATTTCTTGTACCCTTGATGATTTCTTTTGGGGTACTTACCCTTTCAGTAGGCCAACTAGAACTATTAGTGGAAATTCTATCAATCAATTCACATGCTTCATTATAAGACAGATTTAACAATACACCACCAGATGATGCATCAAGCATTCTTCTAGTTTGTGGTTCCAAACCATTATAAAATGTTTCCATCTGAATAATGACTAGAAGACCATGGTGTGGACATTTTCTTAAAAGTTCTTTCCATCTTTCCCATGCTTCAAACAATGATTCAAATTCTTTTTGTCTAAAAGATGTAATATCATTTCTCATTCTGGCATTTTTGATGGGTGGAAAATATTTTGACAAAAACTTTTCAGCCATTTCATTCCATGTATGAATAGAATTAGGCTCCAATGAGTTTAACCATGATTTAGCCTTATCTTTCAAAGAATATGGAAATAGCTTAAGTCTAAATGCATCTTCACTAACACCAGGTATGATAAAGTTACTACATATTTCTAAAAACTGTTTTAAATGCTCATGGGGATCCTCATGAAGAAATCCACCAAATTGACCAATTGTTTGCAGCATTTGAAACATCATGGGTTTAAATTCAAAATGGACAGCCTCTATGTGAGGTCTTGCTATGCTTGTTTGCATGTTTTGATGATCAAACATAGCATAATCTCTCATAGGTCTATCTCTATCATTAATCATACCTATTGGTCCCATGTGAATGAATTGATTCCTGTGATCTGCTGCAGCATCTCTTTGTGATCCAGGACCACCTCTGACTGAGCCTAGTCTTGAGCCTTCTCCTTCACCTTGTTGAGACATAGTATTGCTGCAACTTTGAAGTTTTTGTTTCTGGAGTTTTCGCAACCTTCTAAACTGTCTTTCTATTTCTGGATTAAGTTCAAATTCTGGTGATTTGTCTCTGGGCATAAGCTAGTGCAGTTGCACTAGGTGTAAATGCACCTGTTTCTGCACAGAAAAACAAAATACCAGAATAACAAAACAAATAAAAATAAACACTAATCTACTATCTTTAAAACAACAAAAATTAATAACAATCCCTGGCAACGGCGCCAAAAATTTGGTGTGTGAAAAACGTGTGCAAGTATACACAGTCACAAACAAGTAGTATAAAAGATCGAACCCACAGAGATTGGATTAACTCTTATATATTGTTGTAAAGAAATGCAAATTAGTGCAACTACACTATTCAGAATGTTTGTTTTGGTTGAAGTTGAAATGTTAAAATAAATGAAAGCAAGTAAATTGTGTAAGAAATCAGTTGAGAATGAGAGTTGGGATGTTTTCACAAGTTAAATCACTTTTGAGTGTATTGTGTTTTCTTGTGGTGCAATTGCACTTTGTGCAGTTGCATCAGTGTGTGCTGGTCAGCTACTTTCGTCAGAGTTTCGTTATAAGCTCTATATGATCCTGTTTTTTTGCGGTAAAGAGTAGGGTTGTCAGTGCCTCTCTCGCCCCCTTACAGATGATCCAAGTTGCTTAAATAAGTACACTCTTGTATCTTAAGTTCTCCACACTTTGATGTAAGGGCTATGTTAACCTTAAGCTAAGAATTAACAAGGAATTAACAAGCTAACTTCATTAAAACAAGTTTAACAAAAAGCTTCATTAAACACTTATCCTTACTAGTTCTTGATTTCTAGTTATAAACCATGTCTGTGAATATAACTCTACTTATTCTAATCGATCAACCTTAAAATAAGATGGATGTAGTATAACACAAGAGTCAAAATGCATACACCATATATAACCACAATAACTTTCTCAAAAGATCATTATAAGGTTAGAACATCTCAACTAGAGAAGCTTAGCTCATCATAGGCATTGCAAGGCAAATAAAGATGAAATAAAACATGTTGAAGTAAAGTAAATTACAAGAGAAAACAATAGGGTAGAGATTACACCGATTGAAGAACTGTTGCATAAGTTTGCCAAGCAGTGCAGATGCACTGATTCCTTACACTAGCTAACTCTATGAAGAAGTGAAGGGAGAAGTCGTCAATTCCTTCCTCACCTTCTTACAAACTAACAACTAATTTAAACTATAAAGAAAATAAAACTTTGAAACTAAGAAAAACTAAACTAAAAAGAACGTAAAAAGGATTATATGATATATGATATATCTTTCAAGTGAGGAATTTGAGTCCTATTTATAGCCTTGGAGGTTTCCTTCATGTTGAGGTTTCCTTGCTGATTTGAGTTAACCAAACCATGGTTACTTTTTAAAAGTTAAAGATCAGCTTGGCTTTCAACACTCATCCTTAATTTGAGGTCCAACAAATGGTTGCCACATGTCTTGTAAGATAGATTTTTGTGAAGCCTTTCTGACTGTAGGCGCCTCCTTTGCAAGTGGCTATGTGCTCCCATGGGACTTCTGAGCAAGTAGCAATCCAACTAAGCATTATGGCAATGGTAAGAATTGAGGTGCTTCCAATGTGGGGTTGTGAGCTGCTTCGTTGCAGAGTGGTGCAGCTGCATGCAGTGCAGCTGCATCAAGTGCAGGTGCATGCAGTGCAGGTGCACTGGATGATTTGGATGAAATCTTTTACTTTGTGTATTGTGTTCTTCCAATGTAGATGTTTTATCTGAAAATACTCACAAACATATCAAACATACCAATATCTAGACATCATGCTTAATATTGTGAATGACCACTTGCTTTATCCTTTAATGTTGTTTATCTAATTTCTTCTATGATATTTACTTAATTTATACTTGATTTCAACAATTATTTAGGTTTAGTTGTATAAATAACTCTATATAAAATAGAGTTATCACTAACCGCTACCCAGTATCCCGCGACGTGTGTGACATGCCTCTGCTCTGAAGTCATTCCCATAAATTTATTTGTTCTCTGAGACACCATGAGCCATTATCAATCTTGGTTGTTATAAATACCCCTCATCCCGGGCACTCATTCTTAGACCTCTTGTTCCTCACCTGCAATCTCTTTTCTTTTTCTTTCTTCTGATGGCGTCCACTGACTTTGACGGCGTAGATCTGATTCAAGATGCTTTGCCGCTTAAAATGCCTTATCACCCAAACACTACCTCGGTTTCAAACCCGCCGAACGTCGACCCGATTGCGGTGCTGCAAAAGTACTTGTTGTCTCTCTCTGCTCCAAAATTGAAATCTTGGTCTCAAGGGACTTCTACCTCGGGAAGCTTTGGCATTGCAATTCCTTTCCTTGACAACTTAGAGAAAATTATTGAACAACACGTGGGCGAGATTCTGGAAGATCTTACCAAAATACCAAGACTCAAGGAACAGTTACGTGATCAGTCCAACAAGATCTCCAAACATCAAGATGGGCTTCCTTTTTCCAGATGACAGGAATTTCAAAAACTCACTCCACTTCTCGCCCGTATGATGGCAAATCATTTTGACCTTGAGGGCCATGGCGTTGTGTCTAAGGCCTTGGAGTTTGAGGCCTACTAGATAAATGCCGAGACCTTGGAAGTCTATCAAAAGATAGAAAATATTAACGAAGCTCTCCAAGATAGCGAGGACCAAGTCGCCGAACTTCAAACACATGTGGCTTGCCTTGTGGGCTCTATTGCCGATAATAATTAAGAGCTTGAGCGCCTTAAACCACAAAAAGATGAAGTCAGTAATCAGATCACCCATATACGAAATTTAATATCCCTTGTATTAGAGGTGAAAGATCAGACCCTTTCACAATTTCGGGTGCTTCGAAGCCGCGGGGAAGATCATTCTACTCGAATGATTGGACAGAACTTTTTAGGCTCTTCAAATTTTGATTCCATTTGTAAAATGTTTAAATCTGATAGGCAGCACTTTATGTCATAAGTTTCGCTTCCGACCATGAATAAATGTCTTCTTGAACATTCGCATCTTAACTTTGCCATTTGTTTGATCTTTGCAACCTATTAGACATTTCGGCCTTCTTCACACTCTTTTTTTGTTAAAAGAAGGGGATACCCGTCACATATTTCGAGGATCGTAGATGCGTGTATAGGTGTTATTATTTTGACACGCCTGTCGATGCTTTTCGCGTGCCCCCCATGTCACTGATTTACACCTGTTCGATTGCATTGATGTCACTCACGCGTCACTTCATCTTTAAATACCCATTATAAAATGGGTCGAAAAACGACACACTAGCTTACACCTTTATTTTGCGAATACCAGATCGAGGTTTCTCTCCTTTTCTTTCGTTATGCTTGAGTCCAATGGCTTCAACTCCATTACCAGTAATTTCTTCCACCCCGGGCCAGTCTATCGCCAATGAATCCTCCACTGACGGTTTCGCGCCTGAGCCAGTAGGCACTGGAGAAGAAAAGCTTGCTTGGAGATCTCAGGTCTTGCTCCCTTTTTGCCATTCCTAAAAAACACAAGCTTACCTGGGTCTGGTTTTCCTACCTTAGGAATGTCAGGAAAAACAAGTTTCTTCCCTACCTCTTATACAATTACTTGGTGTTCTATACAATTACTATGTGTGCCTAGGAGTACAAGTGACCACATAGAAGGAATATTCCCGGCATAATAGTACTGGTTCCCTGCTATAGAACGTGTCCATCCTTTCTGACCGCTGGCAAGCGCTGAAATCAGCGCGTAAGAGTTTCTCTCTCATCTGTCGCAGGAATGCAATGCTGCGGCACCTGATGCTGTAGCAATGAAATACACGCATAAAAGCACAAATGGGGCCCCAAAGTGCCAAATTATTCCAATCGAGAAAAATTCTTCTTTTACACAAAACAACATATTTTAACTAATTAAACACAATATAACTTTAGGTAGTGTTTCAATGGAGTAATTCAAAATTCTATAGAATTTGAAATTCTAGAATATTCAATTGCTTCAATTGAATTCTATTTATTTATAAAATTCTTTGTTTGGATAGAATATTTAAAATTCTTCATTCTTAAAATTCATCGTTTGGATAGAGAAATTAGAATTCTCAAATTTTTTAATATTTTTTAAAATTCGTTATTTTACTCAAGAGTCGAATGACATGTGAGTTCAACAATCGATGAGACCAACCCACCGGATGTCGGGCCTGACCCAGTGGAACTGGATCAGTCCTAGGCTCCCAGCCTACTGAGTTAGAGGTGACAAAATAGACTACCTAACCCGTGTTGAAACTCGGGCCGAGACTTTATAGCCCATCCCTATATGGGCCACAGGCTTTTCAGGCTAGGTCGAATTTCATATGGTGCTAATTAAAAAAGATAATATTTTTTAAAAATATAAAATACTCATTGTTATATGTTTTTTTTGACAAAACTCAGAGAGTGTGATTGAGCGGTTGTGGCTCATCCTCCCTTAACCAAGTGTCGAGGTGCGATCCCCGTCTTGGGTATGGAGCAATTTTAATTCCAGCGAAGGGATTAGTCACTGTGTTCGGCAGTAAATACCCTTGGTCTCGAACGAATATATAACGCAAAGAAAAACATAGCTTCCAACTTTATATCAAATAATTTGATTTTAATTATTGTATTTAGTTTTTGGAAAAAATAGCTCCTCGTACATTATTGGCTTCGTTTGTCATCCGGCCATCATTAGTGAGAGACCCTTAACCCTCCCACTTCAATTAATTCAATAACACACAGTAACTGTAAAATATTCACTACTTGGAATTTTTGAAAATTTATTTTCTTTAAAAAAATAATTGTGAAAAAACATTTTTTTGCAAGAAATGAATTTCAAATTCTTCACTTTTAGGTAGTATTTCAAACAAGTTAATTTAGTTTGAAGCATTTGAATTACCCTCTTAAATTATATTACCCTCAAAAATTACCTCTTCCAAACACATTGTTAGAACTCACAACAATTTAAGCTAACAAAGCATAAATAACTCTTATAAATAAGAGTTATCACCGGCCACCGGAGCACCACTGCGGTCGCCGCCGGCCGCTAAAGCACCGCCTTGGTCGCAGCCGCCGAAGAGCCGCTGTGGTTACCGCCGGTCGCCACCTTCCACCATATATTAATATAATATTTATATAAATATATATAATATTTGACAATATTTATATATTTAAAGATAATTTTAAAATTTCAACTTTTTTTAAATTATTTTCGTCCCTTGTTTAAATTCTTAGGTAAAAACCAATTAGATATCCAATGGACATCCATTAAATAACCGAATACAAATTTAAATAACCGGCAATTAAAGTAACCTAAATATATGGATTTTTTTTAACCGGATACGAATATGGATGTGGTTTAACCATTGAATCGGTTAATTTGTGCACCCTAGCTATACCAGGAGCTAATATCAAGCAGCTTGATTAGGAGAAAGAGTGTCTCACTAATTTCACATTGATCAGCTTCGTTGAGGGCAAGCTAGGCGTGAGATCTCGATACCATTATTGTATAATTATTTTTAAAATTTTATCTTTATAAATGTCTTTATTTTTATAAACGATAATTTTTGTTTTAAGTCTCTATTAGAAAATATTAGTTATTGCAATATTTTGTCTTCATGAATATCCATATTTTTACAAAATTATTATTTTGCTTTTGATTCTCAATGGAGAAAAAAACATGTTCTTGATGTATTTATCTTCACATTTCACCTTTATAAATATATTTACTTTTCTTAAGTAAATATACTTCAAATTCTTCTTAGTTAAATATCTAATTATAATTTAAAATTAATTTCATAGGACTTATAAATTAGATATACGATTCAAATTTTATTCCACAATCATCATTCATATCAAGCAACACGACACAAATCATACGTATGCACAATATACAAGTAGTTTTTGTATAGATGATATGCCGCAGATCATGATCTGATTTAATTAATTAGCTTAAATCCGAACGTTGACTTCGAGTCCGACTTATGTTACTAAATAATAATTTAGTAATTGTTACTAACTGAGCATAATAATAATTTCCCTGTCATTGAAAAAATTCGGTGACCACACCAAAGTTATATTGTGGCAAACATGTACTAACCAATGTTTTCATTTACCTGTTCTCTCACCACACAAAAACAAAATTGTGGCTAAAATATGTAATAACCATTGGATTGTTGTATAATGATTACCGAAATATTTCGTAACTATTACTAAGAAATTCCTTAATATCAGTTGTCGTTGACGTCACGTAACTTTGCACATCAGATCACAAAACGAGTAAACTTCAATTCATTTTTAAACAAGTTGGCCACTTTATTTTAAACAAATAATTGTTTTAATTATTATTTTTCAAACACAAATATCAAGTAAAAGGCATCTGAGTAACTTTATCATGCACTCATGGATCTCAGTCGTCCAATCTCAAATCAATCGTACAGACTGTTTAAAGCTGATTAATTAATTACCATTCAACCTTTGAAGCTTGAGGGATTTGAGCTCCTGAATTACTTGTATCATATTGTTAAGAGAAGACCCACCAGCAATTTTAGCGTTCTCTGCAGCATCACTAACATCTTTGGCTCTTGTTCTCATTTGTATAGCTTCTTCTCCACCATCCATGACCAAAGAAATAGCCCTACCAATCTCTTCTCTTTTCACCACCTCACCATCAAACTCATTCCAGCTTCTCCATTCTTTGGCCCCCACAGGAACCCCAATCCTTAACACATCAACCACCACCTGCTGGTTGAAAAACTGCTCTGCAAACAAAGGCCATGTCACCATTGGCAACCCTACATTTATGGTTTCCATTACTGTGTTCCAACCACAATGAGTCACCATTGCCCCAATAGCCTTATTCTCAAGTATTAGTAGTTGTGGCGCCCAACTCCAAATCAAATAACCTTTATTGCTTCTTTTCATTTTTTTATCAAACTCTTCCATGAAACTCTCACCTTCTTGATCATCATCATTCTTCCGAACTACCCAAATAAAATCATGGCCAGAAGCTTCGAGTGCATGAGCTATTTCAACAAGCTGAGATAAAGGGAACTTAGTTAGGGTTCCAAAACTTACATAGAGAACAGATTTCTCTTTCTTTGAATTAAGCCAGTTCATGATGCACCCTTCTTCTTCACCTTTGACGTGTCCTCTATCTACTTTTTCTGACGCGTCCTTGTTCGCCCATGATGAAACCGGTCCTAAGCTCCAACACTTGGTTCCATACGCATTCTTGTAATGTTCTTCAAAAGCACCCTCGCAATCGTAAAAGCTATTGAATACTGCACCATAGCTCCTTCTTGTTGAATCATTGATACTCTTAATAACAAGGGTAAGCAAGATAACACATAAGTATATATAATTAATTAAAGCTCGATTGGCATTGAAAAATTAATATCTATAGATAAAAAAAATGTTTTAATCGAAAGTTATTTTAAGTAGCTTTTCTTGAAAATTGATTTTGATTATGGTAAAGAAACAAAAAATAAATTTTACTTCTCTTATATATGTAATATAGGGCCGAAAATTATTGTCACCTTCATCACCGCTCCATATGAGTCTGGCTTTGTCAACCAATGGGGAACCTGCAACCTAGTCAACTCCAACTTATGGGGCAACCCCACCATCGTGAATTTTTCTGAATCACACTCCACCTCATTATAAATTGGATGTCGTTCCAATGAGTACTCCGCGGAGCGAGAGAGAATGCTACTAGGGCAGAAAACAAGTCTCGGAATGCCTAACTTGGCTGCAGCTTCCACAGTCCAAGTGTGGAACATATCACTCACTATGCAATCAGCTTCTAGATCCCCAAATAGTTTCTCAATCTTTGGCTGCAAAATTGCAATCCCCTCGGCGACTTTGGCGGCCATTTCACGAGGAGTATCAGCATTAATGGCCTCCATACCAACTGGGAGATCAAGTTGTTTGGCTGGAAACTCCAATACATGTGTTTTAATGGAGTTTCCACGTTTTGAATCATGATCAATTAACTTCTGAAAATTTTTGGAATTGCCTATTGTGGTTATTATAGTGATGTCAACGCCGTGCATTGCAAATATCCTTGCCATATCAACCATGGGAATGATATGACTTGTAAATATGTAAGGACAGAAAATAACCTTTAGGATGTTGGCTTGGGATTGAGGAGACAATGCCATTGTATCACTAACTAGTTAATAAGTCTGGATGGCAACAGTGTGGGTAATTTGGAAGAATAGAAACAAAATCGTTTTTAGAAGAGAAACGTTCAATGTACAGAGTATGTTTGAACACATAGTTAGAGTGTCTTGGGGGTGGTTTATCAATATGGGGGGAAGCAAATTGTCACTGGTCTTTGACAGTTGGGCAGATAACCCAATGAATTATATTTTGCAAATCTCTTGATTGTATTTGGGTTGTGGTACCCCTTGTACCTCCTTAATGAATTTGACTTATCAAAAAAAAAAAAAGTCTCAAGCTAAAACAGCTAGGTTTTTGTTGGAGGATGGAGATATCTAGGTATATAGTTGCATTGATGAATGAATGGAACGACTATATATGTTTTTCTAAGTTGTTTATTTAATTAACTGAGAAAAACAATGTCTTGGTTTAAAATCTCTTCAAACTGGAAAACAAACAGATCCAAACATTTTTATTGTAGGAAACAATAGTCTAAAATAGTTTCCCAAAAAAAAATATTATAATAAGTTTTATGAAATACAAATTTACTGAGAAAAAACTTCTAACATACCAAATATCTATAAAGTACGAAGTTAAAAAAAATTAAACGGAAATTACACCTAAATTTTTTTGCTTATAAAAGAAAACACCTAATTTTCTAAACCTAGATCCATACCTCCCCAAAACATACAATATTCCGGAAAAATATATCGAGACTTGTGGGGAAAAAGAATATCCGAACCTGTGGTGGGAACATATATTAAATTAATTTTGATATATTCAAGCTGATCTGAGAAAATTTTATATTACTAATGTATACATTTCACATAGCTCACTCTAATAAAAAAAAAAATTCACATGGCTCACTAGGCTCGAGATAATGAATGCTACATGATAGGTCTTCTGCCAAATTAATTAAGTTTTAACGTGGGCTGCACCTATCGTGAATATATAAACAATCTTCTACACGAGGCGCACATGCACCGTGCACGGCCAATAAAAATTGGATTATAATATAAATAAATTGGATTGTGT